>JAKSZU010000006.1:96450560-97050560 GCA_026018925.1 Tupaia tana
AGATGAATCCACTATTACAGTTGAAGACTTTAATAACCTTCTACCGGAGACGGACACCATAAATCAATTGAATGTAATAGATAGCTATAAACCATTTCATCCTCTCAGGTATTCCCTTATGTAGCCATGCTGTTTACAACTCTGCCTTGGCCTTCACTTCTGACTTGTACTGAGCCTAGAGAGCAGCACTGTGATGATGGTCTATGGTCTTTAAAGTCTTTCCTGAGTACATGTCCTGCTCTGGTCATGTGTGTGACTTTCAAAATTCCCTGTATGTATTGGTGCTCTGACTGTTCAAATTTCAAAACAACCAACGAAAAAAAAAATCAAAAACAAAAACAACTCTTCAGGGGATACTAGCTTTAAGACTGTAGCCTTGCTGGTGACAGCAAAGGCAAATACAAAGGCTACGAAGCATTCCTTCCATGTTTCAGTTTATCTTTTCTTCATTGTTGTGCACCTTTAACTACTTTCCAGAACTCTGGCCAAGTTAGATCTATTTCAACCTGATTTTGAATGTTTCTGTAAAAGAACAAGATTTCAGAACTATCTACTCCAAAAATTTGTGATGCCACTCTACATACTTCTCTTTAAGTTTTTATTTTTAATTTAAAAATCATTGTAAATATTCACAAGGTATAACGTGATGTTTTAATACATGTGCTTTGTATACTATGAGATGATCAAATCAGGGTAGTCAGTATATCTATCACCTCAAATATTTATTATTTCTTTATGGTGAGAACACTGAAAATTCTTTTAGATATTTTGAAGTATACGATAAATCATTATTAATTATAGTCAACATGTTGTACACTCGGACATCAGACCCTAATCCTAATTAAAATTTTGTGCCCACTGAACAAATTCTGACATTCTACTATCTACCCACACCCTAGCTTTTAGAAATCACTGTTCTACTCTCTACTTCTTTCAGTGTGACTTTTTTAGACTCTATATATATGGAAATCATACAATATTTGTCACTCTGTACCTGGCTAATTGCACCTAACATAATGTCTTCTAGATTTATCCACATTGCCACAAGTGACAATTTCCTGCTTTTTAAGGCTGGATAGTACACTTCTTTTTAAGTTTCCTTCTTTCTTTCATGCGAGACACACACAGACACACAAACACAGAGTAGAGTCTTCATACCACGATCGATCCCCTCTAGGATGTGTATTTTTGTGTTACTACTCTGCCACCTGGTCTGGCCTGCAACACTGTTTTTTAACCCCTTCATTCATTAATGGACACTTAAGTTGTTTCCATATCATGGCTACTGTGAATAATGCTACTATGAACATGGGAATGCAGACATCTCTTCAACATACTAACTTCAATTCCTTTGGGATATACAGTGGGACTACAAAGCATATGGTAATTCTACTTAATTTTTTGAAGACTCTCCATACAATTTTCCAAAATGAGTATACTAATTTACAATACTACCAATAATGGTATAAGGGTTCCCTTTTCCACATCCTGCCGACACTTATCTTTCATCTTTTGCTAACAGCCAATCTAAAGGTTGGCTAAATCATCTCACTATTTTAATTTGCATTTCCATGATAATTAAGATGTTGAGCTTTTTTCATATACTGTTGGGCATTCACATATCTTGAGTCTTCAGCCCAGTTTTCAATCAGATTTGTTGTTTTCTTGTTATTGAGTAATATGAGTTCCTTGTATAGTTTGAATATACAAGTCTTTTATCCAATATATGATTGCAAATATTTTCCCTCAGTCCGTGGGTTGTCTCCTCATTCTACTGTGTCCTTTACTATGCAAAACATTTTTTAGTCCGATACAATCCTGTTTGTCTGCTGTTCTTATTGGTATGGCTTTGTAATAAATATATTTTGAAACTGGGTACCGTGATGCATCTAGCTATGTTATTTTTGGTCATATTTGCTTTGGCTACCTAGGGTCTTTTGTGGTTCCATATAAATTTCAGAACTTATTTTTCTATTTCTATGAGGAATGACATTGGAATTTTGATAAGGATTGTACTGAATCTGTAAATCACTTTGGTTAGTATGAACATTTTAGCAATATTAATTCTTCCAAGTTAGGAGTATGGAAATCATCTCTGATTTCCTTAAGAACTTTTATAGTTCTTAAAGTATAGATCTTTTACTTCCTTGGCTAAATTTACTCCTCAGTATGTTTGGAACCAGCAGGTAGTGTAATGGCTATTGTCACTGGACTCCCATGTAGGCGGCCATGGTACAAGTCCCAGACCCGGTGGCTTAAACTCAAACTGGGCATGTGCGTCTGTGTGCCCAAGATCCCAAGATAAGAATGGAGGAGAAGGGATTGCAGCATGGCCATCACCCCTGGGGGTGATTTCTCACTTTCTGTCTCTCTGTGTCTCTCTGTCTTTCTGGTGAGCGCACGCATCCTATAGCAAAAACCTCTCAAAAAAAAAAATCTACCCCTCAGTATTTTTCATTATAATTGAGATTTTTTTTTAAAGTTCCTTTTTAAACAGTTTGCTGTTAGTATACAGAAACAATACTGATTTTTCTAAGTTGATTTGGTACATTGCAACTTTGCTGAATTAGTTTATCAGTGTTAGCAATTTTTTTGTAGAATCCTTAGGATTTTCTATACTTATGATCATGTCAATACCGCCCATCACACAATGGTTAAGAAAGCCAGATCGCCCACATGGTTGACCATGGTTTGAGTCTCAGCCTGGGTAGTGTACAGACAAGAGGAACTCATATATATGTGTGCCCAAATCCTAATGGAATGGAGAAATGGAGGGAAGGAGATTATAGAATGGCCTATACCCCAATTGGGGGTACCTTCTCTTTCTTTCTCTCAGTCTTGTCCTGCCCCTATCTCTTAAAAGCACACATGTCCTCTGGGAATAATAAAAATAATTTTAGAAAAGATCACATCAGGGGCCAGCAAAGCAGTTATGTTGCTGGACTCCCACATGGTCCACTGCAGTTGCAGTCCTGAATCCAGTGGTTTGAAACTCATGCAGGGCATGTGTGCTTCTGTGCCCAGGGTCCCAGAGAATAGAGGAGATGGGACTGCAGCATGGCCATCCCCCTTGGGGGGGTGACTTCTCACTTTCCCTCTCACTGTCTCTGTGTCTCTCTTAAGCGAGCACACACTCCCTAAGGCAAAAACCTCTAAAAAAGGGAGGAAAATCATATCAGCATTAGACAGATATCATTTCACTTCATCTTTTCCTGTTTAGATTTTTAAAATTTCTTTCCCTTGTCTAGCTGCTCTCACTACTATTTTGATCAGAAGTGGTGAAATTGGGCATCTTTGTCTTGTTTCTGATTTTAGACAAAAAGCATTCAACTTTTCACCTGTAAGTATGACATTAGCTATGGGCCTAACATATGTGGCCATTCTATTATAAAAGAACATTTCTCCTATAACTGATCTGTTGAGTTTTTATCATGAAAGGATGTTGAATTTTTGTCAAATTTTTTTACATATATTAAGATGCTCATATAGGTTTTTGTGCTTCGTTCTGTTAATATGGAGAATTATATTACTTTTATTTGTTTCTGTTTTCTTCTAATCACTATTTCTGCTCTGATTTTTTATTATTTCCTTCCTTTTGCTACTTTTGAGCTTAGTTTTTCTATTATAGTTCTTTGAAGTATAACATAAGGTTGTTTACTTGAGATCTTTCTTTTTGTATTTTTTAATGATAAAAAATGTCCATGAGAATGATGGAAGGGGGAAGCAGCTCCAATTGGATCTTGTCACACTGCAATCCTCTCTCCCCAGACCCTCAGCTCAATGGGGTCCTGGGTGACCATGTGTGCAAATGGCATGTGTTCAAGCCAAACCCACAGTCAGTCATATGGCTTCCAGACTCACAGGGCATTTGCGTTATTGCTGCAACACAGTGACTTGGCTTTTCTTTTCATATGTATGCAGTTACTGCTATAAATTTATGCTATAAACATAAGTTCAGGTATGCTGTGTTTCCATTTTTGTTTGTCTCAAGATATTTTTAAATTTCCTTTTAATTTCTTCAATGGCCCACTATTCAAGAAAAGTATTTAATTTCCAAATATTTATTAGTGTTTTATAATTCCTGATACTGATTTCTGGTTTCATATCACTATGATTTAAAAAGATACTTCATAAAATTTCTGTCTTCCTAAATTTGTTAAGATACATCTTGTTAGCTACCATGTGGTCTACCCTGAAAAATGTTCTATTTGCACTGCAGAAAAAAATGTATATTCTATTGCTATGTGTATTCCATTGTGTAATATTCTGCCTATATCTTTTAGGTCCATTTGATATAAAGTATAGTTTGGGTCCAATGTTTGCTCACTGATTTTTCCATCTGGATGACCTCAACAATGTTAAAAGTGGAGTACTGAAATCACCTAGTCTATAGAAGTCTATGTCTCTCTTCAGATCACCTGATGTTTGCTTGATGTTCTCTCTTTCTCTCTTTTATATATATATATATATATATATATATACACACACACACACACACACACACACACATATATACACACTACATACACACAAACACATGTATTTATGCTATATGTGTGTATGTGTGTATGTGCACGTGTGTCCACACGCTCCAATTCTGGGTACATATATATTTACAGTTGTATTTACAATTGTTGTGTCCTTTTAATGGACTGAATTCTTTATCACTATATAAGACCTTCTTTGTCTATTTTACAATTGTCCTAAAATCCTTTTGTCTAAAGTATAGCTACTCCTACTCTCTTTACCATTTGCATGAAATACCTTTTTCCAACTTCTCACTTTCAATCTATGAGTGATCTTTAAGATAAAGTGAGTCTCCTGAAAGGAGAATATCAGCAGATACCCCTTATCTGCAGGACATACATTGCAAGACCTTCCGGCAGATGCCTGAAAACATAAAGTTTCGAAATCAGCATATACTATATGTTTTCTATATATATACATATATAAACAATTTTAAAACAGTAACAGATTCCTGTTAACTGATAACCAGAAAAACTGTAATATGGGACCAGCAGTTAGCGTAATGGCTATGTCGCTGGACTCCCACGTAGTCGACCGCGGTTCGAGTCCCGGACCCGGTGGCTTAAACTCACGCCGGGCGCGTGTGCGTGCGTGCCCAAAATCCCAGGAGGAGAATGGAGGAGAAGGGATTGCGGCGTGGCCATCCCCCCTGGGGGGTGATTTCTCGCTTTCTATCTCTCTGTCTCTGTCTGTCTGGCGAGCGCACGCGCCCTATAGCAAAAACCTCTCCAAAAAAAGAAAAAAAAAAAAAAAAAAAACTGTAATCTGAGAGAAGAATGGAGGAGAAGGCACTGAGGCATTGCCATCCCCCCTAAGGGGTGATTTCTCACTTTCCTTACTGTCTCTCTCTGACTCTCTGACTCTCTGACTCTCTTTCTCTCTCTCTCTCTCTCTCTCTCTCTCTCTCCCCCCCCCCCCCCAATAGCAAACTAAAAAACAAGACAAACAAAAACTAGATCTCGATCTCTCACCATATACAAAAATTTTCTTCCATTCTGTGAGTGAACTGTCTTTTCATTCTGTTAAGTATTTCCTTAGATGTACATAAGTTTTCTAGAGTCGTATAATTCCATTTAATTCCATTTATCTATTTTTGATCTTATGCCTGTGCTTCTGAGGTTTTATTCATGAATTCTTTGCCAGTACCAATATCCTGAAGTGTTTCTCCTATGTTTTCTTCTAGTAGCTTTTTTTAGGTTTTGTGTATTTGGAGTTCACTTTTACATATCATGAAAGACACATCTAGCTTTATTTTTCTGCATACTTATATACAGTTTTTTCATCACCATTTATTTAAAATACTATCTTTCCCCAATGGATGTTCTTGTCCTTGTTTGCAGATATGATGATATGATCTTTTCAAAGAAAACCCTAAAAACTCAAAAAAAACCTCTTAGAACTGAAAAATTCAGTAAAGTTGCAGGATGCAAAATCAACAAGCAAAAATTGATACAATCTTATACACTAATAATGAAGTAGCTGAGAAGGGAACCAAAAAAGCAATCCAATTTACAATAGCTACAAAGAAAATACCTAGAAATAAATTTAACCAAGGAAATGAAAGAGCTTCCTTTAAACCAGTGATGAAAGAAATGATGCAAAAAAAAGTGGAATGCATCCCATGTTCATGGATTACAAAGATCACAATAGTTAAAATGCTTATACTACTAAAAGCTGCGTACTGACTTGATGCAATACCTATGAAAACACTAATGACATTCTTCATAGAAACAGAAAAAAAAAAAAAAAAACACGAATCACAACAGACCTTGAACAGCCAAAGCAGTCTCATGCAAAAACTGGAGACATCTTATCACTGGATTTCAAAATACACTACTATAAAGCTGTGGTAACAAAACAACATGGTATTGACAAAAAGAAAAGAAAAAACAAGGGGGAGAACAAAAACCCAGACACATAGAACAGTGGAATGGGAATAAATCTATTTATATATACAGTCAGCTGACTTTTGACAAAGATGCCAAGATCATCCATTGGGAAAAAGACAATTTCTTTAGTAAATGATGCTGAGATAACAGGACATGCATATGCAGAAGAATGAAGCTAGATCTGTATCTCTCACTATATACAAAAAGTAACTCCAAGTGAATTTTAAAAATTCACATACAAACATAAACAATAAAGTTAGTAGATGAAAACATAAGGGAAAAAATTCTGGACTTTGGTACACATAATGAGCTCTTAAATAAAACCTCAAAAGCAAAGGCAACAAAAGCAAAAACAGACAAATGGGATTACATAAAATTAAAATACTTCTGCACAGCAAAGTAAACAACCAACACAATGAAGAGAACCTGGGCCAGCAGATGGTGTGGAAATTAATGCAGGTAGATCTTACGAGGCCAACTGAGCAGTTCAAGTCCCAGACCCAGCAGCTTGAAAAGCATGCAGGGCGTGTGCGTCCAAAATCAGAGAAGAATAGAAGGGATGGCACTGCAGTATGGCCATCCTCCCAGGGGGTGACTTCTCACTTTTCCTCTCTCTATATCTCTCTCTCTGTCTCTATCCAGTGAGCACATGTGTCCTATAGTAAACTAAAACACACACACACACACACAGAAAAGAGACAACCCACCAGGCCAACAGGCTTGCCTATGAAGAAGATGATTTATGTGGGACCAGCAGTTAGCATAATGGCTATGTTGCTGGATTCCAATGTAGTCAACTGCAGTTCGACTGGTGGCTTAAACTCAAGCTGGGCGCAAGTGCGTGCATGCCCAAGATCCCGAGAGGAAAATAGAGGAGAAGGGATTGCAGCACGGCCATCTCCCCGGGGGGGTGGGAGGGGGGGGTGATTTCTCGCTTTCTATCTTTCTGGCGGTGAGTGCACGCGCCCTACAGCAAAAACCTCTCCAAAAACAGAAAAGAAAAAAAAAATGATTTATGTAAGCCTCAGAGTAACCATAAAGCAACGAGATACACAAAAAACAGAGAGGATCCAAAGCATACTACTATAGAAAACCATCAAACCACAAAGGAAGAAAGAAACAAAGGATTCAGAAAACAATGAATGAAATGGCACTAACTAGTCCCTAATTATCAATAATTATCTTAACTGTATATGGATTAGATTTTCTACTCAAAAGGCATAAGTGGCTGAATGGATAAAAAAAACGAAACTCAAATATAGTAGTCCCTCCTTTATCCATGGCTTCACTTTCCATATTTTCAGTTGCCCATTGCCAACTATAGTCTCAACAGGTGAGTACGGTATAATACAATACTCTGAGAGGAGTTGGACAATGGCACAGTGATGATACAATGCTTTAAATAGCTAACCCTATGTCATTAGTTCACATCTGGAGATCTCCCTGAACCTGCTAGGTACATGCTTGTGCTTGTGACCTGGGACTGGCTGAAGATAGAAGTGGATTTTTATGCCATGAGAACCCTGTTGGAGGTTCTTCTCTTTCTTTATTTTTTTTTTTTTTTAATTTTCTGTTTCTCTTGCTTATAAAGAAATAAATAAATAAACTGTAAAGAAGATATATTGAGAGAAAGCGATTGAGACTACATTCACCTAACTTTTGTTACAGTATATTGTTATAGTTGTTCTGTTTTATTATTAGTTATTTTTCTAATTTTTGTTAATCTCTTAACTGTGCCTTGAACTTTTTATATATATATATATATGTTATGTATAGGAAAAAAATAGTATACACGTATTTTGGGACTTTCTCATACAAAATATAAGACAGTCTATCACCACTAAACCTGCCTTACAGGAAATGCTAAAGGAACTTCTTCAAGTTGAAGGAATAAGATGCTAATTAGTAACGTAAAAATATGAGACTGTCATTCCCTCAGTGGATGTTCTTAGCTCAGGATTGCTTTTGCCAAGGGCTCATGTGCTTGCCAGAGAGAGAGATGGAGAGACAGAGATAGGGAGAGGAAGGGAGCACTTCCCCATGGGGAATGGTTATGCCATAAACCCTTCCTCTCTCCCCTTCTTCTCTCTTTCTCTGCATGTAACCTCTTGCAATTTTTTAAAAAATTTATATGGAATGGCAAAAGACCTTGAATATCCAAAGCAATCCTGAACAAAAAGAAAGGGGCTGGAGGCATGGTACTACCAGATTTCAAAATATACTACAAGGGGACCAGCAGTTAGCGTACTGGCTATGTCGCTGGACTCCCACATAGTCGACCGCGGTTCGCGTCCCAGACGTGGTGGCTTAAAATTCACGCCGGGTGCGTGTGCGTGCGTGCCCAAGATCCCGAGAGGAGAATGGAGGAGAAGGGATTGCGGCATGGCCATCCCCCTGGGGGTGATTTCTCACTTTCTGTCTCTCTGTTTCTCTCTGTCTGGCGAGCACACGCGCCCTATAGCAAAAAACAACAACAACAACAAAAAAAAAAGCAAAATATACTACAAGGTTAGTGCCAGCAGATAAGTGTAGTGGTTAAAGTACTGGACTCACACATGGCCAATCACAGTTCAAGTCCCAGACCCAGCAGCTTGAAACATGCCAGGCACATGTGTGTGCGTGACCAACCAAAATCCTGAGAAGAGAATGGAGGGGAAGGGACTGCAGAGTGCCCATACCCCAAGAGTGATTTCTCACTTCCTTTCTCTCCATCTCGCTCTGTCTCTCTGGTGAATGTACATACCCTACAACAAAAAAACTCTCAAAAAAAAAAAAATATATATATATATATTATAAGGCCATAGCAACAAAAACAGCATGGTCCTGGCAAAAGAAGAGACATAGAAGTCAATGGAACAAAACAGAGATCCAGAAATAAAATCTACATATAGAAAGCCAGTTAGTTTTTAACAAAGGTGCCAAGGGCATCCCTTGAGGAAAAGACAATCTCACATGTTCCATGTTACCAATCAGCATCTTGTAATTCAGCTTGAAGAAGTACTTTTAGCATTTCTTATAAGATAGGTCTAGTGGTGACAGATTCTGTCAGATTTTGTTTGAGAAAGTCTTTACCACTCCTTAGTATTCATTGTTGTTTGTTTATTCTTCCATAAGAGACACAGGAAGGCAGGTACTCCTAACAGGATCTTCGTGTGAGAATTCGGCCAGGCCAGTTCACGGGCAAGTAACTCGACATGCTCAGCCCCCTCCCTGGACACAAACCAGGACCTCTTTACTGTGGGTTCAGTTGCACTGCCACTACACCACAGCCTGGCCCTATTACCCCTTCGTTTCTGAAAGGCAGTATTACCAGGTATACAAACTTGATTGACACTTTTGAGAAGTTTCATCCTAAGTTTTTACAACTTTATTTTACATATTATTTATTACTTTACTAAATAATAATATATTTCACAGCAGGGTTTATGAAATATCAGAGGTTTATAAAAATAATTTACTAACTAGGCCAAGGCCAACATTTATTTAATGTTAAAATATAGTACAGAATAGGACGGCGGCAGCGGTGTCCCACCCCACGCGACGGCAGCGGCGGCGTCACGGCCCGGGGGCCTCCATGGCCCAGGGGGCGGGCTCCGCCTCGCGCGCAGCAGCCGGGTCCGCACGGCCGAGGGGCTCTGCCTCGCGTGCCGCGGCTCGGACCGCCCGTCCCCCGCTGCCTCTCCGGCGCTGGGTATGTCCCGCGCTCGGCGCTTATGCGGGCCGCTGGGGCTGGCGCGTGGCCGCCGGGCCTGCGCATGCGCGTGGCTGCCGAGCCTGCGCGTGGCCGCCGGGCCTGAGCCTGCGTGTGGCCGCCGGGCCTGAGCCTGCGTGTGGCCGCCGGGCCTGAGCGTGGTCCCTGGGCCTGAACGTGGCCTCCGGGCCTGAGTATGGCCGCTGGGCCTGAGCGTGGCCCCTGCTCCTGAGCGTGGCCGCTGGGACCGTGCCTGACCGCTGGGCCTGAGCCTGAGCGTGGCCACCGTCCTGCGCGTGGTGGCCGGGTCTGAGTGTGGCCCCCGGGCACGTGCGTGGCCACCGGGCCTGTGCGTGGCTGCCGGGCCTGCGCCTGAAAGTGGCCGCCGGGCCTGTGCGTGGTCGCCGGGTCTGCCCCCGCGCGTGGCCTCCGGGCCTGCGCGTGGCCGCCGGGCCCAGGCCTGCGCGTGGCCGCTGGGCCCGCGCCTACGAGTGGCCGCCGGGCCTACGCGTGGCCTCTGGGCCTACGCGTGGCCTCTGGGCCTACGCGTGGCCACCGGGCCTGCGTGTGGCCGCCGGGCCTGCCCCTGCGCATGGCCCCCGGGCATGTGCGTGGCCGCCGGGCCCGCGCCTGCGAGTGGCCGCCGGGCCTGCGCGTGGCTGCTGGGCCCGCGCCTGCGAGTGGCCGCCGGGCCTACACGTGGCCTCCGGGCCTGCGTGTGGCCGCCGGACCTGCCCCTGCGCGTGGTCGCCGGGCCAGCGCTTGGCCGCCGGGCCTGCGCGTGACCACCGGGCCTGTGCGTGGCCTCCGGGCCTGTGTGTGGCTGCTGGGCCTGAGTGTGGCTGCCGGGCCTGCGCCTGCACCTGCGCGTGGCCGCCAGCCTGGCGCGTGGCCGATGGCCCAGCGCATGTCCCCCGACCCAGCGTGTGGCCTCTGGGCCCAAGCATGGCCACCGGGCCTGCGCGTAGCCTCCGGGCCGGAGCGTGGCCGCCGGGCCTGCACGTGGACGTCGGGCCGGCGCGTGGCCCCCCGGCCTGCGCGTGGCCGCCTGTCGCGGGCAGCAAACTGAAGCCGAAAACTAGGTCCGAGAACTTGCAGCTACGAGCAACTGAAAGAAACTTTAGCTATCTTAAACCAATTGAGAAATATATTGTATAGGAGGATTTTCTCTGCCTATGGACAGTGTGAAGATGGTTACCAGCCCTGCATTACCGCAGGGAAAAACAAGAACTACTCTACCATTCTTAAGGAAACCAGATACCCAAGGATGACTCACGCTGCAGATCCCCACAACACCACTCCCGGTAATCACAAGTTGGATGCTGTGCTGCATCAACTGATAATCATCTCTGCTTTCCAGAGCCACTTTCCTGAGACTATATCCCATTGAGATTCACCTGCAATGGCGGAACTGTACGAGACCCACCCTGAATCCAAACTTGAACTGAATCTATGCTCCCTATTGTTGAAAACTTTGTGAGCTGATGTTTGGAGGAAAAAAAAAAAAATTTGAAAGAACTGGAGGGTAGGATGTCAGGGAAGGAAGGCAACTGCAGATACTAGAGACAGTATGGGGGAGGTAATGGGAGTGAGTGGTTGAGGACAGAGGGGAGGGATTTGGGGAACAAACAACACACTTGGTGAACACAGGAGTGAAGAGTTGTCTGTTGATGATCTATAAGGTGATGTCATTGTTTTGACTGATGTGCACTGTACTCATGCTGGGAAAAACCATGTTGTACACGGTAAAGAGGTATAATGATTGAAAGTGAATATAGAAAGGAAAAAAAAAAATGGCAGAGGGGGGAAAAAAAAAGCAAGAGAACAAATAGAGAGGCATAATGGGGGTGGGACACAGATATGGTCTATTACCTGTTGATGATGTGTATAGTAGTCTCAACTGGATTGGTCTGAGAAATGCTTCATGTTGGATAAAGTCTTTTTACTAGCCAAATGATAAGTAGAGATTGACTCTTTATAAAAAATAATTGGAATAACAATAATAACAACTGGGAAAAATAATGAAAAGCTATTGGATGATGAAATGGGGATTGTAGTGTCTCAGTATTGACTGATTGGCATGGTATTCCTTCTGGAGAAAGAAATGTGATACACTGTAAAGTTATATGTGATTCAATGCTAAATGGACAAGATTATGATGATAATAAATAAAAAAAAAAGAAAAACAAAGAAAAATTTTTAAAAAAAATAAAATTAGCCCCACACTGGGGGACCAGCAGTTGGTGTAATGGCTATGTTGCTGGACTCCCATGTAGTCGACTGTGGTTCAAGTCCCGGACCCGGTGGCTTAAACTCACGCTGGGTGCCCGCGCCCTGTAGCAAAAACTTCTCCAAAAATATAAATAAATAAATAAATAAAGTAAATTAAAAAAAAGAATAAATAATATCAATGCAATTCTATACACAGAATATATATTGCTTCATTAATCTTTATTTCTATTTATGTATAGATGAAAGTCCTTTTCTTTCCACTTAGCCATTAACACTATTCCATCAGAAGAAAGAGTCCAAAATAGAACACTCCCTGCTATAGTACAGTCTTACATAAGATATTCAATACTATATTATATTATACACTTCATATTAAATGAGTTTAACCTACTGTATTGTGTTAGGGCTACATTACATTAGGATAATGTAAATGTCCTGAATGCATTCTAATCCATGCTAGTCTAAGCCATGATGTTTAGTAGATTAAATGTACTAAATGTATTTCAACTTACAATATATTTATCCAAATAGAACCCAACTATGTCAGAGGCACTAATACTCTATACTACAATGAGATTCCTATGTAATTACTTAATGCAATTCCTTTTCCTCATTCTCTCCATGCTGTTGCGATACTATGCAAGCATGCACATGCACATGGTATGTTTTTCAAGTCTCAGGGTCTGTGACTCAAACCAAAGGGTTACCCATATGGAATCCGGCTCCCTTACCATCAAGCCACAGGGTTTGGAGCTTAAAATTCACACCAGGTGCGTGTGTGTGATGCCCAAAATCCTGAGACGAGAACAGAGGAGAAGAGACTGCAGCATGGCCATTCCCCCTGCAGGGTGATTTTTGGCTTTCTGTCTCTGACAAGTGCCTGCCCCCTATAGCAAAAAATCTTTCTTAAAAAAAAAAATAATAATTCATTATGAAATAATAATTATTGAGAAATTTCTTTCAAAATAAATAAAATCATGCTACTTCCATAAAATGTGTATTTTCCCATAAAACATTTGTTTGTCTTAATAGATTTAAGAACTTAATAGATTTATAAGATACTTTGCTTGTGAATAATCCTGTACATAGCAGAAAAGGATTAGGGCAAATACTAAAACAAGACTGTTACTAAACAACTTATCTTTGTAAGAAAAAAAAAATAGGCTGCTAACACTTTTAATATATAATATTCTTAATGTATAAATTGGATTGAGTCACCATACTCACTACTCAGGGATAAAGTCTTTCCCGGTTCCTTCTAATGCCAAGCTATTAGTTAACTAATATGTAATGTTTAAATTTAAGAATCTTCATTTGTTCAATGAATAATCTCCTCGGGGAACCAGCAGATGGTATAATGGCTATGTCACTGGACTCCCATGTGGTCGACCATAGTTTGAGACCTGAACCCAATGGCTTAAAACTCATGCTGGGCGCATGTGTGTGCATGCCCAAGATCCTGAGAGGAGAATGGAGGAGAAGGGAATACAGCATGACCATCCTACCTGGGGCATGATTTCTCGCTTTCTTTCTCAACGTCTCTCTCTGTCTTTCTGGCGAGTGCATGCACCCTATAGCAAAAACCTCTCTAAAAAAAAAAAAAAAAAAAAAAAAAAAAATCTACTCTGAGCCAAGAGACCTTAAAGCAAGTATATCAAATAGAAAGTTATGTATAATTTTTAATCCAATTACTGTGTCAAATATAGGTGATTACTATCTTTTTCTGTTTTATAATCTTCAAATTCGACTCCTATTTATGCCTTAAAATACTTAGTTTTTTTTTTTTTTTTTAAATAACACTTAGGCCTGTAATATACTCCCATTAAAAATAAACTAGAAGTTAATTTTTAAAACCTCATGGTGACCCAAACTGCATGTTGTTACCTAAAGTAAAATTTGTACAAAATTTAGGTAAGAAAGAATGCATTAATAAAAAGATTGGGGCTCTCCTCTGTCCCTTTTTTTTTTTTTTATCTTTTTGAAAACACAGCTCTCTGCCCTCCTTGGGCCTTTCTCTTGTTAATCTGTCTTTTTTCTCACCTAGGACAGAAAGCTGCTAGCCATCTCCACCTTTGTCTGTTTTTGGCCTCTGGGTTCAACTTCATGGCTATGAAGTGTCCCCCAAGCCCGTATCCCCCTCCCAGACCCAGTACTAGCCAGGTCTGATAGCTGCTTTCCTCCCTATTGCTCTCCTCTGTCCTTTGTAACTTTTTTTTTTTTTTTCCTCTTTTTGAAAAAATAGCTCTCTGCCCCCCTTAGGCCTTTCTCCTATTAACTGCTGTCTTTTTTCTCACCTAGGACATAAAGCCGCTATCCATCTCAACTTTACCTGTATTTGGCCTCTGAGTTCAACTTCATGGCTGTGAAGTCTCCCCCAGCCAGTGTTCCCCTCCCAGACCCAGCACTAGCCAGGACAGAAAGCTGCTAGCCAGCTCAAACATTGCCTGTTTTGGGCCTCTGGGTTCAAAACTTGCACACTGAGTGGTTCTCCATTTTCATCCCAATTTCATTTTTTGCACAGTGATTTTTTTTCCTTCTTTCCTTTTTCTTCTAGTACTTTCCTTATTTTTTTTTCGCCTTCTCCCCCTATTTCTATTTCCTACTTTCTTTTTCTTTACTTTACTTTTCTGTTTTACTTCTCAGCCCTTACCCTCTGCCTAGAGACAATTAGGCACATAGTAGCTAACCTACTGAGCATTGCGAGTTTTGGAGAATTCTTTACACATCACTGTAGTGGTTGCAAAATTAGTGAAATTCCCCTTCACAAATCCAATTGCAAAACTTCTCCTATGATTCCCACATTTGAGGACTTAGTATAAGGGAGAAAATAGCACTAAACTATTTCACAGTAGGGGAAACACACAAGTTCACAGTCACTGAATCCCTCTCCAACAAACTGACCAGAAGTGAATACATTACTAAATGACTAAAAATCAAAGAGCCTCAAGGATGAGAGAATCAAGTAGCACATCCCCACCAAGGGAACAATGTAACCTGTCTCCAAGTAGGGAAAATTTAGAGCATATTACCAAAATGTCAGAAAAAGAATTTAGAATACTTATGGTAACAAAATTCTATGAGATGCAAGAGAAAAGAGACGTTGTGCTCCAAAAGATGAGGAAGTCTTTTCACAATATGAAAGAAGAATTAGACACCATAAAAAAGGATCAAACGGAACTGTTAGACATGAAGGCTATAATATAGGAAATTAAAACCTCCCTCAAACATATCAAAAGCAGGCTAGACCATGCAGAAGAACAAATTTCAGAAGTAGAAGACAAAACCAATCACCTAGAAAAAATTATCAAAAATATTGAGAAAACAGCCAAGAAAAATAAGGATAATACACGAGAAATACTAGGTATCATGAAACGCCCAAATATACGAATAACTGGTATCCCAGAAGGTGAAGAAACTTATAAGGGTATTGATAATCGATTCCATGAAATCCTGGAAGAAAACTTTTCAAGTCTAGAGAGGTACTCAAACATCCAGAACCAAGAAATACAAGGAACCCCAAGTAGAATCAATCCAAGAAGGTCCTCTCCACATTATAGCTAGATTGACCAAAATGACAGAAGAAGACAAGATACTAAGATAGGCAAAAGAGAAACGTCAAATCACTTACAAAGGCTATCCCATCAGGCTAACACTGGACCTCTCATTAGATACAATGAAAGTAAGGAAAGAATGGGGAAATATATTCAAAGTGTTAAATGAAAAACAACTTCAACCAAAAATACTATACCCGGCAAAATTATCCTTCATATGGGAAAAGAAAATAAAAATGTTCTCGGATAAACAAAACCCGACAGAATTTACCAACCACAGACCAGCTCTTCAAGAAATTCTGAAAGGAGTACTATACCAAGAAAACTAAAGACAGACAGACACCAATAAGAGAACAAAAAACAGCCAAGAATATGGCCACCTTAATGGTAGGGACAAGTCTGGAAATATTGATAATAACATTGAATGTCAATGGATTAAATTCTCAGATCAAGAGACACAGACTGGCTGAATAGATTAAAAATCAGAAACCCTCCATCTACTGCCTACAAGTAACACATCTCATGGATAAAGACATACACAGACTAAAAGTGAAGGGCTGGAGAAAGGTATTCCATACAAATGGAAACCAAAAAAAAGCGGGAGTTGCTATACTGATTTCAGCACAATAGGCTTTAATACAAAACTGTAAGAAAAGACAAAGAAGGGCATCATATAGTAATAAAAGGGCTAATTTACTGAGAAGGATATAACGCTTATAAATATCTATGCACTCAATTAACCCAAATATTTAATGGAAAGACTGCTAGAACTAAAAGGAGAGATGGGACTATAACACTATAATTGTTGGAGATCTCAACACCTCATTATCTCCTTTAGACAGGTCAACTAGAAAAAAAAAATAAGCAAAGAGATTCAGGACCTAAATGATACCATAAATCGGATGGACTTGAAAGACACCCATAGAACTTCCCACCAAGAAAACCACAAAATATATATTTTTCTCAGCCCCGCATGATACTTTCTCAAAGACTGATCACATGATAGGACATAAAACCAGCCTTTATAGATTCAAAAGCATAGAAACTATATCCAGCATTTTCTCTAACCATGATGGAATTAAACTTGATATTAATCTCAGGAAAAGCCCTTGAAAATATACAAAAACATGGAAACGAAATAACCTACTTCTGAATGACTCCATGACTACTGCAGAGATTAAGACGGAAATCAAAATATTCATAAAAACTAATGATAATGAGTGCACAAGTTCCACAAACTATGGGATATTGCAAAAGCAGTCATAAGAGGGAAGTTCATAGCAATTAGTGTGCACAAGAAAAAGATGGAAAGGTAGAAAAAGGACAACCTAAAATCATGCCTCAGAAAATTGGGGAAAAAAAATCAAAAAATGCCAGGAAAAAGAAATAATAAAGATTCAAGCAAAAATAAATGGGATAGGAAATAAGCAAAATATACAGAAAATAAATGAAAGCAAAAGCTGGTTCTTTGAAAAGATAAACAAGATTAACACACCATTAGCCAGACTAATTAAGAAGAGAGAAACAAATCCGCAACAAATCAGGCAACATTACAACAGATATAACAGAATACAAAACATCATTAGAGAATATTATGAGAGACTCACTCTATGCCAACAAAAAAGAAAACCTGGACGAGATGAACAAATTCCTGGACACATATAATCTTCCAAGAATGACTCAGGAGGACACAGAAAGCCTCAATAAACCTCTAACAAGCAATGAGATTGAATCAGTAATAAATAACATTCCAACAAAGAAAAGTCCAGGACAAGATGGCTTCACTGCCGAATTTTACAAAACTTTTAAAGAAGCGGTAACCCCCATTCTACTCACACTGTTTCTAGGGATCCGAAAGGAAGGAACCTTTACAAATTAATTCTATGAAGCCTCCATTACCCTCATTCCCAAAACAGGTAAGGATACTACAAAAAAAAAAAAGAAAAACCTGTATCCCTGATGAATATAGATGCAAAAATTGTCAACAAGATATTCGCTAACCGTATTCAACAACATAAAAAAGGTTATTCATCATGACCAGGTAGGCTTTATTCCAGGAATGCAAGGGTGCTTCAACATATGCAAAACCATAAATGTAATACACTATATTAACAGAAAGAAGATAAAAACCACGTGATCATTTCAATCAATGTGGAAAAAGCATTCAACAAAATACAACATGCCTTTATGATCAAGACTCTCAGTAAAATTGGCATAGAAGGACTATTTCTCAGCATAATAAAAGCCATTTAAGAAAAACCTACAGCTAACATTATACTGAATGGGAAAAGGCTGAAAACTTTTCCACTAAAAACAGGTATAAGACAAGGCTGCCCACTTTCTCCACTACTATTGAATATAGTACTGGAAGTTCTAGCCAATGCGATCAGACAAGAGAAGAAAATAAAAGGCATTCCAATAGGGAAGGAAGAGCTGAAATTATCTCTGTTTGCAGATAACATGATTGTATACATAGAAGACCCAACGTATCCATGAAAAAACTTCTCAAAGTAATAACTGCATACAGTAAAACGGCAGGATACAAAATTAACTTACGATAATCTATAGCATTTCTATATACATACAACAAGCAGAGACAAAACTGAAGAATGTAATTCCATTTACCATAGCCATAAGAAGTATAAGATACTTCAGAATAAAACTAACCAAGGAAGTCAAAGACCTCTACAAGAAAAACTATGAAAACCTTAAAAAGGAAATTAAAAAGAACACTAAAAAGTAGAAGGACATCCCATGTTCCTAGAATGACAGAATCAATATAATAAAAATGGCAATCCTACCCAAATTAATCTACATGTTTAATGCAATCCCTATAAAATTACAAGAGACATTCTTCACAGATCTAGAAAAGACAATCATAGAATTTGTCTGGAACCATAAAAAAACCCACTTTTGCTAAAGCCATCCTGCGCAAGAAGACTGGCGTAGGTGGCATCAAACTTCCTGAACCCAAAGTATATTACAAAGCTGTGATAATCAAAACTGTATGGTATTGGCACAAAAAAAGACATGAGGACCAATGGAACAGAGTAGAAACTCCAGAAATAAATCCCAAAACATACAGCCAACTCATCTTTGACAAAGGGTACCAGTCAATCCAGTGGGAAAAGGGAGTCCTCTTTAGCAAACTGTATTGGAAAAACTGAGTATCTACCTACCAAAAGATGAATCTGAACCCCTATCTGTCACCATTAACAAGAATCCACTCAAAATCATTCAAAGATCTAAACCTAAGACCGCAAACTATAAAACTACTAGCAAAAAATACTGGGGAAACTCTGGGAGACATTGGGGTAGGCAAAGACTCCTTAAGGAAGACCTACAAAGCACAGGCAATAATCCCCCCAAATAAACAGGTGGGATTACATCAGAATAAGGGGTTTCTCACAACAAAGGACAAATTAGTGTAAATGGACAACCCTCTGAATGGAAGAGAAGTTTTGTTAACTGTGCCTCAGCTAAAAGTCTGATAACCAGAATACACAGGGAACTCAAGCAGCTTACCCAGAGGAAAATGATTAACCCAATTAAAAGATGGGAAAATGAGCTGAATAAATGACTCTCTAAGGAAGACATACAAACCGCCAAAAAGTATATGAAAAAATACTCACATTGCTCACTGTTAGGGAGATGCAGATCAAAACCACAATGAGATATCACCTAATCCCAGTCAGAATGGTGAAGATTAAAAAAACAACTAATGATAAGTGCTGGAGGGGATGTAGTGAAAGTGGAACACTCCTATACTGTTGGTGGGAATGTAAATTGGTCCAGCCACTGTGGAGAACGATATGGAGGTTCCTCAAAGACCTTAAAATAGAACTACCATATGATCCAGCAATTCCACACCTGGGTATTTATCCAAAGGACAAGAGAGCACTCAGTCGGAAAAGCACCTGCACAAGTATTTTCATTGCAGCATTATTCACAATTGCTAAGACATGGAACCAACCCAAATGCCCACAAACAGATGAATGGATTGAAAAATTGTGGCAGATATACTCCATGGAATACTATTCATCCATAAAAAACAAGGCCCTGGAATTTGATAGTAAGTGAATGAATATGGAAGATGTGTTGCTGAGTGAAGGAAATCAGGCTATGAAAGAGAGACATTGTATGTCTCCACTTAACATATACCAACTGTCCACACACTATGGTAGAGACTGAAAGACTGGAGAACATGAAAGTATTAAAAATTGTAATGGACACTACAAAGTGGAAAGAGAGTGTGGGAGGGGAAGAGTGTAGGAAAGGAAATTTGGGGGGGGGGTGGAGAGGTAAGACACTTGTGGGACACAGATAAGTTTTATTATCTGTTGACGAGGATATGTGTAACAGTCTCAACTAGGCTGGACTGAGGTGTATATCATGCTGGGTAAAGTCTCTTCACAACCTAAATGATGTATAACGATTTAATGTATGAATAATAATAAAAAATGAAAATAATAAGATTTAAAAAAAAGAATCTAAGGAAAAACAGAGACAAAAAAATAATAACTTAAAAATGCCACACACACACACACACACACACACACACACACACACACACCAAAAAAAAGAAACATTTTCCTTTCCTTCTGAAGGCTTCACAATGCATGCTATTATTAAACAGTATTTAACTATTAAACTTAAATGGCTAACTGAGAAAAAAATTAAGAAAGAAAACAAAACATTTAATTATTTTTAAAAAGAAAAAAGACTGGTCACAGAAGTTCAAGCTTTCACTACAAAATATAGCAAAGGTAGTTTACTGATTATAACTGGCCATACTCTAGTTCGCTAACCTAAACAAATATTCATTGGTGCATTAAAAAAGATGACTTGCTTACATGCTGGAACACTATTTTTAACAAAACACCTTTTAGAGTGTTATTATAAGAAAACATTTTGAATTAACATTAGTAAACCCATTCCATAAATTCTAAAGTTTACCTGTTTGAGTCCTTCGTCAGTAAGTTTGTCCTGGTTGCCTACATGCACTTTCTGAAGTAAAGGACAATGAGAGGCAACCGCAATAATAGAGGTGTCAGAAAGCTGTTTACACCTGTAGGCTGTATACCTAAGAAGTCCAGGACACTTAAATGCTAGAACACATACGCCAGTATCAGACATACTGCGGCAATCAGAAATGTTGATTTCAATTATATTCTGACTTCTTGATGCAATTTTTTCCAATAATTCATCTGTAACCTAAGAGGGAAAAAAAAAAGAATAGCTCAAACTTTTGCTAAACTTACTTTCTATTCTTTAATCACATTTCCTCTGATGAACAATAGACTATACAGCATTAAAAATACAATCAAAAGAAAAACAATATTAAAGTTCAATAAAGATTGTGATACAATAAAATACATATTTGGTCTTTTGTCTTAAAACTTCTGAAATTTCCTGAGTGACAACTGACATTTGAGGTAGGGCAGTTTTATGGGAGTGAGCCCTTAATCTATGAGGTCTGTGCTAACTCTGGAGATTAATGTCCAAATCTAACTGAATTGTCAGACACCCAGTTGGTGCTGGAGAACTGGTAGTATGGGAAAAAACTATCAGTAGTATTAATTTTCATTAAAAGCTTAAAATCTATCCTTACTAGGAAAACTCACTTTAATTAAACCTTCAAACTTACCAAAATTTCACCACAAACAAAAATGTAGTGAAATTTCAAGTGTCATTTTTTAAAATTTTTAACCCAGTGTACATCAGTCATCATGATGTATGAATCCTAACATTTACACTTGATACTAGATTATACAGTTACATACACTTCAATTGCTTTATTACTTCTATCAGAATACTATCTCATACATAATTCACAACTTAGAAAATATATTATGAATAGTTTGTATAACAGGACATGAAAGACTATATAGAAATACAGTCTATGTCAAAAAAACTTTTCTCAGAAGACTCCATACTAAATATAACTAACCTTAATATTCATTAAGTGAGAAACATGGCCTTCTGAATTAAAGAAAAAAAATCAAACCAGAAGTGGCGGAGCAGTTAAGGCACTAGAATCCTACATGGCCCACTGCCTCAACCAAGAAGCCTGAAAGTCACACAGTGTATGTAGGTGCATTTCCAAAATCCCAAGAGAAAAAGTGATTGTAGCATAGCCATCCCTCCTGAGGGGGGGGTGAGATCTCATTTTCCCTCTCTCTTTCTCTGTCGCTCTCCACCGAGTGTATGTGACCTATGGCAAAAACCTAAAGAAAAAAAACCAATCAGTCTTAACTTAGTCCCTGAACATCACATTTCCAAAAAAGGAAACAGAGTTAATGTTATTTGTTTGGGTTAAAAAAAAAAAAATGGAGCAAGAAAACACACATGAAGTTTAGAATTAAAAAAGAAAAGAACTGGAGTGTGCTAGGAGTAAAAAGCCAAACATGAAACTGTCTTTTTTTAATGCCTACAGTAAATAGCATAAATGCAGACAGTTTTCTAAAAGGCTAAAACTCTAATACACCTCTCATTTTTAACCTTTTTACTTTTCATTTTTTAAAATAAGTAAAAGAAAAACCGACCCCAAATAACCAATTTACACTAAAACCTATCTTGTTCACCATGAAAAATTAGCTTGAATTCACGAAAAAATATTACTACACAGATATGGTGGTATATGCCCATAACTCTGACTACGTGGATGGCTGAAGCAGGAGGATGACAAATTTGAAGCCAGCCTGGGTAACATAGCAAGACTCTATCTCTAAAAACAAACGATAACGTAGTAGAACACAAAACTGGGGTTTCACTCAAACTATCTTGAAAAACAGAAACATGGAAGGGATTTTTCAGGAGAAATACAGGGTTTTTGTTAATTTAGTAGGTCAAATTGAGTGTTTCTTAGTATTAGATTACATACCTGCTGACGACTACTAAGATCCAACTGCTTCCAAAACTGGAAATCTAAACAAAGATCACGCCAGTACTTGCAAACCAATGAAGCAGAAAGGCAACGCTCATCCAAGGACAAATTGGAAAATATCTGTGAACAAAAAAAGGAAAAGTAGGTGCTAAACATGTTCAATCCATGTAAGTGAATAAAAAAAAAAAGTATAGTATGTGCTAAACATTTTCAAGGCATTCTTATTAGTTAAAAAAAAAAAAAAAAAAAAAAAAAAAAAAAACTCTTTAGGGTCAGCAAGGTGGCTGACTAAGGATACTGGACTCCACATAGCCGACCATGGTTCAAGTCGTGGATCTGGCGGCTTGCTTTCTCATTCTCTCTCATTCTCTCTCTCACTCTCGCTCTCTCTGCCCCTCTGATCAAATTTTAAAAATTACAGAAAGTTAAACAAAATAATTCCTTTAAAAAAAAAAAAAAAAGAAAGAAAACTCTTTAAAACAGAAACTCATCTTATATACAAGTGGTCATTGTTAGAAGAGTCACTGTGTAAGAATGAATGGGATGGAGATCAGCAGATGGCATAATTATGTCAGTGGACTCCCACATAGTTGACCACGGTTCGAGTCCTGGATGAGGTGGCTTAAACCTCACACTGGGTGTGTGTGCTTGTGTGCAAGATCCCGAGAGGAGAATGGAGGAGAAGGGATTGCAGCGTGGTCATCCCCCCCAGGGGGTGATTTCTTGCTTTCTCTCTCTCCGCCTCTCTGTCAAGTACACATGCTGTATAGCAAAATCTCTCTCTAAAAAAAAAAAAAAAAGAAAGAAAGAAAGGAAAAAAGAAAGGGATGAAAACAGGTAAACTAGTACGAACACGTGCATGTGTGTACACACATTTACTTACATTTCTTTAAAAATAGACTGACATGATGTATAGTGATTGAATACTTAAAAATTATAATAAAAATAAAGATAGATTGGAAAAAAAGGCAAGGAGGTCGTATCGTGGTAATGCAACTGGGCTCATGAGAAGGGTCTGTGGTTTGATTTCCAGGGCCTCCCTGGACAAATAGGGTGGACATAGGACCATGTTTCAGGCTGGCTAGGAATGGCAGTGGGATTATAGCATCATGAGGACCTTATTGGGGCCCCCTGTAACAAACATACACTCTCTCTTTCTCATGAAATAAATAAACTTTAAAAAAAAAGCAGGCTGGAAAGATAAGCCAAAGGCTATTTAAAAAGGTATGCCGAAAAATACATGAACGGAAAAGGAAAATGAAATGGCTCTTTAGTTTTACAATGTGATCTTAAAACATGTAAACTTTATATGATTTATGAGAAAAGGAAAAATAAATCAGAAAAAGGTAAGTCTTTACCTTTAAAGTATCTTTTTCCATAAATTCATAACTTCAAATCTAATCCTAAGAAAAACATACCTCAAATGAGGTACATTCTACAAAATACCTGAATGGGACTTAAAAAAATTTCAAAGTTGGGACCAGCAGATAGCATAATGGTAATGTTGCCGAACTCTCACATGGTCGACCATGGTTCGAGTCCCTGACCTTGTGGTTTGAAACTCAGCCGGGAACACGTGTGTGTATGCCTAAAATCCCAAGAAGAGAATAGAGGAAAAAGGATTGCGGCATAGCCATCCCCCTGAGGGATGATTTCTTGCTTTCTGTCTCTCTTTGTCTGTCACTCCAGCGAGCACACATGTTCTATAGCAAAACTATCTCTAGAAAAATAATTTCAAAGTCATGAAAAACAATAAAAGACTGAGAAACTATCATAGCCTAGAGGAAACTAAACAGAAATTACCACTAACATGGGGCCGGCAGGTGGCATGGTGGTTAAAGGTGCTAGATCCCCACATGGCTGACTGCCTGCGGTTTCAGTCCCGGACCTGGCAGCTTACTTTCTCACTCTCTCTCTCTCTGTCCCTCTCTGGTCAATTTGAAATAAACAAATGAATAAATGGATGAATAAAGTTAAATGAAAAATCTTTAAAAAAAAAAAAGAAACGAAATTACCGCTAATACAAGCCTGAATGGATCTCAGGACAAATAACAACATTAATTGGAAAACTGGTGAAATCCAAATAAAGACTTGAGTTTACTAACAGAAAAGTTTGGTGAATGTAAAATAATAAAATTTGGTGAAACAGCTGGATAAGAAGTATAGGTAAACTTTCTGTACTATTTTTGCTATTTTTGATAAATCTAAAATTAGTTCATATCAAAACACACTGTATTTTTTTTAAATTTATATGACAGGTATTTTTATTTCTTTTTTTTTTTTTGGAGAGGT
Organism: Tupaia tana; assembly: GCA_026018925.1. Lineage (NCBI taxonomy): Eukaryota > Metazoa > Chordata > Mammalia > Scandentia > Tupaiidae > Tupaia > Tupaia tana. The sequence continues at coordinate 96,475,629 of JAKSZU010000006.1, forward strand.
TTCTCGCTATAGGGCGCGTGCACTCGCCAGACAGACAGAGAGAGAGACATAGAGACAGAAAGCGAGAAATCACCCCCCAGGGGGGATGGTCACGCCGCAATCCCTTCTCTTCCATTCTCCTCTCGGGATCATGGGCACACACACACACGTGCCCGGCGCAAGTTTTAAGCCACCGGGTCTGGGACGCGAACCGCGGTAGACTACGTGGGAGTCCAGCGACATAGCCATTACGCTAACTGCTGGTTCCCTTTATTTCTTTTTGTTTTTTACATGAGAAATACATACTTTATTTTTTTAACTCTTATTTTTATTTATTTTTCATTTTATTTATTTTTACATTTTTCCACATTTATTTTACGTATGAAAACATTTTAACTAATATTCCATAGTTCTTGACAGTTAATAAACAGCTTTCAAAATTTCAAAATACTGAATTTTAAAGATAATGTTCAAAATATTTCTTTTAATTTTGTATAATTTTATGACCCTATAGCAAAAGAAACAGTATGGTTTTAAATATTTTTGAGAAAATATTTATATGTCAACTACTCAAATTGTTGAAAAGCAAATGTCCAGCACACTAGTCACACATACACTTTCTTAATTCAGCCCTGCCTAGCATTATTCTGTTATATACCTAGCAAAGATCGGTCTCTTTTTCTTCCTTCAAAGTCTTTCTCAAAATAATCCTCTGGTGTGGTTGCTCTTTTGCAATCTCTACTGATTACAATGCTGGGCTGGAAACATCCAGGTTATTTTATGTTATAAATTCTTTCATATAGCTTCTCTAATCCTCTCTGCCAGGCAGAACTATTTATGATATCAGGCTATCTTTCACTCTGTATTTCTAAATATTAGTTCATTGGTAAAGTCATGATGCATTTTTGCATAGAAAAACATAAGCAAATATGTCATGACTTTCCAGATGACCTAAGAAATACAAAAATATATAAATTATTTCAAAATGAATTATTTCTAAAAATAACTTTTTTCGTTTGTTTATAAGCTAGATGGCATGTATGCATGTATGAGAGAGAAACAGAGAGGCAGGAAAGAAGAGAACCACCCCAGTGGGATGTGGTCATACCACAATACTTTCTCCTCCATTTCTCCATCCTGTTAGGATTTGGAGCATGGACACACACTCCCCAAGAGTGTTTTTTATTTGATTATTTTTAGAAAGATTTTTGCTACAGAGTGTTTGCATTCGCCAAAGAGAGAGAGAGAAAGCAAGAAATCACCTCCCTCAAGGGGAGAAGGTCACTGCAATCCCTTCTCCTCCTCTCTCGGGATTTTGGGCATGCACACACATGTACCTGGTGTGAGTTTCAAGCCACTGGATCTGGGACTCAAACTGCAGTTGGCAAAGTGGGAGTCCAGCAACGTAAGTGGGAGTCCAGCAACGTAACCACTATGCCACCTGCTGGTCCCTGCCTCAGAGTGTTTTTCAAACAACCAGGGATCAGATTGAAACCCAGTGGCTAGCCATGTGACGTCCAGCTCCCTTAACCTTTAGGCTATGGGACCAATCCTAAAAAACATACTGTTTTAAAGTTAAGTCGGCCAGCAGGTGGTGTGGCCATTAAGGCAGGAAGATTCCACATGGCCAACTCTGTATGTAGAGTCTCGGACCAGGTAGCTTGAAAATGATGCAAAGCACATGTGCATGGATGCCCAAAATCCTGAAAGAAGAACATAGGAGAAGGGATTATGGTATGGCTATCTCTCCTGGGGGGTAACTTCTTTCTTTCTTCCTTCCTTCCTTCCTTCCTTCCTTCCTTCCTTCCTTCCTTCCTTTTTCTTTTTCTTTTTCTTTTTCTTTTTCTTTTTCTTTCTTTTTTCTTTTCTTTCTTTTCTTCCCTTCTTTTCTTTTCCTTCTTTTCCTTTCTTTCTCTTTCTCTCTCTCTCTCTCTCTTTCTTTTTTCTCTCTCCCTCTTTCCCTCTCTCTCAACCCCTAGCAAGCACATGTGTCCAGTATCAATCTTAAAAATTATCTTAAAATTTTTAAATTTATTTTATACAATCACTATACATCACTTGGCTTGTAAGGTGAATTTACCCAACATGAATACACTTCACACCAGTCCATTTGAGAATCTATACACATTACCATCAAAAGATAATAATCAATTCTTGTGTCCCATACATGCATTACCTATTTTTCTCCTTCATTTCTTTCCTCACATTCTCCCCACTTCAACCCCCCTCTTCCGACACTGTCTCCAATGTCCATGACCATTTTCCATGCTTCTATATCCTCTAATCTTTCAGTTTCCACCATAGAGTGCAACAGTCAATATATATTAAGTGGAGACATATGTCTTTCTTTCATAGCCTGGCTTGCTTCACTCAGCAGTAATTTGTCCATATTCGACCACTTTCTATCAAATGCCAGGATCTTGTACTTTTTATGGCTCAGTAGTATTCCACAGAGTATATGTGCCACACTTTTTCAATCCATTTATCTGTTCATGGACATTTGGGTGGGTTGGTTCCATGTCTTAGAAATCATGAACAATGTTGCAATAAACATAGATGTGCAAGCACTTTTACAACTGAGCATTCTCCTATCCTTTGGGTAGACATCCAGAAGTGGAACTGCTGTATCATATGGTATTTCTATTTGTAGATCTTTGAGGACCCTCCATATTATTCTCCCCGGTGGCTAGACCAATCTACGTTCCCACCAACAATGTATGGGAGTTCCCCTTTCACGACAGCCCCACCAGTACTTATCTTTTGCTTTTTGTTGTTCGTTTTTGTTTTTGTTTTTGTTTATTCCTAGCCATTCTGACTAGGGTTAGGTGGTATCTCACTGGGGTTTTGATCTGCATCTCCCTTATGACGATGGATGTTGAGTATTTCTTCATATGCTTTTTGGCTGTTCATATGTCTTCCTTAGAGAGTTTGTCCAATTCATTTTCCCTTCTTTTAATAGGATTAATCTTTTTTTTTTTTCTTTCAACTAAGCCACTTGAGTTTCCTGTGTACTCTGGTTATCAGACCCTTATCTGAGTCAGTTTAAAAAATTATTCTCCCATTCCAAGGATTGTCGGTTCACACTAATTACTGTGTCTTTTGCTGTGCAGAAACTTCTTAATCTGATGTAATTCTGCTTGTCTATTTTTGGGATTATTGCCTGTGCTTTGGGGGTCTTAAGTCTTTGCCTACCCCAATGTCTCCCAGAGTTTCCCCAGTGTTTTCTACCAGTAGTTTTATAGTTTGAGGTCTCAGGGTTAGGTCTTTGATCCGCTTTGAGTTGATTTGTGTTAATGGTGAGAGATAGGGGTCCAGGTTCATCTTTCTGCAGGTGGATACCCAGTTTTTCCAGCACCATTTCCTTTCCCATTGGATTGACTGGTACCCTTTGTCAAAAATCCATTGCCTGTATGTTTGGGGGTTTATTTCTGGAGTCTCTATTCTGTTTCATTGGTCCACATGTCTGTTATTGTGCCAATACCATGCTGTTTTGATTATCACAGCTTTGTATTATCTTTTGGGCTCAGGGAGTGAGATGCCTCCTACTCCACTCTTGTACAGATTGCTTTGGCAACACAGGATCTTTTGATTCCAGACAAATTCTATGATTGTCTTTTGTTTTGTTTTGTAGAAACAACTTTAGAAATAGATTCTTAAACAAGAATCTAAACATATTCAAGAAAAACATATGCAGAGCACCCAAATTACCAGAAAGTAGACCCAGCCCTTCTTTTTGGCTCTGGGAAAAAAGAACAGAAAAGAGGAAATATGATTCCTTCTTGTTCTTTTTGTTAGGTTTTTGCCATAGAGCTCGTGCGCTCATAAGAAAGAGGCCTAGAAAGAGAGAAAGTGAGAAATCACCCCCCCCACAAGGAAGTGACCACATCACAACCCTCTTTCCTCCCCTCCCCTCTTGGGATTTTAGGTATGCATGTGTGCACGCACACACGCACACGTGCCTGGCATGATTTTCAACCCACTGGATCTGGGACTCGAACCACAGTCAGTCATACGGAAGACCACTGTCTTCACCACCACACCACCTGCTGGCCCCTCCTTCTTGTTCTTAATTGTGTCCACCTATGCAGTCAGTTTTTCAAGCAGAGTTTCTATTCTTTTGCTAGGATTTTTGTTTCTTTCCAATGTGGGAATCAGGTTTTTCAGTTCGGCTTTGACTCTGTTTGCAACTTCCTGATCAGGACTCTGGAGAAGGCCAGAAAGAATAATGGCACCTCAGTTTATACTAGCCCAGGACTTCAGGTTCTTCATACCCACATGCTCTACAAGTGTTTTTGTAAAACAACCTTCTCTTCCATTTTCTTTCATCTTTTTATCTTGTTCTATTAACCACTTCAGTACTGGATGTCCTGCAGGATGTTTTGCAACATGAAGCTCTCTGTCCTTGCCTCCGGGGTGTAGTTCTGCTGCTGCCAAGCTGGTGATGGCGTCAATGCAGGCTGAATGTCCCCGGTAACAGATCCCAGAATGTCAGCCACCAACACACAGGCAGACTTATCTAGCACCATGTCTTGGGCATGTCCTTGCAGGTAGCTTAACAAAGCTGAAGAAATGGATTCTATCAGCTCACATCAGCAGATTTCTGTGTCTTTCTTACTGTATGCATTTCCATCTCCTTTCTGTAGAACTTCAATGATTTCTCAGACTGTATGTGCAGGGTCTCTGGGGCTTAGTAGATATAACAGGACCTTCCTTCTGTATTTGTCATTTACTATGTTAGGTAAAGAACTGATAGTTTCTGATATGATTATCTGCTTCACAAGCTTAGTACCGTCAATACAGCTGAATGCTGCCAGTAAAACCAGATGGGAGTATTGGCCATTAGCCACCTTTTCTACATAAGTCTTCATTGTTTTCACAACTACTTTCCTGTCCATGGGCGTACCATGCCACAGGCAGTGCATGGCCACTCTGGTGCCATCGTGTGTGTGTGCCAGTATATCACTGCTTCACAAATGGCTATAATCAGTTCTGATCTGAGTTTTGGGGTTCATAGGTCAAAAAGTCCAAGAATACTTTATACGCCAATGAGTGCTTAATCACAGCTTCCTTCTGGGCCATTAGAGTTAGAATCTGCTTCATTTCCTTCATAATGAACTCTAATTTTTCAGGCTTTGCCTCTAAAGCTTTGTCCAGAGTTGGGTGATCTATTGACCTGTAAAGCTGAAACGTGTTCCCGTAGAGCTCCTCTGTCAGCATGTTCCTCTGCTCCAGGATGGTTTTGTAATTGTAGGCGTACTGCACAATAGCCAACACTTCTGCGTGTCACAGCATCTTCCACACGTGGCCTTTAAAACTTCTGATTATCTCTGCAATCTGTGGTTTACTTCCATAAATGAGAAATTTCTTCACAATATTAATTCAACCAAATCACCGTGCAGTTCTTCAAAGGCCTGTTTTCTCTGCTCTTCATCACCATACTGAATGTAACACTGGATCACCCAAGTTGAATCGTGTGCAAATGTAATAATTTTAATTATTCCTTGACTCAATTTCTGTAAGTCATTCATCAACTTTACTCTTTTTTCTTTGTCACAGTCTTTCCTTCTTAAAATCTCCCAGATCTGCTTGGACTGAGCAACAATGTCATAGTTGGTTTTATCATTAAGTTACCTGCTCTGTCTTAGTTCCTTCCTCTTCTTTTTGAAATCATCCCATTTGGGTTTCTTGGCCGCTGAGTTGTCACTTTGATTGTCTGACTAGAATTTTCTTTACTTGTTAAATTTTCCTGTTGGAATTTGTTCTTAGGTGCTTTGTCCCTTTGATGCTTATTACTGAACTGCTTTACATCCTTTTTCCCAGGTTTTGTGGCACTTTCCTCAAAGTTCTTTGATGTGATTTTAGGTCCACCTTCCTTAACAACTTTTCTTGGGAATGTCTTTGAAGAACCAGAGTTTAACTTTTTTTATGGAATCTCTTTTTTTTCTTGTGAAGCCTTTGTATTCCCTGTTAATTTTTTTTTTCACTTTGACTTCTATTGTAGCAACTCACACACGTGGGGCCTAAGTCTGAACTAGAAGCAGACCCCCTATGATAGTCTTTTCTAAGGCTATGAAGAATGTCTCTGGTAATTTGATTGAGATTGCATTAAATATGTAGATTAATTTGGGTAGAATCACTATTTTATTAAATTAATTCTTTCAATCCAGGAACATAGGATGTCCATCCATTTTTTTCTGTCATTTTCAATTTCTTTTTTTTTTAGATTTTCATAGTTCTTTCTATAGAGCTCTTTGACTTTTTTGCTTACATTTATTCCTAAGTATCTTAGTTTTTTGTGGCTATGGTAAATGTAATTACTTTCTTCAGTTCTACATCGGTCTGCTTGCTGTTCCTATATAGAAATCTATAGATTTTTGTATGTTGATTTTGTATCCTGCCACTTTACTGTATTCATTTATTAGTTCCAGGAGTTTTGTTCATGGTTACCCTTGGGTCTTCTATGTATACAATCATGTCATCTTCAAATAGAGGTAATTTCAACTCTTCTTTCTCTATTTGAATGCATTTTATTTTAGTCTCTTTTTTCTTATTGCATTGGCTAAGACTTCCAGCACTATACTGAAAAGGAGTGGAGGGAACCAGCAGTTAGCGTAATGGCTATGTCGCTGGACTCCCACATAGTCAACCGCGGTTTGCGTCCCGGACCCGGTGGCTTAAAACACGCCGGGCGCGTGTGCATGTGTGCCCAAGATCCCGAGAGAAGAATGGAGGAGAAGGGATTGCGGCGTGACCATCCCCCCTGGGGGGTGATTTCTCGCTTTCTGTCTCTATGTCTCTCTCTCTCTGTCTGGTGAGCGCACGCGCCCTACAGCGAAAACCTCTCAAAAAAAAATAAATAAAAGGAGTGGAGAAAGCAAGCAGCCTTCTCTTGTACTACTGTTGAGTGGAAAAGCTTGAGTTTTTCCCCATTCAGTACAACATTAGCTATGGGGTTTTCATACATAGCTTTGACTGTGATGAGAAATGACCCTTCTATGCCAATTTTGCTGAGAGTCTTAATGATGAAAGGTTTTGTATTTTATCAAATGCTCTTTCTGCATCAATTGATATTATCACATGGCTTTTATCTTTCTGTTAATATGGTGTATTATACTTATCATTTTGCATATTACGAACCACCTTGCATCCCTGGAATAAATCTACCTGGTAGCGACATATAATCATTTTTATATGTTGTTTAATACGATTTGCTAGTATCCTGTTGAGAATTTTTGCATCTTTATTCATCAGAGATATTGGTCTGTAGTTTTCCTTCCTTGTCATGTCCTTGTCTGTGTTGGGGATGAAGGTGATGGAGATTCATAAAATTAATTTGGGAGGGTTCCTTTCTTTTGGATCTTTAAAAGTAACTTGAGTAGGGACCAGCAGTTAGCGTAATGGCTATGTCGCTGGACTCCCACGTAGTCGACCGCGGTTCAAGTCCCGGACCCGGTGGCTTAAACTCACACCGGGCACATGTGCGTGCGTGCCCAAGATCCCGAGAGGAGAATGGAGGAGAAGGGATTGCGGTGTGGCCATCCTCCCGGGGGGTGATTTCCTGCTTTCTGTCTCTCTGTCTCTCTCTGTCTGGCGAGAGCATGCGCCCTATAGCAAAATCCTCTCCAAAAAAAAAAAAAAAAAAAAAAAGTAACTCGAGTAGAATGGGGGTTAATTTTTCTTTTAAAAGTTTTGTAGAATTCAGAAGTGAAGCCATCAGAACTAGGGCTTTTATTTTTTTAGAGGTTATTCACTCTCATTACTTGCTATGGGTCTATTCAGGCTTTCTTGTCCTCCTGATTTAATCTTGGAGATAACATGTATCCAGAAATTTGTCCATCTCATCCAAGTTTTCTTGTTTGTTGGAGTATAGTCACTCATAGTATTCTCTAATGATGTTTTATATTATCTATTGTGTCTGCTGATTTTATTTATCTGGTTCCTTTCTCTCTTAAGTAGTCTAGCTAATGGTGTGTCAATCTTGTTAATCTTTTCAAAGAATCAGCTTTTCCTTCATTTTCTGTTTAGTTTGTTTCTTTTCTATTTATTTCTGCTTGAATCTATTATTTCTTATCTCCTGTTATTTTGGGAATTTTTGTTGTTGTTTCTCCAATTCTCTGAGCCATGATGTTAGGTTGTCCATCTTTCCATCTTTTTCTTATGCACACTAATTGCTATGAACTTCCCTCTTATGACTGCTTTTGCTGTGTCCAATAGATTATGGAAACTCGTATATTCATTATCATTGGTTTCCATGAATCTTTCTATTTCGGTCCTAATTTCTTCAGTAGTTGTGAAGTCATTCAGGAGTAGGTTATTTAGTTTCCATATGATTATGTACTTTGGAGAGGGTGGTTCTGAAATTAATATCAAGTTTAAGTCAATCATGATTGGAGAAGATGCTGGAATTTTCTTTTTAAAGAGTTTTTTTTTTTGAGAGATTTTTGCTATAGGGCGTGTGTGCTCGCCAGAAAGATAGAGAGACAGAAAGCAAGAAATCACCCCACAGGGGGGATGGCCACGCCGCAATCCCTTTTCCTCCATTCTCCTCTTGGGATCTTGGGCACACAGACACACACACGCGCGTGCGCGCGCACCTGTTAAAGAATTATTTTAACTTTATTTTATTTTATTTTAATTTGAACAGAGAAGGGCAGAGTGAGAGAGAGAAAGAGAGAGAATGTAAGAAAGCAAGCCTCCAGGTCCAGGACTCGAACCACAGTCAGCCATGTGGGAGTCCAGCACTCTTAACCACCATGGCACCTGCTAATCCCTGGAATTAGTTTCTATACTTTTCAATCTGTAATGGCTTGTTTTATGCTCTATCATGTGGTCAATCTTCAAAAACATTTCATGTGGGGGTAACAAAACATATATTTCATGGTTTTGGAGTTGAAGGCTCTATAAATGTCTGTCAAGTCTGTTTGATTTATGGTATCATTTAGATCCTGTATCTCTTTGCTTAATTTTTGTCTAGATCATTGATCCAAAAGAGACAGTGTTGAGATACCCAACAATTAGTGTGTTGCAATCTATCTATCCTTTTAGATCTAGCAGTCTTTCCTTCAAGTTAAATAAATAAACATTTTTAAAGTACTTTTAGATTGATTTTATCCCTACTTTCCAGTTGGGGGGTGGTGAGCATTTTTAGAAAAATGAGATTCAGAGAATGTGAACACAGGCCTCATTTTCAGTTTTCTCTCCTTTTCCTTTTCTCTTTGCTCCCTATTGACAATGTCCCAAATAGTGTCTCAGTGAAAGAGCTACAATGTGCCAACTGTGCAGGGACCTAAAGTTCCAAAAGTAAGCCCATCTTTCTGACTAAAATAACCAGGAAAGGAAACCCTGTGGTTACAAGCATGCACATATTCCTCATTAATTCTTTATTTTTTTTCTTTTCTTTTTTCTTAGGTTTCTGCTATTGGTTATGTGTGCTTGCCAGAGAAAGACAGAGAGAGTATAAGTGAGAAATCACCCACCAGAGGGATGGCCACACTGCAATCCCTTCTCCTCTCAGGATATAGCACAAGCATGCACATGCAACCAGCATGATTTTTAAGTTGTCAAGTCCAGGTTTCAAACAGCAGTAAGCCATGTGGGAACTCAATGCCTTAACCACACACAACACGTGCTGGCTTCCAATATTTTTTCAATTTTATGATTTCTTTTCATTATCATATGTCTCTGAAGGTTATAATACACTTTTTCAAAGTATGTGTACAGTACACGATAATCAAATCATGTATGTACTACATACATCATACTACATACTACATACATCATTTTCAATAAAGAATCTCACATTCTTGTGCCTGTTTAATGTTTCTTCCCTCAGCCCCACCCATCCATTCCTCTCCCATACAGTCTTTGATATCTACTCTTGTTCATCCTACTGTTATGGTTTTGGCTCTCTCAATTTCTGCTGCAGAGTACAGACATTTGGTATACATTGAATTGGGATATACAGTGTGTTTCTTTCAAAGTCTGGCTTATGTCACTTAAAATTAAATTTTCTATATTCATCCACTTTATATCAAAAGATAGGGTCTCACTGTTCCTTAAGGCTAAGTAGCTTTACATCATGTATATGTGCCACATTTTTTCAATCCAGTCACCAGTACTTAGGTACGTAGATTGAGTCCATGTCTCAGCCACTGTGAATAATGCTGCAATAAACATAGAAGTGTAAGTGTCTTTTTGACTGTTCTCCTATCCTTTGGATAAATACCAAGGAGCTGGGTTACTGTATCATATAGTAGTTCTATTTGTACATTTTTTTTGGAACTACCATATTGTTTTCCACAGAAAGGGTACTCATTTACATTTCCACCAACAGTGCAAGAGGGTTCCCTTTTCAGCACACTCTCACCAGCATTTATCATTCTCTAGTTGTTTGACCATACCCTTTTTTAAAATTTTTTGCTATAGGACGTATGTGCCCTGGTATTTTTTTTCAATTTACCAGTTACGGGACTCCAAGTATGTAGCCAGCCATGTGGGATCCAGCCAACTTAACCACTGCACAGGAGTTGGCCCAGTCAAGACACTCTGAGGTTAAAGTGGTACTTCATCGAGGTTTTGGTTTGCATTTCCCTTAAGATAAAAGATGCTAAAGGCTTTTTTCATGGGCATGTTGACCATTCATGTGTTTTCCTTAGAGCTGTCTGTTCAGTTCATTTGCCCATTTTTAATAGGTCTATTCATTTTTTTGTAGGTGAGCTACTTGAGTTACCTATATATTCTGGTTACCAATCCACTTTCTGAAGTATAGTTTGCAAATACCTTCTCCCATCCTGTGGATTGTTTCTTCATTCTAATTATTGTTTTCTTTTTTGTGCAGAAACATTTTATCTTAATGTAATCCCACTTGTCTACTTTTGGGATTACTGCTGATGCTTTACGAGTCTTATTTAAATAAACTTTGCTCACTCCAATGTGTTCCAAGTGTTTCCTATGTATTTTCCACCAGCAGTTTTATGGTTTGTGACTTTATATTTAGATATTTTATCTGTTTTGGATTTCTGTTATTGGTGAGAGCTTAATTTTTCTCCAGATGGACATTCAGGTCTTCCAGCACCACTGGTGAAAAGACTTTCTTTTCTCCTCTGCATGATATTATGCCCTTTGTCAAAGACCAGTTGGCTGTATGCTTTGAGGGTTATTTCTGGATTCTATATTCTGTTCCATTAATTTATGTGTCTGTTTTTGTGTCAGTACCATGCTGTTTTAGTTATCACAGCTTTGTAATCTATTTTGGGATCAACAACAATGCGATATCGCCTACTTTATTCTTTTTACACAGTATTGCCGTAGTGATATGAGGCCTTTTTTATTCCAGACATATTTTATTTTTTTTTCTATTACTCTGAAGAATTTCACCAGTAATTTGATCAGATTTGAGTTTAACTTGTAAATTAACTTGGGCAGAATTGATAATTTGACTGTATTGATTCTTCTTATCCAAGAACATGAAATGCCTTATTTTCTGATATTACAGTCAATTGCTTTTTTCAATTGTTTCTAACTTTCTTTATAAGAATCTTTCACCTCTCTGTTTAAGTTTATTCACAAGTTGTTTTATTTTTGTTTGTTTTGTGGCTATGGTATGTGGGATTGCTTTCATCAACTCTACCTCAACCTGTTCAATGCTAATATAAAAATACTAAAGATTTTTGTCTGTTGATTTTATATCTTGCCACTTTACTGAATTTATTTATCACTTCAAGGAGTTTTTCATGGATTCTTTCAGATTTTCTACATATATATTCAAACTGTCTGCAAATAGAGAAAGTTTCACTTCTTTTCCTATTAAAATACCTTTTATTTTGCTCTCTTGTCTGATTCCATTGTCTAGAACTTCCAGTTTTATGTTAAAAAGGAGAGGAGAAAGTGGACACCTCTGTCTTGCTCCAGTTTTAGTGGGAACATTTTCAGCTTTCCCCATTATGTTAGTAATGAGTTTCTCCTATATAGATTTTATTGTGCTGAGAAATGCACCTTCTTTGCTAAGACTCTTAATCATGAAGTGATGTATCATACCAAATGCTTTTTCTGCATCAATTGATATGATCATAAAATGTTTACCTTTTCTTATGTTGACGTGATGTGTTCAATGTTTTGTGTATGTTAAAACCACCCTACATCCCTAGCATAATCCCTACCTGGGTCTTAGTGTATAATCATTTTAATATGCTGTTGAATTCATTTTTTCTAGTATCTTACTGAGGATTTTTGCATCAGAGATATTGATTTATTCATCAGAGACACTGATCTATAGTTTTCTTTTTTGTTATGTCCTTATTTGCTTTTGGTATCAAAATGATGGAGGCTTCATAGAACGAATTTGGAAGGATTCCTTCCATTTGGATCTTTAAAAATAGTTTCAGGAGAGCTGGATTAACTCTTTAAAAGTATTGCAAAATTCAGAAGTGAAGCCATCAGGACCTGGGCTTTTCCTTGTGGGACACTATTTATTACAGATTCAATTTCGTTGCTTGTTATTGGTCTATTCAGGTTATTTCTTCCTAGTGTAATCTAGGTAAAATTTATGTGTCCAGAACTTGTCCATCTATGTTTTCTTGTTTGTTAGTGTACAGACAATGAAGGACACTATATAGTACAAGATGAGTAAATCCCCAAGAAAATATATTAATAACGATTATAAATACTTATGCACACAACACAGGACACCCAAATACGTAAAAGAAAGTCACAGTATTCTCTCTTGATTTCTTGTATTTCTGATAAATGTGTTGTAATATTACCCGCTTTGTTACTGACTTTATTTACCTGTTCCTTCCTATTTTTCTTGACTAGTATAACTAGTGGTTTGCTAATTTTGTTTATCCACTTGAGAACCAGCCTTTTGTTTTGCTGATTTTTTGGGTATAGCTCTTTTACTCTCTATTTCATTTATTTCAGCTCTAATTTTATTATTTTTTTATTCTGGTATTTTGGGGTTTTATTGCTGTTGCTTTTCCAGTTCCCTGAGATGCATCGTTGAGGTTTGCCACCTATCTACTTTTGCCTTGTGAAAACTTCCCTCCAATGACTGCTTTCACTGTGTCCCAAAAATTATTTTTTGATTCAATAAAGCTTTTTGTTTTGGTCTTAATTTCTTCAGTAGTTTTATGGATGTTCAGGAATATTAGTGTTGAGTTTCCATGTTCCTGTATATTTTCAAAGCTCTTTCTGTTGTCGATTTCAATTTAATTCCATTTGTGGTCCAAGAAGATGCAGAAGGGCCAGCACGTGGCATGGTGGTTAAGGCTCTGGACTCCTATGTGGTCAGTCACAGTTCAATTCCTGGACTCAGAGGTTTGAAAATCACACCAGGCATGTATGCATGAGTGCTCAAAATCCTGAGAAGAAAATGAAGGAGAAGGAATTGCAGTGTGGCCATCCCCCCTGGGTGGGATGATTTCTCACTTTCCCTCTCACTGTCTCTGTCTCTCTTTTCTCTGGCGAGCACATATACCCTATAGGGAGAAAAAAATGTTAGATATAATTTCCATACTTTTAAGTTTGCAGATTGTTTTGTGCCCTAAAATATGGTTAATGTCAGAAAATGTTCTATGTGGAGATATGGAAATGTATATTTTGTGGTTGTTGGGTGAAATGTTCTATAAATGTCTGTCAAGTCTATTTGGTTTATTATCTCAATTAGTTCTTGTCTCTCTGTTTATTTTTTGTCTAGATGACATGTCCAGTGCTGACAATGGATGCTGAAATTCCAAGAAGAAAGCAGTGTTGCAGTCTATTTCTACCCTTAGACCTAGCAGCCTTTCTTTTATGAATTTGGATGCCCTGGTGTTGGGTACATAAACATTTATAATTGTTATAATATAACTTCTTGGGAAATTAATCTTTTAGCACTAAACAGCGTTCTTCTTTTTTGTCTTCTTACCATTTTTAAGTCTATTTCGTCTGATATCTGTATGACACTTCTGGTTTTTTTTCATTTGTTTACATGAAATGACTTCTAGCCCTTCACTTTCAATCTATGTATACAGAGTTCTTTATCCATTCAGTTAAATCTGTGTCTCATAATTGGGGGATTTAATCCACTAACATGAAACATTACAGTTATCTGCAGACTTACCCCTGTCCTTGTTAGTCCTTTTCTTATTTTGTTTTTTGCTTCCTCTTATTTCTATTTGTCTCTCTTTTATCTTCCTGATGCAATATTCCCTTATTTCCTGAAAAGCTGATGTAGTGTTGGTTAATTATTGCTGCTTTTTATAGGAAAATAACTTTTATTTCTCTTTCCCTCCTGAAGGATAATCTTGCCAAGTGTAACATTCTTGATTGAAATTTTTTTCTTTCTTTTAAATACATCTTCCCATTCTTTCCTTGCCTGCACTGTTCCACTTGAGAATCTGATGTTAGCTTACTGGGGATACCTTTGCAAGTAACTTGGCACTTCTCTTTTGCCATTTTTAGATTTTTAACAATTTGGTTATTACATAACTTGGAGAGGTTCTTCTTACATTAAATCTATTTGATGTTGTTTTTATTTCCTGGATCTGGATATCTGTATGTCTCTCTACATTTAGAAAGTTTTCAGATAATATTTCATCAAAAAGATTGTCTATGCCTTTGTGAAACTTCATCTTCTGACATATCCATTTGCTACCTTGATGGTGTCTAGAAATTTTGCATATTTTTGTATTCTTTTTGTTGGCTTGAACTAAACTTCGAGCTCAGGTATTCTTCTGCATAGTCAAATCTTTTGGTAATACTTCTGACGGGGATTTTGACTTCCAGAATTATATTCTTAATTTCCAGAAGCTCTGTTTAATTCTTTTTTAGGGTGTCTATCTCTTTACGGAATTCACCCTACAAGTTGTGGAAGGATTTTATCAACTTGTGGAATTGGATGTTGATTTTCTCTTGCATCTCATGAGCTTAGTACAATGAATATCCTGATTTTTTTCCTGACATTTTAGTTATTTCTTGTGTTTTATTCATTGTCAGGAGTTACTATTCTCCTTTGGGTGAGAGCTATTCCCTAGTTTTTTCCTATTACCTATGACTATTGATTTTTAGGCATTTGGTAAAGTACTCACTTCTTTCCAACATTTTTGGAGTAGTTTTCTAGAGCTGTATGCTCATGTGCTTCCCCACTGTGTGTGTTAGCTCCCATGCCAATTTCTTTATTCTTCTGTGGGTGGGAGTGCTAGACTCCACTGTGAAAGTTTTGAAGTTCAGATTTTCAGAGCAGAATTTCTCTCCTTTTTCTCCTCCACAGGGGTGTGGCAGAGAGTTCCTTCAGAGCCTAACTTGCTTCAGGCAGTTGGCTACTCTCTACTTGCAATCAGAAACCACACAAACCAGAGGTTCCTGCTCACTCTCTCCTGCCTCCCAACTAAAGGTCCTGTCTGACTCCTTTCTCTGTGAGGGCTGCTCACAGGCAGTGGCCACAGCGAGGTATGTGTAAGACTGCAGGGACAGTGGTAGTCAGCCCTTCTCTTGGTTGGCCCCTCCCTCAGTCAGCAGTCATGCTCCCTTGACTTACCCCAAACTCTCTGGTCCGAGTGCAGCCATAGGCTAAGCCAAGGAAGCAGGGTACAAGGAAGTAGCATGCAGCATGCATAGAATAGGCAGGCATGTGCAGTAAATGGGCAGGTAGTAGCTTTCTCCTTCCTCCCTCCAACAGGGGTAGATGGGGTGGGTAACATGTGGGGTAGGTGGCAGCCTCCTCCTTCCTCCCTGTGGTGGAGCAGACACAGTGGCCTCCTCCCCTTCATTACTTTTTCATACCACTTCACATAGTAAAGCAGCCCCAGTCAAGCAAAACTACCCAGTAGCACAAGTATGTACTATATCTCTAGGAAAACTTCAGCTTTCTAGTTGGAAAATCAAATATTTTCAGGTAGATAATTAATGAACATACATGACTGTGTGCTAATAAAACTTTACTTAAAAAAATCTGACAATAGGCCAGCCACTTAGAATGGTGATTAAGACGGCTGATTTTACATGGTCAACAGTCCAGTTTGAGCTCAGACGGCAGCTTGAAAAGTCTGCCAGGCACATGAGTATACACACCCAAAATCCCAAGAGGAGCCTGGAAGAGAAGGTACTGTGGTGTGATCATATCTCCAAAAGGAGGGAGAAATTTAGGATACACAGAGACATGACGAAGCTCCATGTGGGATGCTTTCTCATTTTTTCCCCTCCCTCTGTCTATATCTGGTACATATAAGCACCCTTTGGGAAATTAAGAAAAAGAAAAAAAAAAACTATATATAAAAAAAGTTAAAGGAAACCATATACAGTACAAAGAAATAGAGATTAGAGATATCTCACTAAGCAGAGAATTTGTAAAGAGTAGAAATTATAAAAAAAAATAAATAAATAAAAATCCTGGAATTAAATCATACAATAACAGAAATTAAAAAATCATTATCAGGATTCAACAGATTAAGAAGAGCAGAAGTTATATAAAAGAGCCAAAAATGGCCTCTGTGTGTTAGTTCCATGTTATTTCTTTTTTTTTTTTTCTTTTTTGGAGAGGTTTTTGTTTTGTTTTGTTTCGTTTTTTGTTTTTTTGCTATGCGCTCGCCAGAAAAACAGAGAGAGAGAAAGCGAGAAATCACCCCCCAGGAGGGATGGCTACACCACAATCCCTTCTCCCCTATTCTCCCCTCGGGATCTTGGGCACACACACACATGGGCCTGGCGTGAGTTTAAGCCACTGGGTCTGGGAGTCGAACCACAGTCAACTACGTAGGAGTCCAGTGACATAGCCATTACACCAACTGCTGGTCCCTCCTATGTTATTTCTTTCCTGCAGACTGAAACTCAGTAGCTCAAAAGCCTATCGTGCCAAAGTCAATCGTTTACACCTCCAATCATTTTCAAATAACCCAAAAAGCAACTTTTTAGCCATTTAAAGCCAACCAGCTTTGTATACCCTATGAACCCTGACCTGACTGCTGTTACCTTTTGATAAGATAGGGCATTCTGGGACCAGCAGTTAGTGTAATGGCTATGTCGCTGAACTCCCACGTAGTCAACCGTGGTTCGAGTCCCAGACCCGGTGGCTTATACTCACGCCGGGCGCGTGTGCGTGCATGCCCATGAGCCCGAGAGGAGAATAGAGGAGAAGGGATTGCAGCGTGGCCATTCTCCCTGGGGGGGGGGGGGGGGGGGGGGGGGGATTTCTCACTTTCTGTCTCTCTGTCTGTCTCTGTCTGGCGAGCACACGCGCCCTATAGCAAAAACATCTCCAAAAAAAAAGATAGAGCATTCTAATTATTAAGATCCCAAGCCTTTGCTGCACTTAATTCTCTGACCCAGACTCCCTGCCAAGTTACTACTGAGACATTCAAAAAGACACCAAAGCCCCCTCTCCAACTCCTCTTTCTCACAGAAGCTTCTTCCCCTTTTTCCCTTCTAGATGGTGGCCGTCTTGCCATATACCTATAACAAACTTGTGCTATAAGAAACTTTTATTTTCATCCAACCCTGCCCAAGTGCCACCTAATAAAGTTTCTTGTATTACTGCCTCTTGTGGTCCTATCTTTCCTTATAAACAACGAAACCCACTTAACCAGTATGACAAGAATCAGAAAACCTGAAGATATGTCCACTACAATTATTGAGTCTGGGAAGCAGAAAGAAAAAATAAAGGAAACAAAAAATAAAAAACAGTACCTGTGAGGCAACATCAGACATACACAGGAATCATAGATGGAGACTAGATGAGTGAAAATTATAGAAAAAATATTTGAGAGGATGGCTGTGACATCTCAAATTTGATGAAACAGATGTGACTCTTGCTCATAAACTCAATGAACCCCAAACAAGAATAATGCAAAGACATCCACACCAAGACACAACATAATCAGTGTTGAAAGCCAAATATGAAAAGAGAATCATGAAAGTAACAAGAGAAAAATAACTGTCATGTAGAAAGGATCCTCAGTAAGAGTAACAACTAATTTCTCCCTGGAAAGCGTGAAGACCAAATGGCAGTAAAATAATATATTCAAAGTGCTAAAAGAAAAACTGTTAACTGAGAATTCTATACCTGGCAAAGCTACCCTTCAACAAAGAAGGAGTAATGGGACCAGCAGTTAGTGTAATGGCTATGTCGCTGGACTCCCACGAGTCAGCCACAGTTCATGTCCGGGACTTGGTGACTTAAAACTCCCGCCAGCCGCGTGTGTGTGCGTGCGTGCCCAAGATCCTGAGAGGAGAATGGAGGAGAAGGGATTGCGGCGTGGCCATCCGGAAGGTGATTTCTCACTTTCTGTCTCTCTGTCTCTCTCTGTCTTTCTGGTGAGCGCACACGCCCTGTAGCAAAAACCTCTTAAAAAAAAAAAAAGGAGTAATTAAAATATTTCCAGATGAATAAAAACTGTGGGAGTTCACTGCTAGTAGATCCACCCTAAAAGAAATGCTAAAGGGGGACCAGCAGCGTAATGGCTATGTCGCTGGACTCCCACGTAGCCGACCACGGTGCAAGTCCTGGACCAGTGGCTTAAACTCACACCGGGCGCATATGCATGCGTGCCCAAGATCCTGATAGGAGAATGGAGAAGGGATTGTGGCATGGCCATCCCCCTTGGGGGGTGATTTCTCGCTTTCTGTCTCTCTGTCTCTGTCTTTCGGGCGAGCGCATGTGCCCTATAGCAAAAACCTCTCCAAAAAAAAAAAAAAAGAAAGAAATGCTAAAGGGAGTCCTTTACACTGAAATGTCAGAGCACCAGGCAATAGCTTGAAATAACATGGACAAATAAAGACTCCAGTAAAGGTAGATACTTACGTATGTAAATATGAAAGTTAGTACTAAAGTATTGGAGCATAAAAATCAGTACTAATGTATTGGGTCGTAAAAGTCTTATGTCATGACTTTCCCAATGATTCAGTATTTTTGGTTAGTAACTCTTCCTTTTTCCTATATGACTTAAAAAATAACTATTGGGTTGTTGGAAGAGTCATGATGCATTTTTGCATAGAAAAACATAGAAAAAATACATCAAGATTCTTCTGACAACCTAACACATAAATCAATTATTATAAATCTATGTTGATTGGCACAAAACCTATGAAAGTGCAATTTATGATAATGACAACATACAGGAGCAAAGTTTTCATATATCATTAAAACTAAACCAGTATTAATTCAAACTAGATTATTATAAATTAATGGTGCAGGGACCAGTAAGTAGCATGGGGGTTAAGGTGCTGGACACACTCACATGGCCAACCACAGTTAGAGTCCAGGACCTGGTGGCTTGCGTTCTCACTTTGTATCTCTCTCTGTCTCTCTGGTCAAATTAAAATCAATGAATGAATAAATAAAATTAAATAACTTTTAAAAATTTTAATAATTAGCTAATGGTGTTACTTGGCAAATACTAAGAAATACATATATAATTATTTTCCATTTATAAAATATTCAAGGGTACTTCAAAAAGTAAAGTTTACTTGGTATGAAGTAAATTTGAAATCCACACAGAAGTTTCTCACAATACTCATTTTCCATGAACTTTTTGAAGACCCCCCCCCCCACAGTGTTGTGTGTGTTACAAAAATATACGTATATCTGAAGAGAGAATTAAAATGGTACACACAAAGAAAACTCACACAAAGAAAAGTAATGTAAGAAATTAACAAAAAATATTTAAGACATATGGAAAATAAAATGGTAGAAGTCTTTTCTTATCAGTAACATCATATATAAAAAGGAACTAAACTCTGCAGTCAAGACACAAATAATAACAGGGCCAGACAGTAGTATTTAAGTGTTTAAGGCAGCTGGATACCACATGACCTGCTGTGCAGTTCTAGTGCTGGACCAGTGGTTTGAGAAACACGTGCGGCACATATGCATGCCCAACATCCTGAGAGAAGAATGAAGAAGAAAGGACTGTGACAATGCCAAGCCTCCTGAGGAGTGTTTTCTTACTTTCCTTTTCCAGCAAGCACACTCACCATATACACATAAATAAATAGAAAGAAAACAGAGACAGAGAATGACAAAATGGAATAAGAAAATCTGATACAAATACATATGGTCTACAACAGACTTACTATGAATCGAAAGACATATATAATTCTAAGTAAAAGGATAAAAAAAAAATATTCCATGGAAACAATGAGTGAAAATGAGCTAGAATGTCTTATACTAATGTCAGATAAAATAGGCTTTAGCACAAAAAAGCTACAAAACACCAATAAAAAAGCTTAGATTTTAAAAAAGACCACTCTATCAAAAAGATACAAAAATTTTACAAATTATATAAATGTACTTAAAGAAAGAACCCACAAAACAGAATTGAAGGGGAAAAAATATGCAGTCTACACTAATACATGAAGACTTCAACATCCTATTTTTTTTTTTTTTTAAAGTTTTTGCCATAGGATGTATGTACTTGCCAGAGAGAAAGAGACAGTGAGAGGAAAAGTAAGAAATCACCCCCAGGGGAATGGCCACACCATTGATCCCCTCTTTTCCATTCTCCTCTCGGGCTTTTGAGTGCACACATGCCTGGCATGATTTTCAACTCATCAGATCTGGGACTAGAACCACAGTCAGCCATGTCAGAGTCTAGCACCTTAACCACCACACCACCTGCTGGTCCCTCAACCCTACTTTGAATAATGGACAGAACAACCAGATAAAAGATGAACGAGGAAATGGAAGACTTGAACAAAACTTAAGCCAACTGGACCTATCAGACATCTATAGAACACTATATCTAACAACAGAACACACATTCTTCTGAAGTACAAATAGGACATTCTCAAGTATAGACCATATGTTAAGCCACAAATCAAGTCTCAGTAAATTTTAAGAGACTGAAATCATGTAAAGTATCTTTTGGTGATAAATGAAATTGAAAACCAGCAGCATATGAAAATCTAGAAGTTTCACAAATACATGTAAACTAAACAACAAACTCTGAAACAATGAGTAAGAAGAAATTTCAGGAATAGAAAATATTTTGAAATGAAAGAAAACATAACAAAATCTGTGGGACAGAGAAATAAATGACTACACTAAAGAAAGGGGAGGGAGGCTCAAACTGATTTCTAACTTTCTACCTCCAGGAAATATTTTTAAAAATTAATTAATTAATGAAATACAGGCTAGAAAACTAACAGAGACTCAGCAAAACTAAACATTGTTTTTTTGAAAAAAAAAAATACACAAATAAACCTTGGATACACTAAGAATAAAGAGAAAAGACTCTGATTATTAAAATCATAAATGAAAATGGGGACATTAATACCAACCTTACAAAAATAGAAAGAATAAGAAAATACTAAGAGGAACCAGCAGATGGTAAAATGCTTACATCACTGGACACCCACATGGTTGACCTTGGTTTAAGTACCAAACCCAGAGGCTTGAAACTCACTCCAGGCATATGTTTATGCATGCTAAAAATCCCAAAAGAATGGAGGAGAACGGATTACAGTGTGCTCCCCCCCCCCATGGGGTGATTTCTCGCTTTCTGTCTCTCTGACTCTGTCTCTCCAGCTAGTGCACGCACCCTATAGCAAAAATCTCTCTCTAAAAAAAAGAGAAAGAAAATACTAACAACAATCATATGTGAATAAGTTAATGAAGTCTATAAAATAGATCCATTCCTAGCTCAGAAACTAAAAAAAGTGACCCAAAAGAAATTAAAAATACGGGTATATAGCAAGTAAAAAGATGGAACCAGTAATCAAAAAACTTCCAATAAACAAGACCAGCAGTGGCACGTTGTTTAAGGTGACTGGATTCCACATGGCCAACTTCACAGTTTGAGTGTCGGACTCTTGTGACTTGAAAATCACGCCAGACACATGTGTGTGCATGCCCAAAATCTCTAGAGTTAGAATGGAGATGAAGGAAGTGAAGCATGACCATCCTCCCCCAGGGAGTGATTTCTCACTTTCTCGTTCTCTCTCTCTGGCAAGCCCATGTGTCCCATAGAGAAACTATAAAGGAAACAAAAAAGCGATTCCAATTTTTTTAAAAAGGCCAAAGGACAGACAACACCATAGACTAGTGGTTGAGGGAGGTGGATCTCACATGGTCAACTATCACTTGAATCCTGATTTCAGTGGCTTGCAAACACACCAGGCATGTGTGTATGCATACCCAAAATCCTAACAGGATGGATAAATGGAAGAGAACGGACTTCAACTTGACCACTTCCCACTGCAGAGTGTGCTTTCTCCCCACCCTCCCCCAACCTTTCTCACTGGCAAGCAAAAGCATCCTCCAATGGCAATTTAAAAAAAAAAAGACCAAATGACCTCACTGGTGATAAGTTTAAAGAATTAACATCAATTCTTAAATCTTCTCTAAAATTAAATTATGAGAAAACACTGCCTAACTCATCCTATGAGGCCAACATTACCCTGGCATCAAACCCTAATAAAAGAAATTTTTTTTAATTACAAAAGGGGCCAGATAGTGGTGCAGTTCTGAGAGGTTGTTCTACATAAGAAGTTTCTGAGTTCGTATCCAGAGACCTCCACAAGTGCACTGGGCAATCATGTGCCCATGATCTAGAGCTGGCTGAAGCTGTAGGTGGATAGAAGTATCAGGACCCTCTTGAGCATACTCTCTTGTCTCTCTCTCTCGCTCGCTCTCTTACAGAATACATAAACTTTTTTAAAATCACAAGAAAACTACAGAATATCAATGCAAAGATTTTCAACAAAATGTTACCAAACTAAATCTACCTTATATACATGGTGAAGTGGAGTTTTACTAAGCAATTCAAGGACGGTTCAGTAAGTAAAACAAAGTAATGAAACAAACCATAATAACAGAATTAACGTCAAAAAAATAACCATCTCAACTGATGCACAAAAAGGCATTTGACAAAATCCAACACCCTTTCTTCATTAAAACATTCAAGTATTGGGACCAGCAGAAGACATGGAGGTAAAGTAGCTGGATCCCACATGACCCACTGTGTGGCTTGAGTACTGGACCTTGCAGCTTGAAAACTATGCCAGGCACATGTGCATGCCTGCCCAAAATTCAGAGAGGAGAATGGAGAAGAAGGAAATGTGGCTGGCCATTACCCCTAGGGGTGATTTCTTACTATCTATTCTATCACAAGTGCAGACATTCAATTGGCAAGCTGAATAACAAAGCAAACATTCAGATATCTAGAAATAAAACAGCACTTTCTCAACCTAAAAAGTAACATCCATGGGGGGGGAGGGGGGGTGGGTGGGTGGGTGGGTAACAGCTAACATCTTAACCCTTAATGGCTAAAATCAAAAGTTTTAATTCCAAGATCAGTAGCAAGACAAGATGTCTGCTGTCACCACTTCTATGCAACATTATACTGGAGATTGTACTGGAGATTATGTTTAGGACAATTAGATAAAGAAAAGAAACAAAAGGCATCATACGGAAAGAATTAAAACGTTTTTTATTCACAGATATCATAATCTCATCAATAGAAAGTCCTAGAGAATAAACACAAAATTAATTTTAGAGCTAATAAGCAAATTTTGGATATACAGGCAGTAAACAATCAGAAAATGAAAAAAACAATTCCACTTACAATAGCATCAAAAAGAATATCTCTGGGACCAGCAGTTAGCATAATGGCTATGTCGCTGAACTCCCATGTAGCCAACTGCGGTTCGAGTCCCGGACCTGGTGGCTTAAACTCACGCTGGCCCGTGTGCATGCGTTCCCGAGAGGAGAATGGAGGAGAAGGGATTGAGGCATGGCCATCCCCCCTGGGGGGTGATATCTCGCTTTCTCGCTGTCTCTGTCTTTCTGGCGAGTGCAAGCGCCCTATAGCAAAAACCTCTCAAAAAAAAGAATATCTCTTTGTATTCTTTTGCTAGAGGGTGTGTGTGCTCACCATAGAGATAGAGAGATAGAAAGAGAGAGCGAGGGAGAGGAGAAAGCAATCACCCATGATCACACTGCAATCCTTTCTCATTTCTCACTCCTTTCCAGATTTTGCACACTCATATGCACACACACTCATGTCCAGTATGTATTTCAAGTGCCAGGCACAGGACTCAAACCACATGGCTGGCCACAGAGCTGGCCCTAAAATACTACTTTGCTTGCATTTCTTTATCATTCATCCTATTAGTTGAGTCACTGTCACCATATTTTCCTATAATTACACAAATAATGTCTCCTTTCACTCTTTCAACATAATAGTAGTTTTAAATCTTTCCCTTCCAAGTCTAATATCTCGGCCCACTCAGAACCAACTTCTATTGACTTCTTTCTTTATTCTTAGTGAGATCACATTTTTCTGTCTCTTTACAGGGCTCAAAGTTTTTTTCTTAAAAACTAGACATTTTTAGATACCATATTGTAGCATCTATAGAATTTGACCTATTTTTCTGAATTGTTTTTTTCTTTTTAACCTGTATGGGCCTTAACTGTGGAATCTGCCTTCTCTGAAGTGTGGATATCTCTATTCAAGTTAACTTTAATTTGTAATTCTTAGCCTTGCTTCCTGGAGATTCTGTGTCTGAATAGCTTTGTTATGTGACAAAGATTTGCTCAAACATCTTCAGCCTGTGTGTGTCAGGAAGGGTGTATTGATGGCTTAGCCAACTCTCAAGTCGGCCTTGGCTCTTTCTTTCTGCTGACACTTTGAGGTCTCTCCTACACCTGTGCATAGTTTCACAATAAACCAGGATGTGTAGACAGGTTATTCCTAAACTCTCATTTTCAGGGTCTGATTGTTTAATTTATGGTTAGTCTTCTCACTCAGCTCAACTAGCACCACAACCTCAAAGCAGCAAATACGTGGTGTTTCCTTGATTTTCTTCCTAATGAGTTCACGCATTTTTACTGACTGCCCTAAATTGAGTCAGCCCTCTGGCAGCAAAGCTACTGGTTTTCCAAACTATAGTTCTTTTTTTTTTTTTTTTTTTTTTTTTGGAGAGGTTTTTTGCTATAGGGCGCGTGCACTCGCCAGACAGACAGAGAGAGACATAGAGACAGAAAGCGAGAAATCACCCCCCAGGGGGGATGGTCACGCCGCAATCCCTTCT
This sequence comes from Tupaia tana, assembly GCA_026018925.1. Classification (NCBI taxonomy): domain Eukaryota; kingdom Metazoa; phylum Chordata; class Mammalia; order Scandentia; family Tupaiidae; genus Tupaia; species Tupaia tana. The sequence goes on from JAKSZU010000006.1 coordinate 96,500,610, forward strand.
CCTCCATTCTCCTCTCGGGATCTTGGGCACGCACGCACACGCGCCCGGCGTGAGTTGTAAGCCACCGGGTCCAAGACGCGAACCGCGGTCGACTACATGGGAGTCCAGCGACATAGCCATTACGCTAACTGCTGGTTCCCCAAACTATAGTTCTTGACAAAGGTGCTGGAGCAAGAAGTCACAGTAGGTCCCAAACAAGAATGCTGTTAACTTCTACTATTCTCACCTGAAGTTCTAACAGTTTTCCTAGAATAAACGCCTCTCAATTTTCTCTCATGTTTGGTTAATTTCCAGAGGCCAAGCTGTTTGAGCAATTCTTCCAGTTTTATACTTTTTTTTTTTTGATATGGAGAGAATTCAACAATCTTAGTGTAGCCACAGCTTGAAGTCCCTCTTTCGTGGATCTATTTATGTTCACCCTATTTATTTTATAGACAAAAAAAAAATAAAGACTTAGACTAAATCATTTAAGGTTCAAAGACTACATGATCTTAAATGACTTATTTTTTAACCAACAGTATGTGGGGCATGGTCACTGGAACCAAGCAGCACCTTTTTGAAACAAGTCTAACTTCAGCTGGTACTTTTTTTGAATGTCAGTTTTCTCTTTTGTGAAAGTGAGATGACTGGTATAGTCCTCAGATCACTGACTAAATATAGATGAATCTAGATTAGACTTCCTTAGCCAAAGAAAAGAAACTCAGTAAGTGGGTGATAAGCATAAAATAGGATATTTAGCCAAATCAAAGCAACTTTTTTAGAAACTATGATGCTAGAAACTATTATGCATCAGTAATTTCCCCCTTTTCCAAGGTAACACTTTTTGCCATTCAGTAACCATGATCAACCATGGTCTGAGAATAGGTAAGTATCATATAATAAGCTATTACAAAGACAGATGCATGTACCATTTATTACAGAACACTGCTATAACAATTAACTTACCTTACTGTTGTTAATCTGTAACTATACCTAATTTATAGATTAAACTTTACCATAGGTATGTATGCATACATATGGGGAAAGCCATAAGTATATACAGTGTACTACTACCCCCCTGTCTCAGGCATCCTAAAGTAGAGCTAGAACCTTTCACCGTGACATAGCTCTACTGTAGCTCAAAGGACAGTAAATGGAATACGAACATTTCTTTAAAACTTCTCTTAGTGATGTGGCCTTTTCGCCCTGAGTCTCAGCCCAAACTCCAAATATCTAATTATTCATTGATTCGTAAGTATTTACTGAATGCTACTATTTACCAGGTACTGCACTTAGAGGAGACAGAACAATAAATCAGGTAAGCAGCCATAAAGCCTCACCCCCAATACTGCTACTTGGATTGGTAGACATTAGAAAAATCTCTATTTCAACTAACCCTAGACAGTCCAACTCACCTCATTCTGAATACTACTAGGACCATGAGCCTCAGAATCTTTATTCAAATTTCTAATAAAAAGAATAGAAATCTATACACATGCAAATACTTCAACGTAAGTGGACATGTCCAAATACTTCAACGCAATTGGGCAAATTCATGGATAATTTCTAAATGTCTCTTAGATCAAGTTTTCAATAATCCACAACAAAAATATGAATAATAATGTAGTAGATAGAATAAACTGATCCTATAAGTTTCTCTGTTATAAATCATGTCTTTTGTTTGTTTGTTTGAATTAAAGTGTTCTTTACCTCACAAAATTATAGGTTATGTAGGACAGAGAAACTGCCTAGTTTTCAGCCTGTTTTTAAAGTCTTAGTTGCCAAGTAATAAGACAGCAATCAAGCCTCTACACAAGATAATATGTCAATATTTTATTTATCCATGTCATCCAGTAATTTAAAAGACTCAAGAAAGTTCTCTGTTCTAAGATGCACCCTCTGCACACATAGAATAGGCTAAAACTCCTCCAACAAATACACCTCTCTGAGAGTTAAATCATTACATTTTGACACACAAATGTAGTCTTTCCCACTCTTTTGCTGTATTGTTCATGAGAACATTAATATCATAGTAAAAATAATATACAATAGATGCAAACACACAGGATTGTAAACACCCAAAAGGTCTAATCAAAGAAAGAATATCGGTGACAGGAACAATTGTAATTGATAAGTTACTCTGGTAACAATACATGAAGCTAAATTCTTATCAAGACTATTTCTGGCTACTCTTCCATATCATCCACACTGAAAGTAGGCTTATATTTATTAAAGACCAGAAAGGGAGAGGTAGAGAAGAGTGAAAACTAAGAAAAAAGAACTTAATAACTAATTACAAACTATGACAATTAAAGTTTGTTACTAGCTTCGACAAAACTGAAAAAGGTACTTATCAGTTGAAAGTGACACAAAGTTCCCACAGGACACCCACCTCTTCTCCACTCTTGCACAAAAAAAAAAACAAAAACCCTGTCCTTACCTTTTAATTACCTATGCTTTTACAGAAGAACAGAAGAGTTAAAATGTAAGAAGGCAGCACAACACAGCATAAACAAATGCGGTTAAGTCATGAGGGACTAATCTCCCTAGTGCAAGACCCAGATATACTCTTTAAGTGTGTGCCCTTGCACAAGTCACTCAACTTCTTCAACCCCCCACTAGACTGTCCATCCCACTGGAGTACAAACCACTTCTGCCTGACTTACTACTGGCTCACGGCACTGAAAACTCGGTTTCTTCTTGTATGAGGATAACTATTTACCTAGCAGCGTGAGCGGGAGGGATAAATGACATGCATGTATGGAAAGCTCTGGCCCAGGACCTGATCATGCCAAATGCACAATTAACTGTTACTGTTGGTTAACTAGCAGCTATCAAACCTCAAGGTATTATCTGAAGACCTTCAAATACAAATGCAAAGCCTTTCCCAACGACGAAGTGCTCAACTGACAGAGACATTTCACGGAATACCTACAGGTTGTTTCTAAACTACTGGGCTGGGAATCTAATAATAGATGAACCCTGAGTGGTGGGTAACACACTATTAAAAGACATTCGGTACACTCCAAGTTTCCCTACTTCGAAAAAATAGGCCAGCAGCACAGGCCCCACCGGCTTCCCGGCCGCGCCTCCCCACGTCCCCGACTGTCAGGGAGCCCCCTCCTCCGCGCTCAGGGGGAGGAGAGAAGAGCTCCCGGGCGGGGGCCGTGGGGAAGGCGAGCATCCCTGCGCCTCTCGCCCAGACCCACCTTGAGCAGGATGGACGGCGGCAGCTGGTTGATGTCTGGGGTTTCGGGGGGCGGCTCCCTGTGACAGTCGCAGGGGTTTTCGGGGGACTCCTGACAGTCCGTGTCGCCGCACTCATGCTGCTGCTGGGCGGGCGAGGGGGCGGTGCCCCCCGCTCGGGCCGCGTCCCCGCCGGCTTCGCCGGGGGCACTCTCGGACGTGGGAGAGGGAGGCGGGGGGCAGAGCGGCGGCTCCGGGCCCTGGCAGCAGCCGGGGTCGGGGGGCCGCGGCGGCGAGGCGCCTCCCCCCGCAGGCCCTCCCCCGCCGCCGCCGCCGCCGCCGCCGCCGCAGCCCCCGCCGCCGCAGCGCGGCTGCTTGCAGGGGGTGCAGGCGGGGACCCCGGCCCCCTTCCGCTTGCACACCATCTCGGGGGCCGCGGGGGGCTCGGCCGGCGGCGGCAGCGTCGGCCCCCGGAAGAGCTGCACGGCGGCGGGCGGCCCCAGGAAGCGCACGGGCCCCACGCTGGCCAGGAAGAGGCTCCGGCCCTGCTGCTCCCAGGCGGCGGCCGCGGCCAGCCCCAGCTCTTTGCAGCAAGAGGCGGGCGACGAGGCCGAGGCGGCCGCGGCGGCGCGGCCGAGGACAGGAGGAAGCGGCGGGCGGCGGCGGCGCAGTCTTCGGCGGCCAGGGCCGCGTAGCGCCGCGCCAGGTGCTGCGAGGAGGCGGCGGCGGCGGCGGCGTAGGCCCCGTCCCGCGGCGGCGGCGAGAGCGGCGGCTCCTCCTCTGGGCTGGCGGGGGCGGGCGCGCCGGGGCTGTGCACGATGAAGCAGAGCATGCAGGGCCCGCGGAAGAAGCAGTCCCGGCTCCGGGGCGCCGCCGGCGGAGGGGGCGCCTTGGCCGGAGTCCGGCGGGGCAGCCTGAGGAGAGGGCGCCGGCGGCGGCACCAGCTGCAACAGCGAGGCCTCTTCTGGCTCGGGCGGTTACGCGGCTCCTTCGAGAGAAGGTGGCCCATATAGAAGGCCCCGCGGAGGGGCAGCGGGACGGGAGGGACGAGGCCCGGCGGCGGGCGGGCCGCGGGCTGGTCGGCTCGGGCCGCGGCGGGGTCGCCGGCCCCACGCACACACGGGCACACTCGCGAGGCGGGGAGCGTCCGCTGCAGGCCGCCCGGGCCGACGGGGGCTACATGCTTTGCCCAGGGGCGCCGGGGAACGCTGGGCGCGAGCTCGGGCACGCGGGGGAGGGGGAGCCCGCCGCTATCCGCCCAGTGCGGGCCCGGCAGCCGGCTCAGTAGCTCAGCGCGGCGGCGGGGGCCACGCCGGGTCCGGCTCGGACCATTTTAACTGCGGGTCCGGCGCCGGCGCGCGCGCCCGCGACACAGCTCGGAGCCGCAGGAGCGCGCGGCCCGGGCCGGGAGGGGGCGGGGCGGGGCGGGAGCGCGGCGCCGGGCTGCTCCGGGCCACCGCCGGGCCGGGCTGCGAGAGCGGCGGGCTGGCCAGGGCGCGGGCCACCGCACAGCGCGAGCCCCCCGCCCCCGGCCGCCCCAGGTTGCTCGGAGGCCGCTGGGCGCACGCCCCTTTTCTGAGCAGGGCGGAGACACTTCCGAGCCAGCTGTGTGACATCCGTTTACACAGCCGCGCTGACGTCCGGAGGTGTAAGTTCGAGATCCGCCATTGGCCGGGCGCCGCTTGGCTCTTCCTCTCACCTACCCGCTTCCCTTCCCTGAGCACCAAACCGACCCCGCTTAGAGCGGGAAAGCGGGTTCCGCCGGAAAGGCCGAACCGGCCCGGGACGCCCTCGGGGACTGGCAGACCCAGCCTGGGAGGCGCGGCCCGAGGTGCTGGGAGGGCGGGTGGTCGCGCGCACACCTTCCCCATGTGCTCGTACTTGTTGCGCACTCCTGCCCTTGCACAGCTTGATTTCAACGTGAAAGCACCTGTCAGAGTCTCTAAATGGCGGCAGAGGGTCTCAGCCCAGTGAGTCAGCCGGCAACTCCGGCTAAACGCGGGAGACCACTTTACCGTCTGCGTCCTCATAGTCCTGTCCATCCTCCAGTTACTTGACACCTGATCGTGCAGTGCCCACCCTGTGACCAGCAGTGGTGACCCTGGTGAGAAAGGAAGTTGGCCCTGCAGCAGTCCTTCAGAAGACTTGGCTAGAATGAAGCCAGGGAGCGCAGAAAGTGGAGTGCTAGCTGGTGTGGAGAGAGGTTGGTTTCCCACACCAGGGAACTTGAAGAAGGCAGATCCTGGAGGGAGTGAGCCAGTGCAAGGGAGGACACAGGATGAGAAGGTGGAATGCAGCTTGCTGTAAAGAGGGGTGGCTTCCCTGCTACTGGGAAGGATGCATAATGGGGGTACAGATAGGTGGCAGTTTCTGCTATGGAGGTGAAAGAGCGCCTTTCTTGTTTCTGTTTTCCTTTAAGTGGAGCCTCGTTACCTGCTAAAGGCTGGAAGAGAGGTGGCAGGTGTTTATTTCTGAAACCTTGTAAGGATGACCTGGGAGCTGACAGAGGAAGCATTGCCAGATTCAAGATCGTCAATTTGGAGACCACTGTTAGAGCCTATGTGATTTTTTTTTTCCCAACAGTGGCCAGCCTCCCCCAGCTTTCCCCTAAACATGCTGTCAGGTGTCTGTTAATAGTGGTCTCTTTGTCAGAAATGGCTTTTGGGAACAGCAGATGGCACAGCGGTTATGTCCTTGGACTCTCACATGACTCACCCAGGTTTGAGTCCTGGACTTGGCTTGGAAATCATGCCCCACACATGTGCATGTGTGCCCAAGATCCCGGGAGTAGAAGGGGTTGCAGTGTTGCCATCCCCCGTGGAGGGAGATTTCTCACACTCCTGCTCACTCTGTCGACACCCCACTCCCAGCACATGTGCCCTGAGGCAAAAACCTACCCCCCCAAAAAAGGCTTTTAAATCTGAAACCTAGAGGCAACAAGAAGTTTCATATACTCATTATTCATTATCCAGTATGCTGCCCCAACTGTATTTATCTAAATATTCACACATATTCTGCCTGTAGGGGATTTTCTATGCCCCAGAACTCCATAGATGAGAGACAGGACCTTCTTCCAGATCCTTTATCATCTGTACTAGGCTGCACTCAGCAAAAGAAAGGGTGTTTTAAAACCTTTTATTACTCTTCTGTATCAAAACTGGACCTATCAGTTTCATGTAACTTAAGCACCCATCTACCCTGTGACCCAGCAATCCCACCTTAATCTAGGTATTTATCCAAAAGACGTCAAAAAAAAGACTTGTATAAAAATGCTCATAGCAACTTTATTCATGACACCAGAAACTTCAAACAGCCTCCATCAGTACAATTCATCCAGTGATATCCTGCTTTACAGAGTAAAAGAAAAAACGCATGGGTGAATCTCAAAATCCTGTGCGAAGATACTTTGGAGTTAGGCCTTGGAACCTCAACCTGATTTTAGAGACTTTTTTTTATTGTTTGTTTTGTTTTTTGTCTTAGGGCACATGGGCTCATAGGGAGGAGAGAGAGACAGACACAGGGAGAGGGAACATGAGAAATCACCTTCCCTTCCCCAGGGAACGTCCACATTGCAGTCGTTTCTCCATTCTCCTGGGATCTTGGGCCTGGGTACACACATACCCAGTGTGATTTTCAAGCTACTGGGCCTGGGGCCTGAACCATTGTCAGCCATGTGGCAGTCCAGCAACATAACCACTATGCCATCTGCTGGTCCCTCTACCTAATTTTAATGAACTTCCTATGTGACTGCTGTGTAGACAGTCTGGTACCATGGAGACCTATTGGAACTACATAAACAATCTAACTCCAACATTCGTTTCCAGAGAAGAGGCAATTGAGATTTTTGAAGTAGTTTCTGAAATTCGTAATAGTTTTTTTACTCCCAATTCCTAGGCTGTTCGGCCACAAATTGGTCATTCTTGATCCGCCTGTTGAACTCTGTGCCTCTTATGACAAATGACTCTTGTGTTTTATAATAAAGAGTTTTTCATGCCTGTTCTTACCACACACTATCATCACCCCTGTAGATCTCCCCAGGAAAATAACAAGTTCCTTGAGACCTGAGATTACCCTTAACCCTTTTTTATGTCTTTATTTTACCACAGCATGTAACAGAGAGCCCTGAATAATTTCTCAGTGATTAAGTAAATTGCAACTATTGTTACTAGAAATGTAATGAACTTTAGGACTCCTCACTCTAAATAATACTAATAAATATTCAGGAAGGAGAATTATGAGTAAAAATTACAAATTGCAATTAATAGAGACAGTTGTAGCAGCTGATGGCTTTGTTAGTGAGGAAAAAACAAAAACAAAAATTAACCTTGGACAGCCAGGAGCTAGACTAGCACAATTAGCTAGGTCCTCGTGGTACCCACAGGTGACTTGGCATCCTCAACTAGGTCTGAATATTCTTTTGAGCATAAAAGGTCTCACAAAACATCAACATCAGCATAGCCACTTTGTAACCATAGTAGACAAGACAAAAATAAGAGCCCCTCTGTAGTCACACCTGAATTCAACACAATAACATTCTCCAAGCCACAAAAATAACCAAATATTCTAAGTGGCTGCTATTTCTTGACCTTAGCCTTGCTCCGTTCTTCCTGCTTTGTAGATAACAAAAATTAAAACATCCCATTATAGAATTACCTCTGCTTCCTTCCAGCTTTGAATACAGAGCAAAGCCTTGAACCCTCCCCCAAATCACCTAACCCATCTCTTACCGAGCACCCCCATAGTTCATGGCATGCTCTCTGCCTTCTTGTAACAAATCATTAAACCTAGCTGGATTTGACAGGGGTGTGTTCCTGCTGGTCTTTAGCTGGAAGGGATGAACATTTTTCATTGTTAGAATGATAATAGATAGGATGTCACCACCCTATCTAAATTACTCCCTCCTTTCTGCTCTCCTTTTATTTTCTGTATAGGTCATTATCACATGGTTTTGGTTTTGGTTTTACTTTCAGTCTATTACACTAGAATGTAAACTCCCTGATATGCGGAATTTTTTCAGTTTTTAGGAAGGTAATCTGGCAATTGTATAGAAGATGAACTAGAGTAGGAACAGGCTCCTGGCAGGAAGACTAGTTAAAATTGTTCAGTGGGTCAAGAAGAGACCTTAAAAGTAAGAAGCCTTAGAGAACAATCGCAGATACCAGAGATGCGATCAAAGGCAGGTTGGAAATGGGGGAGGGTGAGAGGAAGGAAATAAGGGGAAAAAAAGAAAGAAGGAAAATATTTAAGGGACCTAGAAAATGGAAAATTGTTTATGGATAATGTGTATAATAATATCTTTAACTGGACTAATATACAGAGTATTCATGATGGGCAAATTCATTTTGCATGCTGTAATGATATACAGTGATTGAATTAAAAAATATAAATTTTTTAAAATGAAAAAGGTATGAATTAAGACGTGATAGAATAATGAGGCATAATGCTGGGATTCAAATGAAGGGATTGAGAAACATTTCTGATGTGGAATTCTCAAGATTTGTTGAATTCCTTATGAATCAGGTGGAGGAAAAGTAATGATAGATAGGGAGAAAATGAACCCCAAAATAACTACTTATATCTTCATAGGAATTATTTCAACGTATTGAAATGAAATAAGGGATTCCATCATGTAAAATATTTGCACACTTGAGTACTATTTCAATGTAGAGTAGACTTGTGTTTGGACTTACTGAGATTCCCACCGCAAGTCAATATATAAATGTAAAATGCTGTAGAAAGTTTAAGAGAAAGGCGTTTTCTTTCTTCTTTGCTAATATAAGAATATACTCAATTTGAAAGTCACATCTTATAAAAGACACCCATATATGAAAGGCGTTAATGCAGTTGGGCAGTGGTGGCTGGGTAATAGCTAAAGCACCCAGTAGCATGATGCTCGATGATGAGAGCACAGTTCATTTCCCATTGAGCTCACCGGTGTGGTAGATGTCATGGATGGCCTAGAAGGGCGTTATTTGAGGGCACAAGAGAGTCTTATGCATCTGGCAAACATGGAACACATCAGCTGTTAAATAAATTTAATTATACTTTACTAAATTGTGATTTTGCTGAAGTACTTGAAGCCAAAAAAGATAGGGAAAAAAATACCAGTTTTTAGAGAATTCCCCCTTCAGGAGGACAATCTGTATTTTTTTTTTTAAGAATTATCTTATTTAATTTTATTTATTCTAATTTGGACAGAGTGAGAGAGAGGGAAAGTAAGAAAGCAACCCACCGGTTCTGAGACTTGAACTGCAGTTGACCATGTGGGAGTCCAGTGCCCTTAACTACCATGCCACCTGCTGGTCCCCCGACAGTCTGTATTCTTGGATATTTTCTTTCAGACACAATATGAAAGTACAGCTGCAGCCAGGATTGTTCTCTTGATTTATTCATTCTTAACTTCCAGATCCCAGCTCAGATATCACCTGTCACAAGAGTTGTTTTCCTAGTTACTGTCACATCACCTTATTCATTTCCTTCACAGCAGTTACCACCATCTGCAGTCATGTTCCTTTATCAGTTGATTATTGCTCCCAACAGAATTAAGGCAAACTTTGTTTACTCCCAAGTCACCAGCACCTAACGTTCATCATTTGAATTTTAAAGGCAGATCACCATGGGTGAACCAATAATCAATATGCTGCTTTAAACGACGGTCTAGAAGTCAGCGTTGGGGAAATTCAAAGCAACAGTAGGTGTTTTGTTTGTAGCCCTTAAGAATTAGCCCTGAAGAAGCAAGTGCCCATGTTGTAAGAAAGACTGTGTGGCAGGAAAGACAGGTGGCATCGAGGATCTAAGAGTCGTCCCTGGCTGATGTTCTGAAAGAAGGTGAGATAGGAATGAGATCTCTGGCTAGGAAGGTAGGATTAGGAGCCCAAGGAAAGGAGAGTATGAGACAAGATGGAGTCACTTCAGTAGAGCCTTTTTTTTTTTTTTTTTCTGGAGAGGTTTTTGCTATAGGGCATGTGCACTCACCAGAAAGAGAGAGACAGAAAGCGAGAAATCATGCTGCAGGGGATGACCACGCCGCAATCCCTTCTCCTCTTGGGATCTTGGGCATGTATGCACATGCGCCCGGAGTGAGTTTAAGCCACCGGTTCCAGGACTCGAACCACGGTCGACTACAAGGGAGTTCAGTGATATAGCCATTACACCAACTGCTGGTCCCAAGTCGAGCTTTTAATTCAGATCATTTGCAGCTCTCACTATTAGCTTTCACTACCTGCTTTCACAGATAGCTGCTTGAGATAACGAAAGCTGAAACTAGCACGTTCCATATCATTACTGCATTCCAGACCCGGAGTGTGGTCTCTCCTCATCTGGAGAACAGGAGAGGGAAGGACTTTGATCAATATACTCTTTCATATTTCAGAATTCAGGACTACTTGCTGATTGGGCTAGAAATACAAATTATAGTCCTAAAAACATTATCCAACTCAAGGACAATGATTAACCTGAAACTCCCCAGCAGCACAAAACATCTACACTGGCATCTCTTCTCTGTCTCTCTCTGTCTTTCTGTCAAGCACACGCGCCGTATAGCAAAAACCTGTCCAAAAAAAAAAAGAAAAGAAAGAAAGTAGTTGCTTTTCCCCCATCTCCTTAAACAAACATAGTTTATGTTTTCTTTTGGGGAGCCTATATAACTGGGTTACTCCTACCCAAATGGTTGACCCATTTGGGCCCCCATCTTCCTTAGCTGGAAGCTGTTACTCTTTCCTAATAAACTCCACTTTGCTATCCCTTCTCTGTGCCCGCGTCTCTAATTCTTTGCGAGCATGAGACAAAGAAACTGGTCATCTCACAGTCCTGAATTCAGCACTGGTGTTGGGCCTGATCCCCCCAACCTCCTGCATCAAAAGTATGTCCTCAGACCTACGAATTCTTAATTCTGCCAGCAACCACCTGCACTTAGAACACAGCCCACTTGACACTTAATTATCCTTGTGAGAACCTGAGCAGAGAAACTCATTAAACCCATGCCTGGACTTCTGACTTGCAAAACTATGAAATAATAAATAGGTATTGTTTTAAGTTACTACATTACTGGTATGTAATTTTGTTGTTTTTAAACAATTATTTATTTTTATTCATTATTGTTCATTTGGCCAAAGTGGGGGGGGGGGGGGAGTGAGACAGCAAGCCCCCAGGTCCAAGTCTTGAACCTTAGTCAACCATGTGGGAGTCCAGCGCCTTAACCACCCTGCCACCTACTGGCCCCCATACTTTGTTTTTGCAGAAATAGAAAATGTATTAAATGCAGTCCTGTGAAAACCAAGACTTGATGTATTAATAGTTTCACTAGGAGAAAGCAAACAGTTACCAATCTTTCCAAAGATTAATTCAAGCTCATGAAAAGAAACAGTCATATGTTACTTCAGACAATGTGTTATTCTCTTACTTTTACATAAATCAATGTAATATTGAAGCAAAGGTTGGAGTTTATTTTTTTTTGCCTCAGATGCACATACCGTATTTATCTTTTTTCTTAAATGAAATTAATACAACACAAGATGTTCTACCATTCATATTTCCTCAGTTCTGTGCTCAGCTATATTCTATAATTAGTATTGACTCATTTGTCAATTAGTAAAAATAGTGCCCATAGAAAAAAGAATTAAATTACTTATGTTTCCCTAAGTTCATATTTTTACTCCTAAATGTAATAACATTTGTATTCCTTGTATAATCAGAGTAGTTATATACTTGCTCACAATAACCAAAGCCAAATAATTAAAGGCACTTTTAATGACTCAGAAATGGCAAGCATTCTCACAACTCCGTATGTTGGCAATTGGTAATAGTGTAATAATCAACCAAAGGTCTATGCTCCACATTTGTTTGCTCCACCCACGTCCGATGAGAAGCAGATTGCTCCTTACGTATTTCCTCTCTCTGGAGTTAAAATAATAGTCAGGGTCCACAATATATTGGGTTATCAAAAAAGTCATGCAAGGCCCAGACCTGGCAACTTGCTTTCTCACTTTCTCTCCTCTTCTCCCTCTCCCTCTCCTCCTCCCTCCCTCTCTGGTCAAATTCAAACAAACAAATAAATAAAATAAAATTCAATTAAAAAAATAATTCTTTAAAACAAAGGTCACTTTTCTACGGAAAAATGCATCATGACTTTTCCAAGGACCATTTGAAATGTGTGTGTCATCCCTCATGGGGCAGGTGGAGAACAGAGGAAAGGTGGCAGGAAAAGTGATGCAGGGGCACCTCCCATCAGAGCCACTGCCTGTAGTTCTCACTCTTTTTAAAAAAAATTTAAGAATTATTTATTACTTAATTTTATTTATTCATTCACTTATTTTTTTAAATTAAGAGAGAAAAAAAGCCACCGTTCCAGGACTCAAACCGTGGTCGGCCATGTGGGCGTGTTCAGTACTTTAACCACCACTCTACCTGCTGCTCCCAGTTCTCACTTCTTTGAACCTCTAAACTTCAGTGCTTATTAACCTGTGAATTACAGAATCTTTATGTTGCCTTCTGAGTCAAATGATAAAGCATTGGTCTATGTTGCTACTCAATGAGTGGATAATTTTTCACAAATATAGAAAAGGATGATAAAGGACTTTTTTTGGGGGGGGGGTTGTTTTTACACTCTAACAATACAAAGCTGTGATCATACCTAACTGAGAAACAATGGGAGAAATTATTTGGTAATCTGATCTCTGTAACCTTAAAAATTAACTTCATGGCAAGACACTATTAACATATCACCAGTGTTATTTTTAGTAGCCTAGCCTGGGGTTTCATTTCTGTTCTTGATTTTCTTTTCAAAGAATTATTTGATTTTTTTATTTAAAAACTTTTTTCAACTTGCTGTAGGATACATGTGCTCATCAGAGAGAGAGAGGGAGAAAGAAAGAAAGCCACCAGGTACAGGACTCAAACCATGGTCAGCCACATGAAGTCCAGCGCCTTAACCACCACACTACATGCTGGCTCTCTACTTGATTGTTGATTGTACTTTTTTTTTTTTTTTGGAGAGGTTTTTGCTATAGTGTGCATGAGCTCACCAGAGAGACAGAGACAGGGACAGAAAGTGAGAAATCACCCCCCAGGGGGGATGGCCACACCACAATCCCATCTCCATTCTCCTCTTGGAATCTTGGGCACGCACACACACATGCCCAGTGAGAGTTTAAGCCACTGGATCTGGGACATGGGAGTCCAGCAGCATAGCCATTACGCCAACTGCTGGTCCCTGTACATTATTATTTTTAATGTAGTGTGTTGTATGTTGTTCCGTCACACCTACAGTATGAAGTTATGCCAATAGATCAACATTATTTGGGGTTCATTATTTTCCACTAGCTACACATTAAGTAAGGTAAGGGTATAGGAATTTAAGTAGATATTGTCTATAACCCAATTGTTAAAGCAGATGAAACGAAATCCCTTTAAATTTGGTTGTTCATGGGCCAACCCCATGCCTGATGGTTATGAGAGCCAGATCCTACATGGTTGACCACATAGTTTGAATCCCAGCCCCAGTGCATTGAATGTGTGCATGCCCAAAATTCTGAGAAAATGAATGGAGGAGAAGGGATTGGGGTATGACCACACACCGTTAGGGGTGCCTTTTGCCTCTCCCATTCTTTCTTTTAGGTGAGAGCACATACCCTCTGGCCAATTAAAAAAAGAAAACTTGGTTGTCCCAAAGAATTTTTTATTAAGTCATCTCTCCTATCCCCAATTCAAAACTGAATTTTTATTTATTTATTTATCTATCTATTTATTTATTTATTTATATTGGCACTAAGGGCCTTTACTCTGTCCAGGAGAATTAATCCAAAAATCTTGAGAACCATTGTCAGGAGTAGTACTCTGCCCTATGTTACTTCTTTTCCTTTCACACTTCTTTATATATTCATTTCAATCTTATTTTGGAAGAGAGAGAGAATATATGTGTCTTAGGGAAGAATACAGACTGTCAGGGCTTTTTCCCAATTCCCACTGTTTTGTTTGTTTGTTTTTTGGTTTTTTGTTTGTTTGTTTGTTTGTTTTCTATAGGGCGCGTGCGCTAGCCAGACAGAGAGAGAGATAGAATGCAAGAAATCACCCTCCGGGGGGATGGCCACGCCGCAATCCCTTCTCCTCCATTCTCCTCTCGGGATCTTGGGCACGCACGCACACGCGCCTGGCGTGAGTTTTAAGCCACCCGATCCAGGACGCGAACCGCGGTCAACTACGTGGGAGTCCAGCGACATAGCCATTACGCTAACTGCTGGTTCCCCCAATTATTCTCAGTTGTTTTCTTTGACAAATCAATGTATCTCCTCTTCATTGTCTTCAACATTTGTAAAAATTGACATCCTTAAACATTAATGAATCAGGTCCACTGTGAATAATTGGGACTTTTATTACAATACAAATCGAAGTTGTTCACTGCTGACTTACCAATAAGTAACACAATTGGTAGGTGCTGTTTTCATGGGCTATGGAACTAAAGGAACTCTGTTTCTAAAATTAACGTAGATGTTTTCTGTCAGCTGTGAAAGGATAAACACTATTCTCCCCATCACCAACACTCTACACATGTTTAGAAATCAGAAAGAGGGGCCAGCAGGTGGCATAATGGTTAAGGCACTGGAATACCATATGGCCAACCATGGTTTAGGTCACAGACCCAGAGGTTTGAAACTCACACCAGGTGTGTGTGCTTGCATGCCCAACAATCCCAGGAGGAGATTGGAGGAGAAGAGATTGCAGCATGGCTATCCCCTCTAGGGAGTGATTTCTCACTTTCTCTCTCTCTCTCTGTCTCTCCAGTGAGCACATGTGCCCCCTTTAGCAAAAATAAATAAATAAATAAGAAAGGAAGGAAGGAAGGAAGGAAGGAAGGAAGGAAGGGAGGGAGGGAGGGAGGGAGGGAGGGAGAGAGATGGTCTGGCCCTGTAGCCTGGTGGTTAAGAGAGCCAGATCCTACATGGCTGACCATGGTTCAAATCCCAGCCGCTGCAGTTTGGAAAACAAACCAGGCATGTGCGCATGTATACCTGAAATCCCAACAGGATGGAGACATAGAGGAGAAGGGATTGTGGTGTGACCACACCCCATTGGGGGTATCATTGCCCTCTTTCTCTTGTTCTCTCTCTTTCTGGCAAGCACATGAGTCCTCTGGCAGTTGGGGGGGGGGGGAATGAAAGAAGAAAATTTACTTTGGAAGTATTAAGGGCACTAAAGTGTGTCAGGATCTTCACTGAAAAAAATTGTGGAGCACATAGTCATTGGAAAGTGATGAGAATCTATAAGAACTGCAAGAAATTTTGTTATTTCTAAGGGAACTTTAATTCTAAGGGAAATTAACCCTAAAACCTACTTTAAATTGCATTGCCTATTTCATAGTTTCATCTACTTTCATTACCAAACAGCCTCCTCTCACCCCTGGAAAGTTTCGTTTCTGATTGTGCCTTTCTATTCCAGTCTACACCTCAACAATATTGAGATATGCTTCATTGTCTCTTCTTATGTATGTTGTTCTGGAAAATTAATCCTTTTCAGGCACATTAGAGGGAATATTTGCAAAGATTGAGTTGGAGAATAATTACTGTGAAAAGAAACTTTGAAGGTAGGGTTAATGAGGGGAATAATAGTTTCTAGAATAAAACATGAACATGGAATACATTTTCTGGAAAGCCATCTTTTTTATAGGTTATGTGAGGTGTATGTACATATGAAGGAGAGAATGAGGATAAGAGATGGAAATAAAGGTCCTCATTTTTGCTACTCATCAGTAAGTTTCAAGAAATTCTTGTAGATTTCTAATTTTAACTCATTCTTTTCCTTTGGTAGGAAAACTATAATCCACACAAGTAAGTTAAAAATTTCAGTGTTGGGACCAGCAGTTAGAGTAATGGCTATGTCACTGGACTCCCATGTAGTCAACCATGGTTCGAATCCCGGACCCAGTGGCTTAAACTCACACTGGGCGCATGTGCGTATGTGCCCAAGATCCCGAGAGGAGGATGGAGGAGAAGGGATTGCGGCATGGCCATCCCCCCCGGGGGATGATTTCTCGCTTTCTGTCTCTCTGTATCTCTCTTTCTGGCAAGTGCACGCGCCCTATAGCAAAAACCTCTCCAAGAAAAAAAATTTCAGTGTTGAGAAAATTCTGGCAGCCTTCTGCATAGACTTGAGATGAACATCGGGGCTTGGTTTTTATTAATATTATCTCAACCAATAAACAGAAGTCTTGAAAAGAGAAACAAAAAATTTAAAAAAACAACAGAGTGGGCCAGCTGGTGTGTGGTGGTTAGGGCAGCTGGGTTCCCCATGACCAACTGAATCGTTTGAGACCCAGACCTGGCAGCTTGAAAAATATGCCGAGCACATGTATGTGCATGTCCAAAACCCAAGGAGAATTGGAAGAGAAGGTATTGTGGAGTGGCCATCCCCTGGGAGGTCCTTTCTCATTTTCCCTCTATCTATCTGCAGAGAGTACACACACACCTTGTAGCAAAAATTAAAAACAAACAAAAAACCAGAGAGATGATTTTAATTTTTCAGTTAGGTAGGTTATTTCTAAATAGTACTCAGCTTAAAAATTATCCCTGCCCCAGAAACATAGGGCTTAACATCATTGTTCCTTATGGTAACGTAAACTAAAGCCATAATGAAACCCATGATACAGCTATTAGTATGGCTAAAATTAAAAAGATTGACATAGCGAGTGTTGGAAGGATGTGGAGCAACTAAAATTCTCATATACTGATGTGGAAACAAAATGGTACCCCACTTTGGATATGTACCAGTTTCTTACAAAATTAAACATATGGTTATCATATGATCCCCAAATTTCAGTCCTGTTTACCAGAGAGAAATGAGACACGTTTACACCAAGCCTATATGCAAATGTTTATAGTGGCTTTATTCATAATTGTCCAAACCTGTATACTGCTCAAAATTTTTTCATTGCAGAATGAATAGACAAACTAGCACATCCACACACACAATGACAAATCTCAAATTATGCTGGCTAAAAGAAATTAGACTCAAAGGGTTGTGTTATTCTACCTACATGGCTTTCCTGAAAAAGCAAAACTGTAAAGACAGAAAATAGAGCAAGAACCTGGCAGAAGGTTAAGAGTTTACTACAAAAAGGCAGAATGCAACTTTTAGGGGAGTTAGAAATATTCTTTATCTTGATTGTGCTACTGATTAATCACTGAATGTGCATGTAAAAAACTAATAGATCTATGCGTTAGCACACACACAAGAGAGAACCCTTCAGTGGGGCAGTCATGATGCAATCCTTTTTCCTCCATTTCTCCATCCCATCAGGATTTGGGGCATGCACACACACGCACCCATAATAGGACTATAAACTAAGAAAGACAGATTTTATACTGCATAAATTATACTTCAATAAATATTTTAAAAGAAAGGAATATTGGACCATATAAGATATTTATCCTAGACTACTAAAAAATTCAATGTCTCGGTGAAAAAAGTACAGTATCTAAATTATATCTGAAAGACTGCAGAAACAAAAATAAAAATAAAATGTATGAACCAGAAATGTATTAACAAAATTGTCTTTGTACAAATAAGATATTTAAATATGGACTAGATGCAGATAATATGTAATTATTGTTAATTTTCTTATGCATTAAGAGATATTATGATTATGGGACCAGCAGGTGGTGGTAAGGCGATGAATTCCCACATGGCCAACCACATTGTGAATCCTGGACCCACTGGCTTGAGAATCATATTGGGCCGTGTGCATGCCCAAAATCCTGAGACTAGAACGGACAAGGGATTGCAACATGGCCATTCCCCCTGGGGGTGATTTCTCACTTTCCTTCTTTCTGTCTCTCTCCAGTAAAAACATGCGCTCTATGACAAAACCTTAAAGAAAAGAAAAAAGATATTATGATTATATAGAAGAATAAGAATGTCTTTCTCGTTTGGCGATGCATACTGAAATATCTAAGATATAACATTATAGAGTTTACAAATTTAAATGATATTGCAAAATAAAGTGGGAACTTTTGAAAACTAGGTGATGTCTGTTAGGTTTAATGATAACACCTTTACTATATGCCCAATTTGTACGTACGTTAGTGGAAATTTCTATTTTTTGTCATCGATCATTCTCATACCAATGTCATTCTTTTTTTAATATGTATTCATTTAATTTTATATATTATTATTCAATTTGACCTGAGAGACAGAGAAAGGGAGAGTGAGAAAACAAGCCACCAGGTCTGGGACTGGAACCACGGTGGACTATGTTGGAGTCCAGTGCCCAAGCCACCCTGCCACCTGCTGGCCTCACCTATGTCATTCTATTTTATTCATAGTAATTATATAATGTCTTTGTCTAATAGGTTAAGTCATTCTCATTATTTATCTCTTTCCAAAATATTTGGGATTCATCTCATCAAGTTAGACTCTCAGATGAATATTAGAACCATTTTGTCATTATCTCATTTGGACTTTGATTAGTATTAAATTTACAAATTACTTTGTAGAAACAACATTTTTAATAGAAATCTTTTTTTAAGGAATATAAATTTCTTTTTTTGTGTGGGGGGGGAGGTTTTTCCTATAGGGCACGTGCACTCGCCAGAAAGACAGAGAGAGACAGAGATAGAAAGCGAGAAATCACCCCCCCAGGGGGTATGGCCACGCCGCAATCTGTTCTGCCCCATTCTCCTCTTGAGATCTTGGGCACGCACGCACAAGTGCCCGGTGTGAGTTTAAGTTGCCGGGACCGGGACTTGAACCGAGGTCGACTATGTGGGAGTCCAGCGACATAGCCATTACGCTAACTGCTGGTCCCAAGGAACATAAATTTCTATATTCACTCCAATCTTTATATCTCTCAATAAAGCATTGCACTTTCCAGAACATTATTTTTGTTCGTTTTTTTTTCCTTCTTAATTTGCTGTAGGAAATGTCCTCTCACCAGAGAGAGATAGAGAAAGGAAAAAAAGGTGGGAAATCACTGCCCATTGGAGATGGCCGTGCCGCAATCCTATCTCTTCCATTCTTCTCTTGGGATTTTGGGCATGCATGCACATGAACTTGGCATGATTTCCAAGCCACTGTGTCTGAGATGTGAACAGTGCAGTCTGCAAAGTGAGATCCAGTCCACTGTAACCACCATGCCACTGCCTGGCCCCAAATTTTCATTCTTCATTCCTAATTATAGTGTTTGTGCTACTGTGAATTAACTATCTTTTCTACTATATCATTAAGTAGTAAATCCTGCTATTTAGGATTATAGTGCTTGTTGATTAATTATTTTTGTTATAAGCTACTTTAATGAGTTTTCTTTCAGCTATTACATCTTTTGAATTAAGTTTTTCTTAAGTGAAGAATCATGTAATCTTCAATTAAATGAAGACATAATTTGATTTATTTTCCAATGTAAAAAAAATGTTATTTCTTTTTTCTAATCTTAACTTATTTGCATAGAATTTCCCAAACAATAGTGAATAATAGTGATGAAGCAAACAAAGTTGTTATATGCCTGAAATGTATGGAAATGAATGCCTCTCAGCCTAGCCATGGTGTGCACTAGTAGAGGCTGCCTCTCACTGTCAGGTTGAGATCACAGAGGAGGCCCAGACTAGATTCCTGCCCTATCCTAAAAGATAGGCACAGAGGCATGTGCCTGCAGTCCAAGCGACTGGGGAGATCAAGGAAGGAAGATCTCAGTGTTACATGATGTGGGCCTATGTGTGTACACACACACACACACACGAGTTAATGACTCTACTACTTTTTTTTTTTTTTTTTTTTTGAGAGATTATTTTGCTATCGGGTGTGTGTGCTCGGCAAAGAGACAGAGAATAGCAAGACAGAAAGTGAGAAATCACCCCCTAGGGGGATGGCCATGCCACAATCCCTTCTCCTTCATTCTTCTCTCAGGATTTTGGGCATGCATGCACATGCACCTGGCATAACTAAGTGGGAGTACAGTGACATAACCATTCCGCCATCTGCTAGTCCCTCTAGTGCTGCTGCTTTTTTAAAAAGAATTATTTTATTTTAACCTTATTTATTTATTCATTCATTTATCATTTATGTATTTTAATTTGACCAGAGGTGTGGGGGGGGGGGAGTAAGAAGCAAGCCTCCAGGTCTGGGACTTGAACCATAGTCATCCATGTGGGAGTCCAGCTCCTTTAACCACTATGCCACCTGCCAGCCCCTCTACTGCTTCTTAAAAATGATTTTGGCTATCTGAGAGTAAAAAATCGTTATCATACATTTCTATTTTCCTATATTTTTTAAACCAGCTGTAGAAGTAGGATACATTTTTTCTTCTTTCTTTTTTCATTCTTTCACATTTATTTTATTTATCAGAGGGTGCGTGCATTCCCCAGAGAGAGACAGAGGGAGTGAGACAGAGCACTTCCCATGAGGTGTGGTCACACCACAGTGCCTTCTCCATTTCTCCATTCTGTCCAGATTTCTGGTTATATATACACGCAACCAGGTGAAATTGAAGCCATCAGGTCCTGGACTGAAATCACACAATCACCATGTGGGATCTGGGTCCCTTAACTACTATGCCACCCGGCCAGCCCTTGGTATTTATTTTAATAATTATGTTTTCATCTTTGCCCTACTGATGTGGTAAATTATTTTAAGAGGTTTTAAATATTGTCTTCCTCACATTAGAATGAATTTTGTGATATCATATTGTATTGCTTTAATATTATAGTCATTGTGTTTATAATTTATATATATTTTTGAATCTATATGACTAGAATTGGTTTATATTTATTTTATTTATTTATTTATTAAGACAAGATGTCAATATGATGTCCAGGCTGGCCTCAAATTTATATTTCTCTTGCCTCAGCCTCCTGAGCAGCTGGGATTAGAGGTACACTGTACCATCCCTGGCATGTTGTTTTGTTTTTCATATATGTAGAGAGAGAGCATGTGCTCTCACTAGAAAGATAGAGAACCCTTCAGTGGGACATGGTCATGATGCAATCGTTTTTCCTCCCTTTCTCCATCCCATCAGGATTTTGGGTATGCACACAAATGCACCCAGCATGTTTTTCAAGCCCCAAGTGAAGGATTCATACCACAGTTAGCCATGGAGGATCCAGCTCTCTAAACTTGGAGCTTAACTGGTGGTCTACAGACTATCCTGGCTTTTTTTTTTTTTTTCAGTGTTTTTAAATTTAAAATAATATTTCTCAGTAGTTAAGGGAATTTTATCACACATGACCAACCACAGTTTAAATCCTGGAGCCTGCAGCTTCAAAACCACACCAGGTGCACATGTGTGTGTCCCGAATCCTGAACGGATGGAGAAATGCAAAAGAAGGAATAGCAGTGTAACCTTACACCACTGAGGAGTGTTCTCTCTCTCTGGTAAGCATGTTCATCCTCTGACAATAAATAAATAAGATTTCTCATTTAAACTTAGAGACTGGAAAAGTTTTTGTCCTTTTTCACACACTAATCATCATTACCATTTGGAGGAGAAATAAAAATAAATAAAATTATATAAAATAAAATATATGGCCTTCCTAACAAATGCAGTGACCTATAAGTTTTTAGAGGAGAGAGTAACAGATTTCATCACATGAAAACATACATTTTGGCCCACTTGCAGCAGGGCACACCAGACACTACTGCCTGGCAGGCTGAGTCCATGTGGGAGGCCCAGGCTCAAGCCTGACCCACCCCAGGAAGCTCCCTGGGAGGCTGAGGCAGGAGGAGGGCGAGCTGGAGGCCAGTGTGGGTGACAGAGAGAGACCCTGAATGAATGGTCCGAGCATGCTGTGTGCACCTGCAGTTCCAGCTACTCGGGAGACTAAAGGACGATTGTGACATAGCAAGCCCTTGTCTGAAACACCGAGCACACAAAAACTAAAAAAAAAAAAAAAAATTATACATTCCTGTACAGTGAGTGACACACTGAACAAACCAAAATAAATGGCATATGTGGAATGAAGAATTAATATTTAGAGAATGCCTAGAAATTAATAAGAATATATACCTAATCCAATAGATAAAATGGGGAAAATATGAAAAGGACTATTTGAAAACACATAAAAATTATTTTAAAATACATGAAAATATTGGTCTGGCTTCATGGCTTGTGGGTTAAAGCAGCCAGATCCTACATGGCAATTGCATTGTTCAAGTTCCAGACCTAATGGCTTGAAAACATACCGAGCACATGTACACATGGGCCCAAAAACCTAGAAGAGAGAGTTGGCAGAGAAGGGATTGTGTGTGACTAGTTACCATGAGGGCAGTGCTTTCTTCTCTCCCTCTCTGTCTGTCTCTGGTGAGTGCGTGTACCCTCTGGTGAAATTGTTCTTAAAAGATTAATAGAAGGATTTTTAAATGCTTGAAAAAACATGAACATATGAGAACTGGTATTCTAATATTCTTGGGGGAGTAGTAATGTCTACAATCTTCTAGAAAAGCAAATTGGAAAAATCTATAAAATAATAATGCTTATATCATTTTGCCCAGAATTTGTTCTATAAAAACAATAGCACAAGAACATTCAAATATAAGTGCAAAGATACTTAGAAATATGTTGTTACAGGGAGCATTGCACTTGCCGGACAGAGAGACAGATGGGGAGGTGGGTGTGAAAAATCACCCCTGGTGTGTGTGGGGGGGCCTCTCCACAATCCCTTATCCTCCATTCTCCTCTCTCCTCTTAGGTTGGGCACACAAGCACACCCCTGTGCAGTATGGATTTGAACCATGTTGCTGGCCATGTAAGATTAGCCACCTTAGCCTCCATGCCACCTGCTGGCCCCAAAATATCTGGGTTTTTTTATGTTAATATGTTGAAATAAATGACCACGAATAGGAAAATTGTTGGTTGGCCTATCCTAGTGGAAGAATTGGTGGCGACTGAACTGCAGTGCTAGACACCACGTGGCCAACCACAGGTTCAGATCCTCAAGTCAGCCTGAAAATCGTCCAGACAAGCTGGAGAGGTGGGGAGAAGGGATTGCCCATGACAGGACCCTGTCGGGGGTGCACCTCTTTCTCTCCCTCTCATGCATGTACACAATCCCCATCATGAATAGAATAGAAACTTTTCTAAAAAATAGGAAAGGATTGAATAAATGCCACCACCAAAAAAAAAAAAAAAAGAAAGAAAGAATAAGTCTTATAATTAATGAGGCAATGGGGCCAGTAGGTGGCATGGTGTTAAAGTGCTGGACACTCCCATATGGCCTACCACAGTTCAAGTCCTGGAGCTGGTGGCTTGCTTTCTCACTTTCCTTCTCTCTCTCTCTCTCTCTCTCTTCCTCTCTGTGTCTCTCTCTGGTCAAATTAAAATAAAAGAATGAAAAAGAAATCATTCTAAAAAATAAAATTAACAAGGCAAATCTTTTCATTCTGACTAAAAAGATGCCCATGGTCATTAGTTAGGAACAAAAGGAAAATTGTGGGCAAATATGTATTGCATGATTCTAGTTTTTTTTAGATTTTTATTTATTTATTATTATTATTATTAATTTGATATAGCACATGTGTGCTCACTAGAGAGAGACAGAGACGAGGGGAAGGTGAGAAAGCAAGCTGCCAGGTCCAAGACTTGAACCACAGTTGGCTATGTTGGCGTCCAGCCCTTCAACCATCACACCACCTGCTGGTCTCTGATTCGAGCTTTTTAAAATCTTGTGTGACTAGTATATATAGTTCAATCGTTATAAATTCCTGAAAAATTTTGTGTTAATGTTACTCATATTTTTATTAGTAATACTCACTGATAAATGAGACAGGAGAGCAGGAATTGAAAGATCTCAGGTAGAAATTTCATGTAGCACTGTAAATCCAATAGTTTATATTACTTAAAAATGCCAAAAGGTTTTTGAATGATTTCTATCTTGTGGTTAAAGACTTAAAGAAAGTGGATTTTTTTTTTTTATCCTTAAGTCTCCTTTCTGTCCAACAAGACTAAAATTCTTTCAAAAAGACCTTTGACCCTTTCTAAAATCAAATCCTTCCTAAGTGGCTGTCACATGTGGTGCAGTGGCAGTGTGGCTGGACCCACATGGGCAAGTCTCCACTTCACATCCTGAAGCCTCCCTCTACACAGCAGGTGTGTCCAGTAATCAGAGCTGGCTGAGGCTGGGGTGGATCATGGCCTGAGGAGCCCGTTTAGGATCTCTCTCTCCCTTCTCTCTAATGGAAAAAATAAGTTTGCAAAAATGAATCAATGTCTGCTCTGATAATAATGTGCTTTTACATTTAAAGGTCGTACTAAAGATGGATTTTGAGAAACCTTTCAGTAATAACACTGTCACTGGAAAAGTACATGTATGCCGTAGATAATATGGCAGTTCCCAATACAATCCCAACAATTAAACATTCATTTGTAAGTTGTGACTAATCTCCTACTGATAAGGAGTTGTTAGAGGAAGACTCTTTCCTTTTCTATTTGAGAAAGCTAGAGAAATGTTACTCACGTTTTTATTTAGTCAACAAAAGTTGCTTGGAATGCATAGCACGTATTTCCCACAGCAGCAATGTTAAACACGGCTGTAAATCCTGAAGGCCTGATTGGAAAAGTTTATTTAAACCAAATGTGACACAGCTATAGTGCTAATGGTGGGCCTCAATAAATATTTGTACGATGAGAGAGTGAGTTCATGGATGAGTGCATATGAAGGATCAGGGAGTTTCCTGGATCATCAGCTCTGGGAAGAGGGATCTGGTCTTCCCTAGCTATGGCTGTATGTCCAGTATCCTGCTATGTAGTCCGTGCTCAATAAAAATCCAATGCAGCAGCCCAGAGCTCATCTCACTTGCCTTGAGTGTGGAACTGGACACATATAATAAACTCTGTGCGTGTTAACCTATTATTAAAGAATAGATTATTTTTAAAGATAAACTTACAAATCTTCTACAAAAATGAGGATGTGTAAAAAACAATGTTTTTAACTCTATAAAGGGAACTAGGAAAGCGTTCCAGTTCAAGGAGATTCCAGTGACCAGACACAAACAGAGGTCATCAGGAGTGCTGAAGTGAGTTTGGCATATTCAGGTTTGGTCACACACCACAGGGACATCATCGATGTTTTCACCAGTCGGAAGCCTCTTGCCTCAGTGGCAGTTGACTACGGCTGCATGGTGAAATAGCTCGGAAGCAATGACAGGCACAAATAATGACGGCAGAGCAGAGAGCACCGACCGAGCATTTCCTGGGACACCCAGGAATCGTTTTTTTCATTATTGTCATTTCGAAGTCTTTTATGAATTTTCCTGACTCCTTTCTTTCTGATAAGAATAATTTTGAAAACTCTTCTAGGTCACAAAAAAGAATGGCTTCCTTTGATTTGGTCTGATCATTTACATAGGTGGGGCAAGGGCAGGAGTCGGCGAACTACGGCCTATGTTTCAGTTTCAGCCCAAAGCATCTTTTCATATCTGAGACCTAAGAAGATTTTACTTTTTTTTTAATAATTATTTATTTAATTAATTTTATTTATTCGTTCATTTAATTTGACTAGAGAGAGATACACAGAGAGAGAGAGAGGGAAAGTGAGAAAGCAAGCCACCAGGTCTGGGACTCAAACCATGGTCAGCCATATGGGAGTGTCCAGTGCCTTAACCACCACGCCACCTGCTGGTCCCCAGAGGATTTTACTTTTTTAAAAAGTTTTTTTGCTATAGGCATGTATAGTCACTAGAGAGAGACAGAAAAAGGGAAAGTGAGAAATCAGACCCCCTTCCCCCCATAGGGGGGGATAGCAATCCCTCCTCCATTCTCTTCTCGAGATTTTGGACATGTGCTCACAGACATCCATTGTTCTTTTCAAGCTGTGGCATCTGGGACTGGAACCACACAGCCAGTCATGTGAGATCCAGTGTCTTAAACTCCACACCCTTTGATGGTCCAGGATTTTACACTTTAAATGTTTGATAAAACAGGAGATGATGAGTAGTTTTTTGTGACATATGAGAATTATATGTCATAATTTTACGTCTCCATAATTAAAGATTTATTGTCATGCACCTGTGCTCAATATTTACATATTGTTTGTGACTGTCTTCTCACTTCAATGTCAAACTTGAGAATTAGACACAGAGACCAGAGGGCTCATATCAGGCTACCAAGAGGGTGAGGCAAGTGAGGTACTTGCCTTGAACGCGACATTTAAAGGGACACCACGAAACTAAGTAATTAAAACAAATAGTATTTTTGGTGCTATATATATATATATATATATATATATATATATATTTTATTATTATTATTTTTTAGAGGTTTTTGCCTTAGGGCGTGTGTGCTCACGGGAGGGAGACAGAGACAGTGAGAGGGAAAGTGAGAAATCATCCTCAGAGCGATGGCCATACCACAATCCTTTTTCCTACATTTTCCTCCCGATATTTGGGGCACACATGCAGGTACCCAGAATGAATTTCAAGCCATCAGATCTGCTACTCAAACTGGTCAGTCACGTTGGAGTCCAGCAACATATCCGCTTCGCCATCTTCTGGTTCCTGATGCAATATATCTAAATCTCAAAAGGATAAAAGAACAAATTGTCAACATTTTAAACAAAAACATGATCAGTGTTACTGATAATTTTTTCTTTCAATGGGACTCAGAACATGGTGACTTAAAATATGGCACATTAACAAGTTGAATTTATTATTATTTTTTTTTAGGTTTTTGCCATAGGGCACATGTGCCCACCAGAGAGGAGAGAGACAGAGAGGAAAAGTGAGAAATCACCCTCCAGGGGGAATGGCTATGCCACAATCCCTTCTCCATTCTCCTCTTGGGATTTTGGGCAAACACATGCCTGGTGTGATGTTCAAGCTACCTGGTCAAGGATTTGAACTTCAGTCAGCCCTTAACCACCACGCCACCTGTTGGCTTTGGTATACTGAATATTTTAAACTGAAGGAAGTTGAAAAAAACTGCAGAAGCTGGCAGGTCCTTCAGTTTTCTCTATGCCCGTCTTCGCTGAAGCAGGCAAGACCTTACTGGAAAGTGCCCTTCCTATTCCTGGAGAAAAGGAACATTCTTATCTATAAAGACACCAAGAAAAATCTAAACAAACAGCCTTGCTAAGTTTCCCTAGGTTATCACCCTTAGATCATCTCTTTGCCCTCTCGTATTTCTCATGTCTATCTACTCTTCATCAAACCTACTCACTCAGATTTAACTATTTCTTTGGGTCTTCATTTTCTTAGGAAGCTTCCTGTGTCACCTGAAACTTATGTTAAGTAAGTGTGCACGCTCTTCTCCCGTTAATCTGTCTGTTATAGGGGCCTTAGCCATGAATTTACAACAAAAGGAAGGAAAAATATTTTTCCTCTCATCAACTAAGGTCCAATATAACTTGGAATAGTGATCTCACTCTCTTCACCCTGATTCTGGTGACTAAGCATAAAATATTTACTAACTGTCCTTTTACAGAAAAGCTTGTGAGCAAAATGTTAACAAATTATGTAAGCTTCCTTCAGTTTGCTATTCAATTTAAACACTAAGTGCTAAGGCCACAAAATAAACTTCTGGTTGGGAGTTTCACAGGGAATCTTAGGTTGGAATCTTGAAAGCTTCAATTGTTTGCTACTTGAGGCTAAGAAACTAAAAAAAAAAAAAAAAATCAATCATAACCTCTCAAGATTTATTCTGTAGTAACCATAGATTTAGATCATTTCCTCTCTCTCTCTCTCTCTCTCTCTCGCTGTCTCTCGCTGTCTCTCTCCTTTTTCTACTATAGGACACATGCACTTGCCTGAGACAGAAAGAGAGAAAGCACCTCCTCACTCCCCAGGGGGATGAACACACCACAATCCTTTCTCCTCCACTCTCCTCTCAGGATTTTAGGCATGCAAACACAATTGCCCAACATCTGACGTGTTTTTCAAGCCACTGGGTCTAGGACTCAAACCACATAGCTGGCCATGTGGGATCCAGCACCTTAACCTCCATGCCACCTGCTGACCCAATTTTCTCTTTTTTTTTTTTTTAGAAATTTTTGCTATAGAGCGCATGCCTCAGCATGCCTCGCCAGAGAGATGAATCTGCAATTTGCTGCAGTCTCTTCTCCATTCTCTACTCAGGATCTTGGGCATCCACACACACATGCCTGGCGTGAGTTTTAAGCCACTGGGTCTAGTACTCAAACTGCAGTCAACTACATGAGACTCCTGTGACGTAACCATTACACCATCTGCTTGGTCCCTTTAATCTCTTTTGAGACCCTTGAAATTATTTAAGTTTCCTGGTTTGCCAGTATGTATCTTTTATAAGTCTGGGACCCTGTAAGCCAGTTTTACTGTGTGGGCTTTAAAGATACTGGCCCTCGACATAAAGTCAACCTTTGTTTTCTATAAAAATTACCTGTCTTATCTAATTATAGAAAGGGTATAATTCTCATGGACCAGCATTTGGTACGGTGGCTAAGGCACTATATCCCACATGGTTGCCTTCTCTGTTCAAGTCCTGAAACTCGCAGCTTGAAAAAACATGCTGGGTGCATATGCATGTGTGCCCAAAATTCCAAGAGGAAAATGGAGGAGAAATGGTTATGACATGGACGTCACCCCCCAGGAAGTTGTTTTCTCACTTTCCTCTCCAGCGAGTATATGTGTCCTATAGCAAAACTTAAAAATAAGTATCAGACTAAAATCATACATGTTAAGCAAGGTCTTAATGTATTATTCGTCCAATTCTATCTTGCTATAAAGGCACATAAATTCTTATTAAGCATATGCAAATAGCTATCTTGTCATGAAAAGAAATGAGACTTGATAAAAGGATCTAAATTCTGGAGAGTCAATGAAAATCAGATACCATATACATAAGAATGGTTTATATCTGTTCAAAGCAGACTACTAAAGTGTGGGACATGTATTATTTAAGAAGAAATAGGAGAACCAGCAGGTGGCATAGTGATTATGTTGAACTTCCACATGGCTAACCACAGTTCGAGTCTCAGATCCAGTGGCTTGAACATCATGCCAGGCACATGTATGTGCATGCCCAAGATACCAGGAGAATGGAGGAGAAGGGATTGTGGGTGGCCATCTCCCTGGGAGGGGGGTCGTCTTACTCTTCCTCTCACTGTTTCTGTCTCTCTCTGATGAGTTCACACACCCTATGGAGAAACCCGGGGCGGGGGGGAGGGGAGAAGAAGAAATAAAAAGGGGCTTTTGAAACATCCGGAAAATAGAATGATAACACCACATCAGCCATATTCCAAACAAATAAACACAATAAAATTTGCATTATTTTTACATTCAGCTCTGGGTAATTAATTTTTGCTTTACTAGATTTTGGTCAGCAGTCTGCTGTCACAAAGCCGCCAGTTTTTAGACCAAGAAGAGTTCTGGAAATTCTGGTCAGTTCATGAGTAAGGTCTAAACCTTAGTGAGGGCCAGTCCCATATGTCAGCAGTTAGGGGGAACTGGATCCCACATGGCCAACCATAGTTCAAATCCTAGCCAAAGTGGCTTTAAAAACATGCTAGGCACTAGTGCAAAGGTGTCCAAAATCCCAAAAGCAGAAAGAAATGGAGGAAAAGGGATTGTGGTATGACCGTGCTCCATGAGGGATCCTTTCTTGCTTTCTCTCTCTTTCTCTTTCTCTCTGTCCCTCTTCGGTGAGTGCACGGCTCTCTGGCAAATAAAATAAAAATATATGCCGTGGCCGCACAGCTAAACAAATGTGTTCCTGAGTGGGGGAGAAGAGCTGTGGATTAGAAAATACACATAAAAATAAACGCACAAAGACATATAAGTATAGAAAAGCAGGGATGGGGTGGTCTGAACTTCTCTGATGGAGATGCCCATGGCCCTGAACCACTCCCAGGTTTAGTTTTTTCAAGGGCAGAAAATGGGAAAGAGGAAGTGGAATGCAAAGCCAGTCGTTTTCAGATATAAATTGGCTGAAGATGTGAAGACACTTGGTGCCATGTAGTTTCTCTTATTTTCTAGGGCCAGTTCTGATAAACACATGTGGCTTCCTTTAACCAATACTCTTTACAGTTTCACAGACACAGAGGCAGCTAGTGTATTCATATGTTAATGGCGTTCATCACTTTGTGAATGACTGCCCATGGAACCGCGTTTCTACATGTGTCTAAAGGTCACCGTGTTTGCTCAGATTGGCTGCTCTCCACAATTATATGAACACTTAATTAAGGTAAGACCATGGGTTACTGAGAAATAAGTTATTTAATCAACTTGGCAATAAAAGGTTTTATGAGTAAACATAGATGGTAACATGATTGCAAAGAACCTTAGCTCTTTCAAAAGTCGAGTTTGTTCTGTTTTTCATAAATAATCAAGAACATAGTAAAATCACATAAAACACACAAAAATTATTCTGAGATGCCCCAGAATCTCTGTCTACTACATAAGCAGATTACACAAAAGGTAAGGTATAAGCTCTTGTATTACAGATAAAGGTTATCAGTGAACCAATGAAGCAAGTCATTAAAGCAGTAACCCTTGCTAAAATTTAACATGTTTTAGAGCTTCCTTTCATACTCAAGAATTATAAACAAAGGGAGAAAAAGTTTACTTTCCAGGATTCAGAAATAATGCAATAGGACCCACATAGGAAAAGTCCTGGGTTCATGGCCAGAAGTCTCCCTGTACACGTGTGTACATGCACCTGTGATCTGAGAGGGCTGACACTAGGGGTATGAATAAACTTAACAACAACAACAACAACAACAAAAAACTTCCAAGTTTTCTGACCAGCAGTTGGTGTGATGGCTACATCACTGGACTCCCATGTAGTCAACTGCGGTTCCAGTCCCAGACCCAGTGGCTTAAAACTCACCCCAGGCGCGTGTGCATCCATGCAGAAAATTCCAAGAGGAGAATGGAGGAGAAGGGACTGCGGCATGACCACCCCCCCTTGGGGGGTGATTTCTCACTTTCTGTCTCTGTCTCTCTGGTGAGCATATACACCCTATAGCAAAAATCTCTTAAAAATCAAACAAACAAAAAGACTAAATGCAGAAGAAACTTGAGAATTCAGATATTCTCTAATAAGCCAGACATTTAATAAATTTCCAAAAATGTTAAACAGTGCCATTCATCTTATATACTTTGGTTTTAGAAAATAATTTTTTTACAAAAAAAGGTTTTTAAATATGCAGTGCGTTCATATTAATATTGCCATTTTTCAAAAAATAAATTTTTTTTACATTCCTCGTACAAACAAAAATTCTTTGAAGTCTTTAATTATTTTCCTTTCTTCCTTTCTTCTTTTTTTTTAAAATTTTGCTCAAGGGCACATATGCTCACTGAAGAAAGACAGAGAAAGAGAGAGAGGGAAGTGAGACTGCATCCCCATGGGGGACGGCCATGTTGCAATCCCTTCTCCTCCACTTTTCCCTCCTGTCAGGATTTTAGGCATTCATGCACATGCATCTGGAATGTTTCTCAAGCCACCAGGTCTGAACTACACTATCAGCTGAGTGGTATCCAGTTGCCTTAACCACCATGCCATGGACTGGCCCACATTTTTTTTTAATTTGCTGGAGGGTACATGCACTTGTCAGAGAGAGACAGAGAGAGAAAGAGAGAGAAAGCATCCCTATGGGGAACAGTCATGCTGTTACCCCTTCTCTGCCATGTCTCCCTACTTTCGGGATTTTAGACGCACACACGTCTCAAGCTGCTGAATCCAGGACTCAATCTGTGCAATTGGCCATGTGGCATCCAACTTCCTTAACCATCAGGCCACAGGCTGGCCCAGAGTCCTTAATTTTAAGTCTAAAGGAGTTAGAGATTTAAAAAAAAAAAAAAAAAAAAAACAAAAAAAAAACCAAGCAAACAAAAAAACACTATTTTTTCCCTTTAGGGGAAAATCCTACTCTTTAAGAAACAAAAACACAAGCCTAATTTTCTTTCTTTCTCATTGCTTCTATTACGGTCTCAACCATCCCCAATAATTAAAACTTTTGACAAAGTAACTGACTTACAATTCACGGAGTAAAATAGTGGTTTAGGAGAGAAGGATTAAAATCACTTTCAAATTAAAACATTTAAATAATCTGCAGTCACCAAAAGAAATATATACACTCAAACAGATATTCCCCAAAATACAGAGGTCATTGGTCCCTTCTTGAGGGAGTTTCTCCTTTGGAAAAAAGATTGACCCTTAGCACCAGAAGTGTGAATTCATTTGCCCATTAACATCAAACAGCCCAATAAAACTTTCGTACTTTCCCAGTAGAGCCCTAAGCCTACCGTTTGTTGTTGTTTTCTAAGAATTATTTTATTTTTGTTTTATCTATTATTATTTTCCAGTTTGACCAGAGGGAGAGAAAAAGAGGGGGAAAGTGAGAAAGGAAGCCACCAGGTCTGAGACTCAAACCATGGTTGGCCATGTGGGAACCCAGCACCCTTAACCACCACACCACCTGCCAGCCCCTGTTGTTAAGTTGGTATATAAAACTTTACCTCTTGCTATTTAGCAAGTTGAAAGTCATTACTGAATGACTTTCACATGGAGGGGTAAATAAACTCTGTCTTTTCATAACTTAAGCCGGTAGAAAAATAGGTTTCCTCCAAACAAGGGGAAGATTGTCAAACTGTCATACACAAGCATTTGAGCAAACTAGCATGTGAACGCACAAAACACTACTTTCTACCACATCCACACATCTCTTACATATACCTTCCTAAGGTAGCAAAAATGAGCATATTGACCAATGTGACGGAAAGATATAGCCTCTTTATAGCAAAAAAATAAAATGCAAATTAGATATTCTTCAAGCTGTGCTTCCTAATTAATGGTTTCACCTTCTGTTTTACCTAGAAATTGTACTGGTTCTCAATGATTACCTATGAATTAATTCAATTTAATAACAGCTCAAGCTTTTAAGTTAGCTAAAAATCTTAGAAATTATCTTAAAACTGACATGCTACAAAATACAATTACTATTGAAATAAAAAAGTCAGAATAACTAATTTAGATAAACAAATGCACGATTTTAAAAATCCTAAACATTGTATAGGAGTAATGCCAGCTTATTTGATCAGTAAATCAGTAGCTTGGGAAATAAAAATCCAAGCAAAATAAAGTGTACATGAAAGAGTCCAAAACATGCCTCTCTAGTATAAATAATTATTTTGAGCAGAAGGGATTTGAGTTCCTGACATCTCTTATCTGCCTCAAAACAGAGCCTTCCAGAAGAACTCAAAATAACTCAACTGTCATAAATCCCCTGCCTGGGAGCAACCAGGGAAATTGATTCTCATCACCAGCAGAGTTGAAGTCCCACCACTCCTAAATAGACATTGTCACGAGACTGTCATAATTCCCATTTGTTCTTCTAAGGGCCCATTTGTCTTTCCAAAAAGTCAGTTATCTGTTTTCCCATAAGTACCCTTTCTCCCTCTCCCCTTCCTCTATAAGATGATATATGAGCCCCAAAGCCCAAGTTCTTTTTTGTTTTTCTTTAATTGCTGTAGGGCACATGCACTTGCTAGAGGGGAGAAACAGAGAAAGAGAGAAAAAGTACCTTCAGTAGAGCCCATCAGCTGCAATCCCTTTTCCCTCCATTCCTCCATCCTGCCAGGATTTGGGGCATGCACACATACACGCGTATGGAATGTTTTCAAGCTGCTGAGGCTGGGATTCGAACCATGGTCAGCCATGTGGGATCTGGTTCCCTAAACACAGGGCTTAACCACTGAGCTATAGAGCCAGCTCATGTCCCATATTCTAATGTCCCTCTTGGGTCATATTTTTCCATGAACTCCCATGTGGGTACATATGTAAATAAAAATACGTTTTTCTGTTGTTCATTGCCTTGTTAGTTTAGTTCATAGATCTGCAATCATTGAATCTAAGAATGCAGAGGAATTGTTTTTTTCTCCCTGGCATGCACTTATATTATACTTAACACTGGTAAATCAGAGACAAGACATAGATCTTTAAAACCAAAATTTTCAAATGACTCATTTACTAAAGACTCATCTAAATTAGGTAAATTTGAATTTAAAATGTTTCTGCTTTAGCTGTTTCTGTAGGATGGATTTTTTTTTTTTTTAAGTACAACACATTTTAAGTATTAGACATTCAATTTCCTTACTTTCTGGAAATTTAGGACTGTTCAACTATATAAAAACTTATTTCTCAGGAACCAGCAGTTAGCGTAATGGCTATGTCTCTGGACTCCCATGTAGTCGACCGCGGTTGGCGTCCCGGACCCAGTGGCTTAAAACTCATGCCGGGCGCGTGTGCGTGCATGCCCAAGATCCCGAGAGGAGAAGGGACTGTGGCGTGACCATCCCCCCTGGGGGGTGATTTCTCGCTTTCTGTCTCTATGTCTCTCTCTGTCTGTCTGGCGAGCGCACGCGCCCTATAGCAAAAAACCTCTCCAAAAAAAAAAAAAAAAAACTTATTTCTCTATAAAAACCAATCAGGACAGAGTTCTTTTTTTTTCTTCTTCTTCTTCTTTTTTTGGAGAGGTTTTTGCTTTAGGGCGCGTGCGCTCGCCAGACAGACAGAGACAGAGAGACAGAAAGCAGGAAATCACCCCCCCCCCCAGGGGGGATAGCCACGCCGCAATCCCTTTTCCTCCATTCTCCTCTTGGGATCTTGGGCACGCACACACACGTGCCTGGCGTGAGTTTAAGCCACCGGGTCCGGGACTTGAACCGAGGTCGACTACGTGGGAGTCCAGCGACATAGCCATTACTCTAACTACTGGTCCCAGGACAGAGTTCTTTTAAGAGATTCAATTAATGAGTATATTAATATTTGCGAAAGATAGCAAAAATAGTCAAACCTTTTACAATGATGAAACAAGAGGTAAAGACTTTTCTGAATTATAAACACACACTCAGAGACACATGGAGTACTTGTAGCTTTAGTTCTACAACTTCAGCCTCAGGTCAAGATTAAGCAAGAGGCCCAGCCACGTGGCACAAACAGTAGGTCACCACTGTGTAAAACAGGCTGCATGGGAGGCCCAGGTTCAGTTACTGAACCAACCTAAACTGGCTGGGCATAGTGGTGTAGGCCTGTGGTCTTAGTCAACTGGGAGGCTAGATTCTATAAAGAATCTTACTTTCTCTCTTTCTCCCCATCCTTCTCCATGGTCTCTTTCTCTCTCTAATTAAAAAAATGAGGAAAGGGACCAGCAGTTGCATAATGGTTATGTCACTGGACTCCCATGTAGTTGACTGCGGTTCGAGTCCCAGACCCGGTGGCTTAAACTCACACTGGGCATGTGTGCGTGCGTGCCCAAGATCCTGAGAGGAGAACTGAGGAGAAGGGATTGCAGTGTGGCCATCCCTCCACTTTGTATCTCTCTGTCTCTCTCTGTCTTTCTGGCGAGTGTACGCGCCCTGTAGCAAAAACCTCTCAAAAAAAAAGAGGGAAAAAGATTAAACAAAGAAACACAAAAGTATTTCTAGAAATATAAGCAATGAAACACACACTAAAAAAAAAAAAAAAACAAACAAAAAAAACCATACTGATCTACATATATTTTCTGCCAGTGTGCACACCAAAAACTGGATTTGAGTTCAAAACACACATGCACACACAAACGTCTATCAGTGGAAAGTGGGCTAGAGAAACAGCCAGCTGTCAAAGTTCGGTTGCTGCTTGGTGTTCACCTGTGGGAGCCACAGCAGTTGTGCTGGGGTGGTCTCTAAGCTGCACATCTTGAGCAATATTGTCTTCCTTATCCTATTGAACACCTTGGGCATCTTATTTTATTATTATTTTATTTTTTTGGAGAGGTTTTTGCCATAGGGCACATGTGCTCGCCAGAAAGAGAGAGACAGAAAGGGAGAAACCACCCCCCCAGGAGGGATGACCATGCCGCAATCCCTTCTCCATTCTCCTCTCGGGATCTTGGGCATGCACCCAGCGTGTGGTTTAAGCCACCGGGTCTGGGACTCGAACCACGGTCAACTACATGAGAGTCCAGAAACCTAGCTATTATGCCAACTGCTGGTCCCCACCTTGGGCATCTTGAAAGATGATCTCTTAAACTGCTAAAGTTGGGACCAGCAGATTGTATAACGGTTACATTGCTGGACTCCCACGTAGTTGACTGCAGTCCGAGACTTAAACCTCACACTGGGCATGTATATGTGCATGCCCAAGATGGAGGAGGAGGAGGGAGGAGAAAGAATTGTGGTGTGGCCATCCCCCTGGGGGGTGATTACTTACTTTCTGCCTCCCTGTTTCTCTTTGTCTCTCTGGCGAGCACTTAGACTCTATAGCAAAAATCTGTCTCTTTAAAAAAAAAAAAAAACTGCTAAAGTTTAACTTAGAAAAAATTGTAGGGACATTTTTGCTATAGGGTGCATATGCTTGCTGGAGAGACAAAAAATGAGAGATCACCCCCCCAGGGGGTTGGCCATACCACAATCCCTTCTCTTTCATTCTCCTCTCAAGAATTTGGGCACAGATGCACACACACCCAGCGTGAGTTTCAAGCCATTGGGTGCAAGACTCAAACCACCGTTAGCCATAGGAGTCCTGTGCCTTAACCACTATGTTACATGCTGGCCCCATTAATTTTTTTTTGATATAAAATTTGAAATGAACACTGACAAAGATTTTTTTAAACTTATTAACAAGAAAGACAGGAGAATTTTAAAAACAAGATCAAAGAAGAAAGAGCAGACACAAATATATGTAATCAGATATGCCTAAATAAATTAGGTAATAGATACAAAACTGGTTAGTATCTAAAGGCAGTAATAAATTGTATCCCCACTAGTAAAAATCCATTTGCTTTTTTTTTAGTTTTTTTTTTTTTTTTTTTTCCATGAGATGCATACACTTACCAGAGAGAGACAGAGAGAATGAAAGTGAGAAATCTTCCCTCAGGGAGATAACCACACTGCAGTCCCATCTCCCATCTCCTCCATTCTCTTCTTGGGATTTTCACACAAATGTCAGGTGTGATTTTCAAGCCAGTGGATCCAGGACTTGAACCACTGTCAATCAACCATATGGGAATCCAGCAACTTAACCACCATGCCACTTGCTAATCCTCTATTTGCATTTTGATGATTAAAATTATTTGTTAAGGGGGCAGCCAGGTGGTATGGTGGTTAGGTTGTCTGGATCACAAATAATGGCCAACTATGAGGTTCAAATTCCAAACACCTATAACTTGAAAAACATGCCAGGCATAGTTGTGTGGATGTGTGCCCAAAATCCTGATTGGAGACTAGAAGAGAAGGGACTGTGACATGGTCATTCCCCCAGGGGGATGATTTCTTACTTCCTCTCTCTCTCTCTCTCTCTCTCTCTCCCTCCCTCCCTCCCTCCCTCCCTCCCTGTCCCTCCGGCATGTACCCTATAGCACTTAAAATAATAAATAAATACATAAATAAAAGAAGTACTTGTTAAACTGTGACTACATAACAGAGTTATGAGATAGTTCTGAGTCAATGAAATACAGAGATAACCAGGAAACTTGGGCTGGACAATACCAACCCTTCCTTAGAACACTCATAATCTTTTCCCCCTTTTTCCTATGTCTCCCACAGCTTGTCCTGACACTCTTTCTTCCACCTCTCAGTGTGCCTCTAACCCGTGATCCTCAGACTGTCCCAGCAACCTCAAGGCAGCAGTGGAGGCCTGCCCTGTTCCCTTCTCTATCCGTCCTCATCACAGTGTCTTTCACCTAGTGGCTCCAATGCAGTTCATCTCCATTAACTTTCAGAAAATGAACAAGAATGAAATAACTTATAATATGAAGTCATAGTCCAATGCATTTTATCTGCCTAAAAATATGCTAGTAGTACCAATAAAGATTTCATTGCCCTCAATGAAATCTCTAATTGAAAGTACTTTTTAGTAGTGAAATGAAGTTAAAAAATGTTCAGACAGTTTTCAGAGACCAAGTTTGTTTTGTTTTGTTTTTAGGTTTTTGTCTTAGGGTGTATGTGCTTGCTGGAGGGAGACAGAGGTAGATAGGAGAGAGAAAATGAGAAATCAACCCCTGGGAGATGCCCACACCACACTCCCTTCTCCATTCTCCTCCTGAGGTTTTGGGCAGACAGACACAGGCACCTGGCATGATTTTCTTTCTTTTATTTATTTTTTTTTCTGAGAGGTTTTTGCTATAGGGCGCGTGTGCTCGCTAGACAGACAGAGAGACAGAAAGCGAGAAATCACCCCCCAGGGGGGATGGCCATGTCGCAATCCCTTCTCCTCCATTCTCCTCTCGGGATCTTGGGTACGCACGCACATGTGGCCAGCGTGAGTTTAAGCCACCGGGTCCGGGACTCGAACCGCAGTCGGCTACATGGGAGTCCAGAGACATAGCCATTATTCCAACTGCTGGTCCCACCTGGCATGATTTTCAAGCTGCCAAATCCGGAATTCAAACTGTAATCAACCATGTGAGAGTCCAGCATCTTAACCACTGTGCCACCTGCCGGCCTTGAGAACAGCTTTTTTATTCAGGGCAAATTATTAAGCCACCAATCCTTGTGGTTCTTCTTGATTCAGACCTCACAGAAAAGCTTATAGCAAAGTCACATGTGCTCCAGTGACTAGGGAAGTAAAGGTGGGGCCAGCAACAACCTGGGAGTACAGGTGGACCTTGTGAAAGTGACTTGCTTAGAAATCTGTCATTGTCTGTTCTTTAACAAGGCAATAAATATTGGGTAAATAACTAAGTTCTGATCATTTAAAATTATTTTATAAATTCATCTTATGATAATAATATAAGTAATTTTCTTTGAAGAAAATAAGAGAATTATTATCAATTTTCTATTTGCTAAAAGGTCACTTTAATGTGATTTAGTTTTTTTTTTTTTTTTTATGGAGAGATTTTTTGCTATAGGGTATGTGCACTCACCAGAAAGACAGAGACAGAGAGACAGAAAGTGAGAAATCACCCCCAGGGGGGATGGCCACGTTGCAATCCCTTCTCCTCCATTCACATGTAGGGATCTTGGGTACACACGCATATGTGCCTGGTGTGAGTTTAAGCCACCGGGTCCAGGACTCAAACCACAGTCAACTACATGGGAGTCCAGTGACATAGCCATTACGCCAACTGCTGGCCCCAGATTATTTTAACTCAGTGATGTTTCCAATTTTTATTTAAAAGAGTTGAAATACTTTAAACTTTCAGTCTTAGTCTTTAATATTATTTTGTTATGTTTCTCCGTTTAGCGTTTGTAGTTGATTGAAATTTACTATACCTGTCTATTTTTACGTTATTAAAACATTTTCTCCCACCAATTGTGGTTTTGAGAAAAACTGTGTGAGGAAAATTATGTAATTGATTTTTCTTAGTTAAGAAATGCAAGAAAAGAGACAAGTGATATAATGATAGCTGATATCTTATAAAAGATTCTCATTATTGAGAGAAAGCAATAAATACAAAGTTTACATTTGTCTTGACAAAGATCCTCTCCTTGAACCAACTTCAGACCGCTCCTCTGAGCTCTCTTCAGCTCAACCCTGACCTTGACCTCCATCCCTTCTTTGGCTTACCTGATCCAGCTTTAGCCAGAATCCTGCTAAATTAGTTTTAACAAGAATCACTGCTATTGCAATAGTCTCAAATAAAGTTTCTGTACTATTTTAACAAGTATTGGCATAGTTTTTTCTTGAGCAGTTTTGTCATCCTGTAGGGGAGGAAAAATACCTTTTTCTCTATCCCTCCTAGGTTTATGGCTAAGGCCCCTAAAACAAAAGACAGATAAACATAAGAAAAGCAAACAAACCTAGTTAGTAAGTTTTATGTGACATGAACACCTTCATCAGATGTCCCCACCCAGGGGACAGTCGAACAGGTTTCCTGAGGGAAGGAGTGAGAAATGGGACGAACGACGCAGTGTTACAACTCTTCAGGGTCTTCCGGAGATGACGCGGTGTCACAACTCTTCAGGGTCGTCTGGAGATTGTGGGCCAGGGATTGTGGTTATATACATGTTGGTGGGCCGTGATTGGTTGTAAAAGGTGGGTTATGATTGGTTGCTTTGTGGACCAATCATGAGGTGCCGGATATGCAAATCTGAAGGATTCTAGTGGCCAATCAGTATGGTTTTGAAAGTGAGGTTTTGAAGGGAAGCCAATCATGGCTTTTGGCATTGTGTAATTGTTTGCTCTCTGAGATACCAGCCATATTCGCTGGTGCGCAGCCTCCCACAATCAGAAAAGGAAAGTCCAAAGAAAGTTAAACCTGAGGGTTTTTTAATAATAGGTTTAATGAAAAGTTGATAGCCATAGTGTAAGAAAATATAATAGGACAAATGGGTATGACCTAATGGCAATAAATGAGGACAAACAGTGGTTCAGATTTCTGTGTCTCTCTTCAGAAATGAGGCTGTCCCTTTCCTCTAGGTACAGGGAA
Organism: Tupaia tana; assembly: GCA_026018925.1. Lineage (NCBI taxonomy): Eukaryota > Metazoa > Chordata > Mammalia > Scandentia > Tupaiidae > Tupaia > Tupaia tana. The sequence goes on from JAKSZU010000006.1 coordinate 96,541,070, forward strand.
GATGTCTGGTTTTTTGTGTGTTTTGTTTCATTTTAGTTTATTTGCCATAGGACACATGTGCTCACTGGAAAGAGACAATGAAGGGTAGACAAAGTGAGAAATCACCCTCTGAGGGGATGGCTATGCTGCAATTCCTTCTCTTCCAGCCTCCTCTTGAGATTCTGGGCACATATACACACCTACCTGGCATGATTTTCAAGCCACTAGGTCTAGGACTCAAACTGTGTCGGCCATGTCGGAGTCCAGCACCTTAACCACTGCACCACCTGCTAGCCTGCAGGGAAGATGAGTTCTACAAGATTCTCAAAAGTCTAGGGGGTGGAGTGGGGAATGAAAGACAATTGACTATGAAGTGAGGCAGAAGAAAGGGTGTGCTGAGGAGAGGAGAAAGCCAAGCGGGGGGGGGGGGGGGGGGGTACCAGTTAACCCTGCTGAGGGAGGAGGAGGAGATCTTTCCGGAAGACTTCACAGAATAGAGCAACTGACTGCATTTTTTGAAAGATGATAATGACAAAATTAACCTTTGTTAATTAGATGCACGTTGATGCCGTGTAGCAGTGGTCTGAGGTTGGAATGAAAAATGATGTTGGAAAGGCAGTTTGCATCCAGGCTGTAAAGTCTCAAATTACATGCAAGGTACCAGCAACAGATGAGCAGATTTTGGCTGGCGAAAAGTAACAGACTAAAGTCACTTGTGCTGTCCTTACCTCATGCCCTAGATTCTCTGTCTTCTCCACCCAGTGTTTTCACGTTCTCTCTCAGACTTCCTAAGTAGCCATGTATTAACCACGTCTTCCAACTAGTTTAGATGCCCTCCGCCAGTCTTATTTTTCACAAACAACAATGAAAGTACACAGTATTCCAAATATATCAACATCACATTTTACAAAAGAGTGAAAAAAGAGTTTTCTTGTCATTGTGTTGGTGGTAGTGTCAGAGTTTCCTAGAGGAGTTTTCAGTAACCCCCTCGAAAAATATCAGTAGTTTTCTTAACCCAATATTCACTCTGGCCAATGTTTTCAAATGTTCCCATTTCAGTTCCACCTTTAGTTACATCTTCCACTACTGCTCTCTCTCTCTCTCTCTCTCTCTCTCTCTCTCTCTCTCTCTTCAAAATCAGCTACACAAGGGACCAGCAGTTAGTGTAATGGCTATGTCGCTGGACTTCCACGTAGTCGACCGCGGTTCATGTCCTGGACCCAGTGGCTTAAAACTCACGCCCAGCGCGTGTGCGTGTGCCCAAGATCCCAAGAGGAGAATGGAGGAGAAGGGATTGCAGTGTGGCCATCCCCCCAGGGGGATGATTTCTCGCTTTCTGTCTCTCTGTCTCTCTCTCTCTCTGTCTGTCTGGCGAGCACACACGCCCTATAGCAAAAAACCTCTTTAAAAAATCAGCTACACAAAATCCCCCATGTAGAGATAAGGTTCTTTAATAGCTCAGTGATTTCAATTTCTTGTCTGAAATCCTTTCTGATATACAAAGGTAAATTCCATTTAAACCTCCTAATTCTCTGATGAGGCCACTTCCAGATCATTTATAAAGATGCTAAGTAAGACTGATTCTACCACTAATTAAGAAATCAGCCCTTTAACTTCTCATTTATCTCCTCCATTTGCTTCCTAGCTCCAGGCCAACTTTCAGTTTTGGAAAAAAAAAGAAAAAACCCACCCCCTTCCCTATCATATTTCCATACCAAATTGTTAGGAGGAACTATAATGTCAGCCCTTATCCACATTTTCTCTTTCAAAAAGCCCCAGTAAGTCAAGCATAATTTCACTTTGCAAAACACCACCAATGTATTGCTTTTCTATTTGGCAGTCTTTTCACTTGTAAAATCCACTATTTTAGTTGCAGGAGAAAGTTAAGGCAAATTGCAGGTGTGAGAGTCAATTTCCCTATCTGTGGAAAGGTCAAAGTACACAGGCATCTCTGATGGCTAAGGAGCTGGAGCTGAGATGAGGGACAGCGAGCGTCACTAACTAACCTGCAGCCAGCAGGTGTGCGTCTCTGCGGTTCCGCTCCAGCCAGCCCGTCTCCTTCCGTCCAGTACACCACTGACTCTCTGAAAGTGCCGCCAGCGTTCCACAGCTCTCACAGGTCATGCCAACAGTCCAGCCAACAGCAGGTCAGTTTCCCCCACAAATGCCTTCACAACCCCCCGGTGGGCTACTCACTTTGTTTTTTCATGATTTAAATATTTTCATTAACAAAGCATTGTAGTATATACACGCATGCATTTGTTGGTCAATGTGACTTGGAACACTTTAGCTATAAATCAGTATAGCGTTTGATACAGTAACTCACATATTTCCATTTCATAGGATCGTTTATTCATTCAATGAACAGATATGTCTGAGCCTCTAAGTCAGGAGGTAGATGGGGCATAGCACTAGATAGTGGCAAGGCCCCAAGATGGAGTCATAATGGCTAAGCTTTAATAAAGAGCAGTTGCATAGGGCTCAAAACAGCTATAGCTAAGGACAACAGTTTCTGTCTGCTGATTATTAATATATTCTCACAAAGAGTGCAAATCAATATAGTCTGCTGACCCCACGAAGAATGGGATAATGTTGGGTTGAAAGGAAAGTCATGACGCATATTTTACATAGAAAAATACATCGTGACTTCTGACCGCCTAATAAATCACACAGACTAGCATGCAATTATTGGGTTGTCAGAAAAGTCATGACATATTTTTTCTATGTTTTTCTGTGCAAAAATGTGTTATGACTTTTCGGACAATCCAACATTTTTTGAAGCCGCCTTCCTTATCAGAGAGCCAGCCCAGTCATTGCTTGGACTGCTAGATAAAAGCCCTTGCCTCAGCTTCTCTTCAGCAGCCCTCCATTGGGACTCCTCCCTGCTCAGGGGGTTACGTCTCCTCAGTAACCTTCACTGTGCTATCCTCTCTTGTTGTCTGTGCCCATTATTCTTCATGACGGGAGGACACAAACCCGGCAACCCATAAATCCTGCCACACCTCCACTCTGGACCAAACACTTCTAAAATACAGTGTTAAATAAAACAAAACCATCAAAACCCCCCCAGATGTGTTATAGATACAGGGTGTCTATAGACTAGACAGTAGGGTATATGGGTTGGGGACCGAGCTCTTTTAGATAGGGTGGTTATGTGAGGACTCTTGATGAGCTCACATTTGAACAGAATGAGGACTGCAGTGATGAGCAGGGTATGCGGACGTGGTGATATAGGGGGGAGTCCGCTAAGTGCAAAGGCCCTGAGGTAAGAGTCCCAGACAGCACAGAGACAGTGTGGCTAGAGTAAAGTGACTCGGGGTGAAGTACTGTAGACATCAGAAGGGTAGCCACGGTCAATATCAAGAATGACTTTCTTGGTGCTGGCTGCATAGCCTAGTGGTTAGGGAGCCAGATCCCACCACACTCAACCATAGTTCCAGTTCTGGTCTCAGCGATGAAAGATTCACTGGGCATGAGTGCATGCCCCAAATCCGGACAAGATGGAGAGCTGAAGAAGAGATTATGTGACCTTGCTTCCTCCCTCTTTCTCTGGCAATTAAAAAAAAAAGTCTTTGTTCAACTCTGATAATATTTTTAGACTTCATAATGAATGATGTGGGAAATCACTAGAAGGAATTCCACTTCAAACTGTGTTTCTCTGCTTTTAAAAAAGACGAGTGCTAAAAATCAATTTGGTCCACATACCATTTTGTTTTTGCCTTGGAGTGACTCTTAATTGTACAATAATTATCTGCTATAAGAGTAAGCAAGCATTTTTTTGTAAAGAGCCAAATGTAAATATTTTAGACTTTTGTTCCATACAGTTTCTGTGGTAATTACTGTGAGAAATGCACTCACCCATCCAATGCCAGATAGACACAGGAGATGTGGAGGGTGGTGAAACCAGACTTCCAAGGTTGGGTGTCTGATGGACAGACACACTCAACAGCAAGCAGTTTATCCCCCAGTGCACAAGTCCCTCCCCCAGTTCCTCACTGACTGAATACTATTGGGTGTACAGTCTTCCCAGACATCGTCTAAGTTTTATTATTCCCTCATTAGGTATTTATCGTGCCCTTCCCTCTTTTGTCTGACAGAAAGACACAGGCTCAGAACAAGCTCTCAAAAAAGGCCTGGCAAATGTCCCATGGAGGAAGGAGAACCAGGAGGTTAAAAGGAGCAAAGGACTGGTGACTGACCGGCCATCTCCTTGAGAAGTCATTTCTCAAGGGCAACCTTGTGTTTTTGGGTTTCGTTTGTTAAGGAACTTTCTGGAATATGTAGTTTCTGGGTTTGTCTCATCTGCAAGCTGGTTAAGCAACTTTTGTTAAGCTATTCTTGAAAATGAATCCATTAGGCTATTTTCTTACACTACTCAACTCTGCCTCAGTGGTAGAAAAGCAGTTGTAGACATATGTGAACGAAGGAACATTCCAAATTCCAATAAAACTTTATTTATAGACAATGAAATCTAAATTTTATAGATAATTTCCACATGTCATGAAATACTATTTTTTATTTTATTTTTCCCCAACCATTTAAACATATAAAACCCACTCTTAGCCCCTAAGTCATACAAAAGCAGACCTTGGGCTGGATTGAGCCCAAAGGTTGTAGCTTGCCAAACTGTCTAAATCATAATTTATTTCAATATCATGCTGGTTTTTTATTTCTAGGCTCCCAAAATGAGAAATAAGAAATGGTGGCAGAGGAGCAAAAGTTAACTCCATTTGAAATTTCCTAAGTAGTTAAATCACTTATATATGTAACACAAAAATATGTAAAAGGGTACTGAAATCTTAAGTGAATGTAATTTTTAGGGTAAATAAGAATATCAGAAATAACATAAAAAGGAGTATAAAAATGTAGAAAAGAGAAAAATCACTTTTGTAAGCAATCTGAAAAAACATCTAAATTTTTATGGCTCAGAAATAAAACAGAAAGTATATCCAGATATAAAAGTATTAAATGTGGGGTTTGCTTAATACTCTAAAACCAGGATAGAGCTTACTTGTATACAACAGATGAAAACAAATACTGAGTAAGTTCCACAAAAATGAACAATTTCTAGTACCTTCCAAAATACTTCTACCACCAGCTTGGTGATAGCTGAAGTTTTGTCAGTGTCATTTACTCTATAAACATAAAGTTTGAGCAACCAGCAGTTGGCATAATGGCTATGTCGCTGGACTCCATGTGGTCGACTGCAGTTCAAGTCTGGGACCTGGTGGCTTAAACTCACGCCGGGTGCATGTGTGTGCGTGCCCAAGATCCCAAGAGGAGAATGGAGGAGAAGGGATTGTGACATGGCCATCCCCCCTGGGGGGGTGATTTCTCGTTTTCTGTTTCTCTGTCTCTCTCTGTCTTTCTGACGAGCGCATGCGCCCTATTGCAAAAACCACTCAAAAAAAAGTTTGAAATAGAATTTAGGTTTAAGATATAACACTAGGTACACTTGCATGAATAGTTTTTTTGTTTTGTTTTGTCAAAAGACATATGTGCTCACTAGAGATACAGGAAGAAAACATCCCCCATAGAGCACGGTCATGCTGTAATCTCCTCCCCATCTCTCCCTCTTTTCGAGATTCTGGGCACATCACACATGTCTGGTGTTGTTTCTCAAGCCGCTGGGTCCAGGTCTTGAACTTCAAGGTTGGCCATGGGGGATCAGACTCCTTTAACCACCTGGTCACAGTCTGGCCCACACAGTTTTAAGGGATGTCAATATCTTATGCACCTTTTCCTAAAACTGATCTACCTGAAATGTCTCAGTTCCCAGTGGTTAAGAATGGCATACCCATCCCACCACTCTGATTGGCCTTGGAATATAAATACCTCTGAAGAACATAAAAAAAATATTAAAGTATTTTGTTCAAATAAACCTCTTGCAATGATGAATTAAGGCACATACATATATCTTATATGCATTCATGTTAAAGATAAAGCTTGGTCTGAGAAATAAGGTGCTTTTTGTTTTTTTGTTTGCTTGCTTGCTCTAGGCTGTGTACCCTCACCAGAGAGAGAAAAAGGGAGAGGGAAAGTGAAAAATCGCTCCCTGGAGGGATGGACATACTGCAATCCCTTCTCCTCTCTCCTCTTGGGATCTGTGATCACACTTGCACAAATACCCAGAGTCTTTTTCAAGTTGCCAGGTCTGGGATTTGAACCCCAAAGTCAGCCATGTGGTATCCATCTACTCATCCATCTTCTGCCACCAGCTGGCCCAGAAATAAGGTGTTTTGACTCATGATGGAATACTTTAAATTTTATTTATTTCTTTACTTTCAATTTGCTATATTGGTGTGTACTCAAGGGGCAAAGGGAGGGTGGTAAGGAGAGAAAGAGAAAGGGAAAGTGAGAAAGCACCCTCCAGGAGAGATGACCATGCCACACTCCCTTCTCCATTCTCGTCTCAGGATTTTGGGCATGCACTCACACACACCCAACATGTTTCTCAAGCTGCCAGGTCTGGGATTTGGACCATGTAGTTCACCATGTGGGGTCTAGCCACCTTAACCACCATGCCACCAGCTGGCCTGCTTATTCTTTGAAATGCAAATAGATGTGTTGTGAGGCTACCAAATATTTGAAATATATTTGATGGAACTCACAGGTAAAATTTAACGTTAGTTTTTCAGATGGCATATGCTTATTAAAAAGGGTAGTTTAGATCTGTCTCATCAAATCCTGTCTTGAAAGATGGATTGCAATTTAATCAAACATTTCATTTTATCTTAGACAGTATTTAATATTGTATATCTTCTATTAAAAATATATATTTACAAGCCAGCAGATGGCGTAGTGGTTATGTCACTGGTTGACCATGGTTCAAGTCCCAGGTCTGGTGGCTTGAAAATCACACCAGGTATGTGGGCATGTGCACCCAAGATCCTGGAAAGAGAATGGACAAGAAGGGATTGCGGTGTGGCCATGCCCCACTGGGAGTGATTTCTCACTTTTTCTGAGAGAGAGAGAGAGAGAGAGAAAGAGAGAGAAGATTCTCTCTTCAGCGAGTACACATACCCTAAGGCAACTCCCTCCCAAAAAAAGAAATAGATATTTAAATACATGATATATTTTTAGTTGTTAAGTTTAAAATTATCAAGGCTCCATAAATAGATTTTTGTGTTTGTTTTAATGGGTAAAGAAATTTGAAAATGTTTTGTTTTGAAAGAGATTCTTGCTATAGGATGTGTGCGCTCACTGGAGAGACAGAAAGAAACACACAGAAAGCAATAAATCACCCACCAGGAGAGATGGCCACACCACAATCCCTTCTCCTCCATTCTCCTCTCAGGATTCTAGGCACACATACACATGCACATGCACCCAGCATGAGTTTCAGGCTGCCAGGTCCAAGACTTGAACCGTATTTGACTACATGGGAGTCCAGTGACAAAACCATTACGCCATCCACAAAATTGAAAATATTGTACATCATTGCCCTAGAGAGCTGGGTGGGTCATTTGGTTCTTTCAGGGAGAACAGAAAGACAGAAGAGGTGGGAGGCCTTAAGGGACAGCTTGGAAAGGTCTCTGAGTAATTTAAACACACTCACTTTGCAGTTTTTACAGAGAACGGTCCTAGTGCTATTTACTAAATCTACCCCTTCCCTCCATTTGAGATTGGGCAGGACAGAAACAGCAGCTTAATACAAATTGTCCAAATCAAGCAACATTCTCAAACGCAGAGGTGGAGCTCAGGGAAGCCGTACGAGAGCAGGGATGAGAGCAGGTGTTTGCCGAGAGCCAATCCTCAAAGGGAGCACCTTTAACAACGTTTCTGGGCCGGCTCTGTGAGCTGGTGCTGGCCACTGGCTCTCACATGCCAACCCCGCGACTCGAGTCCCAGACCCTGTGGCCTGAGAAACACATTGTGCGTGAGTGTCCGCACGCACATGCCTGTGCCCAAAACCCCCAAGGACAAAGAAATGTGCTGACCTTTCCCTGTGGGGGATGCTCATTCTTCCTCTATCTCTGTCTCTGTCTTTTTGTCTCTCTCTGGGGAGCATGCATGCCCTCTAACAAAAAAATACAAAAACACTTTTAAAAGACAGCTTTATTTTCATAGCAAACACAGCTGATATATACATTTCCATGAACACAAGTCTAACTTTAGGCATCCTATAAAGTATTTAGATTAATTAAGATCTTTAGTAATTCAATAAAAAATGGGGGGAAAACAGTATAGAAAGTAAACATAGATACCAGAGACAGTGTGGGAAGAGAGTGGGAGATGGCAGAGGGTAAGAGATAGGGAATCAAGGATGGGGAGGAAAGCAAAACATACAGGAAACAAGAAATGGAAAATTATTTGTTGACAATAACATGTATGTTGATGTGCTTAATTGAGACAATATACAGTGTACTCTGGATGGAAAATCTCATTTTGTATGCTGTAATGATGTACAGTGAATGATCGTAAACAAATAAATTTAAATAAAAAACCAGCTTTATTGGAACATATAGTATACATTTTATTAAATTCTTCCATTCCTTTATACACTTAAGTAACTTCCGGTAAACTTTACCGAGTAGTCCAACCATCACCATAAATCAATTTTAGAACATTTATATTACCCCGGTAATATTCCTCATGCCCAGTTGTACTTCATGTCCAATCTTACCACCAGTCCCAGGTAAGAGCTAGGCTTTGTGACTCTACAGATTTGCCTCTTCAGGACAGTTCACAGAAATGGAATCTTCTGGTATATGATTTCTCATGTCTGGTTTCTTTCACTTAATAAAATGTTTTTTGGATTCATCTATGTCATAATACGTTAGTAATGTGTTCCTTTTTATCACTAAACAGTATCCCTATCCTCCATGGAGAGACACGTTTGTTTTTTTTTGTTGTTTTTTTTTTTTTGTTATTTTTTTTTTTTTGAGAAGTTTTCACTATAGGGCGCGTGCGCTCGCCAGACAGACAGAGAGAGACATAGAGACAGAAAGCGAGAAATCACCCCCCAGGGGGGATGGTCACACCGCAATCCCTTCTCCTCCATTCTCCTCTCGGGATCTCAGGCACGCACGCACACGCGCATGGCGTGAGTTTTAAGCCACCAGGTCCGGGACGCGAACCGCGGTCGACTACGTGGGAGTCCAGCGACATAGCCATTATGCTAACTGCTGGTTCCCGAGAGACACGTTTTGATGAACTATTCACCAATTGGTGGACATTTTAGTTTTTTTTAAGGTTTTGGCTAGCATGAATAATGCTGTAAACATTTGCAAGATTTCTGTAGATGCATTTTTTTATTTCTCTTGGGTGACTACTTAGGATTTAAATTGCAGGCTTCTCTGATACTTTTATGTTTAACTTTTATTGTTTCATTTTTAATACCAGAGAGCAAATGTGCTTGCCAGAGAGAGACAAAGAGAGAGAGGAAGGGAGAGGAAGAAAGAACACCTCAATGGGGCATGGCCACGCCATAATCCCTTCTCCTCCATTCTCCTCGCGCGCGCACACACACTCACACACACACACACACACACACACACACACACACACAGTGTGATTTTTAAATAAGCAGCTCCAGGACTCAAACTGCAGTCAACCATGTGGGTGTCTAGTGCCTTAACCACCAAGCCACCTACTAGTCCCGGTCTGTTTATTTTTGAGTTGTAAGAAGTCTTTGGAAATCCTGGATATAAGTTTTTTATCTGACTTATGTTTTCAAATATTTTCTTCTTCTAGTCAGTGGCAGGTGTTTTTGTTAGTGATTAGACCATTTTTCTTTGAATTCTATGAAATCTTTCTTAGTTCAGTGATCTGCAGTGGTCTGAGTCCTATGTCTGGCACTTTTGTGTACATTATTGTACATTCTCTCAGAATTTCAGGCATGTGTGCACACATGTTCTTCATAAAAGAGAATTTTTACTATTGGGCATGTGTACTCACCAAAAAAAACCAAAAAAACAAAAAAACAAAGAGTAAGTCAGAGAGACAGAAAGTAAGAAATCACCCCCCAGGGGGAATGACCATGCCCCAATGCCCTGTTTTCTGTTTTCCTCTCAGGATCTTGGGCACACCTGTAAATGCACCTAGTGTGAGTTCTGAGCTGTCAGGACCAGAACTTGAACTGCAGTCAACTATGTGAGAGCCCAGCAACATAACCATTATGCCATCTGCTGGTCCCCTAGATGTTTTTCAAGCCACTGGGTCCAGGACTTGAATCACATAGTCAGCCATGTGGAATACAGCCACCTTAACCTCCACACCTCTTACATATCAATATCACCTAGAGAACTTTAAAAACAACCTTTGCTGAAAGAATTCAAAAAGAATTAGAGTTAATTTTGCTAGATGAAATAATGGTACTGTGGTCTGAAAGGAAATGTTCTTCTTGTTTTGAGTTGCACATTGAATTATTCAAAAATACAAAAATACATCGAAAATAGCATAATGTCAAAATAGTTAAAAATCTCATTACTTTTCTTAAACTTTGTAACTGTTCATAATAAAAGTAAAAAACAGGAAAAAAAATCTTTGCCTTCCCCCTCCCAAGATTCTGATTTAATTTATCTCTGTACCTTCTCCTTCAGTATTACTTTCAAGTCCCTGCAGTGATCCCAATGGGTAGCTAGGAGTGAAAATCACTCGGTTAGAGAATGCACATAACCAGACTGTTAGAGGCATGATCAAGGTTACTCAAAGATGGAGCTCGTTTCTGCCAATCAACAGCCCAATCCGTTGAGGGACTCGTGAGACATTAGGACCTGATTTTTGTCTCCTTTGAATACCTCTCTATATGCTGAAACCTACATTTGGCATTTTATGTACATTATTATTTTTATTAATTAATTTTTTTATATACATTCAATTATATTGTTTAGTTTACAATGTGAGCATTTCAATATGTGAACATTTCTCCCCAGTCCCGTTGATCAAAATATCTTCAGCACATAACACCACACCTCCCCATCCGTCAATGCTCTACCTCCGTATCCCTTCTCCAAATGTCCTTCGTTAGGCCCCACTCCTCCACACACACCTCATCTGACATTCACATCCATCTTTTGTGTTTTTACAACCGTTAGTCAATCAGTTTCAGCCACAGAGTGCAGACATTTGGTATATGTTAAGTGGGGACATACAATGTCTCTCCTCCATGTCCTGGCTTGCCTCACTCAGCAGTAAATCTTTCATATTCTTCCACTTTCTGTCAAAAGCCAGGGTTTTGTTGGTTTTTATGGCTGAGCAGTATTCCATAGAGTATATGTGCCACAGTTCTTCAATCCATTCATCCGTATGGGGGCATTTGGGTTGGTTCCATGTCTTAGCAATCGTGAATAGTGCCACAATAAACATCGATGTGCAAGCACTTTTCCAATGAAGAATTCTTCTGGCCTTTGGGTAGATACCAAGGAGTGGGATTGCTGGATCTTATGGTAGATCTATTTGTAGATTTTTGAGGAATCTCCAAGTTATTCTCCACAGTGGCTGGACCAATTTACATTCCCACCAGCAGTGTAAAAGAGTTCCCCTTTCACCACACCCCGCCAACACTTATCATTTTTTGTTTTTTTTTAATCTTAGACATTCTGACTGGGGTTAGGTGGTACCTCATTGTTGTTTTGATCTGCATTTCCCTTATGATGAAGGATATTGTAGGGGAGGAAAAATTATCTTTCCTTCTACCCATCCTAGGTTGGTCACAAAGCAATTATTTTTCTCCTGCTCATCTGCATTTGAAAAAAGGGACAAGGAAAATTTTTATCCACCTCTCTTGACTGGACATAATGGACAGCAATCCAGGAAGGATGACTTTGTTGAGGGTTTTTTTTTTTTTTTTTTTTTTTTTTTTGCTATAGGGTGCCTGCGCTCACCAGAAAGACAGAGAGAGACAGAGAGATAGAAAGCAAGAAATCACCCCCCAGGGGGGATGGCCACACTGCAATCCCTTCTCTTCTATGCTCTTCTCAGGATCTTGGGCACGCATGCACATGTGCCTGGTGTGAGTTTAAGCCATTGAGTCTGGGACTCAAACCACGGTCGACTATGTGGGAGTCCAGCGACATAGCCATTATGCCAACTGCTGGTCCCAAGAAACATTTTTTTAAACTAATGAATGAATGAATTAATTAATTTGCCAGTTTCCTGGTTTTCTTTTTCTTTTTAATTTTTTATTCATACATTAAATCGCTATACATCATTTAGATTTTGAAGACATTTTACCCAGCATTATATACACCTCAGTCCAGCCCAGTTGAGACCACCATACACATCCTTGTCAACAGATAATAATTATAATGACCATACAGCAATCATTTCTCCTCTATTCTCCTCAGGATTTTGGCCATGGACACGCACACGTCCAGAGTGTTTTTCAAGTCACTTGGTCCAGGACTTGACCTGCATAGTCAGCCATGTGGGATACAGTCACCTTAACCTCCATGGCATTGGCTGGCTCAAGAATTCTCACCTGTCACTGCTTTTGTCTGGTTGACCAGGATCCCATCTGTAGGCTCCAAAGTAAGTGAGGTCTTAGCTGACCCTTCGAGGACCCCCCCTAAACTAAAAGGGAGAAAAACATTTTCTTTAACACTCTTAGGGTCCCCATCTGGGCCTAAAAGTAAAACTGACAGAGTAACAAGAGAATATTTATTTAGTGCAACTTTTGTGTGACACAGGAGCATTCATAAGGAAATGAAAACCCAAAGAAAATGTTAAACTTAAGTTTGGTTTTTGGTTTTAACTGCAGGTTTGATGAAGAATGGAAAGTCATGGAGCAATTTAATAGGACAAAAAGAGTATGATCTAGTGGCAGTAACCTGGGGAAAACTTAGCAAGGCCTCCTTCTTCAGATTCCTTTCTGTGTTCCTGTGTCTTTAGAGATAAGTATGCACCCTTCCTGTGTGTAGAGGGAGGTCACCTCTCATGTGAGGTGCTTGAAAGGAAGATCAGAAAATCCTCACTAGGTTTTGTGATCTACTTCAGGGGAGAAGGGTGGAGAAAGGTTAGAGAGATCTTTCTGCTTTTGATGTTTCCCAAATGTCTTCAGCTTAAAATATCCAATGTGCCAGGCCAGCAAGTGGCATGGTGGTTAAGGTGCTGGACTCCTACAAGGCTGACCATGGTTTGAGTCCTGGACCTGGTGGCTTGAAAATCATTCTAGGTAAGTGTGCATGTATGCCAAAGACTGCAGGAGGAGAGTGGAGGAGAAGGGATTGTGGTGTGGCTACTCTCCTGGAAGGTTACTTTCTCACTTTCTATCTCATTGTCTCTGTCTCTATCCAGCAAGCACATGCACTCTATGGCAAAAAACTAAAAAATAAAATAAAATATGCAGTGTGCCAAGGTAGCATATGTTGAGGTGACATGTCCTGAATTCTCCAAACAATTCCACCAGATTAAATATGATTCTCTCTGTAGCAGATACAGAAAATGAGACTGAGAGACCAAGTATACCAATTAGTGGTTAATAAGTGGTTGTGGCAGAAACCTTGAACTCTATTCTCACTCTAAAACCCATGCTCTTTCATCCACACCTCCATTCCATAATTACAAGGTAACACTAGGTTCAGTCAACACACTCATTACACGAGGTCATTCTTCCTCAGAGAACACCTTCCAGGTTTGAAGGCTTGCAGAAAGAACAGGGTGATTGAAGTGGAAAGGAAGGCTGCAGCTTCATGGAAAACTCCCTCAATAACTAATTCCCTGGTGCCTTTAGATTGCTAAGGTGGATCTCCTGTAAGAAGCCAGTGACTGTTAAAAGTGAAAAAGAAGAAATGAGCTCCAGAAAATTTCATGTTTAAGAAATCTATCCTTACTTTTAAAACTAGGCTAGTGGGGGTTAGAGAGAGCTTCGGTAAAAGCCCTTTTAAGATCACAAGGGAAAGTAAACCTCCATTAGGTAGAAGAGAAAGAGTCGATTCAGGGACAACTTCCTAAAAAATTCCCCAGAGTCTCATATGAATTTTTTAGTTCTGTCTTTACAATCAGTCTACCAAAGGAAAAAAAAATAAGAATAAAAGAAAAAAAATTACTTTGAAACCTCTCATTTAGAAAAACCCACTAGTCTTTAAGACTATAAAATCAGCAAAGGAAAGAATAGCTTCTTTTTCAATTTTTCCTAATTAATTTTCCAGAACTCAAAATCTTCACAAAAGCTCTTATGAACTTTAAAGTGCCAATGAATAAAATGGTAAACTTATTTAAAAGCATTCAGTCTTGGGTCTTTAAGATTAGAAGGAAATAAGATTGTCTGGAGAAAAATTTTCAAATCTTTCAATAAAAACTTTTCAAGTTTTGGGACCAGCAGTTGGCGTAATGGCTATGTTGCTGGACTCCCATGTAGTTGACCATGGTTCAAGTCCCGGATCCAGTGGCTTAAACTCATGGGGGACGCATGTGCGTGCGTGCCCAAGATCCCAAGAGGAGAATGGAGGAGAAGGGAATGTAACGTGGCCATCTCCCCAGGGGGTGATTTCTCGCTTTCTGTCTCTCTGTCTCTTGTTTCTGTCTTTCTGGAGAGTGCATGTGTCCTATAGCAAAACCTCTCCACCCACAAAAAAAAAAAAAGAAAGAAAAAATTTTCAAGTTTGAGTTAATGTTTCAAAATAAAAATTTAAAATATCAAAAGATTACAAAATTGTTACATAGGAACACATCTTAAGATACCATTGCATGCTTTATTTACTTAGAAAACTTGCAGATATGGTCAATTCCAATAGCTGTTATTTATAAACATGAGTTCTTTACTTTGAGCAACAAAAAGCTCACATGAAATGTCAGACCGGAGTCAGTGAGTCCCGACGATGCAGTACTGGCCCAACACCACTGAGAGTGAGGAAGTGTGGAGCCTGGTCTCCTTGGCTGGGTGCTGAGCCCTGGCTCTGTATCCCCATGAAAGGGGCTCCAACCTGGTGACTTACAAAAGTGTGCCAGGTCCTTTTAAAGACTGTAAATCATGACCGTTGTTTTCCTTTGATTGTAACTATCAACAGAAAGTAACCTGCTTAATACTCTCACTACAAAGCATCTGTGATTTTCACCACCTTTGGACCAGGGCAGCCTCCATGCACACCTGCACACGTGAAGAAACTAGGTGGTGGTCCTTTCTCTGAAGCTACGCTCGACGGCTCTGCCCACACTGAACAGGCTGTGCCTCGTCTCTCAGGCTCAAATCTTCTCTTCCAAATTACAGAGTGACCAAGCTGTTGACTTATTGTTATTTCTTGACATTCCATATTATGTTATGGAAGTTGTATTTTAGTGTGTTCCTATGGATTTTTTTCTTATCATCCTGCTAATAAGCAGCTTGAGGATTTTTTTTTTTTTTGAAGAGATTTTCGCTATAGGGCGCGTGCGTTGGCCAGACAGACAGAGACATAGAGACAGAAAGCGAGAAATCACCCCCCAGGGGGGATGGTCACGCCGCAATCCCTTCTCCTCCATTCTCCTCTCAGATCTTGTGCACGCACGCACACGCGCTTGGTGTGAGTTTTAAGCCACTGGGTCTGGGACGTGAACCGTGGTAGACTACGTGGGAGTCCAGCGACATAGCCATTACGCTAACTGCTGGTTCCCAGCAGCTTGAGGATTTTACATAATAGCTCTTTAGGTATTTTGCTGGTATACAATACACAACTGATTTGCACGGGAACAAAAGAAGATATTTACGTGGGCAGATAAGATGTCCTTCAGCACCTCATAGTAGCAAGTCTGTCCCTCTATCTTAAAAAACAAACAAACAAACAAACAAAAAATCTCCCTACCAATGCAAAAATGAATAAATAAAAAAGACAACAAAAAGATGATAATTTCAGTAGAAATAATAGGCAAACTTACATAAGAATCTCCTGAGTTGTTTGAAGAACCACTCACTATGCATTACATGAGTCTGATGTAGGGAGTGTTCTACTCTGCCATGTCTCTAGTAACAGAAATACTTGGATCTAGTAGTTGAAAAGAATCAAGGTCTATTTTGCTCATGGTTTTGCAAGTCAAGAGCAAGGAGCCTCATGTGATAAGGACCTTCTTGCTGCTGGGGTCTCCTGAGATAGTACAGGTGATCACATGTGAGAACTTAAGCAGTGCAAGAGTGTGCATGTCTGAGCATCCTTCCCTGTGTGGGTCTGCTCTTATCTCAGTCCCCTTCCTGGTAAACCAGTAGTAATCAGGTGGGGCCCCCATCCTGATAACCTAACCACCTATTGAAGGCTCCACCTCTTAGTTTCATAGTCAGATTAAGTTCCTGACCTCTTAATACCTTCTCAATGGCTCACCAAATATTAACACATGAATTTTGGGGAAACACTGTCAGAAAACAGCAGGGAGGAAAAGTTTTTCTTGATATTCTCAGAGTTCCCAGCTGGTTCTGGAAATCAAACTAACAAAAAGAAATGTTCCCTTATAAAAAAGTAACAACCCAAAGAAACAGTCAAAAGTAAGCTTTTCTTCTTTTCTTTTCTTTCTTTTTTTTTTTTTAAGTTTCTGGAGGGCATGAGTGCTTGCTAGAGAAAGAGCACAATGGAGAGACAGAGAGACAGAGACAGAGAGAGAGAGAGAGAGAGAAAGCACCCACCAATGGGTGTGATCACACCTCAATCCCTTCTCTTTTTTTCCTCCATTCTGTTGGGATTTGGGGTACACACAGACATGCACCCTGCTCCCCCATGTGATGATGCCCTCTTAACCCTTCAGGGCAATATTCAAGCTGCCAGGGCTGGAACTTTAACTGCAATTGTCCATGTGGGATCCAGCTTCCCTTAAACACTAGACTATGGGGACTAACCCAATAGGGTGTTTTGTTTTGTTTTGTTTTGTTTTGTTTTGTTTTGTTTTGTTTTAATGCCAGATGGTGCATGTGCTTACGAGAAAAAGAGAGAGAGAGAGAGACAAAGAGCCTGAGAGAAAAAGAGTAGGAGAAAGCACCCCCTCAATGGGATGTGGTCATGCTAAAATTCCTTCTCTTTAATTTTTCCACACTGTTGAGATTTGAGATACACACACACACACTTGCATACACACTCCTGGCATGTTTTTTCAAGTCATTGGGGTTCAGATTTGAACCCCAATGGCTGGTCATGTGGGATTTGGTTTCCTTAATCACTAGGTGATGGGGCCAACACCACTTCTTGAAATTTTTGTTTGGAACTGAGTTATGCAAGGAAACAGGTGAGTGCAGGGCATTCATTTTGTGGTCATAGATTGTTAAAAAAAAGGAGTTGTCCATGAAAGCCTTTCAGGGAAGAAGAACCACTGTGAGTATGTGGAATAAGGATTTATTTTGGGACGTAAACCACACACTTGAGAGAAGGACTGGGGCAATAAAGATGTGGGGAAAAAAAAAAAGGAGTTGGAGAATCACAAATATACCAGTGGTTCTAGAGTGCTGGCATAGATGGATGAGTCAGAGCCTGAAAGAAGCCGGGCATATCCAGCTTCTACAATGGGACCCTAAAGGGCTGGCATCAAAATCTATAGAAAGCTACAACTTCTTGGCTGTCACCTCTGAGTTCATAAGGAAGCATTTGGTGGGAGGCCTGGAGTTGCATTGCAGAGGCAGCAGTCAGTAAGACTGGGAGTGGATCTGGATAGAAGTTGTTCAAACTGGAATCACGGGTACCTGCCCGTCTCATACAGTCTCTAAGCACAGCACCTTCAGAAAGCAATGGCTATAGCTTCCATTCTACCTTCCAAATCTCTCCCTTATTTCTCCTTTGGCCACTCTTACTCAGGAACCAAACCATTGTCTTGCAGTCCTCCAGTTTTGGGATTAGCACATCCACTGTGGTCATGAGATGACAGTAGGGGACACTGGGCAGACTTCCACGAAGGGTTAAGAGGGCATCATCATGTGTGGGAGCAAGAGCAGACTCTGTTACCTCTCCTGACAGAGTTAGTGTTGGCTGCGGTTTTGGTCGTCCCCACACAGGCGACGTGGGGAAAACTCTGTGAAGTTTGCCCCTGTGGTCCCAATTTTGTGCTAAGTCATCATAGTCATTTGAACATGACCTGGCTTGTCTTGTCGTTCTACCTGGGTCACAGTGGCTGGACGTTTGTAAGCATGACTCAGGTTGTCTTGGCAAAGCAAGAAAAAGACCCTAGAATATGGTGATCCTGTGTGATCAGCAAACTTTCCTAAAGGGGTATCATGTTTATTTTGCCATTTTTTCATGTAACTAAAATTTTGCCCAAACTGACACTCCTTGAGTGTACCTAAAGATACAGAATTTTGAATTATCAGCTAAGGATGACTATTCTTTTCATGAGGCAAGGAAATCAATCTTCTATCTGAGAAGCAAAGCATGGGCTTCTTCAGTTGTAAGTTAAAACATTTGACTATGTACTCTATGTTCCAGAGAGATTTACTAGGGGAATAAATTTTGTAATTCCACCTTTGTATTCTCTTTTTATAAAATATTTGGTGGGCCAGCCCAAGGTCTGGTGGTTGAGGTGGCTGGATCCCACTGGGCAGATCCACTGGGCAGATCCACTGGGCAGACTGTGTGGTCTGAGTCCCAGATCCAGTGGCTTGAAAAACATGGTGGGCACATCTGTGTGTGAACCCAAAGACCTGACAGGAGGGAGAGGTGAAGGAGAAGGGATGGCAGCATGACCATGCTCCATAGGGGTGCTTTCTCACCCCCCACCCCCACGCTGTGTCTCTGTATCTCTCTGGTGGGCTCTTTGAGAAATATTTTTTAATTGGTGATTAAAATCAATCATATATGAGTATATAATGTGTTTTATGAGGAATTAAAATGACTCAGCAGATGACATGCTCATCTGTGTAGAAAATTTGAAAGAATCTACAAAAAAAAGCTCTAGGAACTATTAGTGATGACAGCAAGGTTGCAGAATACAAGGTTAATACAAAACCCAATCACTTTACGATATACCAGCAATGAACAAGTGGAATTTGAAATTAAAAATACAAGACCATGGGACCAGCAGGTGGCATACTGATAAAGGCACTAGAGTCCCACATGACTGACCATGGTTCGAGTCGTGGACCCGGTGGTTTGAGAAACACACCAGGCATGTGTGTTTGTGCCTAAAATCTTGAGAGAAAAATGGAGGAGAAAGGATTGCAACATGGCTATCCCTCCTGGGGTCTCTCTCTCTCTCTCTCTAGCAAGTAAACCAACCCTATAGCAAAAAAAAAAAAAAAAAAAAAAAAATTTAATTGGCTATTTGAGAAATATTGAGAAGGAAAATAAAAAGATATGCCAGAGACTGGGAGAACTATCATATCAGATAATGCACTGTTATAGAAAATAATACAAAGAAATTTCAAATTGCAACAATAAGAACACAAACAACACAACTGAAAAATGGGTCAAGGGGCTAGTAGGTGGTGTGGCGATGGGGCACTGGACTCCTACATGGCCAACTGCAGTTCAAATCCCAGACCTGGTGGCTTGCTTTCTCAATCTCTCTCTGTCTTTCTCTCTCTCTCTCTCTCTCTCTCTCTCTCTCTCTCTCTCTCGATCACACAAACCCTGTAACACATTTTAAAAAATAATTATAATAACCATGATAAATAAAAATTAAATTAAAAAAATGGTTCAAAGGCCTTAATAGATAACACTCCAAAGAAGATATGGCAAATATGTGTATGAAAAGAGGCTCCACATCATTTCATCAGGGAAACTGAATGAAAACAGCAATGAGCTATCACTACATGCCTAATGGAATGGCCAAAACCCAGAGCACTGACGGCACCAGAAACGACCGGCAAGGACACGTGGCGTGAGAGCTCTCATTTCTGGCCGTGAGGAACACACAGCTGTGCAGCCACTTTGGCCGTGTCTTACAAAACTAAACCTACCGTAGGGTACAGTGATGGTGCTCCTAGTATTTACCCAAAAGAGCTGAAGATCTCTGTTCACACAAAACTGCGTAGGGATGGAGGCTTGTGGCAGGTTTAGCCATGATTGCTAAAGTGTGGAAGCACGCACAGTTTCCTAAGTAGGTGAATGGAAAAGTAAAGGGTGTGACCTTCAGCAGCAACATGTTTTTCAGTCCATTAGGCCACAGAAAGGCCTGGCGGCATGGAGGGAACTTGAGCAGATATCACTGAGTGAAAGGCCCATCTGAAAAGGCTGCATCCTGTATGATTCTACTAGTACGACATTCTGGGAAAGGCAAAGCTATGGAGACGTAGAAAGACCATTGGTTGCCCCAGAGTTAGGGAGGAAAGAGGAGGAAATAGGGGGGGAACACAGAGGATTTCTAGGGCATCGTCAATCATTTTTTCTATTTAGTAAAGATACAATAACAATGGATATATGTCATTATACTTCCCTCCAAGCCCACAGAATGTATAGCACCAAGAATGAACCCCAATATAAACTATGGATTTGGGATAAAGCTAAAATGTTAATTTAGGTTAATCAGCTGTAACCAACGTACCTCTGTGGTGGAAGAGTCGATAATGGGGGAGGCTATGTATGTGTGGGGACACTAGAGGTATGTGGAAAGTCTTGGTCATTTCTGCTCAATTTTGCTATGCTGTAAAACTGCTTTAAAAATAGTCTGTCCGATCAGCCCTGTATTCCAATGGTTAAGGGAGCTAGATCCCACATGGCCACCCACAGTTTCAACCCCAGCCCTTGCAGCTTGAAAAACATGCTGGGCATGCGTGTATGCATGCTCCACATCCCAACAGGATGGAGAAAGAGAGGAGACAGGACTGTGACGTGACCCATGCGTACTCTCCCTCTCTCTCTCTCTCTCTCTCTCTAGCAAGCACACGTGCCCTTGACAACTGAAAAAAATATTTAAAAAATAATAAAAGCCTTACTCTCATAAAAAAAGAAACATGTGCTTACTCAACAAGGGGAAGGGAATATGCATAAAGGTGGAAATTCATAAGTAAATTTAGTCACAGATCTATCCACTTTCTCCTTGTCTGCCAGCCATTTTTCTACACTTCTCTTTTTCCTGCTTGAGTTAAATGGTTCGTTTCAGTAAGATCTTTACTGATCCTCTAAATGCCTCTTCTCTTTTATTTTTTATTTATTTATTCTTTTGCCTGTTTGTCAAAAATACATTTAAACAAAGTGGTTGAATAAACCAGCTGTCTTCTCAGCCCAGGTCTGCAGCCTGGCTACCTCCAAAGTCCGGGTTGTTGACCTCAATCCTGATGGATTTTTCTAGGCAGTTCACTTTCTTGTTTGTCCCTACAAGGTCGTTTCCTCAAACTTCCAATCCTTGCCAGTCTCCTCTGCATCTTCCCACTAAAGTGTCCCCTTCGTTCTGAGGAATTACCTCATCCCCTACTCAACAAAGGAAACAGTTGGGAACACTCATTTTCACATTTGCAGACATACCAACTTCCCGCCACGGTCCTCACCTTTTCCGTGTTCCTCCCGCTACACTCGCACAGTCCTTCCTACCCAGAAACTGCTCTCCGTGCATTAAGCTTAATCATCATCATAATCAGGAGCCTCATGTTTTACCATTTCGTTTTCTAACATGTCTTTTTAATGATGAAAGTAATCTCTTTTATAGCATTTGCACTCTTCAGTGGTCTCCTTTTAACTGTATATATTCCCTTGGGCCTGAGTCCCTTGATTGAAATGTTTAGCTAGGGGAGGGGAGAAAATCCAGGCCCTTATTATTCACCCTAGGTGAATTAGGAGAGGTGCTATGTCTAGGAATGAAACATTCTGGGCTCAACTACACGCCATGGGTTCCCCTCTCACACCTGATTTAGGCCTAACCTACAGGGAACAGGGGCTGCCTTCTTTTATTATAACATCCTGGCCTGTGGTTGTTGGGGTTTCGGGGATGGGGTGGAGCCCTGATGGCATTGGAAGGCGATAAGGGGGAGAAATAAAGACCAGTACTCACCCTCATTATCTTTAGACTCTAGCCAAATTTCTGCCCTTACTCAGCACCCAGCCGGCTCTTGGACAGGGATGCCACACAAGGGATGGCAACAGCCAGTGGGCTTGTGTGGGGACCATGACTGGGAAATAGGGAAAAACTGAAGGAGCGTCCCCAGCCCATGCCTGCTCCCGGTCTCCGGCTTTCAACTAACCTACCTATGTATTTCCCTCCATAGCCCCCCTCCCTCATATACTTACACCACGACCATGGACAGTTTGGGGACTGGCTTTGGGATACACCAGCCATCTGGTTTCAGCTGGTTGTTGGTTGTGGGGTAGAAAGTCACATTCCATTCTGGTTAGACATGAACCGGCTATGCTGCTTTCTACTGTTCTAATGTTTTTTTTTCCCCCATTAACATCTTGTGAACATTGATTGCTATCATTCAAAATAGCTCTATGTCGGGACCAGCAGTTAGCGTAATGGCTATGTCACTGGATTCCCATGTAGTTGACCGTGGTTCGAGTCCCGGACCCGGTGGCTTAAATTCACACCGGGCGCGTGTGCGTGCGTGCCCAAGATCCTGAGGGGAGAATGGAGGAGAAAGGATTGCGGCGTGACCATCCCCCCTGGGGGTTGATTTCTCGCTTTCTATCTCTCTGTCTCTCTCTCTCTGTCTGGCGAGCGCATGCACCCTATAGCAAAAACCTCTAAAAAAAAAATAGCTCTATGCCATATTTGGGTACAGGTATTTGAGAGGTGATCTTAGGAAGCATAAGGGAGGAAATGGCAAAGTGAGACAGGAGGAGTAAAAAGTCAGCCAAGAGGATATCTAGGAGTCTGTAACCTCCGTGGGCAACTGGGCACAGACCTGCTGAACACACAGATGGAACGTGCTCGGCGTCAGCCGTGGAAGGAAGCAGCACGGATGTTCATTCATCCATTCCTTTCACCGTCCGTCCTCAGGTGGGTGACGCCTGCCAAGACTGAGCACATTTGATGTAACGACACACAGGCAAAGAAGTGAGAAAAGCCACTGGAGGCAGGAACCTCAGCATGCCAGAAACTGTCAACAGTTGGTGCAAGTTAACTCATCTGCCGAAGAGGATAATGGAACGAGGAGCAACCGTGTCTGTACATCTTACATCTAGCGTGACCGAGAGCGGAGCAGGTCTGCTTTCTCACTTAATAAAAACCTTAGAAAGCATATATGAGGCTGTCCTATTTCTCATTATGCAAAGATCTTCAACAAGTTCATGAAAAATGCTTATAATGAGAAGTAGCATGCATGGATTTCATGACATGAGAGAATAACTCTGAGAAAATGATCAGACCCCTCATTTTTTTTTTTCTCCATAGAGCACATGCACTCCCTGGAGAGTGTTGACAAAGAAACAGAATGTGAGAATTCACCTCCCAGGGGGGATGGCCATGCCACAATCCCTTCTCCTCCACCCTCCTCTTGGGATTTTGGGCACACATGCACACACACACACACACACACACACACACACTCTCTCTCCTGGCAGGAGTTTCAAGCAGCCATGTCCGGGACTCAAACCACAGTTAACCTTATGGGAGTCCAGTGATGTAACAATTACACCATGTGCTGGTCCTGAGACCCTTCATGTGTTAATAATAATAATAATAATAATAATAATAATAAAAGACTGCTTGCCCTTTAGATTATTCTCTGTGGTGAAAGGCAAACATGGTTTTGATATCACAAGGAGGCCAAAACCAGAAACCAGTCCTGTTCTGACACTTCTGACCCAACAGAAACCCTAGGATGAGCCTGTGTATGAAAACTGGAAAGAGCTGAGTACAAAAAGCTCTTCTCCAAGGAGGATGGGACAAACTTGGCTGGGTCAGCACTGAGGGAATAAATAAGTCCCTTCCAAAGGATACTGTGCCCTGGACAGGGAACTGTGTCAAGATTAATGATTGGGGGAACCAGCAGTTAGCGTAATGGCTATGTCGCTGGACTCCCACGTAGTCGACCGCAGTTCGTGTCCCGGACCTGGTGGCTTAAAACTCACGCCGGGGGGACCAGGAGTTAGCGTAATGGCTATGTCGCTGGACTCCCACGTAGTCGACCGCGGTTCGAGTCCCGGACCCGGCGGCTTAAACTCACGCCGGGCGCGTGTGCGTGCGTGCCCAAGATCCCGAGAGGAGAATGGAGGAGAAGGGATTGCGGCGTGGCCATCCCCCCTGGGGGGTGATTTCCTGCTTTCTATCTCTCTGTCTCTCTCTGTCTGTCTGGCGAGCGCACGCGCCCTATGGCAAAAACCTCTCCAAAAAAAGAAAAAAAAAAAAAAAAAAAACTCATGCCGGGCGCGTGTGCATGCGTGCCCAAGATCCCAAGAGGAGAATGGAGGAGAAGGGATTGTGGTGTGACCATCCCCCCTGGGGGGTGATTTCTCGCTTTCTGTCTCTCTGTCTCTCTCTGTCTGTCTGGCGAGCGCACGTGCCCTATAGCGAAAATCTCTCCAAAAAAAAAAAAAAAAAAATTAATGATTGGGACTAGCAAATGGTGTAATGGCTATGTCACTGGACTCCCATGTAGATGACCATGGTTCCAGTGTCAGACCTGCTGGCTTAAACTCATGCTGGGTGCATGTGTGTGCGTGCCCAAGATCCCAAGAGGAGAATGGAGGAGAAGGGATTGCGGTGTGGCCATCCCTTCTGGGAGGGTGATTTCTCGCTTTCTGTCTCTCTGTCTCTGTCTTTCTGGTGAGCACATGCGCACTTTAGCAAAAACCTCTCCAAAAAATAAATAATAAGATGAAAAAATAACTTTTATTTTAAAATAATTCTAACTTTCTATAAAAGCTTCAAAAATAGTACTAAAAATTTCTATATACTCTTTACCTAGCTTCCATTAACAGTATCCTGAATAACTATGATATAATGATCAAAATCAGGAAATTGACATTGAAACGTATCAAACTGTGTATGACCTTGGTAAAATTTTGTCAGTTTCCTCACTAGCATTATTTTCCTGGTCAGGATGTAGACTTGTGTTTAGTTTGTGATATTTCCTAGGTCTCCCTTTGTTTTTCATGAACTTGACACTTTTGAAGAGTTCTTATAGGTCAGTTATTTGTTAGAATTCCCCTCAATTCGGATTTGTCCAGTATTTCATCATGCAGGTCTAGACTAAAGTTATGAATTTGAGGCAAAAAAAAAAAAACAACACAGAAGTAAAGTCATACTCTTTTTAGCTCACCATATTAGAAGGTAGATGATGTCAGAACGTTCATCTTATCAGTAATGAGGGGAGCTTTGATAGCTTGCTTAAAGTGCTGCTGCAGGGTTTTTCCAATGCAAAGTTTATTTCCCTTCCTTCCTTCCTTCCTTCCTTCTTTTTCTTTCTTCCTCTTTTTCTTTCTTTTCTTCTTTCTTTTTATTTGTTTTCTTTCTCTTTCTTCTCTTCCTTCTTTCTTTCCTCCTTGGTTTTCTTCTTTCTTTTCTTTTCTTTTCTTTTCTTTTCTTTTCTTTTCTTTTCTTTTCTTTTTTCTTTCTTTTCCTTTTCTTGTTTTTCTTTCTTTTTTCTTTTTCTTTCTCCCTTTCTTTTTTCTTTCTTGTCTTCTTGCTTGCTTGCTTTTCTTTATTTCTTTTTCTTTGTTTCTTTTTCTTTTCTTTTCTTTTTTTTCTTCTTCCTTTCTTGTTTGCTTTTCTTTCTTTCTTCTTTCATTTCCTTCTCTTTCTTTTCTTCTTTCTTTCTTTCAAAATTTGCCATAGGGCATGTGCCGTCAATGGAGAGAGACAGAGAGAAATTGAGAAAGCACTTCCTCCTCGGAGATGGTCACACTACAATTCCTTTTCTTCCATTTCATCTTTTCAGGATTTGGGGCAGGCATGCACGAATGCCTAGCATGTTTTCCGAGCCTCTGAGTCTGGGATTTGAACCATGCAGTTAGCCATGTGGGATCCAGCCACTTCAACCACCATACCATTGAGTGGCCCACCAATGCAGTGTCTACTTTTTCAATTAATAAAAATCTTGGAAAGAGTATATGAGGCTGTCTTATTTCTCACTATACAGAGGATCTTCAACAAGATCCTCATGAAAAATTTCATGAAAAATGCATGCAATGAAAAAAATCATGCATGAATTTCATTTTTGTTTTTGGCACTAAAATAAACTTGTACCTTAATTTTCTTTTCAAACTTTTTGAAATCCTCTTTTTGCCTACTAATTTTAGCATCTATTGAGGGTCTGCCACCTTCTTACTGTGCTGTTGTCTAATGAACTGATTTTTTTTTCATTTTTAAGAGAGATTTTTGCTATAGGGTGCATGCACTCAACGGAGAGACAGAAAGTGAGAAATCACCCCCTAAGGGAATGACCATGCCACAATCCTTTCTCCTCCATTCTCCTCTTGGGATTTTGAGCATGCACCCACATGTGCCCAGTGTGAGTTTTAAGCTGCTGGGTCTGGGACTCGAGCCTCAGTCAACTACATAGGAGTCCAGCAAAGTAACCATTATGTCATCTGCTGTTCCCTAGTCAAGTGATTTTTAATAATCCTGTTGGGTTGCACCTGTGACAGAGTAGGCTGATCATGGTGCAGCTGTATTTCTGCATAGCTGTTGAAGCAGGAATATCCTCCTCCGACCTTTGGAGGATTAAAATGGCCATGAGAATTCAGGGATAGGTCTGCAAGAGGATGGGGCTTCATAAGAGAGACACTAAACTTCCTACTACTAAAGCAGTTAAATAACTGAATAATTAAATTAGTAAAATATTAATCATATGCAGACATGATTTTGTGGAGAAGTTAATTGCAGTTGTATTTTTGTCTAAAGCACAGCAATCTCTTTAAATCTGTAGACTAAAATATGTGTGCTTCCATTTTATGAAAGTTTCTTTAATCGTTTTTAGTTTGTGGGCCCTGTCCTTCTCTTCCTACCATTTATATTTTGGCTCTCAATTATCTTTCTTTTATTCTCTTTTTCTTTTTTGTAAATTGTTTTCATCTTTTGCCCTTTTTCTCTGCCCTGTGTGTATCCTAAACACGTGTCCATGTCATAGGCTCACTTTTCTGCAGCATAAATTCTGTTTTTAACCAGTTTGAGGGTCTACCATGCTATTATCTTCCCAAAGTACTCACCTCTGCCCAATCTATTTTTATCTTTTCTCTTATGCTGTTAAGTAGTATTTTCTAGCTTTTTTCTATTTGCTGGAGTAAACTTCTTTCATTGTATTCGCTTTGAATGCCAGCATTCATTTTTTTTTCCTTTTGCTAAACTTTTGCATAGATTCTATTAAAATTAACTTCAAATGAGAATTGTTTTTCAGGATTTTATTTGCTCTTCAAATATATATATATATATATATATATATATATATATATATATATATATGACATCTTATTGACTTTTCTCATTTCTCTGGGCACTACTTGAGTCTTTGCTCAGAGCTCAGGTGGGATACTAGATGTTGGTTTGCATTCTCTGTCCAGTAATGCAGCTACATTAGATAAGTGGGGAGAAAGCTGTGTCTGTGAGCAGCTGTATTTATTCTGCATTGTCTCTTCATAATTCTGATGAACCCCTGTACCTGAGGCTCACTGAATCTGGCCAGCAATGTTTCCTAACCACCTGTATGACCTTCATTGTGTTCTGCTCTTCTCTTTAGCATGAGTGATCACATTGGTGAATAGTTGCCATATTTTTTTGGTGTGCGTGTGTCTGCTCTGACTTCCCTTACTTGGTACTGTCACTGAAGAACAAGGTAGTGGTCCCCAGGCATTATCCCCATCTCTCTCCCACTTCGTGGTAGGTCAGGGAGAAAACCTCTGTTGCTTGGAAACTCTTTTAGCTCTTTTCTTGGAATGCTGGCTAGAAGGCTCCAAAGAATATTTTCTAGTTTTTTTCCATAGTATACATCCATCACCAGTTCTAGTACTGCCAGCTGGACAGCACTGTTTTCTCCTAAGCTTTGGTAGAACTGCTGACAATGCCTCGCCACGTCACCTTGACCTTTCCAGAAGGAAGTTCTCTTCTGACACCTGGCATTTACATGGACCTTTGTCTAAATGAAATTATTATTTATTTTTACAATTATTTATTTTACTTATGATTACTATTATTTTAAGTTGCTATAGTAATCAGAGAGAGACAGAGAAAGAGAGAGAAAATGAGAAAGAAAGATGCCAGATCCAGGACTTGAACTACAATCAGCCATGTGGGAGTCCAGTGCCCCTACCACCATGCCACCTATTGGCCCCCAAATTAAATTAATCTTTATTGATAACTCATGAACTTTTTTTTTTTTTTTTTGGAAGAGGTTTTTGCTATAGGGCGCGTGCACTCGCCAGACAGACAGAGAGAGACAGAGAGACAGAAAGCAAGAAATCACCCCCCCCAGGGGGAAGGCCACGCGGCAATTCCTTCTCCTCCATTTTCCTCTCGGGATCTTGGGCACGCACGCACACGCGCCCAGCGTGAGTTTTAAGTCACTGGGTCTGGGACGCAAACTGCGGTCGACTACGTGGGAGTCCAGCGACATAGCCATTATGCTAATTGCTGGTCCCAACTCATGAACTTTTTAGGCAAGACCCAGACAGGTTCCTTTAGTTCAGAGTTGTGAATATTGTTCTTATATTTTGTGTTATTGAATTTCTTTAAAAAAAAAAAGTGAGTTGTAAGAGGAATCTTCTGCAAAATCACCATATTTTCAGAGAATTAACATGCTTTTTGTAACAAAAAAACAAGTTTCATCTCTCCTAACAATCAAACAAGATGAATCTAATTGCTTTTTTTTTTCTTTTGAAAATAAAAATACTTCCTGGTTGATTTTCATTGCATAGCACATTCCTTATTACTTTTGTAAACTTCTACTTTTACTTTTAAAAAGCCTAAAAACAAATAAGACCATTCTACAGACATAGCTGTATGTGATAAACTTATTGATCACCAGATGTCACTCTTGCTTCATACTACAGAAAAGCAATGGTCAACCAGAAAATGGAAGAGATACTGCAATGCCGATTTGCAAGTGGTGAAATATTTTTATCAGCAGGGTGATAGATCCTCTAATTAAGCAATAAGACATACAAGAGAGTTCATTTTAATAGCAAGATGGCAAAAAAAAAAAAAAAAAAAAAAAAAAAAAAAAAATCCAAACCCTTGATTGGCTTTAATTACCTAAAGAAAGAGGCAATTCTTTAAAACACATGTCAACTAAAGTGTGAAGGAATTAGAGCATGGGGCTTAGCTTGCTGTTAATAATATACTGACTATGAAAGTGACATCTACAATGGTTACTTCAGAGTTTTAATTTATGTCATTAAAATTACAATGGAAATTTAAAGTATCATTTTCTCCTAAGCTTTGGCAGAACTGTTGAAGTTTAAGGTAAGTACAAAGCAGAAATAATTTTAAATGTGTCTGAATTTTCCTACTAAAGAAAGTGCAAGTATGAATTTTTTATCCTTCTTAAAAATTTATTTATTTTAATTTCATTTTAAAAATGTGTCAAGGGCTAGTTGTTTGTTTTTCTTTTTCTTTTTCCTCTTCGATAGGGTCTTGCTGTGTCATCATGCTGTGTCCTTATCCTCCCATCTCAGCCTTCAAAGCATCTGGAGCACAGGCTGCACCTACCTTTTAAGGTGGTTCAAGGAACTGAACCTGGGCCTCCCCGGTGGCCTACTACGGAGCAGCAGCACCCAGCACACGCTACCATAGCAGGCCGTGAAAGCTACTCTTCTCAGTGGTTTATCAAGCGCCTTGTTTTCATAAGTACTCTGCAAGTTATCTTAACGGTTTATGTTTGAAAAAAAGTTAATGTCAATATGTTCAATTGCATGCCACCTCTAATTCCGGGTACTTACTGTGTGCTACAAGATACCAGCCACTGTTCAAAATACTTTAATATGTTTTAACTCATGTAATCCTGTCAGTGAAGCTGTAAGGTGGGTACTCATCATTTCTATTTTAGAACTGAGCAAACTGAGTCTAGGAAGAACTAAAATAAACTACCCAAGGTCTGGTTTTCAAACCCATGAAGTGTGTTTTTGGGCTCCAGTGCTACTGTATCTCGTAAACTTTTATGCACTCATAAACTTTATAAAATCTGTAGAAGTTAAACTAACATAGACTATCCGGTAGTTTAGCAATTTTTGAATGGTTTTACAAGCTTGGCTATACATAGAAAGCTCGGGAGAGGAAGGGACGAGAATGCCATGCACTGTTGAGGGGCACGGGTTCTATGCCAAAGGCAGAAGGAATGAGTGACCATACGCTTGGATGAAATCTGAGTGCAGAGACACTCCCCCTCTTCCCTGCCAGCCTTCATCTCTTCTGTGGCTTCCAGATCGCAGTCGCCAGACTCTCACTCTCCAGTCAGAGGATCCAGAAACACTTGGAAATATCTAGGCCACAAGGAGAAACGTAAAGATGCCTACACCAGGGCTCTCCCTGAAATGGCCCATCCAGATAAGCTTAGAAGTCCAGAGTTGAGAGGCTTTATTCACATGCCCAAAGCTTCTAATGAACTTTTTAGTTCCCCACTCTAAATCGAGGGCATGCAGTCAAATATTACCAGGTATATAAAGAAAACTACTATTGAAAATAAAGACAGGCCAGCCTGTGACATGGTGATTAAAGCAGCTGGAACCACACATGGCCGACACTGTGGTTCGAGTCCTAGACCCATAGGTTAGAAAAACATGCCAGGTACGTGTGTGTGTCCAAAATCCTGAAAGGAGAGACATGGAGGAGAATCCCTTCTCCCTTGCAGTGTTGACAGTAACCCGCAGGGGTGGGGTGTTTTCTCACTTTCTTTATCTCTCTTTATCTCTGGTGAGCACAAGCACTTTCTGACAAATTCAAAAACAAAAAAAAAAAAAAAAAAAAGAAAGAAAGAAAGGAAAGGAGAATGACAAAAACAAATAGGGAACAATACCTTGGAAGGGATAGAAAATATCCACATAGAAGAAAACTTTAAAACAATTTTTTTAAAAACTATCTTTAAGGGACCAGCAGGTGGTGTAATGGTTATGTCACTGGACTCCCATGTAGTTGACCACGGTTCGAGTCCCAGACCCGGTGGCTTAAACTTACTCTGGGTGTGTGTGTGTGCATGCCCAAGATCCCAAGAAGAGAATGGAGGAGAAGGGATTACGGCATGGCCATCCCCCCTGGGGGTTGGTTTCTCACTTTCTGTCTCTCTGTCTCTCTCTGTCTTTCTGGTGAGCGCACACATCCTATAGCAAAACCTCTCCAAAAAAAAAAAGATACCTATCTTTAATATCCTATGAGAGATAAATGCTGAATCTATGAAACAAGAAGTAGATCCAAAACATTTTATAAAGAACCCAAAACCGAGTTTTAGAAATGAAAAACACAGTAGCAAAATGAAAAAGTCAGTAGAATATTGTAAGATAAAATTGAGACAATCCTTCAGTAAGCAGATCAAGTATACAGAGAGATGGAAAATAGGGATAAAAAGGAAATTAGAGGGTGACTGGGAAATTAGAGGGTGACTGCAGAGAACACAATGTCCGAATAGCAGGAATTACAGAGAGTACAGAGACACCTGCAGGCTACTGAAAGTGGCCCCAGAAGTGTCCAGCATAACGGATGGAAACAGACAAACGAACCTGGAGAGCAATGAGAGGATTAACTCGAATACCCACTGGGGGCCAGCCCACAATGGTGTGATGGTGGTTAAGGCGTCTGGATCCTACACAGTTGACTGCAGATTTGAGCCTCAGACCTGGCGGCTTGAAAAACACACTATGCACATGTGTGTGCATGTGTGTGCATGCCCCAAGTCCCAGGAGGAGAATGGAGGAGAAGGGGTTGTGATGTGTCCATCCCCTCACAGGGTGATTTCTCACTTTCCCTCTCTGCCTCCCTCTGGTGAGCACATGCACTTTATAACAAGTCGAAATATTTTTTAAAAATATTCATTATTATGCTCACTGTGAGCTGTTCTGGTCAACAAGCTGAGACCTGGCTCACCTCCTCCATTGAGCAGAAAGGCTGCGTCTAGGTCAAATTCCTGTAGGACCTGTGACTTCTGCCCTCTGATAGGCGTGCTGTGCTCTCCCACCGCTTGTATCTCCAGGTACAAGCAGCTACTGTTGTCATGCAACCATATAAAAGCTGGCATCTCCAATCCAGACTGGG
This sequence comes from Tupaia tana, assembly GCA_026018925.1. Lineage (NCBI taxonomy): Eukaryota > Metazoa > Chordata > Mammalia > Scandentia > Tupaiidae > Tupaia > Tupaia tana. The sequence continues at coordinate 96,572,981 of JAKSZU010000006.1, forward strand.
TAGTCCCCTCCTCTTGAACCTAGGCTGACGTTAGAGATTTGCTTTGCCAAAAGAATGAAACGGGTTGACATTCTGAAACTTCCAAAGCTAAGTCATAAAACTTGGAGCTTCTCCCCCTTTCCCTGGAACACTTGTTCTTGGAATCCAGCTGCCATGCTGGAAAGAAGCCTAAGCAGGCCTGTGGAGAGGAACTGAGGCTCCCCCTAACTCCATCTGGGCTTCTGGGCGACAGCTGGTACCAGCTTGGTGGGCAGGAGCCTGAGCCGTCTTGGAATGGGTCAGCCAGGCTCGGTGGAGCCACTCCCACCGCGCTGAGTACAGCAGAGGTGGGTCCCCTCCACTGAGGCCTGCCCTGATGCAGGTTCACGGACAGAGGAACGAGAGGTGCCAGCAACCTTTCCCCTCTTCAACCTGTTACTGTGATGATGACTCATATCTAGATTTTCTGAGGTTGAACTCCTGTGTTCTTGGGCTAAGTCCTTTTATCTTGATGTTACTCCACATTTGACACATCTTGGGCATAACTGTGGGGAAAAAAAAAAAACAGATTTACTGAACAAATAATAATGAAAATATACTACATGACAAATGTGTCATCTACTTCAGAAAATTTCAGACATACGAGTAGAATCCTATTACATAATTCAGAAGGACTCCTAGCTGGCCATTTTTTCCATTTTACATAATTAGACTTTAATTTAGAATACTTAATCCAAATGAGCGTGTTGCTCCTATGTTTTCAGTTTTTAAAAGCTGCGTTTGATGTTCAGTTTTTCCGTTTGTCTTTTCTGTGATTCATCTTGGGGACTTGATTAATAGCATTCCATTTGGAAAAGAACCAAGGCTTCATGACTCTGAAGTAATCAGGGCAGAGTTTTCTCCTGCCCTCCCCCACCCCCCACCCCTGTCTGACCTCAGTGAACGTTGCATTTCACAAATGGAAGCAATGGTTTATGTAGCAATGAAGACATACAATGAGCCTTGAAAGGCTTTTTAAACTGAAAAATAAGAAAAAATTAAAAATAGCAAGGGAGTCTAGAGGCTTGGGATTGTCCCATTTTTAAACATTTATCAAGCGAAAAGGCTTTTATCTGCTTTTCAGATGTAACAGTATTTAGGAGAGAACCTTCATTTATCTCACACTCTCCAGTTCCACCCAGATACACACACACCACATACACACACACACACACACATACACACCCCCCACACACCACATACACCAAACACACACACACCAAACACACACACACACATCACATATATCACACGTACCACACACATACCACATACACACCACATACACACACACCACATACACCACACACACCGATATCAAGCACACACACATCACACACATCACACACACACACACCACACATACATCACACATACCACACATATACCACATACACACCACATACACACACACACCACATATACACACCACACACCACACCGAACACACACCACACACACCAAATACACACACACACACACACACACACACACACACACAATCTCTCTATCCTCATTAGAGTACACTTTTTTTTTTGTTTTTTGAAATAGGGTATGTGCTCCTGCTAGAGAGAGACAGAGAGACAGAGGAAAGGAAAGTGATAAATCATCCCCCATGGGGGATGGCCACACTGAAATCCCTTCTTCTTTATTCTCCTCTCAGGATTTTTGGCACATATACACACGTGCCTGGCATGTTCAAGTTGCCAGGTCCAGAATTGAACCACGCAGTTGGCTGTGTGGGAGTTCAGTACCTTAACCAACCCGCCACCTACTGGCCCTAGGGTGGTACACTCTCAACTAATTCTCCAGAACATTCCTTTTTTTTCACTCGCCAGAAAGACAGAGAGAGACAGAAAGTAAGACATCACCCCCCGGGGGGATGGCCACATCGCAATCCCTTCTCCATTCTCCTCTGGGGATTTTGGGAATGCATGCACACGCACCCAGTGTGAGTTTAAGCCATGGGGTCCAGGACTTGAACCACGTTCGACTACGTGGGAGTTCAGTGACGTAGTCATTACACCAACTGCTGGTCCTTTGAACATTCTTGATGGTGGAAATGATGAACCATCTCCTTTCCCCACCTACAACCACCACCTCAGAAACTCTTTCTAGTAAGAGAGAGAAATAGAGAGACTAGAAGCCTCAGCAAATTCTGTTAGGGTGCATTTCCGTTTCTAAGGCTTTTCAGTAAAAGTTTCCTTTAAATGATTGCCTGTTTGGAAAATTTACTGAAGCCCCAAACAGTGAGGGACCAGCATTTATTGCCAGAAGTGACACAGGCAGAGAGTAGAGCTCCCAGCTGGGAAACTGTCATTATGTAAATGTGCCCGGGTGACAGCCCTCAGAGGAGGACAAATGACTCGTCAGTGACTTCTTAATCAGCTTGTCTCTAGCAATAATAATTTAATCACTGGTCACCTAATTAAAAATGAAAGAAATTAGTGCCTTTTCCAAACACGGAGCTTCCAGACTCTCTGGTTACAGGCTGTCATTAGGCAGGGAGCTGTCAGCTGTTTGCATGTCACATTGCAGAGAGGCAGACCTTGGTGAGGTGTCTCATGCTCCCTCTCTGATTTGATTACTCTTGCTATCATTCAGTTAACGCATTGATCTGGATGATTTGCTGCTATGGGCCCTTCTTCACGTGTCTGTTCATTCACCAATCCTGCCGCAGTCGCTTGCTGCAGGCTTACGGTGCGCCTGGGAATGCGTCCTGGGGGTGTGAAGGGGAGTAGGACGCTGCTCAGCCTCTGTAGATCTCGCTGTGGGGTGAACACATGCAAAAATACCTAATCATGATCAAATTTGATCAAGCTGTAACAGAGATAACAACTGTTGGACCAGCCCCTAGTGTGTCGTTAAGGCTTCTGGATCCCAAGTGGACAACTGTGCAGTTCAAGTCCTGGACCCGGTGGCTTAAAAAACACACCCAGCATATGTGCCCAAAATCCCTGAGAGGAGAATGAAGAAGGGACCCATTTCCCCCAGAGGAGTACTTTCTCGCTTTCCTTTTCTTTCTCTCTCTCCCTTTCTCTCTCCAATAAGTGCATGCACTCTCTAGCATTTTTTAATAAATAACTATTTATTTAAGTCTACTTGTTATTATTATTTTTTAATTTGATGAAAGACAGTGAGAGAAAGAGAGAAAGGGAAAGTGAGAAAACGAGTCTCCAGGTCTGGGACTCGAATTGCCCTAACCACTGTGCAATTTTTTTAAGAAGGAGAAATAACAACTATACATGTGAGCTTCATATTATGAAAGATTCAAAATGGTGGCCCATTGGCCAAAACCAGTTCACAAAATCTGAAGTGCTTTTATTTGGGGCATGTATTCCTCAGCTTGCCAAAGACACCACCATGTTCTACATATTCTTTAAACTTACTCTGCTTCATTAATTTTACCTGCTTGATCCTGGTTAAGCGTTTGAGTTTGAGATCCTGGTATAGTTCTAACAAGCAAATCCCTATACTGAGATGCTATGTGACAAACAGATTTTTTAAATTGCTTTTAAATATGTTTTACACATTTTTAAAACTTTTATTTTATACATACATATGTGTGTGTATGTGTGTGTATGTGCGTGTGTTTAAAATTTTAATTGCCAGAAGGTGGGCATACTTAAATTCGAGAAGTCGTGCACACTTGCTAGGAGGGAGAGAGAACCTTCTATGGGGGGGGGGGGTGATGCTGCAATCCCTTCTCTTCCATTTTTCCATTCTGTCAGGGTCTTGGGCACGTGCGCATGTACTTGCGCGCGTATGTGCGCATGCACACACACACACACACACACACACACACGCCAAGTGTGTTTTTCAAGTCACCGAAGGCCAGATTACCTTTGTCAGTCTTGTGGAATCCAGTTCCATTTGCATAGCACTTAACTGTGGCGTCCTGGGACAGACCCTTAACTCAGTTCTAAAGACTGTGGTGTGTTCAGATAGTTTCACTCGTACTCCTCTCAGGTGTGGAAAACTCCATCTTGTCATTCCTAAGTCTCTCATCTCTCTTACCTGCTTCTCTTTAGAAAGTGTTAGGAGTTTTGGGTGGGGATGGTGACGAGGCAGGGGGAGGCTCTTACTCCAGGATGGTAGGGAGACCAGTGTCCTCCACGGCATTGTCGTGCACCCGCAGAGTGGCTGCTCTGCACCCCACGCCCCCCCCCCCCCCCCCCCCCCCCCCGGCCAGCCACCGTGCACCAGCAACAAGAGCCAACCTGTTGTGAACTCTCCAGGCACACGCTGCTGAGCACAGGGTCCTGGCCTTTTGTCCTGCCTCCGGCTTTCCCACCTGTGGCAGCCTCTGCCTCTTAATCCCAGGCTTTTACTCGAGTGCACCCCTCAGCACCTTCAGGCTACCCTGGGGCACTGAAAACTTCAGCTCCCTAGAAAGTGATGCACAGATTGTGGTGTTAACTGTACTGGGGTCAGAGAACATACTCCACATGACATTGGTTGTTCAAAAATTGCCAAGGGGGGACCAGCAGTTAGCATAATGGCTATGTTGCTGGACTCCCATGTAATCGACCCTGGACCTGGTGGCTTAAACTCACACCAGGCACGTGTGTGTGCGTGCCCAAGATCCTGAGAGGAGAATGGAGGAGAAGGGATTGCGGCGTGGCCATCCCCCTGGGGGGTTATTTCTCACTTTCTGTCTCTCTGTCTCTCTCTGTCTTTCTGGTGAGCGCACACACCCAACAGCAAAAATCTCTCCCCCCCAAAAAAAAAAAATGCCAAGGGGCTGTCAAGTGGCATGGTGGTTGAGGCATTGGACTCTGACATGGGCGACCAGGGTTCAAATCTTGGACCTGGTGGCTCGATTTCTCATTCTATCTCTCTCCCTGGTCAAATTAAAGAAGAATAAATAAAATTAGATAAAATAATTTTTTAAAAATTGCCAAAACTTTCTTATTTTTCTGTTATATACAGTTCAAGAACATTGTATCAGGTATACACAGTTTAGAATTATACTGACCCTCTTCAATTCTAATCAAGGTTTTCTGAAGTAAATCTATTGTTTTATATCAGCATAAAGAGCTAACCTTTCCCCTTCATTGTATTTGCCCTGTGCATATTGTAGAACTTTCAGGGAAAATGCAGCGCTCTGCAAGGCTGACTCCCGTGGAAGCTCTAGGTCTGTCTGGACATCTCCCTGAGAAGGCTGGGCATGTAGCTGCCCTGATCCAGGCTGCTGAGCCTGGGGTGGCTGTGGCAGCAGTAAGACCCTGTCGGGGATGCCGTCTCTCTTTCAGTCTCTCTTACTCATGAGAGAAATGAAGAAAAGAAGAAGAAAAGAAGAAAAATATCTTCAAAAAACGTTCATTCAGCCTGTCCCTTTTGCTTAAGGTGTGTATAGCCACCTACCTTCCCAGGACTTAGTAGCTTATTACAGCAAAATTTCAATTTGCTGCTTGGTGACTCTGAGTCAGCAGTACGGTCAGACTGAGCCAGGCAGTTCTACAGGTCTCACCTGGGACTGCGCGTGGGCTAAAGCCATCTGGTAATCTGGCGAGAGGTAGATGGTTTAGGAAGTCCTCGTTGGGGCCAGCAGATGGCATGGTGGTTAAGGCACTGGACTCACATGGTCAACCGCAGTTCAAGTCTGGGACCTGACAGATTGAAAATCAACTGGGTACATGTGCATGCATGCCCAAAATCCCAGGAGAAGAATGGAGAAGGGACTGTGGCATGGCCATTGCCCCAGGGGTGATTTCTCACTTCCCTTCTCACCGTCTCTCTGTCTTTCTCTGGCGAGCGCACGGAAAAAGCGAGGGAAAGAAAGATGTGCTCATGGCTGGTTGGTTGATATCAGCTGCTGACTGAGTCACTGTGTCCACGTAACCTCTTATCCTGGAGGAGGATAGCTGTGGTTCTTCATGTGAAGCTGAAGTGTGAACACCAAGAAGAAGCTTCAAGACCTTCCGAGGACAGGGCTTGCAAACCCACAGTTACCTCTCGAGTGCCAGCACTGTGCTCGGCCATCACCTGGGAGCCGCAGAAAGTTCCTGTCTTCACGGGAACCTCACGGAGGGCTCAGACAGACGTCGGTCAGCATGCTCGTCACAGCACAGTGGGTTCTCTGCAAAGGTCTGAGCAGTGCTCCTCCATGGCCACCACACAGATGTGGTTTAATACCATAATAAAACATATTTCTATTAGTCAGAAATCTTGATATTAACGTCTAGTTTTCATTTTCTATGCTTATGTTTTCCTCTCACATGGATCATACAAAGGATTCAAAATAGGAAAAAATGAAGTTACGCCTATTGGGCATGAATTCACCTCTTGAAAACCAATTACCATAACCTTTGGTCAATTAACTCACATGGGATAAAATAAAACAAATTCGTTTCCTGATATTTGGAAAAATTCAAATACACTTTTCTCCTAAACAAGTAGCTGTAAATGGCTATCATTAAGACAATGTAATTATGTGGTAAAGACTCTAAAAGACATTAAAACAACAGTTAGCGTCTGCTTATCAACTCCATTTCCAGCTTGAGGGTGCAGGCTTCAGAGTACTAGTCGTCTGGTCCCCTGTCTCTGCAGCGCAGCCCACCGCCGCTCAGTGCTTGTCTTCCCTTCTCCAATGCTGAGCTGGGCACATGGCTGCCAGGAATGAAAACTAGATGTAGTTATGTAAGTTCTAGAAAAAGAGATGTTAGCGTGATTCCTGCATGTGACTTTCAGGAAGTGCCTTTAAAGAGAAGGTGAATGTTCATCTTCTCCTCCTTCCTATTCTCTGGAATATAGGCAAGAGCAGTGGGGCCGAGCAGTCATGCGAGGTCGCAGAGCAGTAGCTGTGTGGAGGTTGGCCGGGCAGCGAGGGAGAGGAGCGGGTGCTTTCTCCCCACTCTGATTATTCTTTTTGAGAGCTTTTTTTTTTCCTTTAGGGCGTGTGTGCTCACGGGAAAGGCAGAGAAAGACAGAGAGACAGAAAGCAAGAAATCACACCCCCCAGGGGGGATGGCCACGCCGCAATCCCTTCTCCTCCATTCTCCTCTCGGGATCTTGGGCACACACGCACATGCACCTGGCGTGAGTTTAAGCCACTGGGTCTGGGACTTGTACCACAGTCGACTACACGGGAGTCCAGCCACATAGCCATTATGCTAACTACTGGTCCCCCCACTCTAGATTATTGATCTGGATATTTAGATGATACAAAAATTTCTATCATCGGGAACCAGCAGTTGGTGTAATGGCTATGTCGCTGGACTCCCACGTAGTCGACCGCGGTTCGCGTCTCGGACCCGGTGGCTTACAACTCACGCCGGGCGCGTGTGCGTGCGTGCCCAAGATCCCGAGAGGAGAATGGAGGAGAAGGGATTGCGGCGTGACCATCCCCCCTGGGGGGTGATTTCTCGCTTTCTGTCTCTATGTCTTTCTCTGTCTGTCTGGCGAGCGCACGCGCCCTATAGCGAAAAAACCTCTCCAAAAAAAAAAAAAAAAAAAAAATTTCTATCATGAAAGCCACTGCTATTTTGAGTTTTCTGTTACTTGCTGGCAAAGCTAATTCTAAACATCTTTTTGTTTTTGTTCATCGTTTTATCCCTTTGGGTAAAAAGTTCTGAGCTGGCTCAAAACCTGGTGGTTAAGGCAGCTGAAACACATATGGTGGCCTTCACATTTTGAGTCCTAGACCCAGTGGATTGACAAATGCTGGTGTGCATGTGTGTGTGTGTGTGCGTGTGTGTGTGTGCGCAAAATCCCAAAAGGAAGAAGAAAAGGAGGAGAAAGGCTTGTGGTATGACCATCCCTCATGGGAGGGTGCTTTTTCTTCTCTTTCTCTCTCTGTCTCTCTCTGACAAGTGCCTGTGCCCTCTAACATGTGCAGATATACACACACATGTACACACACACAGAGGAACAGAACCATGTATCCTGACAGATAATGATGGACCTTCCCCAGGCTGAAGAAAGATGTAAAATCATGGTTAAAATTAAGGACAAAAACCATCTCCAGCAAAAATCACACTCACCAAATATATGCTGGGTGAATGAAGGAATGAATAAACTCTATGATAGGCGGCTGCTATGTTTTTGGGCCAAATGTTCTCCCTGTGTGGAAGATACCCTAACTCTTTCATGAGTTCACAATTTGGGCTCATCTTCAGCTCCAGGGTGACTTTACTGAGCCTCTAAGCTGTACTGGGTCCGCCTCCTTGCCTACTTCACATAAACTGCAGCTGTCATCTTATTATGTGGAACTGTCACAGCAATGTGCATGATCTATCTTCTTCGTGTCCTTAATATCAAAGATGGGGGACCAGCAGGTGGTGTAATGGCTATGTCACTGGACTCCCATATAGTCAATCACGGTTCGAATCCTGGACCCAGTGGCTTAAACTCATGCCAGGTGCATGCGTGTGTGTATCCAAGATCCCGAGAGGGGAATGGAGGAGAAGGGACTGCAACATGGCCATCCCCCCTGGGGACATACATTCAGTGGAAACTGCACTTTGGATTGGAATTTTGATATCTTTTCCTGATTTCTCGCTCTCTGTCTCTCTGTCTTTCTGGCGAGTGCACGTGCCCTATAGCAAAAACCTCTCAAAAAAAAAAAAAAAAATCAAAGACAGTATTTGCAAGTATGGAGAAGCAAGGAAGAATTCTAAACATAAAAATTCACATAAGACTTTTCTCTGGAGGCTTAATTCCTTTGACATTTAGGAATTATATCAATCGGGGGTTTTCACAGTAACAGAAACAGTGGGATGTGTGTGTGTGTGTATGTGTATGTGTGTGTAGACATGTGTGCACATGTGAGTGGATTGCAAAAAGTGTGAAAAATGGAATTAAAAGACAAAATGGGGCCAGCTAGAAGGTTTGGTGGTTAAGGTGACTGCAACTCACATGGCCAACTATGCAGCTTGAGTTTTGGATGCAGCTGATTGAAAAACGTGCCAGGCAAGTGTGCATGTGTGCCCAAAATCCTGAGGGGAGAATGGAAGAGAAGGGATTATGGTGTGGCCATCCTCCCTGGGAGTTACAGTGGTAAATGTTTGTGTATCTAACAGAAAATATACAGTAAAAATATGGCATAAAAAATGGTATGCCTGTTTAGGGAACTTATAAACAGAGCTTGGAGGACTGGAAATTGCTCCAGGTGAGTCAACGAGAGTGATGAGTGAAGGAACACCTCGGGCATTACTGTAGATTTTATGAACACTGCACACTTAGGCTGTACTAAATTTATAAAAAATATTTTTCTTTTTTCAGTAGTAAATTATCCTTAGTTTAAAGTAACTTTTTACTTTTAAATTTTCTATTTTCTTTTTAAAATTTTTAGTTATTTATTTAAACTAATTATTTATTTATTTAAACATTTATTTATTTATTTGTTGTGATTTTCAAGCTGCCAGTCCTGGACTGAAATGCTGTTGCCCATGTGGGAATCCAGTATCTTAACCACCATGACACCTGCTGGTCCACTCCACCACCTGTGGGTCCATTTTTAATGTTCTAAACTTTTTTACTCTCTTACACCAATATCCAGCTAAAAAGACAAATATGTTGTCCATATGTACAAAAATATGTTCTTTCCCTTTATCTTATTCTTTCTTCTTTAAAAGGTTTTTTTTTCCTTTTTTAAAAACTTTTTTCTTATTTTAAATAATCATTTTATTTACCTTTATTTATTTATTTATTTATTTTAATTTGACAAGAGTGAGAGAGAGAGGGGAAGTGAGAAAGCAAACCACCAGGTCTGGGACTGGAACTGTGGTTGGTCATGTGGGAGTCCAGCACCCTTAATCACCACGCCACCATTGTCAGCCCATTAAACTTTTTCTTAAAAACTAAGATGCAAACACACACGTTAGCCCAGGCCCACCCAGGGCCGGAATCGTCAGTATCGCTGTCTTCCACTTCCACATCTTGGCCCACTGGAACAAACAGCACTAGATTAAGCCAAGGACAGAGAAAACGAGGTGCATGAAGCAGCTGTCGTGGCAGCATATTGCTTTACTCTTTTTTGTAGGAGCACACTCTAAAATGGTGATAAAAAGTCCAATACAGTAAATACATAACAGTAGCACAGTCATTTACTGTCACTCTCAGGTATCATGGACTGTACGTAATTACACGTGCTGTACTTTATATGGCTATACACTAGCCTGTTACACCGGCATCACCACATACACGTGAGTAATGCCTGTAACATGACAGTGCAAGTCATTAGCAAATGGAAATTTCCAGCTCTGTTATCATCTTATGAAACCACTTTTGTACACGTGGCTTGTCAGCGAACACAATGTTTTCATGACTGTATAAGCACAGGTGGTCCCTGACTGGCCATTTTTCAACTGCATGCTGGTGTGAAAGTGACATACATTCAGTGGAAGCTGCACTTTGGGTTCGGATTTCGATCTTTTCCTGAGCTAGTGATATGTAGTATGATCCACTCTCTTCCGATGCCGGGCAGTGGCAGGAAGCCATTGTGTTCTTCACTTTCAGTAAATTCCTCTATAGTCAACACTTGATTGTAGAACGGGCTCTGTGTTCAGTGGCTTTGCCCAAGTGTAGGTTAGTGTAAGTGTTCTGAGTGTGTTTCAGGTAGGCTAGGCTAGGCTCCAATGTTCGGTAGGTGTATGAAATGCATTTTTGACTTAAGATATGTTCAACATTCAATGGTTTTATCAGAACATTACCCAGCTGTAAGTCAAGGACTATCTGTGTTGCATGCACATGTGTGTGTGTTTATGTGAATATCCGTGTGTGTGTGTGTGTGTGTGTGTGTGTGTGTGTGTATGTGTAGAGGAACTTTAAGAAGACACTCCTGCTACTTCAGAGGCTGGCAAGTCTGAAATCTGCAGGGTGGCCAGGCAGGCTGGAGCTCCAGGAAAAGCTGTTGCCTTCTTGAGATCAAAGGCTAGAAGTAGAATTCCTTCTGCTTTGGGGGACCTTAGACTGTTCGTTAAAGCCTTCAACTGATTGGGTGAGGCCATACCACATTACGGAAAGTAATCCAATTTACTTAAAGCCTATTGTTTTATATTTAAAAGAAGACCAGGACTGGCAGGTGGCGTGGTGGTGAAGGGCGCTGGACTCCCACATGGCTGACTCTGGTTTGAGTACCAGACCCGGCAGCTTTCTTTCTCATTCCACCACCCACTCTATCACTCAATCTCTCTTTCTTTGGTCAAATTAAAATAAATAAATAAATAAATAAATAAATAAATAAAATTAATAAAGATCAATAAAATAATTGTTAAAAAAAAAAAAAGAATATCTACACAGCCACATCAAGACTGGTGGTTGACCAGAAACCGTGGTCCCATGGTCTTAGCCAATTTGACACATAAAGTTAACTATCACAAAACCATTAAGAGAAGTGACTTATCTAATAGTTTTAAGTACAAATAGAACTATTTAGATAGCTTCTGCCAGAAAACCTGCATTTATAATCCAGTATTGTTGCAGGTCACTATGGAGCTAAAGGAAAACATTGCTTATGATAACCGAGACAGAAGGTTATGTCGAAAACAATTAGGATTAGAATCAGATGTGTATGGTAACCTCGAGTTTTCCGTGAATGCTTTCATGTTGAAGAAAGGTCATTCTTGGTCCAGGTATTGAGGCACAGATGTAGGGTGTTACTGTGTGATGCCAGAGCCACATGGGAATCCCCAGGTTCAGATCCCAGGTTGACCTAAACATGCTGAGCATGCATACGGGTGTCTTGATAGAAGGCTTGGGATACATCACAGAATAGTGAGAGATCCTGTCAAGGGTATCTCACTTTCTCTCATGAAATGAATAAATTAATTAACCTTTTTTTTTTTTAAAGAAAGTTCAGGGCCAGCAGGTGGCATGGTGGTTAAGGCACTGGACTCCTGCATGACTGACTACAGTTCAAGTCCTGGACTTTGTGGCTTGCTTTCTCACTTTTTCCTCTCTCTCTCTGTCACTTTGATGAATGTGCATGCCTTGTAGGAAATTTTTAAAAAATAATAAATTAAATATTTTTTTTTAAAAAAAGAAAGTTTATTTGCATTGATTATTTGCTATTTAATAAAATCAAACCAAGCTCATGTGAACCAAGAACTTGGGGTGGGGAGCAAAAAATATGTGCACATTAACAATATTCATTTAAGGTTAAAGGATTTTAGTAGTATTTTTTTAATAACTAGGACTTTAATTTTTTTAATTATTTATTTTAATTTTATTTATTCATTCATTTATTTTAATTTGACCAGAGAGAGACAGAGAGAGAGAGAGAGAGAGAGAGAGAGAGAGAGAGAAGGGGAAGGTGATGAGAAAGCAAGCCACCAGGAGGTCTGGGACTCAAACCGTGGTCAGCCATGTGGGAATGTCCAGCGCCTTAACCACCATGCCACCTGCTGGCCCCTTAGTAGTATTTTTTTAAGAGGGATTTTAGCTATAGGGCAAATACACTTGCCAGAGAGACAGAGAGACAGAAAGCAAGAAAGCAAGAAATCAACCCCTAGGGGCATGGAAACACTGCAGTCCCTTCTCCTCCATTCTCTTCTTGGGATTTTGGGCACACATGCACATGTGCCTGGTGTGAGTTTTAAGCTGCCAGGTGCAGGCCTTGAACTGTGGTTGACTACATGGGGGCCCAGCAATGTAACCATTATGTCATCTGCTGGTCCTAGATTTTAGTATTATTAAATAAAAATGTAAATGCCCCAAAGCTATGCTACGTCTCTGCTCAGGATGAGATGTCCTACCCATAACCCACATGAAAACTATACAAAAAGGAGGAAAGAAGGAAGTGGTCCCTGGAATGCATTGATCCAGATTAATGGCTTTGGTCTGCCATGTTGTCAATTTAAGTTCTGGTGCTGTTTGTGCACTGACGAGTACGGATCCAGCTCTGAAAGCAGGCCAACTAATGAATAGCAATAGTTTACATACTAGGAAAAGCTGGATCAATAAGTAGTGCTGTATTTATTTCCAGAAAGTCTAGCAATGTTTTTCTCACTGGAAAGTGAGTAGGAATGAAGTCAATCCATAATCAAAGCACTTCTTAAAATCGTTTATTTATTTACTTACTCTTTTTAAGTTTGCTATAGGGTGCAAGTGCTCTCTGGAGAGAAACAGGGAGAGGGAACGTGACAAATCACCCTCAGGAGGATGGCCCTGTCACTGTCTCTTCTCCATTCTCTTCTTGAGATTTTTAAGCTTCTGGACCCAGGGCTCATTCTGCACAGTTGAGTCCAACAGCCTACGTCACCACCTGGCTGTAAAATTCTTTTTACTGAGGGTTTGTGAGCACAAGGAAATGCCCCTTTCTGAGCAGAGAAGCGCATGAAAAAGCAGCGAAGGAGGCAAAGAGGAAAAGGAAAAGGCAGATGCAGCAGGAAAACTAGGATGGCCCTTTCTCAGTTGGGCACGGGGAGAATTAAACAGCTAAGGACTGTGTCAAAATTAAAGCCATGCCAAGAAAGAAAATCAGCCTTTCCTCCCTCACCCACTCATCAACCGTTCATTTGTTCAGCGGTTCTTCATGGGACACGCATCACGTTCCAGAGCTTGACCTGCGGGCTGTGGCTGTGGCAGGACAGCCAGTGCCTGACCAGTCCACAAACATTCGGCCTCCTCTGGGGGGTGTCCATGTGGAGGCCCTCATGCCAATGGTTTCTCAGCTCTGGGTGCCGAGGGTGTCCTCTGGGACTGGGTGTGCGCTCAGAGGCGTGTGAATCGTCTGAAGGGATTCTCAGTCAGTGAGGTGTGGAAGATGGTGGATAAATACCTCGGCTTCCTCACTCCCCCAGGAAGACAATTCTGAGGTATCTCCCAGCCCTTTCTGAGAGGGTCTCTGGGAGGCTCCAGGCCCGGTTCGTCCCCAGGGGTAATCCTCTTAGCAACACTCGATTTCCTTTGCTTTCTTCACTGTCTCCTGTCCTGCTCCTTCTCTCTTCCTGGGCCTGGGCTTACGTCTCAATAACCAAGTCTTCACTTGCTTGGACAAGCCAATTCAAATTCTTGTTCTCTTCACGCCGGGCGCGTGTGCGTGCGTGCCCAAGATCCCGAGAGGAGAATGGAGGAGAGGGGATTGTGGCATGGCCATCCCCCCTGGGGGGTGATTTCTCGCTTTCTGTCTCTCTGTCTCTCTCTGTCTGTCTGGCGAGCGCACGCGCCCTATAGCAAAAACCTTTCCAAAAAAACAAATTCTTGTTCTCTTGAAACTTATGCATCCCTTAGAAGAGAGTGGCAATAAACCAGAAAAATAATTAGATATACAAGAATATTTGGGCTCAGAACCCAAAGAAGGTAACAGCTAGGATATGGAAGGAGAGGGGTCTTGCTGAGTGTGGAGGCCCCTAGCGAGGAACTGATCCTTGAGCTGTGCACTGAGAGGAAGGAGCCCAGTAGGAAAAGAGTTGAGGAGAAGCCCATCCCCACAAAGCTCTATGTTATCTCAGAGTTCCTGGGGGTCCTCCTCTCTCTTCCAGAGCTGCCTCAGCCTAAGCACACAGCGTGCAGGTGTGCCTGGCTGCCTCGGCATTCCTGGCTCTGGATGTGAAGCCATACCCGCTGCAGGGGAAGTGGGAATGCAAGGCAGTGTGGGTTGACTGCTCTGGGGGTCTTCGGATAGTCCCGGGACCCTGGCTCCCCTAGGCCTGCCAGAATCCCCGGCTCTGGGACCGACGCCCTTGCCGCAAGCTGGGCCCTGCTGTAGCCACGTGGTCCCTTCTCTGAGCTGACCCTTTCCCTTCCTGCTCAGCCAGCAGAGCTTCCCTTCCACCACCTTTCCATCTCTAGGAGGCTGGGACGGGTGAGGAGACCCAGGGGCGATGGCTCTAGGCTTCTCCTCTGCCGGCCGCCAGCCTCAGCCCTGCAGCCTGGGGCTCTGTGGGCTGCCGCTCTCCAGGTGGGTGCGTTACAGGATGGGAGGGAGCGAGCCGCACTGTGTGCCATTCTCAGCTCTTGAGGTCCAGATCCTGAAGGTTAGAGACCTGACCTGAGATGCAGAATGAAAACCACAAACACTAGTAAAGTAGGGAAAGGGACATTTTAATAGGAGAGTGAGGATTTTCAGTAGAAAAGAAACGCACCCCACGTCAGAGAGGCACGCAGGTGGGCAGCTGCCAGAAGACAGCTACACTGGGCAGGGGGCTAGGTCTGCCTTTTATCTTGAGAGCTGGTAATGCATATTTAGCAGGGGCAGGTCTGTCATAGTGTCTGGGCTCTCTGGAATTCATGGGCTTTCTCCTGCACTCGTGTATCTGTCTCTCAGGTGAGGAATTTAAACAGGTATCACGCGCGCTCAGTGTGGACTTGGAAGGTACGAGCACCCATAGAGGGGTGAGCTCCCCATCAGTTTATTGCCCCCGGTGACCGAGCATCCCACCACAGTGCTGAAGTGTGGGTGTGTAACTTGGGATGGCAGGAGGGAAGGTAACCACCTCACGGCGCCAGGAGCAGGTGGGAGGAAGAGCCTTTGCGGAGGGTCTGGCTGTCGCTCCTGATAAGCCGTGACTGATGAGCTGATGTCCTGCTGCTATGTTTTCAGGGCCACCGGCTCATGTCTGTCTGCCTGCCTGTCACAGGGGAAGGGCACTGCAGCCAGGGAAGGGGTTTGCTCATACCAGGATTTCCTCTATTCTTCCTCTCAGCAGTGTGGGGAGAAGTCAGCTCTCAGCAGATCCAGGAAGCCTTCCGGGGGAATTCTGATCACCTTCTGGTAGTACAAGGCAGGGGAGGGGAGGAAGGCAGTCCACTGCGTCTGATAATAAAGACGACACTTCGACACTTCGTAGGAAGTGCCCATGAGTCCTCTGGTGAGTCCCATGGCAGTGATTGTGATGGAGGTCACAGAGCAGGGGAGGATTTCTTCCTTTGTAACTCCAAGTCTGCCGTCTTGCCTGTCTAGAGAGGAAACCTCCTCCTTCCTGAGTTACTGGCCGCCTGCACTCAGAGACTGGGTCTCAGTGGGACAGCCCAGAAGAACACAGCACAGTGAGCTCAGCGTCGGATCCTGCGGGCTCTTCATGCTGTGTCTGCCCAGCTCCGAGTGGGCGGGAGTGGGAAGGAGCTTGTTTTGTACCCGTGCTGACCTTTGAGAGAACAATTTCAGCACATTGTTTTGGAAATGAGATTGCAGTCAGTATGTTAGGAAGGAGTGGGTAGAGAGGAAATAGAAACAGAAGAAAAAGAGCATTCACTTGAGATCTTGGACCATTAAAAGAGAAAGAAAGGAAGGAAGGAAGGAAGGAAGGGAGAGGGAAGGGAAGGGGGAGGGAGGGAGGGAGGGAGGGAGGGAGGAAGGGAGGAAGGGATGGAAACTGAATGAATCAAAAGTTTGAGATTTTTTTTCTTTTCCCCCTTTCTTTAAAAATTTTTGCTGTAGGGTGCATGCACTCAGAAAGAGAGGAGAGAGTGAGAGAGAGAGAGAGAGAGAAAGAGAGAAGCAAGGAAGTGAGAAAGCACCCCCACATGGGGGATGGTCATGCTGCAATCCCTCTTCTTCCATTCTCCTCTTAGAATTCTGGGTACGCGCACACACATGCCTGGCCTTTCTTAAACCTCAGGGACTCGAACCACACGGTCAGCCATGTGGGATCTACCTTCCTTAACCACCATACCCTGACATCTTAATAGACTCATTTTCTTCTCCCTCCGCCTTTTCTCCCCCTAGATGATCCCACAGCTCCAGCTAGCACTTATGCTTTGATTTGTACGGCTAGCCCCAGACTGATGGGGCGTTGGCACAGCTATCCCTCCACCTCCTCACACTCAGATGTCCCCCAAAACTCTCTTTGGTTTAGGACATCCCCATCATTCTCAGAACACCACAGCATCATGTTAGCCTTTTTCCTTTTTTCTTATAAACATGTTGTAGTCACAAGTTATACTGATTTTCTTACCTCTGCCTCTCTGTGGCTCATTCTCTAGTTATGATGAATTTGAAATGGTAGTTTCCTTCTAAACAATGTTTCTGTGTCTTCTCTCTTTCAGTCCATTCTATACGTTATTATTGGTGCTGTCACCTTGAGACAGTCCAAATAGGTTAGTCCACTGTTTGCAATCTTGCAATAAAAGGGGAAAATAAAAATATATAATATTAAAGATTAAAAATTATATATAGCGGTGGGTAGATGAGAGCTTACAAATTTCATAGACTATTGTATGCAAATCCGTCCTAATAAATTTGAAAATGTTTTCTTAGAAAACTATAAATCCTCAAAACTGAGTACATGGAAAAGATGAATAGATCAACAATCGTGGGAGAGAGGGGGGTTTACCATGAGAAGACAGCAGGCCTGGTGTCCATCGCTATAGGGTGAGAGAAATGTACACACGATGTCTCCCTGTAGTGAACTTAAAACTCACTTGAGAAGAGGAAAGTCTTCAAAACCGAATGTAAACAGGTTTCACTAAGAGATTGTTCAAGGAAAACAAAGGAACGAGACTGGTCCGGTCACTTTCTGTTTCTTTCAAATTACTGACCTTTATAATTTTTTTCCCAAATAAAATCGCTTGCAGTTAGA
The DNA here is from genome assembly GCA_026018925.1 of Tupaia tana. Classification (NCBI taxonomy): domain Eukaryota; kingdom Metazoa; phylum Chordata; class Mammalia; order Scandentia; family Tupaiidae; genus Tupaia; species Tupaia tana. Next base: position 96,590,464 of record JAKSZU010000006.1, read on the forward strand.
AACACTGAACAGAAACAGGGTTTTGGGAGTATTCTTGCTTTTGCATCATTGTTGCATCTGGCAGCCTCCAGGTGGCAGCATTTTGCTTTGGAAGAAGGTGACAGCGCCCCGGTGTGCTTTCTGCTTCTCAATTCCTGTCCATACCCGGAGTCAGGCTGTCCACAGAGGAAGGGGATGGGAGACGAGGCGTAGATGTGTTTCACAATGTTCTGACCTTTCACACTCTTCTCTAAGTTACCAGCCACAAAGAACCTCTGTCAACTGGCAGTTCAGGTAAGTAGTTTCCCTACAGTCATTAGAGAAACAGGGCTTTTATTCTAGCTGCATTTGTATCAGTCCAGTTAAATCGGGGATTTCTCTGTTCCAAACACATCACGTATGCAGAAACCATTTTTATTTTTCGTCTTGGAAATGAAGCAGTAAGAAGTGTTACCATATTGCAGAAGCATCGGCCCTTCCAGACAGCTCCAAGGTCCTCCTTCTTGCCTCTGCAGCCTCTTCTCCAAACCCTGAATCGTGTCACTCTCCTATTCCCCTCCCTCTTACATGCTTCCTCCCAGCCCCCTCGGTCTTGCTGTTGTACCTCAGGGCTGTTGCAAGTCTCTGATTTTTGCATGGCTTGCTTCCTCATTCAAGGCACTTCCCAGGTGTCACTTCTTCAGATAGGCCTCTCTTTCTTTCTTTTTCTTTTTTTCTTTCTTTCTTCCTCTCTTTTTTCTTTCTTTCTTTTTTTGGAGAGGGTTTTGCTATAGGGCGCGTGTGCTCGCCAGAAAGACAGAGAGAGACAGAGAGAAAGCTAGAAATCACCCCCCGGGGGGGATAGCCACACCACAATCTCTTCTCCTCCATTCTCCTCTTGGGATCTTGGGCATGCAGGCACATATGCCTGGCGTGAGTCTACACCACTGGGTCCAAGACTCAAACTGCGGTCAACTACATGGGAGTCCAGTGACATAACCTTTATGCCAACTGCTGGTCCCACAAATGAGGTCTTTTTTTTTTTTTTTTTTTTTTTTGGAGAGGTTTTTGCTATAGGGCGCGTGCACTCACCAGACAGACAGAGAGAGACAGAGAGACAGAAAGCGAGAAATCACCCCCCAGGGGGGATGGCCACGCCGCAATCCCTTCTCCTCCATTCTCCTCTCGGGATCTTGGGCACGCACGCACACACGCCTGGCGTGAGTTTTAAGCCACTGGGTCCGGGATGCGAACCGCGGTTGACTACGTGGGAGTCCAGCAACAAAGCCATTACGCTAACTGCTGGTTCCCAGAGGTCTTAATAATTAGCTGCTGAATGAATGAAAGAACAAAGCCAAGTTCAGCCAATCTAAACTCTCTAGTCCATCTCTTTGGATACATTGTGTGGCAGACACTTGGAAAGCAGTGGTTCAAAATCCAATTAGGTGGGAGTTTCATACTAATTCATTGAATTTTTAAGACATCCATGACCCTCTGTAGTTACTTGTTACAGATTTTTTATTTTAAAAAATCTTCCCAAAGTTATCACTAAAAGTGGTCAGATAAATGATAGCAGTTGAGCATCATTGGCACTGACATAATTAAGAAGCATTGAAATTAGCATCAGATTATTCTATAATAGATCTGTGGAAGCAATTTTTAAGTGAAGTTAATGTTGCTAGAAGCTATGAGTTACCGAAAAGAACTTGTCATCTATGTCAAAGAATGTCTGCATTACTAATCCTGGGCGATATTTTGTCTGCAAAACAGCTCTGAGGCATAGAAAATTCAGACTGCAAAGAGAAGAGTGTAAATAATTAAGATGTAAATTCAATTATAGCTGTGTCCCCATTACAGTTTTTTTATTTTTAGTAACAGCATTATACTGTGCTCTTAGTTTATAAATGGAATTGCATCCGCCTGTGAGCATGTGGGAAGAGAAATTCTGAAAAATTCTTGTAAATAAAACACAATTCATTAAATACTATTTCCATATGTATGGATTTAGTTCTGCCTATAATATTTGATTCAGTTTTGTAACTGCACAGAATCTCAAAATTAAAATTATATTATGATTTAAATAATATCTATTCTAAAAGGTATTAATTTCTTAAATTCTTTCTTTTTTTGGAGAGGTTTTTTTTTTTTTTTGCTATAGGGTGCATGCGCTCACCAGTAAGACAGAGAGAGACAGAGAGACAGAAAACAAGAAATCACCCCCCAGAGGAGATTGCCACACTGCAATCCCCTCTCCTCCATTCTCCTCATGGGATCTTTTTTTTTTTTTTTTAATAAACCACAGATTAGTTTATTTTTAACACCCATCATGCCATGAATTCATAGGGAATAGGTTCCAGTAGCTCAGGCTCCTTTCCATTGGTTCTCACAAAGTGTGATGCTCTGGGTGGAGCAGGCTGGCTCTTTAGTTGAACCCAGGTACCTTTCTCTTTGGCTTCTTTCATTTTCTGGTCATTTTCCTTCACACGTTTTAGAAAGCTATCTCTGCTCTTAGAATGCTTAATATGTTCAGGACCAGCAGTTAGCGTAATGGCTATGTCACTAGACTCCCATGTAGTCGACCGTGGTTCGAGTCCTGGACCCGGTGGCTTAAACTTATACTGGGCGCGTGTGCGTGCGTGCCCAAGATCCCAAGAGAATAGAGGAGAAGGGATTGTGGCGTAGCCATCCCCCCTGGGGGGTGATTTCTCACTTCCTGTCTCTCTGTCTCTCTCTGTATTTCTAGCGAGCGCACGCGCCCCATAGCAAAAACCTCTCGGAAAAAAAAAAAGAAAGAAAGAATGCCTAATATGCTCAATATGCACATTAATTCTCTTGGCAAGAATCTTGCCCTTAACTTGTTTGTTTGCGACAATGCCAACAGCATGCTGGGTTACACTGTAGACTCTTCCAGTTTTGCCATGGTAACATTTGTGGGGCATTCCTTTTTGAACAGTACCCATTCCTTTAATGTATACAATATCACCTTTCTTGTAGATTCGCATATATGTTGCCAAAGGAACAACTCCATGTTTTCTAAAAGGCCTAGAGAACATATATCGGGTACCTCTCCTCTTTCCCTTTGTGTTCGTCATTTTGGTTAATTACTGGAAGATGGCGGTTCCCTCCTCTCTGGATCTTGGGCATGCACACACACATGCCCAGCGTGAGTTTAAGCCACCGGGTCCGGGACTTGAACCGCGGTCAACTACATGGGAGTTCAGTGATGTAGCCATTATGCTAACTGCTGGTCCCCCTTAAATTCTTTCTTAGTGACAATATTTTTTAATTTTATTTTAGTTTTTGCTACAAGGCACATATGCTTGTGTGTGTGTATGAGAGAGAAATCACCCCTTTGGGAGAATGGCCATACCTCAACCTCTTCTCTTTTTTAAAAATAATTATTAATTTAATTTTATTTATTAATTCATTATTTTTTTAAAAAAATTGGCCAGAAAGACAGTGAGAGAGAGAGAGAGAGAGAAAGACACCAGGTCCAAGACTCAAACCATGATTGGCCATTTGGGAGTGTCCAGCACCTTAAACACCACACCACCTGCTGGCCCAACCTCAATCCCTTTTTGCTCATTTTCTTCTTGGTTTTAGGCACACATGCCCATGCCCAGAGTGATTTTCAAACCACTGGGACTGGGACTTGAACTGCACTATTGGCCATGTGAGATCCAGTTCCTTAACCTCTACAGCATCTGCTGGCCTATGACAACAATCATTAAACTGAAATATATTAGATACCTTCTTCCTGAAGTAGATTTGAAGATTTTAGTTTTTCATAGTGCTTAAGTCCTTGATTGTCATTTTCCTAAATGCCCATTAGCTTAATTCTTAGTTTTTATGTAAAATTAAATAGATTTGGTTAGTTTTTAATGCTTAGCATACATAAGATCTTCATTCATGAAAAAAAGTGAATTATGAAAAAAAACTATGCATAGGATTTCAAAATTTGCACAATAAATACATTCTGCTTTTCCTGGAAACTTTCAAATTTGCCTCGTATTATAACTAATAGCAACAACTGTAGTCTAGTAAGTGTTCCCAGTGTGCTAGGCATGTGTGAAGTCATTCATGTTATTTGATTAAAACTCGTGGGCTAGTCTTGAAACTCAGTCACCATTGATAATACATTTTCAGTGGGAAAATGGGCTCCAACTTTAAAAGCACCAACTACAAAGGCAGTTTTTTTTTTTTTTTTTTTTTTTTTTTTTTTTTTTTTTTTTTTTTTTACCACAATGTAAGTGGGAAATCATCTGAACTGGGTGACTGCAATTTTTAATGAGTGAAACCTATGCAGCATGACAAATTGAATCAAATTAGAATAACATGTGTGTGTAGGAGAGTACTAAAGCTCTTTCATATTTTATCTGCATATAGCACTTTGGGCATTTAAAGATATTACTGCTGACAGTATTGCTCTCTGTGTATTTGCAAAGCTACAAAGTCTGCTGCATGCTTGACTTGCAGTTACTTTTAAGAGCATTACCCAAATGAATCCGGCCTGTGGACTGTGGTGTGGCAAGGGTTTTGGGAGCAATGCCTCTTCCCTCTGTGCTCAAGGTCGCCTTTGCTCAGATTGCTATACCGTCTCTGATGGCTACAGCCTCTAAGATTTCTGCTGCCCCTCTACAATCTGCATTGATAGCATTCACTGAGGCCTTGTTAATATTCTCCAGCTCACTCTTGCCTTGATCACCACAAGTTTGTTCACCAACGGGAAGTCATTTCAAGGGAGAACCCAAAGTATTCTCAGTCATGAGACTAGATGGTTACCTATTTTTCTGGCAAGCCACCATGGTTATAAAGCACATCTGCAGTTTATCCCTACTCAGCACCCATTTCTGTATGTGTTTTGGTTTTTTTTTGGAGAGGTTTTTGCTATAGGGCGCTTGCGCTCGCCAGACAGAGAGAGACAGAGAGACAGAAAGTGAGAAATCACCCCCCAGGGGGGATGGCCACGCCACAATCCCTTCTCCTCCATTCTCCTCTTGGGATCTTGGGCACGCATACACACGCGCCCGGCGTGAGTTTAAGCCGCCAGGTCCATTACTCAAACCGCGGTCGACTATGTGGGAGTCCAGCGACATAGCCATTACACTAACTGCTGGTCCCACCATTTCCGTATGTTGAGGTAAAATCAACTCCTTTGGAGAACAACCCTCCTTCCCTAATTCAGGGTGAGGTCATGATTCAGTTGGGGCTGAACTGTCTTCTAGAAGCAGTGATTGGAACAGGACGATCGAGAGACATGCAAGTACACTGGTGATAGAGACTAGCTCAAGAGACGGGCTGTGATCGAGCAGATCAGTCACAGCCACCAACACAGGCTAGGACGTCCTGCCAGAACCTTGGGAAAAGTGAAACTCTCTTTTGTTTCCTGGGGTTCCCCTCCCGAGAGCTCTTTTACCATTTTGAGGTCAGCCTGACAATGAGGGGGAGATGGGAGAAGGACCAGCTGGAAGTAGAGAGCACGCAGACTGTTGTTTAAGTGCCGAGACCTGGCTGCTCACCTGACACCAATCGTAGACCCTTACTTTTTAACCTGCGTTAGCTTAAGTTAGTTCACTTGGTTTCTATCCTTCGTACCAACAGAATTCTGAACAACACAGTGGGCTTGACACAGGCCAGATCTCCAGAGCAGTTCCGAGGCAGTACTTGCATTCCGAGGAGTAGAATCAGCCATCCTGAGGATGTCTGTTCACAGAAACCCCTGAACACTCTCCAGTGGGCTGCGGGTTGCTGGTGCTGTGGTCGAAATTCCGTCCTGCCCTCCTTGATCCTTTCCATAAAACTGGAGTTAGCAGAGAGTGACAGCAGAGAAATGTCAGTGTCACATCATGTCAGCTGCACAGTTGAAAACAAATCTCAAGATGTGCTTGAAAGGGATGGTAATTAATACAAAGGGAAATTGTACTTCAGCAGCCAGAGTTCTCATGTGATAGACATACTTTTTTCCCCTTGGTTTTATTAATTATTATTATTATTATTCACTTAATTTGCTAGAGGGCATGTGCACTCACCAGAGAGAGGAAAAAGTGAGAAAGCAAGCCATCAGGTCTGGGACTCAAACACATGTGGGAGTCCAGTGCCTTAACCATCACACCATCTCCTGGTCCCAATGAGCATGCTTTTAAATTTAGGCTCTGTGTTCTAGGTTTGTGACCATAGCCGAGTTACCTAACTATTTAGCCATGATTGCCTTACATTTAAAATAGGAATAATTATAGTCCTACCTAATAAACTTTTTTTATTTATTTATTTTTTTTTGTTGTTGTTTTTGAGAGGTTTTTGCTATAGGGTGCGTGCACTCACCAGAGATACAGAAAAACGAGAAATCACCCCCCAGGACAGACAACCATGCTACAATCCCTTCTCCTTCATTCTCCTTTCGGGATTCTGGGCATGCATGCACATGCACCCTATATGAGTTTCAAGTTGCCAGGTCCAGGGCTCAAATTGCAGTCAACCAACATGGGAGTCGAGCGCCTCAACTACCAGGTCACCTGCTGGCACCCCTAATAGGCTTTTTTTGTTGTTGTTTAAATATATTAAATAGGTTAATTTAGCGAATAAGTTTAGAATAGTGGCTAGGCATAATAAGTACTCAAAATATAATGTTTATGGGAACCAGCAGTTAGCGTAATGGCTATGTCGCTGGACTCCCACGTAGTCGACCGCGGTTCGCGTCCCGGACCCGGTGGCTTACAACTCACGCCGGGCGCGTGTGCGTGCGTGCCCAAGATCCCGAGAGGAGAATGGAGGAGAAGGGATTGCGGAGTGACCATCCCCCCTGGGGGGTGATTTCTCGCTTTCTGTCTCTATGTCTCTCTCTATCTGTCTGGCGAGCGCACGCGCCCTATAGCAAAAACCTCTCAAAAAAAAAAAAAAATATAATGTTTATGAGTATTGGGACCAGCAGTTAGCGTAATGGCTATGTCGCTGGACTCCCACGTAGTCGACCATGGTTCACATCCCGGACCTGGTGGCTTAAACTCACGCCGGACGCGTGCCCAAGATCCCGAGAGGAGAATGGAGGAGAAGGGATTGAAGCGTGGCCATCCCCCCTGGGGGGTGATTTCTTGCTTTCTATCTCTCTGTCTCTCTGTCTGTCTGGCGAGCGCACGCGCCCTATAGCAAAAACCTCTTCCAAAAAAAAAAAAGTCAGTAAAATGTTTATGAGTATTATTCCTTTTTAAACTTAGGCATTGCAACCGTTGGCTCCAAAACAGAACCCTGGATTCTCACACCGTGACACGGTGATGTGATCATCTGTTTCTCTGGTCACATTTGGATATGAATCTGGCAGCCCAAGGAACAAAAGTGAAACTCTGGGCTAGACCGTAGCACGTTGTCAGTTTCTTGTGGGTTAATGGTTAATACAGAAAAGCAACCAAGTATGACTGCTGTATCAAGATTGTATTCAGCCTTAAAGCAATTTCCATTTTTATATGTTCACTTTAGACCAGTTTGTATAATATGAAATCAATGAGGAGAGAATTGTGTTGGCCAGAAATCTGCCTGGTAAGAAAAACCAAAAACATTTTCTTAGACCACATATGCCTTTAAACATTGTTATTTAATTTTTTTTATTTCCCTGCAAAGATGTGATTACGGTATTACAAGGAAGACATTGTAGTTACACAATAGCCTTCATTCAGCTCCCTTGAAGCAAATATTATACATGTCGAGTGGAAGTACAACCACATGTTATAAAAGGAAACTAAGAAAAAGGGTGGAACATCTGAAATTGATTAGAAAATCAGGAAAGGAAAGGCTGGTTTTTTTTTTTTTTTTTTCTTTTGTAAATTCTTAAGCTCTTCTCTTTTAGGTAGTATTGCAAAATATGAGTTTCTGTTATAGGAACAAAATTATTGGTGTGAAAAATAAAGCATTATAATAATTTAAATGAATTTTAAAAACAGATCATTGATCTCAGTTTCAGGTAAATAATTGCCTAGGTATCTCAATTTATGGCTGCTTTTAATATTTTTTTGTGCCTCCTTCTTCATTGTCAGATTGTCAGCTACCACTTATTACAACTGTCAGAATGCCTGCGTCTAAAAACTGCCCCTGTTAATTTCTCGCTTCTAATCTACAGTGGAGAAGGAAATTGGATTTCCTCTGTGAGAGTGAATATGCTCTGAATGCAAGTAAGAGTTTTCTAGTGGTGAATTGGTGACCTTAAAGTACATATCCTGCATTTGCTCCTACTTTTCTCAGCCATATCCAGGTGAGGATGTGACCGCCGGTTAAGTGAGGTGCTTTTGCAACACATTTTAAGTTTCTGGTTTTCTATTTGTTTTGCTAGAGGGTGTGTGCACTCATCAGAAAGACAGAAACAGAGAGGGAAAAAGCATCCCTAATGGGGCATGGTCACAGAGCAATCCCTTCTCCATTTCTCCTGTCAGGATTTTTGAGCCCGTACACACGTGCACTCGGGCATTTCTCAAACTGCCAGGGCCAGAGCTCAGCCTGAGAGGTCAGCTATGTGATACCCAGCTCCCCTAACCCCCAGGCCACGTGGCTGGCGCTCGCTCGCTCTCTCTCTCTTTCTCTCTCTCTCTCTCTTTTTTCCCCATGTAGCTAAGCTTTGCACCTATGCATGATTTATTTTCCCTTGCTTACGACCTTCCAGTGGGGGTGTCTAATGTCAACAAGAACAAATCCAGATCCTATATTTTATACCCATTGCTCTTCTAAAGTGATCCCTCTCCCTTCTCTAGCCAATCATTGACTGCATCGTTGTTTTCCGAATATGCTAAACTCCTTCCCATATGCAATCTTTTAAACTGTTGCTTTGAGTTCAGGCATATTTTCCTACCTATCGTAACCTCATACTTTTTTTTTTTTTTTAAATTGACTATAGAGCATGCACTTGGCAGAGAACAAGAGAGGGAAAGTGAGAAATCACCCCTGAGAGGGAATGGCCACATTGCAGTCCCTTCTCCTCCATTTTCCTCTCGTGCTTTTGGGCATGCTCAGTATGTCTCTGCATGCTATTATCTGCTCTGGGCAAACGAACATTCTTAAGTACAGAGACAAAAAGAGTATTACAATTTCCTGTTTATGTCCTCCCCATCTTCTTGTCTTATGTCTGGTAGAAAGGAAGTGATATCTTCCAGGGCAGCAAGGATGGTGAGTGATCTGAGTAAATTGTTTGCCTTCCTTGGTACTTATCTTCATTTTTACTCTGACAACCCTTCTCCATATAAAGACGTCCAGATGTTGTCATGTTACATCAGATTAGGAAGGAAGCAGCAATTCCTTTTTGTTTTAAAGAACTATTTATTTTATTTTATTTATTATTATTTTTAATTTGCAATAGGGCACATGCACTAACCAGAGAGAGAGAGGGAAAGTAAGAAAACAAGCCGGCAGGTCCGGGACTTGAATCACAGTTGACCATGTGAGAGTCCAACACCTTAACTAGCACATTTCCTGCTGGAAGTAGCAATTTCTCAATGACTAACTATTCTACATCTGCGTGGGTCTTTCGGGGAAGCTGGACCCAAAGGATTCCATTGCATATACAATGGTAGAGGTAGCAGGTTCACCAGTAGGTATTTAATGGCTTCAGGCTTTTTTTTTAGACCGAGAATAGTTTTTATCTCAGACATATGGTCGGATATATGCTAATATAGCTCTCTAACTGTGAATGCTTTGTATTTCCAACTTTAAAAGAACATCTTTTTATAATTCTATTATTCCTCTTCCCATCTCTATATTTTGCCAAAGAGAATGTTTTCCAATATGTTTCTGCTTTTTCAAAGCCTTCTAATGAAAAATTTGCCCTCTCTCTTTTTTTATATTCCAGCTGAAGATTATTTTACTCTTATTCTAACCATTGGTTAATGGATCACGTGAAAAATTTGAGTTTTCCTGACCCAAATGCTAAGTTTTTTTTTTTAAGCTATCACAACTGGTTTAACAATTACTAGAAATGAATAAAATCCATCCCGAAAATAAAATACATATCAGTAATTGGGCGACCCTCAGAGTCTCCACTTAATAATTCATAGAACCCCGCAAAGGATTCAAAGGTATCTGGGTTGTCCTATTACAACAGGATGAGAATGATGGTAAGGTCAAAAGAGCCTCACGTTGGCCCAATTAAATTAGTTTTATGTGCAGGAAATTTTTGTTGTAAATGTGCATACTATCCGGTGTTGGCAGACAGTTCAGTGATCCACCGGCTTCCTCCAAGGGGGAGAACGCTGAACGGCAACCTCACCACTGGAAGCCAGCTTTCAAAGCGAAGAGCTCGCATGCCTATAGATGCAGGGTGGTGTATGTCAGACCATGATGGTTTATTTCTAAGTCATCTCAGAACTCAGAGGTAATGCCGTGTTCCATTTTGTGTTGCCCCAGCACCTTTCTCTTCCTGGTACCAAATGAGCCTAAAGAATGACACAGAGCCTCAGCCCACCATGATTTCATCCCCTGCACACCCACATTTCCCCAAAGCTTATTACAAAGGGGAGCTAATTACAGAGCTGACTCACTATACAAAGCTGACACATATAATATAGAAAAAGCTTTTTATTACCAGATAAATGCTTTCTAAGCTGCAATTATAGTGAACAGCAAGTGGTGATTCTCAAGGATGGCTAATAACAGGTCTGATTTCCACTGGATTATACCGGGAGTGGGGGGGGGGGTGGGCTGGACCCCACCTCCTACTTCACTGTAGTGGCATGAATTTGCATTAGGTAAAACCTTCGTTTTCAGATGAAAGAAATGTAGATGGTGAACTTCTTGACTAAGGGCAAATGCTTATTATAAACTGTATTTTATATCTAAGATACATTAGATAACAGGGTAATACTGACACGTGACCTTCTTGTAACTTTGTACAAAGAAATTTCTGTTATTTTCTCATTTGTTTCCTCACTATTTTCTGGCAAGTAATATGCTCCTTTATAAGTTATCAGTGGAGATTTGAAAGTTTGGAGGGAAAAATGTTACAGCAAAGGAAAGGCTTGGAAAAATACCCAAGTTTTATTATATATCTGCTAGAGAATTGTAGTGTTCTCCCTTATCCATCAGAGCCAGACCTCCAATGGAGGCCTAAAATTGTGGGTAGTACAGAACCCTATGCATTCATTCAGTGGTCAGGAAAGTCATGACATATTTTTCTATGGTTTTCAATACAAAAATGCATCTGGACTTTCTGGACAACTATATGTGTGTGTATACACACACACACACACACACACACACACACACACACATATATATATATAGAGAGAGAAACACACATACACACACATATCCACACACTGTTTTTTCTATTACACATACATACATACCTATGATAAAGTTTATAATTAGGCACAGTTAATTATAAAAGAACAACGATGACAATACCATGTAATAAAAGGCATGTGATTGTAGTCTCTCTCTCTAAATATCTTACTGTGCTGTACTCACCTATTTTTGGACTGTGGTCAACCATGGGTAATTTGGTACCTTGGAAAGTGGTAGATAAAGAGGAATCACTATACAGCTTTTAACTACGGGGCTCAGAATGTTTATGCGCTCACTTCCTACTCGTCCATTGTCATCCAAGTGTCCATTTTTCTTTGTTTTAAAGAGGGTGATGACAATTATGAAATGGACCAAGCTTATCGTAACATCAATTTTCAGTGTAGTCACACACTAGTGAAAGCTTTCTCATGGAAAGTTTATATGCCTTGTTGAAAAAAAAATCCACTGGGCCAGCCAGTGGCATGGTGGTTGGGTGGCTTGATGCCACATGATTGACTGCATGATTTAAGACCTGGACCCCTCAGCTTGAGAGATATGCTGGGTGTGTGCCCAAAATCCTGCAAGGAGAAATTATGGAGAAAGGATTATGGCATAGCCATCTCCCATAGGGGTATTTTATTATTTTCTCTTTCTCTCTCTCTCTCTCTCTCTGTTTCTCTCTGGCAAGGTCACACACCCTCTGGTATATTAAAAAAATAATTTAGAAAAAAAACCTATTTGCACAAGATTATTCTATCAACAATTTGGGTGTCCCATTGATATTAATTATTTCATTTTTAAATTCTGAATTTTGAAATTTGTCAATAAGCAATATAAGCACATAGCAAAAGTTTCAAGAGTCATGAAAAGTGTGTACAGTGATTCTCTGATTCTCCAATAAGTCTTTCTCCGATTCTCCCTAAAGCAACCACTGCTATCAACATTTGTTATATCATCTAGACATACCCTATCCATTTATAAGCAGATGAGAAACAACCTGCTTCAATACAAAAATGACAGCATAGCATGTAATAGTTCTACTCCTTGCCTTTTCATATAATAATGTATCTTGGAAACCTATATTCAGCTGTTTTATTATTTTTATGGCTATATAATACTCTATCACAATGCTTACATACACTAAGGGCCTCTGATCTTTTAAGGTATACTTAAAATAAAAGTATGTTTCCTTCCTGGTAATCAGAATATATGATGATTTACCTTCCTATTCTTATTTAGAATACTTTTGTGCAAGAAAGTCAGCATAATATGTTTTCTTATATAGACGGCAGGCAAATGCATGTTTTTAAGTACTAACTTTATAGCTAAGTAGCAGGTTATTCAGAACCTCTGAATCTGAGTGGTTTCATTTGTGAAATGGAGTAATATCTATTGCAAAAGATTATTGGAAGACTAGGTAAACTAGTGACGACACATCTTAGCTCGGTGTGTGGTACATAATCAGTGCTATGACTAGGACATTTATATCTCTACTTATCTGAACATATTCATATATACGTCTATATCCGCTCGTATCTGTATCTGTGTCTATAGAAATACTTGTGTCTTTGCTGCATGAAGTTTAAAGATGACTACCTCATTTAAAACCACTGCAATGACTCTCTATCCTTTTTCTCTATTTTTCTTTATAGCACTTTTTATTTAAAGGTTTTTGCCATATGGCATGTGTGCTCACTAGAGAGAGACAGAGACAGGGAAAGGGATACATCATCCCTGATTGGGGATGCCACAATCTCTTCTCGTTTGTTCTTCTCCTGGGATTTCGGGCACTCACATACGTGAGCCCAGTGTGATTTTCAAGCCACCAGGTAGGGGACTCGAACTGTGGTTGGCCATGTTGGAGTCCAGCACCTTAATCACCAAGCCACCTGCGGGCCCTTCTTTAAACCATGTTTTGACACCTGCTATCATATGATATACTTGTTTACTGTCTTCTATATCCATCAAACTATGACTACCAAAGGGAACGAGATCTGTCTCTCTTATGTATCATTGTGTCCTTTAAAGCCTTCAACTATACTTGACATATGCCAGGTATTTAATAAGCATTTGCTTAATGAATGAATTAATAAACATTTACTACGTATCTACATTAGACCTTTACTCTTACAATTAAAGTGTACACTGAATATTTAGTTCTTATAACATATAGAGCATGCTACGTAATAGAATCTTAGAATCAAAGCAATATGATATGAATGTTATACACTATTGTAGGTTCTGGGCAAATAAATAAAATAATCACTATCTGCTAGAATCAGACTGCAAGAAGGGGAAAGGATTTGAAAAATCATGGCTCTAAGTCCTTCAATGCACAAATAAAGACAAGTTAGCTTGAGGGGTAAAGCTTGAACTAAAAAAATTAGGTCTTCTGACTCCAATCCTTCCTTCCTTATTAATTTGCCTCTCAGACACCTATTGTATGCTTGACAAGGCACCACGGGATTCTAGAGGTTTAAAAAGGTCTCAGGAACTTTGTAAAACTCTCTCTCTTTTTTTTTAATTTGCCAGAGAGCACATGCACTTGCAAAAAGAGATAGAGATAGAGATAGAGAGAAAGAGAGATAATACTTCCTCCCCCTCCCCCCATGGTGGCAATGCCACCATCTCTTCTCCATTTCTCCATCCAGTCTGGATTTTCGACACATGTACTTGCACTAGGCATGTTTTCAACCACTGAGGCTGGGATTCGAACTGTGGTTTGGCTATGTGGGACCAGCTCTCTTAACCACTATCCCTCTGGCTGGCCTGAGTCCTCAGGAACCTTATTTGAGAAGACAAAGCTAGCATCCCTGAACCTGTGGAGAGCACCGAGCGCGAGCACAATTCCAGGGACTGCGCTAAGCGGTGGAGTGACTCAGAGATATCCGGAAAGGGTTCATGGGGCTGTGGGGCTTCAGCTGGACTATGAAGGATGACCTCATTTGGGGGAAATTTGGGGGAATATCACAAAGCAGGACCACATGGAAAAAATGTGTTTTTATGAGTCAGGGAGAAGGGAAACAGATGACAGGTAAGTGGTGGGAAGAATCGCTGGGGTATGGGGCAAGCGCGGCAGATAGCCTCCACAACAGTCACGCCTCAGAGATGGAAGAGCTGAGGGGTTTTATTTTCACGATAAAGGCCTAGAACAAGTGGAGGATGTGAGAGGAGTCCAGCAGCTTTGCTGATGGTGTGCATGCAGCACTCACCCGCTTGTCCTAGGGACTAGCTGTCCCTAACTCCTCTTCTGTTAGCTTTCTAACACCCTCCCCTAGTAATGCTGGCACCCATTAACTTCTTGGTGAAATCTCTGAATTTGCTGTTTTGGCCACCCTGTTTCCTTTATATGTCCACTGTACAAAACCCCTGGTTTCTATGATATGCCCCTCTCTTCTTGTTTTCCCTTTCTCTCTGATTATTTGTGCTGTTTTGAGTCTTCTTTATTCTCTTTTTAATTTTTAGGTTTTTCCTTAAGATGTGTGCACTCACCAGAGAGAAACAAAGAGAGGGAAACTGAGAAATCACCCCAGAGGGGAGCCATGCTGTAATCCCTCCTCCTCCATTCTCCTCTGGAATTTGTACACACACACATGCAGTGTGATTTTCACACTGCTGGATCCAGGACTCTACCCGTGGTCATCTGTGTGGGAGTCCAGCACCTTAACAACCACACCACCTGTTGGCCCTGCTTTATTTCCCCTCAAATGCCACTAGTCCTTACGCCTACTTCGGCCTTTCCCTTCTTTGCCATTCTCTTCCTTTCCCTCCTCCCTCCCTTCCTTTTCCTCTCTCTTCTTTCCCCTCCCAGAGCTACACACACTGTTTGTATAACAGCACGAAAACCCTTGGCTTCACCTATCATGATGGTTGACGAAATCTTGCTCTCTACCCCAAATTTCTCTGCTAAAATAAATAAAATGCAATCAACTGACTACCTCCACTCTACTGTCCCACAGGAATGACAAGCCCTACGTGTCAAACAGGACTCATTCTTTCCCCAAACTTCCTTTTCCTACCTTCCTTTGACCTTCAAGTCTGAGAGTCTCCTCAGCCCTTCCCCCCCCCAACATCGAATGAATCCCTAAGTGTTGTTCACTTGAACTCCAATATGTGGCCAGCCTTCTTCATATCCACGCTGTCGTGGACCTTGTCCCAGATCACAGGATCAGCGTGTTATTGCGGTCGCTTTTCAGCCAGTCTGCTGGTTTCACTTGTGCTTGTCTAAACTATTCTAAATTATCGTCAATTTCTAAGAAGCAAAACCACTCATGTCCCTCTTATGTTTAAAACATTTGGTTTGTCAGCTCAGCTGCTGTGGCACAGCGGGAATGCCAGTCCCATGCAAGGCTGGAAGCTGTATGGCGGACAGCAGGTTCAGGTCCCCTGTTGAACTGAAAATTGCTTATGTGGGTGTCCAGGTGCCAGAGTCCTGAGGAGTTAGAGGGCTGGGGAAGGAGATCTCAGAAGGACAGCACCCTGTTCTGAGTGCCTTTCTCCCTCTCTAAAAAAAATTTTGTTTGTTTGCTTTTGCTATAGGGGGCATTTGTTCACCAGAGAGAGAGGGAAAGTGAGAAATCACCCCCTTTGGGAATGGCCACACCCCAATCCCTTCTCCATTCTCCTTTCAGGATTTGGGGCATGCATGCACACACATGCCCTTGGCATGATTTTCAAGCCACCAGGTCCGGGACTTGAACTGCACAACCGGCCATGTGGGACCTAGTTCCGAAACCTCCACACCACCTGCTGGCCCTCAAAAAAAAAAAAAAAAAAAAAGTTTTTCATTTGTCCCCCATTTCCTTCAGGACAAAATTCCAATTCTCTAACAAATTCCTTGACAAATTCTTGGTGATTTGACTCTAGTCTCCCTTTTTACCTTACACTACATTCATTTCAGGAAAAGAATAGGTGCCAAGTGTCTTTGACTGAGCTAATGTACAGTGCATTCCTGAAGGGTAAACTCATTTGGTATGCTCTAATGATATACAGTGATTGAATGGAAAAGATGAGATTTTTTTTTTTTTTTTTTTTTTTTGGAGAGGTTTTTCGCTATAGGGCGCGTGCGCTCGCCGGACAGACAGAGAGAGACAGAGAGACAGAAAGCGAGAAATCACCCCCCAGGGGGGATTGGTCACGCCGCAATCCCTTCTCCTCCATTCTCCTCTCGGGATCTTGGGCATGCACGCACACGCGCCCGGCGTGAGTTGTAAGCCACCGGGTCCGAGACGCGAACCGCGGTCGACTACGTGAGAGTCCAGCGACATAGCCATTACGCTAACTGCCGGTTCCCAAGATGAGATTTTTTTAAAAGAGAAAAAGAAATGTGCCGAGCACTCTGTTAGGCAATAGAGATCCAAAAAGAGTAAGACACAGTCCCTATCCCCAAGAATCTTGCAGTCTAACAGGGCTCGATCTATAAACAAGGGATTCACACAATAGGCTGACAGCAATACTACTGGGAGACTAGTTCAGGTCAGCTCTCTGGTCTAATCCCAGCCGGGCTCCATCTCCGTGTGGGGGATGGCACTTCTCATCACCAGTGTCTTAGTATCAGCCCACTTCATCCGCCACCTCCTAGGAGACAGTTCCAGCCCTTTTCTCTCTTTAGCGCATTAGCACAATAGCTCAAGAAATACTTGCTGATGAATATATCTGATGGAAGACACCAGGGACACCACCGATGGAGGCATTTACTGTGGAGTAAGAAGTGCTATCGAAAGAGTTTTTAGCTATAAGGGAAGATCATTTCCATTTTCCACTATAGGCGACTCAATGGAAAGAATGGATGAGACCAGGTACTTTTTTTTTTTTTTTTTTTTTTTTTCTTTTTTTGGAGAGGATTTTTTTCGCTATAGGGCGCGTGCGCTCGCCAGACAGACAGAGAGAGACAGAGAGATAGAAAGCAGGAAATCACCCCCCAGGGGGGATGGCCACGCCGCAATCCCTTCTCCTCCATTCTCCTCTCGGGATCTTGGGCACGCACGTACACGCGCCCGGCGTGAGTTTAAGCCGCCGGGTCCGGGACTCGAACCGCGGTCGACTACGTGGGAGTCCAGCGACATAGCCATTACGCTAACTGCTGGTCCCGAGACCAGGTACTTTTGAATGAGAAAAGATTTGAATCCAGGGAGAATATTAGAGAACATGGGGGGTGTGGGGGGGAACCAGGTCAGATTCAGGAACGGGGAAACTCTGAAGCCACAGGCCCAGGGCCAGCTCTGTCCCCATCACACTCTTCTCTGCAGGAGGGACAGAGCTGCAAAGCACCACATCAGACGGTTTGACTTCTAGTATTTCAGCTCTATCGTGGCTAGAGTGCTCTAAAGAGATATAATCTGGGGGCCAGCAGATGGCATAATGGTCACGTTGCTAGACTCCCACATAGTTGACCATGGTTCAAGTCCTGGACCTGGTGGCTTCAAACTCACGCAGCGTGTGTGTGTGCGTGCTCAAGATCCTGAAAGGAGTATGGAGGAGAAGGGATTGTGGTATGGCGATCCCCCTGCCTGCTACCCCCCGGGGGGTGATCTCTCCCTTTCTGTCTTTCTGTCTCTCCTGCAAGTACCCTATAGCAAAACAAACAAACAAACAAAACAAACAAGCAAACAAAAAATTCTCTTAAAAAGAGAGAGAGCGAGAGTTACAATCTGAATAATGAAATTGATACAGTCTTAGGGAAGACACAGAGAAGATGGAACACTTACCTGAACTGCGAATTATTCTTGCTTCACTGGAGAACAATGAGGCGGAACTCTGCCTTCCATTACTGCTTCTCTAATACAAGGTGATTAGTTTAAATTTTAGGTGATGGCGCATGTTTATGTAACACACTAAATTCTATTTGGGTATTAACATTTTTGTTTTGACCATTCCATTTTGAGACAATTTACCTGAGGCTATGGAATTGTTTCTTTCTAATGAATGCGTTAGGGCTGAATATTAAGATATATGGGAGGCTTCTCCCCAGTCCTCAATGCTAATCAGATAAAGTAATTTTTGTCTTTGATGCAGAACCAGAGATGAATGAATCTTTGTACTAAAATTAGATTAGACTGACACAGTCATCTGAGAACAGAAATATGCACCCTCTTTGCTAATATTTATTACAAGAGAGCATGATCTTTTTCCTGTTGTTGATCATAGGTACTGGCTATCCCATGGGCAGTAAAATTAAAATTAAGTCGTAAGCTCAGTTCCTAAACTTGGCAAAGGTCGGTTAGCTGTTTCTCCGCAATGAAGAAGATCGGCTACATAGTGCAGACCAGAAACAACTTCATATCAGGGTAGCTTACTATGATCACATGACATCGATGTGTCCACTTTGTGCTCGTCAGTAGTTACTAGAGGGAATTAAGTCCAGGACATCCTTGGTCTTCTATATTCTGCTTGTTTTCAAGTTATTGGGAATGATAGTTATAGATTCCTTATGGAGCTTATTTTACACTCCTGGCCTTTTTATTTATATGAAAGTAGATTCATTCGTTTTGTCATTATGTAATCCTACAAAAATTAGATCTCAGTAGAGAAAATAATAATTCCTCTTGTGATCCATCACCCAGTGATCTCATAATTCTAGTTTCTTTCTTTTTCTTTTACTTTTTTTTAGAGAGAGATATGTGCTATAGAGTGTAAGTTTTAAGCCGCTGGGTCTGAGAATTGAACTGTGGTCGACTACGTGGGAGTCCAGCGATGTCCATCCATCTGCTGGTCCCTTATAGTTCTATTATAACTGGGAAAATTAAAAGGATGACTGTAATCATTTCTAAGGTGATTGGGTAAACTGGATTTCAGATAGCCGAAAGTGTCATCGAAGTAACCGTTAAAGACCCTGATTTCAGGCCCAGCCCCAGTGGCAGCCAGTAGGTGTGCTGCTGCGTGATACAGGAGCCACTACGGGGAGGCTCCAGGTTCTCCTCCCAGGTCTGTCCGAACAGGCCGGGCATCCCTGTGATCCCAGCCAGCAGGGGTGGGAGGAGAGCCACAGCACGAGGACCCTGCTGGGGGTGGGGTGGTGGTCTGTCTGTCTGTCTCTCTCATGAAGGAAATCATTAAGTGAACTTTTCAAAAAGAATCCTGGTTTTAGTATTAAAGTGACGATAACATTCAATCTCATGATCAAGACTTAATTTAGATTCTCAGGCAATTAAAAACAACTCTTAGGTCTTTAACACTCCAGTGATCACAGACTAAATAAACTTCTAACAGAATGAACAGAGTCTAATGAAGTGTGTTTTAATAAAATTCCTGTGAAAGGTCTAGCTTGTGGCATGGGGATAAAGGAGGCTGGATCCTGCATGACTGACTGCACAGCTGGAGTCCTGGACCTGTGGCGTGAAAAACATGCTGGGTGCGTGTGCACAAGCACCCCGAATCCCAAGCGGAGCAAGGAGAAGAAGGGATTGTGGCATGACCATTCCCTCTGGGAGGTGCTTTCTCTCTCTCTCTCTTTCTCTCTTGTTGTCTCTTTCTGACCAGCTCATGAACCCTTTAGAAAATTAAAAAGAAGAAGAAAAATCTTGTCAGGGGCCTAGGTCAGAAGAGAAGTTTTACCTTCTACATTTTGAAATGTAGAAAGGCTTAAAATATATTAGATTGTTGGGAACCAGCAGTTAGCGTAATGGCTATGTTGCTGGACTCCCACGTAGTCGACCGCGGTTCGCGTCTCGGACCCGGTGACTTACAACTCACGCCGGGCGCGTGTGCGTGCGTGCCCAAGATCCCGAGAGGAGAATGGAGGAGAAGGGATTGCGGCGTGACCATCACCCTGGGGGGTGATTTCTCGCTTTCTGTCTCTATGTCTCTCTCTGTCTGTCTGGCGAGCGCACGCGCCCTATAGCGAAAAACCTCTCCAAAAAAAAAAAAAAAAAAAAAAAAAAAAAAAAAAAAAATATATATATATATATATATATATATATATATATATATATATATATTAGAATATTAGATTGTAGAAAATAACCCTTTCTACCATGACAGTATGCATTTTGAACTACCAATGTGTAATTTAAAGTGGTATAGAAATAATCATACACCCAAACACACACGGTTCATGTTGGGATCTCTTGTTAACTTGTCTATAATTTTTTTCTTTCTGAATAATAGGAAACTCAGACCCCGTACATTTGTAGACAGCTGTCATGACTTAATTGTGCTTATCATATAAATAGAGCTAAATGGATTCAGGAAAGCTAGGATGTAATATTCTTTCCCAAATGATAAGGATAACAATTCATACCCACAGACCCTGTTGAATGGTATTTCTTAAAAGCTCCTCTTATTATAGAACAGGAGTCTATAACATATATTTTTTAGTACCAAGAAATATATCAGGACCACTTTTTCAGTGGCCTTCAGCTTGGCCCTCCCTCAATGCCAGTGGCATGTTCCCCACTGCTTCTCGGTAGGAGCTCCTGTCTTTCCACTCCTAGTGCATTTTCTTACAGCACAAAGTAGGATGCTGTCCCTTCCTGCCTGCCTCAGGAGTGGCTATGGTAATATTCCTTCCTGATGTGCCAGGTGAAGCAAGGGCTCCTGCACCAATCAGAGCTGACAGTCCACCACCACCTGGCTAGCCCCACTGAATGAGCGAGCGTCAGCTATCACACAGTCTTCTCTCCTCACATCTCTCACCCCCACGCTCTGAAAATCAGCCATTAGAGGTGGATGACCTTTAGAATGCTGCTTCCAAAAGCTTGATGGCACTTAATTGAGATCTGATTGGACTGTTCTGCAGATCTTCCCTTTACCTTTGACATTTTTGCTTCGCTTTTCGATGCATAATTTTCTCTGAAGGAGAAGCTATTCAATGGTAACATTTACTTCCTCTCACAATCATTTCTAAGAATATTGCTATTGTTTGCTTATTACCTGAGGATTCTTGGAAGAAAAGTGCTTTGTACCTAGAAAAGAAATGAAACGTTTCTTTTTAGTATTTGTGAAGGGATTTACCAAATTGAATGGCTCTTACAATGAAAGCGCACAATTCTTTACCTGGAAAGGAAAACCAGGAAGATGTCTGAAAACACTCTATTCTTCTAAAGCTTTAAAAATTCAGTTTAAAAACTGAGTTTAAGATTTTGGAAGGAGTTAAAAACTAGAGTAAGAGAATGTCATTATACTCAGTTCAAAGAGTTTCAGCTAAAAGTTACTCTTAAAAAAGAAAATTTGTAGTTTTTATACCCAGGGAGAAATCCTTCTTTTCTTTTTTTTTCTTTTTTTTTTTCTTTTTTTTGGAGAGGTTTTTGCTATAGGGCGCGTGCGCTCGCCAGACAGACAGAGAGAGACAGAGAGACAGGAAGCGAGTAATCACCTCCCAGAGGGGATGGCCACGCCTCAATCCCTTCTCCTCTATTCTCCTCTCGGGATCTTGGGCACGCACGCACACGCGCCCGGCGTGAGTTTAAGCCACCGGGTCCGGGACTCGAATTGCGGTCGACTACGTGGAGTCCAGTGACATAGCCATTACACTAACTGCTGATCCCAGAGAAATCCTTCTTTTCTAGTTAGAGGAATTTTGATCTTGGCAACAAGTCTACAATCAATTTCATCTGTAAAACATGCTTTTTAAAAATCTAGAGGCATTGATATCTTGAGGTGTCTACTAGAGAAAGGCTCTGGGAAGATCTAACCATCCACAGAACATGGCCACACTCTATGCACTAATTTAGGGGGGAATCTCATTTCAATGACACCTTATAACGTAGTAAGTCTAAATTAAAATTCGTAGTTTTGAATTTTCAAGAGACAAAGTAAAATGAGAAGAAGCAATACCCATGCCTTATATGAGGTCTATTTGTGATGGATACAAGTCACTTATTCATTCATTCAATACCATTCGTTGAACATCTAGTATAATGAACCAACTATTTTGATCCATAAATAATTAAGTCATCATTCCTTTCCAAGAGGGATGCCGATCAGGGAAGATAAACATGTAGTCAAATAATTATATTAAGATGTGATAACTGCTTATGTTAAATAGTAGACAAGCTGCTCAGAGAACAATGGGACTAACGTTTATCAGACACTGCTAGATGTAATTCTGTAACAAATCACTCCATGGACCTTCCTATGTCCTTTCACAGATGATTCTGTGGGCTTCCTGGCAAGGACTGTGCATAGGACCATTGACTGCAGTGTGCATGTTGTGATCTGGACCACCGACATAGATCATGAGACCATGGATGGTGGCCCAGGGTTAGTGAGTGTAGACCATGGGTGGTGGCCCTGTGGTAGTGTGTGTAGACTGTGGGTGGTGGCCCTATAGAAGTGGGCATAGACTGTGGGTGGTGGACCTATGTAGTGGGCACAGACCATGGGTCGTGGCCCTGTGTAGTGGGCGTAGACTATGGCTTGTGGCCCTGTGTAGTAGGTGTAGACCATGGGTGGCGGCCCTGTGTAGTGGGCGTAGACCATAGGTGATGGCCCTGTAGTATGGGTGCAGACTATGGTTCGTGGCCCTGTGTAGTGAATATAGACCATGGGTGGTGGCCCTGTGCGGTGGGTATAGACCATGGGTGGTGGCCCTGTGTGGTGAGTGTAGACCATGAGTGGTGGCCCTGTGGTAGTGGGCACAGACCATGGGTGGTAGCCCTGTGTAGTGGTTGTAGACCATGGGTGGTGGCTCTGTGTACTCGGTGTAGACCATGGGTGGCAGCCTGTGCTAGCACATGCCCAACCCTCAGTAGTTGAAAGAATGGGTGAATGGACATAGTATGGAAGGACAGATTATGGTGTAGACAGATATTAGGTTTGAGAAGTAAGGCAACTTTGTCTAGTTTCAGAATGAAGTCCTCTACATAATAATTGAGAGAAATCCCATTTATAAAAGTAACAATATTGGAACAGATGGTTTCAAATGCAACCTAAATTACTAAAGAATATAAGAAGTTTCCAATTTCTTTTTAAAAAATGATAAAGCATTGATACCAGAACCCACATATTGCAGCAAAAAACAAACAACAAACAAACAAACAAACAAAAAACACAAAGAAAATGATAGAGCAATCATTTTTATGAATATCTTTGTAATCTAAATAAAACATTAACAATCTGAACTCAGCAGCCCACTAAAAACAAAATAAATTATGACCAAGTAACATTTTATCTAGAAGTACAGGAATAAGTCAACATCACAAAAAACTATTAATATCATTGCCATATTAGTAAGTCAAAGTGAAAAAAATAAATGATTATTTTCATAGAAGCTGAAAATGTGTTTAATAATACTCAACATAAATTCTGTTTTTAGAATTTTTATTTAATTTTATTTATCCATTTATTTATTTTATTTTAATTTGACCAAAGAGGAAGAGAGAGAGAGAGAGAGAGAGAGAGAGAGAGAGAGAGAGAGAGAGAGAGAGAAATGTGAGAAAGCAAGCCACCAGGTCTGGGACTCAAACTGTGGTCAGCCATGTGGTAGCCCAGCACCCTTAACCACCACACCACCTGCCAGCCCCTCAACATCAATTCTTAATAAAGAGCTTATAAATAAAATAAAAATCAGTAGATATGTTTTATCATGTTAAAAAAAAGCCCACCTCCACCTTAAAGTGACATTATGTTAATTTAAGATTATAGCTAGAAGTGGTAAACAAGACAAGGATATCTGCTGCAATTTAACATTGTTCTAGAAATCCTGATAAACACAATTAGAAAAGACAAAGGGGGGCCAGTTAATGGTGTGGTTGTTACTGTGGTCAACTCCCACCTGGCTAACTACACAGTTTGAGTCCCGGACCTGGCGCCTTGAGAAACAGAGCCAGGTACACTTGTGCGTGTGTGCACAAAGTCCTGAAAGGAGGGAGAAGTGGTCGCGAGTGGGTTCTGGCATGACTATCCCCCACAGGGAGTGCTTTCTCACCATCCCCTCCTCTGGAGAGCACATGAGCCCTCTGGCAAAACTTGAAAAAAGTGGAAAAGGCAAAGAAACTAAATAAATATACATTGGGAAAAAGGAAGTAACAGCACTGTTAATTCCAGGTGATATAAGCATAAAGAACAACACCAGAGAATCAACTGGAAATGTATATAAATTCAGAGTGTCCAATAAGGCAGCAGGGTACTGAATTGTATGTAAATAACTATCCTTCACACATACAGACATAGCAATGTTGCAAACCCCAACTACTGGTAGAGATTGGCATTTCCAGTATACTTCTGGATTATTTATTTACTTATTAATGGCATGGGTGCCCTCCAGAGGTGAGTTAGCCATGACCTTTGTCTGCTTTTCTCTGGGAACTTCTAGGATGCTGTCTGTGAGTTTAATATTCTAGTTTCACTATGATGATGTTAGATGAGCATTTTACCCACTCTCCTCAGACTTTACCCGCTCTCCTCAGGACTCAATAAACTCTTTTCACTTAATATTTCATGTGTCTTTATAGCTGGAGAATATAAGCATTTTAAATCCAAATATTGTGTTCTACCCATACTCTCTATTCTTTATTCCTGAAGTTTCAACCATACGTATCTTGGACCTGGTCTTTCCATCCCCCATTTCTCTCTCTCTCCCTCTTTACAATTACATATATATATATATATATATATATATATATATATATATACACACACACACACACACACACACACATGTGTGTGTATATATATATATACATACATATATATGTACATATACATATATATATACACACACACAATATATATACACACACACACATATACATACACACACTTTTTTTTTTTTTGCTCAAGAGTGTGCGCACTCAGCAGGACAAGAAGATAGAGAGGGAAAGTGAGAAAGCACCTCCTGTGGGGGACAGTCACACCACGGTCCCTTCTCCATTACTCTTTTCAGATTGGGGCATGCACAAACACACACCTGGTGTGTTTCTTAAGCCTCTGGGTCTGGTACTCAAACCACACAGTTGGCTATGTGGGATCCGGCCATCTTAACCACCGCACCACCTGCTTCCCCTCACTTGTATTTTCTCTCTCCCTATCTTGCTTTGGGATTCTCAGTGGGCTACCTAGATCTGTCTGCCAATTCAATAATCTCTTGTGGTTGTATTTAATCTACTGTTCAACAATCATTGTGGAGTTTTAAAAAATTAAACTTATATAGGTTTTAAATTTTGAATTATATATTTTTATTTTTAAAGCCAACTTTATCAAGATACAATTTATATGTAACAAAGCACACCCATTTAAACTACTCAATTAGATGAGTTTTGATAAATGTAGTCATCCTTGAAGCCACCACTACATTCAAAAGACAGACATTTTCTATCACTCTGAAAATTTCCTTGTGACCCTTTGAAAAGTTTTTGGCAAGTAATTTTTCTAATATTTTTTCTTTCCCCCTTCTCTATTTCCTTTTCCTCTAGAATTCAAATTATATGCATATTGAATATTTGGATATTAAAATTATATTTTTAGTGACATTTTAATGTATCTGAGACAGAGGAAGAATTTTTCATATAGCTCAAATGGCCATACCAACCTGAAGTTCATACATACTCTTTAAAATTTATGAGTAAAGATCCTTGGATGCATTAATTTATGGCTATGTAATATGCCATTTTATTTAACATTTTTCTATTTTTGACTACTGAGATTGTTTCAATTTTTTGCTAATGTAAATAGTTTTAAAATATCTTTGTACACCAAGTATTTTCTTCCACATTTAAGATTATTTTCTTAGGAGCCTCTGAAAGAAAAGTATGCATGGCCTTAACATTCTCAATACTTATTGCCAAAATATACTTTAAAGGAATGTGACCAAATCTGATAGGCAGGCGATAACAGCCTGCTGGACTCGTACTGTTTCAGCAGCATTGGGTGTTTTAATTTTTGTAATTTTTTGCTAGTTGAAAGGATAAAAACAATATTTTTAAAATTTGCATTTGCAGGATTACTGGTAGCATTGAACATTTCTCCAGGTTTGTTTACAGTGTGTTTTGAGGATTGTTGCCTTAGGTACTTTGCACTTCATTGATTAGAGCCTTACTTTTCTTGTTGATTTGTATAACTCCTTTCATAATAGAGATATAAACCCATTGTATTTGTAGAACTCTTCCTTCCAATCTATGGTTTAATTAATTTGTAAATTGCTGTTAATGTGCATTTATTCTACTTGAGGCAAACTTTGTCCATTTTAGTCAGTTAAAACTGAGGAACCCATTTTTTTGGGAAGGTATACAGACTGTAACTCTGATTCAGTCCGATGTGATTCAAAACAGCCTGCAGTGCGTACCTCAGAGGAGTAAAGCTGGTGGTGATGGCCCCCAGGTAAAGCTGCATCCTGCAGGGTGGGACAGTAAGGCTGTCCAACTGGGAGAATTATGGCTAATGCATTGTGAAGTTATTGCGAGATCGGCAAGCAGCTTGAATAACTCACCTCTAAAGTGTATTTACATAATCAAGGAAATTCCCAAAAGAATGAGTGGACCTGCCCAATCATTTGCCAATAGTTAGGTTTCAGAACAGAAGGCATGAAAGCAAACATGTGTGGGGCTGAGTCATTCTTCCTCGATTATGAAATGGGTGATTAGTTTACATCCATTATAAGTGGCCATGAAGACTCACTATTGTGGGAGATATAGTCAAGAAAATGTAAAATTTGTGAATACAGATCGTGTAAGAAATTAAACAGGAGACATAATTAGGGAAAAACATATCATACGTGATAATCAGCATTAGTCAATAGTTTAGAACTAATTGGCTCCAGAAGAGTCTAGCCCGAATCAATGCCAAATGCCTAAAACTGTACTGCCTTTGGCCAACATCACTGATAGTATTAATAAAGCTGGAAAATAAATTCTGGAAGAGTGCTCTCCCAGCATGGTGCTGAATATCACATCTTTGGGTTCCAGGCCCAGCCTTCACGTCTGTCGTGGGCAGCATCCTGAACAGCAGTGCTGGAAGCCACGTGGCTGACATTCTCGTCCTGGTCAGCATGAAACATGGCAGGCGGGTATGTGTGCCCAAGATCCTGAGGAGCCGGAGGGCTGGTGGACGGGCATGGCCAGGTGAAGAGACCCTGTCAGAGCTGCTACTCTCTGTTCTCTGTCTCTCTCATGCATGTACACATGCTCTCAATCATACATAAAAAAGCAAAAGTCCTGGATTAAGTGCAGGCTCTCTTCCCTCATTCCTGTAGACTTGCTTGTATTTACCCTCAAGAGGATTGTTTTTGAGAAACCGTGAATGTAAATCTTCCTGCCTTCAGTGTTCTAGCTTTCTGCCTGGTGCGAGGTGACTCGGGGACTAGTTTTGTGCTGCCTGTAATGGCCTTGGGCTGCTCCAGAACACCTCCGCTGTTCAGAGGTCACCACCCGCCTTAGTGACCCCTGGAGGTCCTCTGTCCAGCACCGTCCCCAGGCCCTACTCCTTCACCCCATCTACTTGCACAGTCAAAGCCAGGAGAAACCAGAGTCCCATCCCCATTTCTTTTCTTTCTGAAAGCTACCTGAAGCAATGAATTTTATTTCAGACTTTCTACACAGAGCCACAAGATTTATTTTTTGCTGGTTGGCTTCCACTTCTCAATAAAAGCAGTTACGCTAACCACAGCAATCAGTTCTCTTCACTAGCAATAAAGCACAAATAGCACAAGTTTGAGCTTATTTTTTAAAAGAAGCACAACTAAAAAAAAATCTTTGGAGAGTTGCTGCCTGGAGCTAGGTGGTTTAATGACCTCTCCTTTCAAATCAACATTAGACCCAGATTGTATTTCCAAGTGAAAAGGCTGCTGGGCCAGAGAAAGCGACCTTTGGATGAGTGACTACTTGTTACCTTGTCAGCCTCGGAGGTGCCGCCATTAGAAAGAACTACCAAGTAATAAACTATTTACAGCCTGCACTTACCTATCCCCTAAAGCGCAATTTCTGGGGAGGGGAAAAAGGCAATTGATTTTCTCTATCGATAGTCATCATCTTATACTTAGGTGATAGTCATCATCTTATACTTAGGTGATTCACCTGCCCGGTGCAAGTCTCAGGGTACCTCTCATAACAAGGGCAGTTGACCTACCCCTTCCCTCCCTTCCTCTGTCCTTTCTTCTTTCTTGTTGACGATTTAAAAAATCTACTTCTTTTGCATAACATAAAATGATACCTAGAGTTGGACACAAATTATATGCAAGACAAGGAAGACAGAAAGAGGTTTTCCTGTCCTAAAAGATCTCATTTGAATGAAAGTATAAAAGCAATGTCTAAATTCTCTCTGCATCCTGTTCAACCATTTTTATTTTGATTAATTATGAATTTTCTTGAACTCTGGACATTTCTTTTGGAATTTTTTTTAAAGAATTACTTTTTTAATTTAAATTTTTTATTCATTCATTTATTTTAATTTGACCAGAGAGAGACACAGAGAGAGAGGGAGAGAAAGGAAAGTGAGAAAGCAAGCTGCCAGGTCCGGGACTTGAACCATAGTCAGTCATGTAGGAGTGTCCAGCACCTTAACCACCACACCACCTGCTGGTCTCTCTTTTGGAATTTTTAAAAAAACGTGATTTCACTTAGTCTCTCTAAATTCTATTTTCCTTTTCAACTATTTTAAACATTTTAATCTTTTATTTCCTTTAAGAAGATGAGAGAGCAATAGACAGACAGCCCCAATAGTGCTGTCACATCACAATCTGCCCAAGTCTCTGCTGGCTCAGAGTACAGTGGGCAACACATCCTAGCACATTCAGGGAGGCCTGGGATGTGGGCCCTGGGTTTTTCTCATATGGGGCTAGTCTACTTGAGTTGGTACTATGTCACTACCTGGTCCCCAAACCCTCATTTTCACATCTGAAAAATAAGAAATTTCTTTATACCACTCCATTGTTTGATTTTTTTTGAAGTTCTTCTTTTATTATTTTTTGAAATTTTGCTGTAGAATGTGTGTGCTCACCAGAGAGAGAAATTGAGAATACTTGGGGGAAAGGCCTTGTCGTAATCCCTTCTCCAGTCTCTTTTCTGGATTTGGAGCACACATGCACATGCACCTGGCATGTTTTTCAAGCCCCTGGGTCCGAGACTCAAACTATTTAGTTAGCCATGTGGGATTTTACCCACCTTAACCGCCACGCCACCGGCTGGCCCAAGATTATTTAATTTTAAAAAGGAGATTTGAAAGGGAATCAAGGTGATAAAGAAAGAAGCAAAACATTTAAGGGACACAGAAATGGAGAATGATCTGTTGATGAGTATGTATATGATAATATCTTTGTCTGGACTAATATGCAGTGTATTCATGCTGGGGAAATTCATTTTGCATGATGTAATGATAGACAGTGATTGAATGTAAAAAAAAAATATATATATATATATATATATATATATATATATATATATGAACTAGATTTGAATACCATGTAGCAAGAAACTTTGATTTTTATGGTACATATGGTGGAACACCCTTTAGATAAGGAATTAATCAGGATACTTTCTAAAGGCAGAAATGAATTGTGCATGTGTTTTCAACAGTCGATTCTTTTTTCCCCATAGGGTCCATGCATTCTCTGGAGAAACAGAGAGAGACAGTGAGAGAGAAAGTGAGAAATCACCCCCAGGGGGATGGCCACACTGCGATTCCTTCTTTTCCATTCTTCTCCTGGGATTTTGGGCACATACACATGTGCACGGTGGTTAAGGTACTGGACTCCCACATGGCCGACTATGGTTTAAATCCCAGACCTGGAGGCTTAAAAACTTTTGAAGATCTCTTAGGTCCTAGTATCAAGACTATCTGGTGCCAGAAATTACCAGAAACTTGCCATGGTTCCTGCCTTCAGGTCTCCCCCTTGCTGAAGAGAAAAGATATGTGGAAATGAACACCACACAGTGTCCAGAGGAGCAGGTAGTCACGTGGGGCTGTCAAGAAGAGCAGGGCTTCTAACAGGGGGCCTGGTGTGGGCCTCCTGGGAGAGCTGGGATGTGTGCTGGGCCTGCAGGTGCATGCGTGTGGCTTCCACGGGAGAAGGGAAGCTCCTCATGGGTCAATAGGATTCACCTTTCGGATCAGTGAAGTTATGTGTAGAGTGGGCTGGTGAGAGATTATAGAGAACTATGAGCTTGGACTTGAACCTAGATCCTTTAGGAAATACCTTTCGGGAGCCTTTATCATGAGTCTCCACAGTAGACTGGTTGCATATACGAAGTTGCTTAAGACAATTTGAGACATAAAAAGAAAATAATAAAATATTTATGCTGTGTTTCATCCTTCAAACAGTTCTAGTTTTGCTTATTTTTTATGTTATATGTAACCTATTTGGGTGCTTGGATTTATCTTTAAAGAAATGTGCATACACGAGAAATGGATTGTCCAGTATTTTCTGTTGTTGTTTTCCTGATAGGAGTAAATGATCAAAGTCATTTGGACATTATTTCTCCACACCATTGTTATGTCATTATCATAAAAATGCCTTCGACTAAGCGATTTATGCAACATGTTATTTTATTTAACCCATACAATAAACTGTATGTGGTAGATAGTGTATGTAATCCCATTTATGGAACTTGGAGCTCAGACAGATAGGTACAGCCACTTGTTCGAGGTCATTTAGGTAGGAGCTGACAGAGCCAGGTTCAAAGCCTGAACTGCTGGACCCAGAGCCTATGTGATACTTTTTCATTCTCTTCATCAGACAGAGCCTTCATTGTCACGTCTTATTTTGTATAAGTGGTCTGGACTTTTTACGCCATTATCCATAAAGCAAAGATGAACTATTTTTGAATAGTATATTTGTATTAAGAGGCTATGAGGCAGGAGTCTTTCAGAATTTCCAGAAGTATTTTTACGGCTTTGCATGGTATACCAATGCTGGGGTAATTCCTCATAACCAGCACATAAATTCTGTGACTTTGCCAAGTCGGCCTTCAGATCCTTAGAGCATTTCTTTGTAGAGTTCGAATGTTCCTTTTTCCAAAGAAGGGGTTTGGAAAGCCTCACCTTTAGCAGCCAGGAGGGGGCACCATCTGTCTGAATTCAAGGTACCTGACTGTCCCTCTCTGGTTACTTAAAGGTAGGTCTGTATGGCACAAAAAACTGCAAAAAAAAAATGGAAAAGCCAAAGGTCACGTTAAATTGCACAGGATCCTCTGAGGTGGAGCCACGGATTCCTCCTCTTCTCTGTGCTGCCTGGGACCACGTTCTCGAAAACTGCTAAAGGCTGAGAGTGGAGGGGTCTATGGGGCCGACCTGTGGGGCCATCTCACCCACTCACAGAGGGCGGGGGTGGGTAACTTACAAGGCACACATCAGTCTTCCACTCTGCGCGTACCTGTATGTAGGAGTTCTAGCTCACTGCAGTGCACAGATAAAGTGCTTGGTATCCAGCCAATCCGAACGGCTTAGTACCATTCCAGCCATAGGACTTACTGACCTGAAGATGACAAGATATAACTCTTCAGTGTGGACCAAGTTAGAGCCAGATCCTCTGTAACCCATGTACAGCCATTGTGCCTCGGGATAACAGTTCTCAAGGAAGTATCTGGCACGTATAAAATATGTGTAGTGTGTTCATATAGGCAGTGTTTGAGTCAACAGTCATGAGCATAGTCAAGGCAAAGATAATGAGGTTTTGATGTAAAAAGCAAAACAAAACAAAGTGGTCAAGATGGCTCTAGTCTACATTTGCTAGAAAAATTGCCTCATGATGTCAAGAGACTGACTAGTTAATGGCCTGGCTGTGGCAAATCGTTGGCGTTGTCACCAATTTTTACCCCTGAACGTTCATGTTGCCAACACAGGGAAGCACGGTGGTTTTTACTGGAAAGTTGGTTCTGTAGTTATTTAGCTGTGACATTAAGGCAAGTCACTGAACTTCTCCAAGTGTGTTTCCTTGTTTATAAAATAGCTCATAGGTTGTGGATGGGATTACAGAGGGTAATATGTTTAAAATACCTATCTCAGCGCCTGTCTCATGGTGAACACTATTGTTATTACAGTTAGGAGACCTCTGAATAGCCTCTGACACCTGTTACCCCCCCCTCTACAAGGGATGGGAACTTGTTCCCTGAACCTACAACTTACTCTATGGTGATCTTCCACCATCAGTGACCCAAGGGTGTTAGGCATCAGTGTTGAGGCTTGCTCGCCCACACAGACACTTCTCTTTCTGGCCTATGCGTATGACTGCTGGTCTGCGGTGGTGATGCAGAGGGCCATAAGAGGAGCCTGGGTGGGACAGGGAAGGCAAGATCCCACTATATAGAGGTAGGGACTTGGAAGGGTAAACTCCACTACACTAAAGACCTACCTATTATGTGCCAGGCCCTCTTGTAAGTGCTAGGGCTATGAGCGGAACAGATTGTTGTTTCTTCCCTTAGAGAATTTCAGAGTTTGAAGAGGAAGAAAAAGTACAGTTAGGGCCTGACCTAATTATGACAGTTCTCTCTGAGGAAGTGACATTCAACGTGAGATCTAAAAAGGTGCCAAAATATAGCTTGCCAAAGGTATGGCTGCACAAGGCAGTTAGCAGGTGCCAGAGACCCATGGCAGGAGGGAACGTCATTGTGAATGGAGTGCAGAGAGCAGAGGTGAGCGTGTGCAAGGGAGACTAGAGATCTTTGCAGAGCCTGGATGTGTAGGACACCTTAGTACAAGTAATTATTTTAGATTTTTACCCTGAGAGTGTTGGAAGTCACTGGAGAGCTGTCTTTTAGTTAGCCGTTCATATACTCTGACTGGCATTATTTTTTTAGAATTATTTTATTTAACTTTATTCATTTATTTATTTCAGTTTGACCAGAGAGGGACAGAAAGAGAGAAAGAGGGAAAATGAGCTAGCAAGCCACCAAGTCTGGGACTTGAACTGTGGTCAGCCATGTGGGAGTCCAGTGCCCTTAACCACCACGCCACCTGCTGGCCTCCCGACTTGCATTTTTAAATGCTGCAAGGTGGAAAGTGCAGTGACAGTGGATCTTGAAGACCATGGAGAACTGCTGCAGAAGTCCCTGCAGGCGAGGAGCGTATGGTGGCCTAGGATCCTGTGGCTGTCCCCGGGGGTCATTAGGTGTTATGGACAGGAAAAGGCTCTTCTCTAACATGACTCCTGGCTTCCTGGTTTGTGAGGTGGCTGTGTGCTTGTTCCATTCACCGCAGTTGGAAGTGATGGAAGAGTTCTGGTTTGGCAGGAAATCTGATGAGTTTAATCAGGAACATACTGAATTAGAAACGCCTTCAAGACATGGATGACATCTCACAAAGAACATGAATTCTACCCCAGGGCCGTTTCATTTGCTGGCTTCCTTGTCTGGGCTTTCTCCCATTAGGTACCTTCACGCTTGCTCCCTCAAATGTCAGCTTATCTGCCAGGGTGTCCTGGCCCTGTTGTCCCGAACAGCGGCCTCCTACCATTGCTTTCCAGTCTGTACAGTATGAGCCTCCTGACTCCCTGGCCTCCTGTGCCCTCACCTAGGCTACCATTGCGTCCTCACATCCTTCCTCCCAAGATGGCCATTACCTTTTCAGGATTTCCCTGGCCCAGTGACAGACTCACCTTTTTCTAAAGTAGTGACTGGGTGTTCTTACAAACTATCATGGTTGTCCTGGGATGATTTGTTTGTTTGTTTTTGAGTTTCGGGGTCAGGATTTGAACTACAATCAGCCATCTGGGATCCAGCTTCCTATACACAATCCTTAACCGCTATGCTATGGGACCAGCCCAGAATAAGAGATTTTGAATGTTTTACTAATCTGCAATATCTTTGTGGTTGGAAAATTTTGATCTCAGATAGTTTCTTGTATTAAAATGAAGCCAAGAAAATCATATTGCATGATCTTCACTAGTCTTTTTTTTTAAGAGAACTATTTATTTAATTTTATTTAAAATAAATAAAAGACAGAGACAAAAAGAAAGCAAGAGAGGGAAAGAGAGAGAAAGAGGAAAGTGAGAAAGCAAGCTTTCAGGTCCAGAACACGAACCGTGGTCGGCAATGTGGGAGTCTAGCGCCTAACCACCATACTACCTGCTGGCCCCAGACTAATCTTTTGTGAGATTAAAAATATGGCATTCAGATGAATGCTTCTTATAAAATTTAAAATGCTGACTGAATGCACAGTTGTAAAATACTCATCAGACGCAGACTCAGCGGAGCAGAGGAGAGAAGGGGAAGATGGAGAGGGAATGGATTCCTGAGTCAGCTGGTAGAACTTCCTGTAGCAGAAAGATGAGCATCACACTTCCCATAGACATTTAATTTCCACTCGAACACTGCGATTGAGTTTACTATAATTACTTCTTTAGGGAAATGGTTTCACTCTCTGGCTATAATTAGCCCCAGGAATATTTTCCCAATTTCAGTTTGATTTTGCCCTTTACTCTGGCTTTACTGTTCTTAAGACCTCTTCAATCCAAAGGCTGCTCTTCTCTCGTTAGACACTTTTTTATTTGAAGAGTTTTTCTTCCTGAAATGTTATTTCTTTAATATAACTACGTCAGATCTCTTGACTTCTTTTGGAAGTTTTTTCATATATTAATAGCTTTTGTTTGCTTGTAGGAAAAGTTTTTCGTCATACTTTATTTCCCAAGTTTAATTTTCACTTAATGTATAGTGTATCTTTCATTCAGCTACAAAATACCACCCTGTTAGAAACCCCTGGCATCACCTTTTAAATAACAATTGGGCCGATCTTTCCTAATAATGTTCATACTTATTTAAAATGCTTAGAGGTATGTTTCTTGGGGTGGGTTCCTAAGGGAATTTTGAGAATCACCTACTATTTACCACCTTATTGAGTCTCTTCGTGTTTTCCAACCCATAAATTCTGCAAGGGTTATATTAAGAACTGACAAGACCCGCAACTACCCATACAAACCCTGAGCCCATCATTAATTCATTTATTCATTCAGCACCAAGTGTATTCTAGACACCATGCTAGGCACTACGAGTTATCTGTGAATTAAGAGCAAACTTAGCCCCTGCTCTTACGAAGCTAGCTGTCAGTATGCGATGATGCTATGAAAGAAAACTTACCTTCAGTTAATTCTGGTGGAGCTAGAGGTGTTCAGGAAGCCTTGTTTGAAATCAGGAATGCAATACACAAATACATTTATTGGTGTCCACGTGCATAGTATTTAAGAATGTGCTGCAGTCACAATTTTTTTCTTGTTTTGTTTAGTTTTTTTTTTTTTTTTTTTGGAGAGGTTTTTGCTATAGTTTAGAAAGCAGGAAATCACCCCCCAGTTCCCTTCTCCTCCAGGGATCTTGGGCACGCACGCACACGCGCCCGGCGTGAGTTTAAGCCAGGGTCCGGGAGGGGTCGACACATGCATAGTACATCTGTCCCTTGTGCATGATGTACATCTGTGTGCAGAGGAGAGGGAAAAGTCACACCATAGTCCCCTTTCCTCCATTCCTCCTTCCCTTCAGAATTTTGGGCATGTACGCACAAGCCTCTGGGGCCGGGATTTGAACAGTGGTTGGCCGTGTGGGATCTAGCTCCCACATGTGGATTTATATATTCTTGGTACCTGATATAAGCAATATCACACAATATTTGTCCTTTACCATCTGCCTTATTTCACTTAGATAACTATTTCATTTAGATGTACTATTTCATTAATTTTGTAGCACTTATCAGAACTTTGTTTCTGATTTCCCAGTGATGTGGACGTACCACAGTTTATCAGTTCACCTGCTGGTAGACACTGGGTCCTTTCCACTTCTTGGCTCTTGTGAATAATGCAATGATCGCTGGTGTGCAGTGTTGGTTGGAGTCCCTGCTTTCAGTTCTGAGGGCATACACCCGTGAGTGGAATTGCTGGGTCATATGGTCATTCTGTGTGTAACATTTTGAGACACCATCGAACTGTTTCCACAGTGGCTAAACCATTTATCTTCTTATCTGCAATATGTGAGAGTTCCAATTACTTTACATCCTCACCAACACTTCTTATTTTCACTGAAAGATTTATAACCATTCTAGCTGATGTAAGTGCAACTTTATTTCTGTGCTTTAGAGAACTACCAGACTGTTTTCCAAAATGTCTATATGAGATTTTTGCTATGGGGTGCATGTACTTACTGGAGAGACAGACAGAGACAGAGAGATAAAATGACAAATCACCCCTCAGGGGGTTGGCCACGTCACAATTTCTCCTCCATTCTCCTCTCAGGATTTTGGGTATGCACACACATGCACCTGGCATGAGTTTCAAGCTGCTGGGTCCGAGACTCCAACTGCGGTCAGCCACGTGGGAGTCCAGCACTTTAACCACCACGTGCCACTTGCTGGTCCCAATGTCTATACCCACTTTGCGTTCTCATTAGCAAAATATAATGGTTCTGATTCTCCATGTCCTCATCAACACTTACTGTCTGACTTTGTGATTCTAGCCACCCTGGCTGGTATAAAGCGATACCTGACTGTGGCTTTAGCTTGCATTGCTCAGTGATTACTGATATTGAATGTCTTTGCACGCACTTGCTGGCCATTGCATAATTTCTTTAGAGGAATGGCTATTCAGTTCCTTTGCCCATTTTTTAATTGGCTTATATGTCTTTTCATTGTTGAATTATAATAATTATAAGAGCAATAGTTTTAACTCTAAGCTACAGGCAATAAAAAAGGAGGTCTTCTTGATCCCAGGGAAGTAAAAGAGGCCTCCCTATACCCTCTGGGAAAATTTTGTGAGTTTTCAAACACTGCAAGATTCATGGGGGAGGGGTGAGCTCCTTTACTTGCTTCCTATAGATTTTTACATGAAGTCAAATAATTGATTCTACAAAAGAAAAAATCACACTTTAAAGCAATAGTCAAATGATCAAGTCTTATTTTAACCCTCACAATTTTACCATTTTTCTATATAACAAATTTTCTTGACTTTTTTTAGTGTCCAATTCTTTCTGAAATGTTTCTATTTATGGTTTGAGTGTTTTGAACCATTTGGGCAATGGTGGGGGGTGGGACCTGGTAGGAAGTGTTTGCGATATGGGGGCAGATCCCTCATTGAATAGATTAATGCTAAATCCCACAAGGTAGCCAGTTATTTCTGTCTGAAGATTTTTTTTTTCATTTAAATTTATTTGTTTACGTTCTTTCACTGTACATCATTACAGCATACAAAATGAGATTTTCCATCCAGAGTACACTGTATATTGTCTCAATCAAGCACATCAACATACATGTTATTTTCAACAAATGATTTTCCATTTCTTGTTTTCTGTATGTTTTGCTTTTTTTCCTCCCCATCCTTGATTCCCTATCTCTTACCCTCTGCCATCTCCCACTCTCTTCCCACACTGTCTCTGGTATCTATGCTTACTTTCTATACTGTTTTGCCCCCATTTTTTATTGAATTACTAAAGATCTTAATTAATCTAAATATTTTCATAGCAAACACAGCTGATATATACATTTCCATGAACACAAGTCTAACTTTAGGCATCCTATAAAGTAGAACCTAGCTGGGGCTATATATCTTACTGCAGTCATCGAATGGATTTTTTTTTTCTGAAACTTTTCTTTTTCTTGTAACTTAATTTACATTCTTTCCCTAAGCATCATCACAGAATACAAAATGTGATTTCCCATCCAGAATATACTGCATAGTGACTTAATCATGCATATTATTATCCAAAATTTTCCATTTATAGTTCCTAGAATTTTTAACCCCTCTTTCTGAACCTCTGTCCTTTCCCACCCTCTTCTCCCACTGTCTCTGGTGTCTAAAATTGTCTTCTATTCCTTTTCCACCCACATTGTATTGATCACACAATTTCTTAAATGATCTAACTACTTTCAATGGTAAGTTCATATGGTGCTATTAAGAAAACCAGTTTTAACTTAAATTATAGAAATGCTAAGGAACTTTCCTTAAAGCCAGGAAACAGGTTAGGATTCTGTTCAAATGGTAGGTGCATGAACCTATCAGTCTCATGTACTTTATCTTCTGTTCTGGTTCAATTTTTCCTATTAAATTCTGGGATATAATATTCAACTCCAGACTTGTCCCTATGATTAAGCTGGCCACTTTCTTAGTTTTTGAACTCTTCTTTCCGTGTGTCTGTATTTAATTTTCCTGATATAGCACACCTTTGAGAACTTCTTGGAGATCTGGTCTGGTGCTGGTAAATTCTTTCAGGTTTTGTTTATCTGAGAATGTTCTTGTCTTTTCTTCCCACATGAAAGATAATCTTGCCGGGTACAGTATTCTCGGCTGAAACTGCTTTTCTCTTAACACTTTGAATATATTTTCCCATTCTCTCCTCGCTCACATTGTTTCCGGTGAGAGATCTGCTGTTAGCCTGATGGGATGTCCTTTGTAGGTAACTTGATGTTTTTCTCTTGCCAATCTTAGTGTATCTTGTCTTTGTCTGTGGTTTTGGTCAACCTGGCTATAATGTGTCTTGGAGAAGATCTTCTTGGGTTGATTCTATTTGGGGTCCTTTGTATTTCTTGGGACTGGATCTTCGAATGCCTCTCTAGGTTTGGAAAGTTTTCTTGCAGGATTTCATGGAATAGATTATCAATGCCCGTATGGGTCTCTTCACCTTCTGGAATGCCAATTATCTGGATGTTTGGACATTTGATGGTATCTAGTACTTGTATATTATTCTCAAATTTTTTGGCCATTTTCTCAGTCTTCGTGGTGGATTTTTCTAGGCCAGCAATTTTCTCTTCTACGTCTGAGATTCTATTTTCTGTATGATCTAGTCTGCTTTTAATACTTTCAAGGGAGATTTTGACTTCTGTATTATAGACTTCAATTCTAACAGTTCGGTTTGAGTCTTTTGTAAAGCGTGTAATTCCTCTTTTAGATCTTACAAGAATTTCCTCACCTCCTGGAACTCGTCAACTTCTTTCTCCTTTCTCTTTAGCAGTTCATTGTCTCTCTTCTCTTCCATCTCTATTAGCTTTGCCATTATGAATACTCTAAATTCTTTATCAGACATTTCCATAATTTGCATTGAACTGCTTGTGGATGAAGAGGAGTTATTCTTTTCCCTTGGAGGAGAGGTATTTTGTTGCTTTCCTATATTTCTTGTGGTCCCAGGGTGATTTCTTGTCATCTGATGGATGGTGTGTTTCTTTCAAATTCTTGAAGTTCAATCTGAGTGTTCAGGAGCAAGCAGAAAGAGGTGATCTGGAATCTCCTTGGCATTCTATTGTGAATGCTGGTGCAGCAGATTCAGTAGATATTGAGGAATATGCTAACCCTAATAGTATTTCAATGTTTAGCTACAGTGCCCTTAGATCCATCTAGAGACACATTAAATGGATATTGAAGAGTGGAGAGGCAAGAAAAAAGAAAATGAAAAAGAGAGAGAGAAACAATGACAAAGAAAGAGAAAAAAAAAGACAACCCCCCCAAAATTGTAATTATTGTTTTTCTTTAAAAAACAAAACAAAACAACAAAAAAATTTTTAAAAACCCAAAAAATAGAAAATTGCGCGGTGAGCTAGCAAGTCACATGAAATGACTAGTTTGCAGGAGCCATGGGGAATCCTCTTCTGAAGGAAGTCCACAATTCTCCTGCCTGGGTGGAAGGACCAGAGGGGATTATTAACAAAACAAAAAGGTGGAGCTGAGGACAAGAGAAAAACTTTACCTTTAAAAAAATCGTAAAAAAGGAAAAAGTACAAAAAAAATGAGAGGACAGAAGCAGAGAGAGACAAAGGCAGAGACACAGAGACACAGATAGAAGGCCAGAGGAGCTCCCTACCATGCTAGCTTTGTTTGCTGGAGGCTGAATGATCAGTAGAAAATCTTCATTTTTTCCTGTCCCCTCAAATGACTAGTTTGCAGGAGCCATGAGGAATCCTCGGAAATGCTTTCTTCTCTTCCTTTCTCACCATTTTTCTGTCTCTTTGTAAGGACACATTTCCACTGTTTGGAGACACACTTGTTGCCGATTTAGAGAATTTTGCAAGTCAGGAAACTGGGTGTACTCTGCCCCAATATGTTGATGACTTTCTGTTTGCTGGAGCAACCAGAGAAAACTGCTGGAGGGAAACTCCAGTACTGCTCCAGCTCTCTGTCTGAAGATTTTTAAGAATTATTATTTATTTAATTTTATTTGTTTATTCTTTTTTAATTTGCCACAGGGCACTTGCACTCATCAGAGAGAGGGAAAGAAAGAGGGAAAGTGAGAAAGCAAACCAACAGGTCTGAGACTTGAAGTGCAGTTGGCCATGTGAGAGTCCAGCACCTTAACCACCACACCAACTGCTGGTGCTGGTAGCCAGTTCTTAAAGATTGATTGTAAGAGCAGGTTGATAAAAGTCAACCAGTCACTATGGGTTTCACTAACTTTGCACATGCCTGCTTCCCCTTCTGGTTCCCTCAGTCGTGTTGTAATATACTACCAGAAGCCAGCCAGATACTGGCCCCTTGCCTTTGAACTTCCTAGCCACCAGAATTGTGAGTCAAATAAATCTCTCTCTCTTTTTTTTAAAAAATAAATTACTCACTCTTAGGTATTCGGTTATAGTAACACAAACAGATGAAGATAATTTTTTCCTATTTGGTTAGAATCACTGAGTATTATAATTACACCATTTATGTCACTTCTGGGTCATGAGCAATTTTGATTTATGTCAAATTAACTCACTTTTGATTAATGTCAAATGCATTCAAGGTTATTAATGAGAAATAGTACTTGGGATTTATAAAGTAATTTCTACATATAAAGCACTCTTCAGATAGTAACTAATTATACTTTATAATATACCCAAAAGATAGATTTATTATTAGTAATATTTGTCTTGATGTCAAACTCCATAAAGCACCCACTTGACACAAATGTCTAATGTGATATAAGTTAATTGAGGAGAACCTTTGCTTTTCAACTCACAGGCAACTGTTTATCCAGATATCACATCACTAATCTCTTGGCAGGTGTTTTTTTCCCCAAAAGTAATATATCAAAATGTTACTAAAACTCGATAAATTATATCTTGTCATAATAGAATAACCGTGAATAAAAGTCTGCCCTGTGACATTTGATTTTAAGATAAAAGGAAGGGGAAATGATTCAAATTTATTTTTTTAAGTTTGAAAGGTAAATGTCTTGAGAAATGATTAACCTACTTAAAGCACTCTGAATTTCAAGTGGGTTATTAGAATACATAACAGTGGAACAAGTTTAATGATTACTTAGGTAAGGGGAGTGCTAGGAACCACAAGAAATGAATTCTAATTCAAACCCTGACATTAAGTACTTTGGTGATACTTGGGCAAGTCTCTTAATCTTGATATTTTACTTATGCAGTGGGGGGGGGGGGGTGTCACAGAAGATCCACAAGATGAGAGACAGTAGTCTGAATTTAAGCCATAATTATTGATTGTTTGACTAGACAGTATTTGCTTAAAATTTTTTTTAGCTAGCTCCCAACATTTTTTTAAATGGCAGATTATATACACAAATTTAGTTTTCTAACTTTTTATGAAACAAAGCAAGTGATTTGGCAATAATAATAAAATGGAACATTATAATAATATACTGTAATAAAAATAATATGGATATGATCTCTTTCTCACTTAAAAGATCTTATTGGGTTACACTCACCCTCCTTCTTGTGATAATGTGAGATAGCAACCCTGGGTCACCAAGCCATGATGAGCCATGACGACTTTTTGAGCTGTGGTAGACATTGAGTAATGGAACCAAGGAGGGTGAAACCATGAGCTGGAGTGGGGGGGTGCTACTGGAAGTGTGTTGCTATTGTTGGGAGCAAGGGTTCTCAAAGAAGGGACATAGAAATATGGGATGGAAGAAGTCAGGAAAGGGTGTGTAGGAAAGGATTGGAATTGGAGATATAGGTGTGTACTCACGATTCTTAAAATGTACATATGAATGAGATTGTGTATATAGTAGTTACCTGTTGATGCATAACATAGTGCCCTAAAATTTAGCAGCTTAAAACAATCCACATTAAGAAGCCGAGCGACCAGCAGTTAGTGTAATGGCTATGTCGATGGACTCCCATACAGTCGACCCCAGTTTGAGTCCTGGACCCAGTGGCTTAAACTCATGCCAGGTGCGTGAGTGTGCGTGCCCAAGATCCCAAGAGGAGAGTGGAAGAGAAAGGATTGTGGCATGGCCATCCACCCTGGGGGTCGATTTCTCACTTTCTGTCTCCCTGTCTCTCTCTGTCTTTCTGGCAAGCACACGTGCCCTATAGCAAAAACCTCTTCTCCCCCCCCCCCCCAAAAAAAAAAAGAAGTTGAGAGGTGGCATGGTGGTTGGGGCACTGGACTCTCACATGATTGACAGTGGTTCAAGTCCAGGACCTGGCAGCTTGCTTTCTCACTTTCCCTTTCTCTGTCTCTCTGGTCAATTCAAAAAATGAATGATGATAACAAATAAAGTTAAATAAATGCCTTTTTAAAAACCCATATTTATTATCTCATAATTTCTATGGGTCAGGAATCTGGCAACAGCTTAGATGGGTGGTTCTGATTCTTCTCAGGAGGTTGCACTGAAGTTGTTAACCGAGACTGGACCATCCTCTTCCTGGAGGATCCACATCCAAGCACTCTGGTGTGACTATGGCGTAAAGCTGCAGTTCTTTGCTACGTGGGCCTCTCCAAGGAGCTTACAGCGCAGCCACTGACTCCCTCCAGAGAGTAGAGAGAAAGCGAGAGACCAAGATGGAAGCCACAGGGTGTTTATAACCTAATATCAAACGTGTCATACCATTACTTCTGCCACGCTTCACTGGTCACACAGACCAGACCTCATACAAAGTGATATACATAAGGTTGTGAATACCAAGACTCAGGGACCAATGGGGCCATCCTAGAGGCTGGCTGTCACAATACATATATATATATGTATATGGATATATATACACATACACATACATATATATGCATGTATATTCTATATATACGTGTGTGTGTGTGTGTGTATGTGTGGGTGTATGTGATATATATGTGTATAGGCCATAGCTCTGTCTGCTCAAAGGACCAAGAAGCAAAGACATGCCAGTAACAACCAGTACACTTAGTGTCCAGCCAGATTGTATTATAGTTCCTCGTATTCTCATTAAAAACAGCTAGAGCTTTTCAGAGAAATGGCTGGTTTTAGGATTTGGACAGGGACAGAGTAGGTAGAAGATACAGGAACATCATCCTATTCAGTGAAGTGCTCAGAGCATGCTGGAAATATGTCACAGAGGCACAGAAACTAGGTGAATGGATTCTCACTGGTCAAATCTGGGGCAATGTGGCCACCAAAAGACTAAACAAAATAACAAGTTAGAAATCTTTGAAAAAATACAGACTCATGAGTCCTTACTGATGATGGATAGATAGGTAATAGAGCACAAGTGATTTTTCTTAATTAAGGTAGAATGACAGGGGCTTACTGGCAAGTGCAGAGGAAGCACTGGATTTGGGAAATCACCATTATCACCATAATGGTAAAGATTGGGTGATACAAAAATCATCAGTGCATGCCAATCCTAGGAGGAAATTTAGTGAGAAGCAGCTCGTTCACACAGTCTTAAAGTACCTCCCTGTAGACTTCTTACTGACTGCAGCTGAGGATAGAAACCCCATCATTAGTGTGGAGAAACAGCAACACCTCGATCATGTGATTGAAATTGGCAACACCTGTGATGGACAGATGCTGGCGTGTGCTCTCAGGTGGTGTGTCTTCAGAGGAACACGACATCATGTCCTATGCAGTACTCAGCAAGGAGGCAAAACCTTCATCGAATCAATGCAAAACGAGAAACTTGTTTTCTTTTCCTTTTTTATATTGCCAATGGGCATGTGTGCTCACACAGGTTGGGAGCGGAAGATATTGTAGTCACACCACAATCATTTTTTCTCCATTTCTGCATCCTGTTAGGAGTGAACACATGTGTTCAGTGTGTCGTTAAGCTGCTGAGGTCAGGATCTGAGCCAAAGTCAGCCATGTGGGATCCTGCTCCCAATGTACAGGGCCAAACCACTGTGCTGCCCCCAAATGAGGCATTTTCTAATAAATAGTGTGTAGACTGTACTTTTTAAATTTTTTTTAATGTCAGTGTCATAAAAGAACGGCTGTAGAAATTTTCCAAATTAAGAGGCTGATGACAGGTAGATGCAATTTACCCAACCCTAGAATCAATCCTGAACTGGAGGAGCAAAACGTGTCTTAGGTCAGCTGGTGAGACTGGAATAAGGCAGTAAATACACAAAAGCAATGCATCGGGAAAAGGTTGGCCTTCAGTGTTGACCAGAGATCAGTTTGAATCCTAGCTCCAGCATCCTGAGCCTATGATTCCTGGGTCTTTGTTTCCTCATCTGAAAATAAGGACAATTAAACTGGCTCATAAGTTAGAAAGATCACTCAGCCAACATGTTAGGGTCTTGTGTAGAGTAGGCCTTCAGAAAATGCCTTCTCTTCTACAATAAGAAAAGGGACCAATAATTACTTAGTAGGTTTTTTTCATTTGGTAGAAAACCAGATGTGACCACTGAAAACAAACTCTCTGTCCTAATGGCGTGAAAGCGTTAAATAATTTTCCTGAACATATATTTTATCACCACATGGTAGTTAAGGCCACTGCCACTCATGGTCTAATTTTTTTTCAGCTACTTTAATGATTGGTGTTGGCACAATTAGATGGGCTAGACAGCTCCACCATTTGATAATTAACTGCCAAATCTAGTTTTGAATTACTTCCAGAGTGTTAGATGCTAGCTAAACACAAAATATGACATGATACTAAATCATCAAGTTGATTGTCTTAATGCCAAGATCTTTTCTCGCATCCTATGACTTCTTTTTTTTTTTTTTCAAGAAAAGCAGTTTTAACTTTAATAAATCAAAAAAATGCTAAAGAACTTTGCTTAACACTTAAAGCCAGGAAGCAGGTTA
Source organism: Tupaia tana (assembly GCA_026018925.1). Lineage (NCBI taxonomy): Eukaryota > Metazoa > Chordata > Mammalia > Scandentia > Tupaiidae > Tupaia > Tupaia tana. Next base: position 96,635,457 of record JAKSZU010000006.1, read on the forward strand.
GGATTCTATTCAAGTAGTAGGTACATGAACCTATTGACAGCTCAAGACAGGACAAAAATCCTTAAAACTGGACAACAAAGCCTAGAAGAAAATTAGCAATGTTTTAGTCAAAAGTCAGTCATAAAATGCTATTTCACCAGTTCAGTCTCATGTTCTTAATCTATCTTCTGTTGTGGTTGGATCTTCCTGATTAAATTCTAGGATATAATATTCAACTCAAGACTTGTCCCTATGATTAAGATGGCCATTTTCTTAGTTTTTGAATTCTTATTTCTGTATGTCTGCATTTAATTTTCCTGATGTAGCACTCCCTTGAGAATTTCTTCGAGATATGGTCTGGTGCTGGTAAATTCTTCCAGGTTTTGTTTATCGAGAATGTTCTTGTCTTTTCTTCCCATATGAAGGATAATCTTGCCAGATACAGTATTCTTGGTTGAAATTGCTTTTCCCTTAATATTTTGAATATATTTTCCCATTCTTTCCTCGCTCACATTGTTTCGATGAGAAGTTCGCTGTTAGCCTGATGGGATATCCTTTGTAGGTAACTTGCCATTTTTCTCTTGCCAATCTTAGTATCCTGTCTTTGTCTGTGGTTTTGGTCTATCTGGCTATAACGTGTCTTGGAGAAGATCTTCCTAGGTTGATTCTATTTGTGGTCCTTTGTATTTCTTGGGGCTGGATTTTTGAGTGCCTCTCTAGGTTTGGAAAGTTTTCTTGCAGGATTTCATGGACTATATTATCAATGCCCTTATGAGTCTCTTTGCCTTCTGGGATACCAATGATCCGGATGTTTGGATGTTGGATGGTATCTATTATTTCTTGTATAGTATTCTCATTTTTGGGGGCAATTTTCTCAGTCTTTGTGGTGGATTTTTCTAGGTCATCTATTTTCTCTTCTACATCTGAGATTCTATTTTCTGTATGATCTAGTCTGCTTTTAATTCTTTCAAGGGAGATTTTGACTTCCTGTATTATTAGCCTTCATCTCTAACAGGTCCCTTTGGTTCTTTTTTAAAGTGTGTAATTCCTTGGGAACCAGCAGTTAGTGTAATGGCTATGTCGCTGGACTCCCATGTAGTCGACCGCGGTTCGCGTCCCGGACCCGGTGACTTAAAACTCACGCCGGGCACGTGTGCGTATGTGCCCAAGATCCCAAGAGGAGAATGGAGAAGGGATTGCGGCATGGCCATCCCCCCTGGGGGGTGATTTCTTGCTTTCTGTCTCTATGTCTTTCTCTGTCTGGCGAGCACACATGCCCTATAGCGAAAACCTCTCCAAAAAAAAAAAAAGTGTGTAATTCCTCTTTTAGATCTTGCAAGAATTTCCTCACCTCCTGGAACTTGTCATCTCCTTTCTCCTTTCTCTTCTGCAGTTCATTGTCTCTTCTCTTACATCTCTGTTAGCTTCACCATTATAAATATTCTAAATTCCTTATCAGAAGTTTCCATGATTTCCATTGAACTGTCTGTGGATGAAGAGGAGTTATTCTTTTCCCTTGGAGGAGAGATATTTTCTTGCTTTCCCATATTTCTTGTGGCCCTGTGGTGATTTCTAGTCATCTGATGGATGGTGTGTTTCTTCTTAAACTTGAAGTTCAGTCTGAGCATTCAGGAGCATGCAGAAAGAGGTGATCTCGAATCTCTTTGCCATTCCATTTTGATCCCTTTGTGCAGCAGATTCAGTAGATATTGAGGAATATGTTAACCCTAATAGTATTTGGATGTTTGGCTATAGTTTCCTTATATCCATCTAGAAACACAGTGAATGGAGATTGAGGAGCAGAGAGATGAGATAAAAGAAAAAGAAAAAGAAACAGAAAGAGAGAAAAAACAACAACAACAAAAAGAAACAGAAGAAAAGAAGGAAAAAAACAACCAAAAATTATTATTATTACTACTATTATTAAAAAGCAAAAAACAGAAAACTGCATGACTTCTGTTGGGGCCGTCTAAAAGGGCAGTTTTCAGAAAGATAAGTGATATTTTGATAAATTATGATCAAATTTGAATTTGGAGCTCATACTCATCCCAAACTTGAGTTCTCTGAGAATTTGAACAACTTCATTTTTAAACGGATTCCTGAGAGTAATGAAACCATTGGGTGGTATGTGTCATGATTTTCTGATGACCCAATAATACTAAAAGAGACCAGGGGCCAGCAGGTGATGAGGTGTCTAGGGCATTGGATTACCACATGGCTGTCTGTATTGGAGTCTTGGACTTGGTGTCTTGAAAGTCACATGCCAAGTGTATATGCCTGCCCAGAATCCGGAGAGGATAATAAGGAGAAGGGATTGTGGTGTGGCCATCCCTTCGGAGGGGAGGAATTCTCACTTTCCCTCTCTCTCTCTGTCTCTCTCCAGCAAATGTATGTTATCTGTTGCCAAAAATAAATAAATAAATAAATAAATAAATAAATAAATAAATAAACAAATAAACCGTATAATTTCCTACCCAAAATTTTATCTACTTAGTGCTCTTTTAGTAATTTGTCTTTTTAATATCAAGGGTAACTCCCTAAGGACATGAACAGTCACTAAAAATAAGAACAGGATTCCGGATTTTTCTCCAAACTGCACCGCTGTGTTGAACTCTCTGTCCAGCCGACCCCTGAACAGGTTGATACTCCTGTGTACCCGCTATGCTTCTGAACTATTCCAATCTGCATGGCCCCTCAGGTTTACTTGAAAATACAGAAATTCATGGGCAGATCTTAAAAATATTATCCTCTTGTTTTAGAAATTATTAATACATTCACTTAATTTGATCTTCGTAGGTATAGAGACCATATAGTGAAAAGTTTTCCTTGAACCTTTGCTTCCAAGCCACGCTATTCCCCACTTACACAGACCATAGCATATGTAACGCCATCCTGATGTTTTCATTTTCCATCCAGCAATATATCTTGAAGCTTATTCCATATTAGCTCACAAAGAACATTCCTATTCATTTTGGGGTCAAGAGTATTTTGTTCTATGACTTTAGCAATATTTAACCAGTCTACCACTATAAACTTCTTTGTTGTTTTCCATGGTTTTGTTCTTCAAGCAATGCTGCTATAAATACCCTTGCATGTGTGTCAACTTACACATGCTTGAACATGTCTAGAGATACATTGTTACAAGTAGAATTGCTAAGTAAAAAAACCTTGCTTGTAAATGTGATTGTTACTACTGGATAGTCCTCCATAAAAGTGGCCCCTGGTCCAGCGGGTGGTGTGGTGGTTAAGGTGCTGGATTCCACAGGTCCAACTCCACAGTTCGAGACCCAGACCTGGTGGCTTAAAAATCATGCCAGGTATGTATGCATGTGTGCTCAAAATCCTGAGAGGAGAATGGAGAGGAAGGGATTGCAGCATGGCCATTTCCCTGGGGACGAGGGGTGATTTTTCTTTTTCCTTCTCTCCTCCTGTGCCCTGTTTCTCTCTGGTGAGTGCACATGCCCTATGGTAAAAATCTAAAACAAACAAAACAGGATACCAATTTCATACCTCCTTAAAGGTCTCCTTGATCTTACCACATAGTATTGGCAACCTTTTTGACCTTAGAGAATCTGATAGACCAAGGGGGGAAAAGAGAAGAAGAAAGCATTTCCATGAAGTTTTATTTGCATTCTCTTGATACAAATGAGATTGAACATTATCTTGTATGTTTAAGACCCGCTATACTGTGTTTTTATGAATGGTAAGTTCATATTTTTTGCACATTTCTCCTTCTTGGGTTGTGATCTCTTCCTTTCTGATTTTTGGAGGTCTATATGTACTTAGAAAAATGAACTATTGGTCTGGGATTTGAGCTGCAAATATTTTTTTCTAAGTTGTCTTTTCTGTTTTGTTGTTTCATTAAGTTTTTAAGACTGAGTCTCCCCACGTTGAGTCCTCCTGCCTCATTCTCCCAGCGAGGACTACAGGCACAGGGTCTCACTATTTTGTATAGGCTGGCTTTGAGCTTGGGGTCCTCCTGTCACAGCCTTGCCACGTTGCTAGGGGAGCCTCTTGTTGCTTCTCCCTGACACCTCACCTTAAGGCCGGACAGGAATTAAGCCCTGGCTCCCACGTGGTTCCAGTCTGGGGAGCGGGTGTGCGTGTGATAGCTGCTGAGCTTCCAAGTTTATATCACAGCGTTTCTACCATTGCCTACTGAAATAAATATTTTACTAGGGTATAGCATTTGTAGAAAACGTACTTCAATTACTGATTTTTTTTTTTTTTAGAAAGAGAATGGACTCATATAACTAGCACAAATAGAATATTTTCAGCATTCATAGACTTATTTATTTATTTATTTTAGCTTTTTGCTGTAGGGCACATGAGCTTGCTGGAGAGAGAAACAGTGAGAGGGAAAGTGAAAAAAATCACCCTTCCCCAGGGGGGTTGGCCATGCCACAATCCCTTCTTCTCCATCCTCCTGGGTTTTTGGGCACACTGTGCATGCAACTGATGAAATTCTGAAGCTGTCATTATTTTGACCAGAGAGAAGGAAAGTGAGAAAGTGAGCCACCACATCTGGGACTCAAACCACAGTAGCCATGTGGGAGTCTAGGACTTTTACCACAATGACACCTGCCAACCGCAATAGATCTTTCAAGTAGATTTATTATTATGGACCAATTGGTGGCTATAATAATTAACATTTCATTTTGATTCATTCTCATTTTTTATTTACTGTTATTTAGATAGTGATATCAAAATGTACTTTGTAGAGGAATAGAAAGTTAAAAGTCATAATTTTATTTCCTGGCTAGATTGAATATTTTAACACTAGCCTATTCATGTTCTTTTCTAATGAGGTAAAACACACCATACAGTAAGTGCTGTGAACGGAGCCTTGAAGGATCTTATTTTCAGATGGGCCCAGAAGGGTGATTGGCCATGCTGCTCTTGGAACAGAGATCTAGGGACACTTCACTGTGCTCAGATTCAGATTTGCTGCTGATTACTCCAGGATTCCTGATGCATTTTAAATAACATGAAAGCTTTTTTGTTTGGGTCAATGATTCATTCAGATGCTCATTTCCTCTGAATAGTCTAAATATTTTTTTTTGAGAGATTTTTGCTATAGGGCGTGTGCGCTTGCCAGACAGAGAGAGACATAGAGACAGAAAGCGAGAAATCACCCCCCAGGGGGGATGGTCACGCCGCAATCCCTTCTCCTCCATTCTCCTCTCAGGATCTTGGGCACGCACGCACACATGCCCGGCGTGAGTTTTAAGCCACTGGGTCCGGGACGCGAACCGCGGTCGACTACGTGGGAGTCCAGCGACATAGCCATTACGCTAACTGCTGGTTCCCAATAGTCTAAATATTTTAAATGATTGTCCATTGGAACTTCTCTTCAAGTGCTGCACTGAGAGCTTTGGTAGCAATACTCAAGAAAATAATTTCAAGGCTGAACACACAGCATCAGAAAAGCGTCTTTCAAATATCTTGATTTTGAAAAGCATGCAGAAAGGTTAACTAATAGCTATTAAGAGTGATAATAGAAGAAATCTTTGAATAAGTATAATTCAACCATATCCTCGAGTTGGTGCAATTACCTTTGTCTTCCTATTATAACTACAGTTTAATAAGAAATGGCACATCCAAAGCAAATTAGAAATATCCAAAGTTATAGCAAATTGGTGGTCTCTGAATATCACAAATGAGGGGAAAAAAAAAGCCCTAAGTCAATCCAGCAGGTGGCATGGTAGCTAAGGTGCTGGATCCCACATGGCTGACTCTGCAGGACAAGATCCAGACCAAGTGGCTTGGAAAACACTAAGTAGATGTGTGTGCATCCCCAAAATCCCAAGAGGAGAATGAAGGAGAAGGGATTGTGGTGTGATCATCCCTCCAGGGGTTGCTTTTTCATGTTCCTTCTCTCTGTGTGTATCTCTGTCTCTCTCCAGCAAGGACATGTGCCCCATGACAAATAAATAAAAATGTGAAAAGAGAAAGCACCAAAGTCAGGCAGCAAACGATTCAAGTACAGTATGTTCCCACTTCAATTTGATCAGTTCTGATTTTTGACTTAGGCTGAACCCCTGGAGAATCATGAAAACATTGTATTAATTCTGTAAATTTAGATTTTTATTTACATTATAAAATACACTAGAGACACCTTTCTTGCATAGTATTATTTTAAGTTGTAATTATAGGCCATATCCTTTGTGTAATAAGACTTTCCCTGAAATATGATAAAATCAGAAGATCAAGGGTACAGACTTTAAGAAGAGAATAATTAGAAACCATCATGCCTGTAAGAATTTCTTCTGGTGAAGAATGGACTTCTCCTGCTGTGAGAGAATTTCACTTACTTTTTGAACAAGCAGAATATGAAATAGTGGGAGTAAGAAATTCTCTTGTTCTTCCCTAGGGCAAGAGCAGCATTATCTTTGTGGTCAATATTCAAATATGTACTCTGTGTGAGTGCTCGGAGTCCCTCAGGGCACCCTGCAAAGTTCAGCAGGAACAGAGAAACATCAACTTCTTTTCTGAGCTAGTTCAGTTTTCCAAAATATCCAATGCCTCTCTTGGATGTGATCAAGGACTATGTCTCAGCAAAATACAAATCAAACAATGCTTTCATCTCTGTCTTACTTTTTGCAACATTTCCAACATAATTTGCATTCACAACACAGCCCATAGTATTGAGAATTCTTGGCTACATGTCTTCTTACATACCTGTACTTGGTTCTACCATGAAGAGGTGTTAAGGTAAAAGAAACACTGACCGAATATCTGCGTTTTTATAGACCTGATTCTGCAGCAAAGTAGATGACAGGTTAGATGTTTCTCTCTATAGTTGCCTGTAACGACCCCATACCATCAGTGTTTTGTATTTTATACTAAAGTACAAATGACTGACAACCAGGCTGCTTAATTTATCCCTCCAAAAATAAACTCAAAGCATGAAAACAAATATATCAGCCTGCTTGTTGGAATTGGCAGAAAGGCAAGGAAAGCAAAAATGAACCATAGGGGAACACAGGAAGAGAGATAATGAGGAAGGAACATCAGAGAATATATTCATCAATTTCTGTTGCTTCTGCTCCTTCTAAAGATGCCAATACAAACTGGAGGCACTCAAAAGCTGGGTTATATGGATATATGCTTACATGTTGTTAAGCTAAAAATACAGTGTTGGCCTAGATTTTTATGGCTCTGATACTTCTTTTGATCCTTTACTGATACTGTAGTTCTCTCTCACAGGTCAAAATTTCACCTAAAGAACTAGCATAAAGGCAAATATGTTGACCAATGGAATAGAATAGAGAGCCCCAAAATAAAACCTCACACATATAGTCAAATGATTTTCAGTAAAGTTGCCAAGTTCAGTCAGTGGAGGAAACGGTAGTCTTCTCAACAAATGGTGCTGAGAAAAGTAGCCATTTACAAGCAAAAGAATGAAGTTGAAACCTAATCTACCACCATGTTCAGAAATTAACTCAAAACAGATCAAGGGCCTACATATAAGAGCAAAAACTATAAAACTCTTAGAAGAAAACACAGGGCAAAAGCTTCATCTCATTCATTGTACTTGGCAATGATTTCTTCTATATGACACCAAAGGCACATGCAACAAAGAAAAAAATAGACAAATTAGAATTCAGGAAAATTAGGGAATAGCAGTTAGTGTAACGGCTATGTCATTGGACTCCCATGTAGTCGACCGTGGTTCGAGTTCCGGACCCAGTGGCTTAAACTCACACCGAGCACGTGTGCGTGCGTGCCCAAGATCCCGAGAGGAGAATGGAGGAGAAGGGATTGCAGTGTAGCCATCCCCCCGGGAGGTGATTTCTTGCTTTCTGTCTCTGTCTGTCTCTGTCTGTCTGGCGAGTGCATGCGCCCTATAGCAAAAACCTCACATTTTTGGATTTATCAGCCTCTGCAGTTAAGGGCAGACAGTCAAATTGAGTGGGGATATACAAGGTATATCTTTTTTTTATTGTTTATACATTTAATTGCTATCCATTATTTAGAATGTAAAGAGACTTTACCTAACATGATAAACACCTCAGTCCAGCCCAGTTGAGAATACTATACACATCCTCATCAACAGATAATAAACAATATCTGTGTCTCACAAATATCTTACCTCTCTATTTTTTCCCCAAAGTTCCTTTCCTGTGCTCTTCCCCTCCCACTCTCTCTCTCTTTTTTTTTTTTTTGGAGAGATTTTTGCTATAGGGTGTGTGTGCTCGCCAGAGAGACAGAGAGACAGAAAGCAAGAAATCATCCCCCAGGGCCGGATGGCCACACCACAATCCCTTCTCCTCCATTCTCCTCTTGGGATCTTGGGCACGCACGCACATGTGCCCTGCGTGAGTTTAAGCCACCATGTCTAGGACTCGAACCGCAATCGACTACATGGGAGTCCAGCGACATAGCCATTACGCTAACTGCTGGTCCCCCCTCCCACACTCTCTTTCCACTTTGTCTCTAGTGTCCATAAAAATTTTTGATGGTTTTATGTCCTCCAGTCTTTTAGTCTCTACCATAGAGTATGGACATTTGGTATATGTTAAGTGGAGACATACAATGTCTCTCTTTCATAGCCTGACTTGCTTCACTCAGCAACAAATCTTCCATATTTGTACACTTTCTATCAAATTCCAGGGCCTTGTTTTTTTTTATGGCTGAATAATATTTCATGGAGTATACATGGCACACTTTTTCAATCCATTCACTTGTTTGTGGACATTTGGTCTGTTTCATGTCTTAGCAATCATGAATAGTGCTAAAATAAATATAGTTGTGCAAGCACTTTTCTGACTGAGCATCTCCTGTCCTTTGTGTAGATACGCAAGAGTGGAATTGCTGGATCATATGGTAGTTCTATTTGAAGGTCATTGAGGACCCTCCATATTCTTCTCCACAGTGGCTGAACCAATTTACATTCCCACTAACAATGTAGGAGTGTTCCCCTTTCACCACATCCCTTCCAGCATTTATCATTTTTGTTGTTGTTTTTCTTCTTTGTCATTCTGTGGGGTTAGGTGGTATCTCATTGTAGTTTCTATCTGCATCTCCATTATGATGAAGGATGTTGAACATTTTTTCACATGCTTTCTGGTTGTTCATATGTTTTCCTTAGAGAGTTGTTTATTCAGCTCATTTTCCCATCTTTTAATTGGGTTAATAATTTTCTTCAGAGTAAGCTGCTTGAGTTCCTTGTGTATTTTGGTTATCAGTCCCTTATCTGAGGCACAGTTAACAAAAATTCTCTTCCATTATGAGGGTTGTAGATTCACACTAATTACAGTGTCCTTTGCTGTGCAGAAAATTCTTAATCTAGTGTAATCCCACCTGACTATTAGGGGGATTATTGCCTATACTTTGGAGGTCTTTGCCTACCCCAATGTCTCCCAGAGTTTCCCCAGTGTTTTCCGCTAGTAGTTTTATAATTTGTGGTCTTAGTTTTAGATCTTTGATCCACTTTGAGTTGATTTTTGTTAATGGTGACAGATAGGGGTTCAGATCATCTTTCTGCAGGTGGATACTCAGGTTTTCTAGCACCGTTTTCTAAAGAAGTTTTTCTTTTCCCATTGGATTGACTAGATTACGTGGCTGTATGTTTGGGGGTTTATTCTGGGGTCTCTACTCTGTTCCATGGGTCTTCATGTCTATTTTTGTGCCAATACCATGCTAATTTGATTATCACAGATTTACAATATATTTTGGGGTCAAGAAGTGAGATGCCACCCACTCCACTCTTTTTGTGCAGGATGTCTTTGGCAATACAGGATCTTTCATGATTCCAGACAAATTCTATGATTATCTTTTCTAGATCTGTGAAGAATGTCTCTTGTAATTTTATAGGGATTGCATTAAATATGTAGATTAATTTGGGTAGGATTGCCATTTTGATTATATGGATTCTGCCAATCCAGGAACATGGGATGTCCTTCCACTTTTGTGTGTGTGTGTGTTTTTTTTTTCCGATTTCCTTTTTAAGGTTTTCATTGTTTTCCTTATAGAGGTCTTTGACTTCCTTGGTTAGTTTTATTCCTAAGTATCTTATATTTCTTGTGGCTATGGTGAATGGGATTACTTTCTTCCGTTCTGTCTCTGTCTGCTTGTTGTTTATATATAGAAATGCTATAGATTTTCATAAGTTAATTTTGTATCCTGCCATGTTACTGTATACATTTATTACTTTGAGAATTTTTTTTCATGGATACTATTGGATGTTCTATGTATACAATCATGTTATCTGAAAACAGAGATAATTTCAGCTCTTCTTTCTCTATTGGAATGCCTTTTATTTCCTTCTTTTGTTTGATCACATTGGCTAGGACTCCCAGTACTACATTGAATAGAAGCAGAGAAAGTGGGCAGCCTTGTCTTGTACCAGTTTTTAGGCGAAAAGATTTCAGCTTTTCCCCATTCAGCATGTTAGCTATAGGTTTTTCATAGATAGCTTTCATTATGCTAATAAACGATCCTTCTACACCAGTTTTTTTGAGAGTCTTAATTATAAAGAAATGTTGTATTTTGTCAAATGCTTTGTCTGCATCAATTGAAATGATCATATGGTTTTTATCTTTCTCTCTGTTAATATAATATATTACATTATGGTTTTGCTTATGTTGAACTACATTTGCATCCCTGGAATAAAGCCTACCTGGTCGTGATGAATAATCTTTTTTATATGCTGTTGAATATGTTTAGCAAGTATCTTGTTGAGAATTTTCACATGTATATTCATTATGATATGAGTCTGTAGTTTCCCTTATTTGTCATATCCTAATCCATTTTGCGAGTGAGTCTGATGGAGGCTTCACAGGATGAATTTGGGAGGTTTCCTTCCTTATGTATCTCAAGAAACAGTATGAGTAAAATGGGGGTTACCTCTTCTTTAAAAGTTTTGTAAAATTCGTAAGTGAAGCCATTGGGACCTGGGCTTTTCTTTGTTGGGAGGTTATCTATTAGTGATCCAATCTTATTACTTTTTATTGGTCTATTCAGGCTTTCTATTTCCTCCTGAGTCAATCTTGGCTGATTATATATGTCCAGGAATTTGTCCATCTCATCCAGGTTTTCTTCTTTGTTGGCATACAGTCGCTCATAGTATCCTTTAATGATGTTTTGTATTTCTATTACGTCTGTAGTAATGTTGCCTGATTCATTGCTGATTTGATTTACCTGGTTTCTTTCTTCTTCTTAATTAGTCTAGCTAATGGTGTGTTAATCTTGTTTATCTTTTCAAAGAGCCAGCTTTTGCTTTCCTTTATTTTCTGTATAGTTCACTTATTTTCTATTTAATTTATTTGTGCTTGAATCTTTATTATTTCTTTTCTCCTGGCATTTTTTTGGCTTTTTTTTGTTTATTTGTTTCCAATTCCCTGAGGCATGATGTTAGGTTGCCCTGTTGCCACCTTTCCATCTTTTTCTTGTGCGCACTAACTGCTATGAACTTCTCCCTTATGACTGCTTTTGCAGTATCCCATAAATAATGGAAACTTGTATACTCATTATCATTTCTTTTCATGAATCTTTTGATTTCCATCTTAATTTCTTCAGTAGTCACGAAGTCATTCAGAAGTAGGTTATTTAGTTTTCATGTATTTGTGTATTTTTGAGGTTTTTTCCTGAATTAATATCAAGTTTAATTACATCATGATCAGAAAAGATGCTGGATATAGTTTCTATGCCTTTGAATCTGTAAAGGCTGGTTTTGTGCCCTATCATGTAGTCAATCTTCAAGAAAGTACCATGTGGAGCTGAAAAAAAAAATGTATATTTTATGTTTTTTGGGTGGAAAGTTCTATAGATATCTATTAAGTCCATCTGATTTTTGGTATTATTTAGGTCCTGAAACTCTGCTTATTTTTTCTCTCATTGATCTGTCTAAAGGAGGTAATGGGGTGTTGAGATCTCCAACAATTACTGTGTTGCAGTCTATCTTTCCTTTTAGATGTAGCAGTCTTTCCTTTACATATTTGGGTGCTTGTGAATTGGGTTCATAGATATTTATAAGCATTATATCTTCTTGGTGAATTATCCCTTTTATTACTATATAATGCCCTTTTTGTCTCTTCTTACAGTTTTTGTCTTAAAGCCTATTTTGTCCAAAATCAGTATAGCAACTCCTGCTCTTTTTTGGTTTCCATTTGCATGGAATACCTTTTTCCAACCCTTCACTTTTAGTCATTGTATGTCTTTATCCATGAGATGGGTTTCTTGTAGGCAGCAGATGGAGGGTTTCTGATTTTTAATCAATTCAGCCAGTCTGTGTCTCTTAATTGGAGAATTTAATCCATTGACATTCAATGTTATTATCGATATTTTCAGACTTGTCCCTACCATTAAGTTGGTCATATTTCTGGTTGTTCTTTTGTTCTTTTATTGCTGCTTGTCTCTCTTTAGTTTTCTTGGTATAGTACTCCTTTCAGAATTTCTTGAAGAGCTGGTCTGGAGTTGGTAAATTCTATCAGGTTTTTTTTAATCCGAGAATGTTTTTATTTTATTTTCCCATATGAAGTGTAATCTTGCCGGGTATAGTATTCTTGGTTGAAATTGTTTTTCATTTAACATTGTGAATATATTTCCCCATTCTTTCCTTGCTTGCATTGTATCTGATGAGAGGTCTAATGTTGGCCTGATGGGATAGCCTTTGTAAGTGATTTGATGTTTCTCTCTTGCCACTCTTAGTATCTTGTCTTTGTCTGTGGTTTCGGCCAATCTAGCTATGATGGTCCATGGAGGAGGATCTTCTTGGATTGATTCTACTTGGGGTTCTTTGTATTTCTTGGGTCTGGATGTTTGAGTGTCACTCTAGATTTGGAAAGTTTTCTTCCAGGATTTCATGGAATAGATTATCAATGCCCTTATTAGTTTCTTCACCTTCTGGCATACCAATTATTCAGATGTTTGGGCATTTCATAATATCTAGTATTTCTCATATAGTATCCTCAGTTTTCTTAGCTATTTTCTCAGTATTTTTCATAGTTTTTTCTAGGTCAGAGGTTTTGTCTTCTACTCCTGAGATTTGATCTTCTGCATGGCCTAAGCTGCCTTTAATACTTTCGAGGGAGGTTAGATTTCCTGTATTACAGCCTTCATACCTAACAGTTCCGTTTGACTCTTTTCTATGGTGTCCAGTTCTTCTTTCATATCATGGAAGGACTTCCTCGTCTCTTGGAGCTCAATGTCTCTTTTCTCTTGCATTGCATAGAGGTTTGTCACCATAAATATGCTAAATTCTTTTTCTGACATTTCAGTAATATCCTCTAAATTTTCTCTGCTTGGATACGAGTTAGTGTTCCCTTGCTGGAGATGTATTACTTGATTCTCTATCCCTGAGGCTCTTCTCCAATTTTTGGTCATTTAGTAAATTATTCACTTTTTGCTAATTTGTTGGAGAAGGATTCTGTGACTGTGACCTTGTGTATTTCCCTTACTGTGAAAAGTTTTGGTGCTATTTTCTCCCTTTTACTGTGTCCTCCTGTGCGAGAATCACAGGAGAAGTTTGCAATTGGATTTATGAAGGGGAATTTCACTCTTTTTGCAACCACTACAGTGAGGTACAAAGTAGTCTTTAAAACTCACAATGTTCAGATATTTAGCTACTATGCACCTAGTCTTCTCTAGGCAGTGGGTAAGGGCTGAGCAGTAAAACAGGAAAGTAAGGTAAAAAATATGTAATGCTTCATGAATGTGCGTGTCTTCCTTGTGTAGAGGCCATACTAATCTTCTCTGTATCATTCCAACTTTAGTATATGTGCTGCCAAAGTGAGCACAGTATATCTTTCAAAGTTTGACTCACTTCACTCTATATTAAGTATTCTATATTCACCCATTTTACGTCTAATGGTAGGATCTCATTTTTTTATAGTTGTGTAATACTCCATAGTATATGTGTGCCACAGTTTTTCAACCCAATTATAGTTTTTGAACATTTAGTTTGGTTCCATGTTTTAGCAATTATAAATAATGCTACAATAAACAACAATGGGCAGATGTCTTTCTGACAGAGTACTTTCTTATCCTTTGGGTAGATACCAAGAAGTGGGATTACTGGGTCATATAGAAGTTCTATTTCAAAGTTTTTGAGAAACCTCCATATTGTTTTCTATGGAGATTGGACTAATTTACATTCCCATCAACAGTGTAAGAGAGTTCCCTTTTTCACCACAGCCTCACCAACACTTGTCTTTCTTCTTTTTTTTAATCGTAGCCATTCTAACTGGGGTTAAATGATATCTCATTGTAGTTTTAATTTAATTTCCCTTATGACAGGAGCCTTTGAACATTTTTTCATATGGCTCTTGACCATTCATAATTCTTCATTGGAGAATTGTCTATTCCATGCATTTGCCCATTTTTTAATTGGATGATTTTTTTTTAATGGGCAACTGCTCGAGTGAACTATATATTCTACATATCAATCCTTTATCTGAGGAATGATTTGCAAATATTTTCTCCTATTCTCAGGTTTGTCCTTTCATGCTAGTTATAGTATAGTTTTCTTTGCTATGAGAAAGATTTTTAGCTTGATGTAATCCCACTTGTCTATTTTAGAGACCATTATCTGTGTTTTACTTGTCTTATTTAAGAAACATTTGCCTACTCCAGTGTCTTCAAACGTTTCCCCTTGGGACCAGCAGTTAGCACAACGGTTATGTCGCTGGACTCCCATGTAATCGCCGCAGTTCGCGTCCCGGACCTGGTGGCTTAAAACTCACGCCAGGCGCATATGCGTGTGTGCCCAAGATCCTGAGAGGAGAATGGAGGAGAAGGGACTGCGGCATGACCATCCCCCCTGGGGGGTAACTTCTCGCTTTCTGTCTCTTTGTCTCTGTCTGTCTGGCGAGCGCACACACCCTATCGCAAAAACCTCTCCAAAAAGGAAAAAAAAAGTTTCTCTTACATTTTCGACCAGTAGTTTTGTATTAGAGGTTTTACATTTAAATCCTTGATCCATTTTGAGTTAATTCTAGTTAATGATGACAGAGAGCAGTCCCGTTTCATTTTTCTGTGGATGGATATCCAGTTCTCTCAACATCATTTGCTAAGACTTTCTTTTCTCCATTGCATTGTCTTATACCCTTTATCAAATATCAGTATGATTTGGGTTTTATTTCTAGACTGCCTATCTGTTCCATTGGTCTATATCTATGTTTGTGCCGGTATCACGCTGTGCAGGAAGTCCTGGCCAATGCAACCAGACAAGAGAACAAAATAATTCATTAAGATAGGAAAAGAAGTTAAACTGTTCCTATTTGCAGATGATATGATCATATACCTAGAAAATCCAAAGAAATCCACAATAAGTAAATAAATAAACAAATAAATAGATAAATACATCTCCTAGTAGTGATAAATGAATTCAGTAAAATTGCAGGATACAAAGTCAATAATGAATAAGGAATAGACTGAGACAGAATTGAAGAAAACAATTACATTTATAATAGCTACAAAACAAACAAGATATCTAGGAGTAAATTTAACCTTTACAAGGAAAACTTTTTTTTTTTTTTTGGAGAGGTTTTTGCTATAGGGCGCGTGCGCTCGCCAGACAGACAGAGAGAGACAGAGAGATAGAAAGCAGGAAATCACCCCCCAGGGGGGATGGCCACGCCGCAATCCCTTCTCCTTTATTCTCCTCTCGGGATCTTGGGCACGCACGCACACGCGCCCGGCGTGAGTTTAAGCCGCCGGGTCCGGGACTCGAACCACGGTCAACTACGTGGGAGTCCAGCGACATAGCCATTACGCTAACTGCTGGTCCCGAAGGAAAACTTTTTAAAAAATTGAGTATGATATTTAAAAACGCTTTGTAATATGCTTTAAAGTCAGGTAGTAAGATGTCTCCTAGTTTTTTGTTTGTTTGTTTGTTTGATGCTGTATTGCCTTGACAATATGAGGTCTTTTTTTATTCCATACAAATGTTGTCATTGTTTTTCCTATTTCTCTGAAGAATGTCTCAGGTAATTAGACTGGAATTGCATTAACTATGTAAATTAATTTGGGTAGGACTGACATTATGATTATATTGAATCTTCCGATTCAAGATTAGGGAATGTCCTTTCTTTTCTTTTCTTTTTTCTTTTTAAGGTTTCTGCCATAGGGTGAGTATGCTTGCCACAGACAGGGAAAATGAGAAATCACCCTCTGGGGGAATGGCCACACTGCAATTCTTTCTCCTCCAGTTTCCTCTCAGGATTTTAGACATGCACACGCATACTCCCGGCATGATTTGGAAACTGTCAGGTCTGGGGCATGAACTGTAGTCAGTCATGTGGGAGTCCCTAACCTTAACCACTACATCACCTTCTGGCTCTGTCCTTCCATTTTTTTTTTTAACATCATACTCAATTTCTCTTTTCAGTTTTTCATAGTTTTCCTTGTAAAGGTCTTTCACTTCTTCGGCTAGCTTTATTCCTAGGTATCTTACTTGTTTTGTAGCTATAGTAAATGGGATTGCATTCTTCAGTTCTATCTTAGTCTGTTCATTATTGATGTATAAAAATCTTATGGATTTTTGTATATTGACTTTGTATTCTGCAATTTTACTGAATTCATTTATTGGTTCTAGGAGGTTTTTTTTTGTTTTGTTTTTTTTTTTTGTAGATTCCTTTGGATTTTTTAGGTATATAATCATATCTCCAAATAGGAAGAGTTTAATTTCCTTTTCTATCTGAATACCTTCTATTTTGCTCTCTTATCTGATTGCATTAGCTAAGACTTTCTGCACTATATTAAAAAGGAGTGGAAAGAATGGGCAACCTTGTCTTATTCCAATTTCTAATGGAAAGACTTTTAACTTTTCCATATTCAGTACGATGTTTGCAGTAGGTCTGTCATCCATGACTTTTATTATATCGAGAAATGTTCCTTCTACTCCAGTTTTGCTGAGAGTCTTGGTTATGAAGGGATGTTGTATTTTATCAAATGCTTTCTCTGCATCTACAGATATGATCATATGATTTTTATCTTTATTTTTGTTAATGTGGCTTATTATATTTATTGTTTCACATATGTTGAACCATTCTTGCATCCCCAGAATAAAGCCTACCTGGTCATGGTGTGTAATCCTCTTGATATGTTGTTAGATTCAGTTTGTTATTGTCATGTTGAAAATTTTTGTGTAAGTATTCATTAAAGATATTGGTCTATAGTTTTCTTTTTTTGTTATGTTCTTGTCTGGTTTGGGTATCAAAGTAATAGAGCCTTCATAAAATGAGTTTGGGAGGATTCCTTCCTTTTGAATTTTTAGGAATAGTCTGAGAAAAATTAGAGTTAGCTCTTCTCTGAAAGTTTTGTAGAATTCAGAAGCGAAGCCTCCTGGTCATGGGCTTTTCTTTATTGGGAGATTATTTATCGATGCTTCAATCTCTTCACTTATTGACCTATTCAGGCTTTCTATTTCATCATGACTCAACCCAGGTAACTTGTATTTGTCCACAAATTTGTCTGTCTCTCCTAGGTTTTCTTCTAGGCATATAGTTGCTCAAAGTATTCACTCTTTTTTTTTTTTTTTTTTTGGATTTCAAATATATCAGTTGTAACATTGCCAACTTCAATACTGATTTTATCTGACTTTTTTTCTGTTTTTATTGATTAGTTTAGCTAATGGTTTATCAATTATGTTTATTCTCTAAAAATTAGCCTTTCATTTAATTGATTTTCATATAATTCTTCTATTCTCTATTTCATTTATTTCAGCTCTAATCTTCACTATTTTTTCTTTTACGTATTTTTTGTTGTTTTTCCAGTTCCTTATGATGTGATGTTATTTATTTGTCATCTTCCTATTTTTTTTTCTAGTGAGCACTAATGGCTATAAACTTGCCTCTGAAGACTGCTTTTACTTTGTCCCAAAGACGATGGAGAGTAGTGTGTTTATTGTCATTAGTTTCAATCAATCTTTTGATTTCAATCTTAATTTTTCAATAGTTTGAAATACATTCAGGAGTATATTTTTAGTTTCCATGTGTTTATGTATTTCTGAGGACTATTTCTGAGGTTGATTTGAAGTTTAATTCCATTGTGGTCAGAGAAAATACAGGTAAAATTTCCATACTTATAAATTTATGTAGACTTGTTTTATGGCCTATCATGTGGTCAGTCTTTGAAAATATTCCATCCAGAGATGAGCAAAAAGTACATTCCATAGTTGCTGGATGGAATACTCTATATACGTCTGTCAGGTCCATTTGGCTTATAATATCAATTTATTTCTGTGTCTCTTTATTGATTTTTTGTCTAGATGATCTGTCCAGTGATGACAGTGAGGTATTATAATCTCTCATGATTAGTATATTGGAACCTTTATCTCCCTTTAGACCAAGCAGTCTGTCTTTTGCATATTTGGGTGCCCCGGCATTAGGTGCATAAATATTTATGATTGTTATATCTTCATAATAAATTAATCCTTTTAGAACTATACAATGTCCTTGTTTGTCTCTTTTTATGCTTTTCATCCTAAAGTCTATTTTATCCGGTATTAATAACAGAACTCCTGCCCTTTTTTTTTTACATGAAACAACTTTTTCCAGCAATAAGGTGTGTTTCTTGTAAGCGACATATAGAGTGTTCCTGTTTTTTCATCCATTCAGCCAATCTGTATCTTTTAGCTGGAGAATTTAATCCATTGACATGCAAGGTTACTATTGATGTGTGTGGACTCACCCTGTCATTTACTCTTTTTTTTTTCCTCTACTTGTTTTGTGTTTTCTTGCTTCTATTTATCTCTATTTAGTTTTCTAGGTGTAGAGTTCTCTATGGGGCTAGCCTACTTTTGGTGACTTTTTTTGGTGTTTGTTTATCTTGGAACAATTTCATTTTTTCTTCCCATTTGAAGAATAATCTTTCTGGGTATAGTATTGGCTGAAATTGTTTTTCTCTGAGAGATTTAATATGTTATCCCTTTTTTCTTCTTTGCTCTGTTTCAGTTGAGAGGTCTGCCATTAGACTAATGAGGTAACCCTTGTAAATAATCTGGCTATTCTTGTTTGCCATTTTTAGAATATTGTCCTTGTCTTGAATTTTTATTAGTTTGACTATGATGTGCCTTGAAGAGGTATTCTTTTTATTTCCTGAATTTGAATTTCTGTATGCCTCTCCAAGTTTGGAAAGTTTTCAACTAATACATCAGAAAGAGGTTTTCTAATCTTTTACCCTTCTCCATACCTTCTAGAATACCCATAATGCAAATATTTGGCCGTTTAATGATATCTAGGATTTCCCATATGCTGTCCTCATTTTTAGTGAGTATTTCTACATTCTTCTTGGTTGCATGTACTAAGACAGAAACTTTGTCTTCAAAGTCAGAGATTCTTTCTTTTTTTGGGAAAGGTTTTTGTTTGTTTGTTTGTTTGTTTGTTTTTGCTATAGGGCCTGTGCGCTCGCCAGACAAACAGAGAGAGACAGAGAGATAGAAAGTGAGAAATCACCTCCCAAGGGGGATGGCCGTGCGGCAATCCCTTCTCCTCCATTCTCCTCTCGGGATCTTGGGCATGCACGCACACGCTCCCGGTGTGAGTTTTAAGCCACCGGGTCCGGGACGTAAACCGTGATCGACTACATGGGAGTCCAGTGACATAGCCATTACGCTAACTGCTGGTCCCAAAGTCAGAGATTCTTTCTTCAGCAAGATCAAAACTGTTAATTCTTTCCCAGGAGGTTTTAATTTCCTGGATTGTGTTCCTTAACTCTGATCATTCTATTTGATTATTTTTAAGGATATCTCTCTCTTTATGGAGTTCCTCCTTTAAGTCATGGAATGATTTTCTCATCTCCTGAATTGATTATCTGTTCTCTCTTGTATCACACTGAGTTTAGTTACGATAAATATTCTGAATTCTTTATCTGATATGTCTACAATATCTTGTGTTTTGTCTATTATTGATAGTATTCTGTTCCTTTGGATGGGAAAGAATTTCCTGTTCTTTTTATGTTTCTTGAGGCACCGCTGTGATTTCCAGGCACTTAGAGATGAACTCACTTCTCTAAGATTTGCTCCAAAAAATCTCTGTGCTTTTTTGCTTGGGTGAGCATGGAGGGAAAAATCCTACAGGATCTTACCATATTCCAATGTTCTGGCTCATGTATTTTCAAAACTTTCTGGTCCCCATATAGCTGAGGCCCAGGCAGGGAAGCTAAATGGTGTGGTGGTATGTAAAGTCATGCAAGGTGCATCACACAGACCACAGCAGCCACTTCTCTTACACCCCAGGCTCAACGGGAGGCTTTTGATGGTGAGGTAAGGTCCAGGTGGCCCCACCCGCCCTTTATTTCAGTTCCAAAGGCTGCGGCAGCTGCTCCTCACACACCCTAGCATACCTGACATGATTTTTAAGCCACCAGGTCTGGGATTGGAAACATGGTAGGCCATGCGGGAGTTCAGTACCTTAACCAACACACCACCTGCTGGCCCCAGAGATCTCACTTTTAAAACAAAGCCACCCCCAGGATAATGGCAGTAATCCATTCACAACAGTGGAGCCTTCGTGACCCAATCATCTCTTCATGGTCTAGCCTCCCAATACTGTCACTGTGGCAATTAAATTTCAACATGAGTTTTAGAGGGGACACTCATACCATAGTATGAATTACCCAGAAAAGTCAAATTCAGAGAGACAAAGAAAGAGTGGTAGTTTCCAGGGGATGGAGTGAGGAAGAATGCATTATTGTTTAATGGGTATAGAGTTTCAATTCTGCAAGATGAAGAATTCTGGAGGTAGACAGTGAAAACCACTAAATTGTATACTTAAAATGATTATGATGATAAATTTTTTAATATGTGTATTTTATTACAATAAAAAAGTTGAAGAAAAATACTTCACCTGAAGAATCCACAGTTAATTCTAACCAGGTAGGATTGTACTTTGAACTTCAGATACATAAGATTTTAGGCTGTTAGGTAAGCAACACACTAGATCACAAATTTCGTCACCAGGCTATGAGATACACTTAGTTTATTACTATCACCTTAGAATGCAACAAAATATTTGTCCTATAGCAGATCTTCAGTAAATATTGGGTCAATGAAGATAAAAATGTTCGTTAAAAGGAGTTTTTTCTTTCTTCTTTTTTCTCCTTTGGCTTAGTGGAAGAAGAAGGGATAAAAATTTGATTTCAATAGAGTGTCAAAAAAAGGAATAGACACAGGAATTATTTATCATTCTGAAGTGCTCTTAACCAGCAGCTGTGGGAAGAAGGTTTCTGATGACCACTGATTTGAATTCTGGAACTATCTTCTTCTGAGATAGACGTTCTCAGCCCCAGCTGCACACTGAAATAATCTTGGCCATTATAAAAAACAAAAACAAAAACAAAACAAAACCCTTCAGATTTCCTATACTAGAATAACTGAATCAGTTTCTAGGCATCAGTATGTTTTATAATGACCCCCAGATAGTTGTAATGCAAAGTGCAGTTCCTGGAAGTGACATATTTCCTCATTTCCTGAGTCCATTTCAAGAAGGCAGTAACATTTACAGCCTACTGCTATCACTTAACAATACTTGTTTTTCTTTTTTGTTTGTTTTTGTTTTTTTGGCCACATTGCAGCTATAACCTTAAAAAATAAAAATAGATGGGACCAGCAGATGGCATCGTGGTTAAGGCACTGGACATTTACACATGGCCAACCACAGTTCAAGTCCCAGATCTGATGGCTTGCTTTCTCACTTTCTCTCCCTCTCTCTGTGTCTCTCTCTGGTCAAATTAGAATAGATAAAATTAAATAAATAATTCTATAAAAATAATAGTAGATAATGAGTGCTTACTACATGCCAGGCACTACTCTTGTGCTCTATTTGTGTTAGTGTTAATCTTCACAGCAATGCTCTGAGCTATGCCTGCTTTGCACTTGAGAAAACTGACACAGAGGGCAACATCAGTAAGTGGTGGAGCTGACAGATCATCCCTTATGTCCAGCAGGCAACTTCTGCTGTTCCCAGATCACTCTGTTCCACTGACCCTAGAAGGCCATAGTTCCAACATATTTTTCAGCTGAGTCGACACTATTTGCAACTTGGTGTGTTTATTTCATTAGAAGCAGCCAATGATGTTAATAATATTAATAAATATTAAATTTTTAGTACATGCTGTGCACTGCTGCAAAGCCCTTTATATGCATTATTTCATTTTATCCTCACAATAACTATTAGCTAGTGTGATAATTAGCCATATTTATTCACGGATGATGAAACAATGGCACACAGGGATGAAATAACTAGCCCCAAATCACGGGAGTCAGGGGATGGAGAAAGGGGAGAGCATGAATTTAAAATCAGAAGTCCGATTCTGTTACCCAGTATGCTATACAGACTATTAAGCAAAACATTAAATATGCAGCCTTCTCCCCTTATTACAGAAGATACTTTCCAAGACCCCAGTGAATGTCTAAAACTACAGATAGCAATGAACCTTATTGTTGTCAGCCTGAACATGTTTATGTTCATGTCTTCTACTGACAAATTTAATGCCTTTTTTATCTTCACTAAGCACTTACACACTGTACATAACAGAAAAACTTAATGTGAATTTTTTTCCCTTCTTCACAATTTCACAGATAGAAAATTTGTTCTCACCACAGATCTTAACAACCTTAGCATGTGATTTCTTTTCCTTTCCTTATTGAGAACAGTCAACTTTTCACTTAAAGGAAGCACAATATGTCTTCTGTTTGGCATATCTGAATTGCCAGTATCACTGCTTGCGTGCTTTCAGGCTACTGTTAAGTAAGTAAAGGCTACTTAAGTGCAAGCACAGGATACCATGACAGTCAATTTGATAACCAAGAGGGCCACTAGGTGCCTAAGGAGTGGGTGCATACACAGAATGAATCCATTGGACGAAGGTATGACAGAATGGGATAGCGGGGAATTTTATCCTCCTACTCAGAGTACAATTTAAAACCTATGAACTGTTATTTCTTGTTATTTTCCACTTGTTATTTTTGGACCACAGTTGACCACAGGTGACTGAAATGTGGAAAGCAAAAGCACAGATGGGGTGAGGGAAGGCTACTGTATCTATGTAATGTAATGATTCTAATTAAGATTTACAGTTTGGGGTTTATGCTCTTCTTAAACATAGACTTTGAAAATACAAGATTCATCATATAAATTTTTTTGTATTTCTGATAACATAAGACTAAGCATCTATCACCACATGGTCTTAGTTCTCTCAATTTTAAGTAAAAGATTTTAGTAAAGTTCCTCTCATAACTTGAAAATCTACTCAGTAGTGTGCAGTGGATTACTCTCATTGGTTCACACTGACTCAAAGAAGCTAATTATTAAGACCTAAAACTATAAAACTACTGGTGAAAACCACTGGAGAAACTCGGGAGACATTGGGATAGGCAGACTTCTTAAATAAGATCCCCCAACGTATACACAATAATCCCAAAAATAGGCAAGTGGGATTGCATCAGATTAAGATATTTCTACACAGCAAAAGACATAGTAATTAGTGTGAATCGACAACACTCGGACTGGGAGAATATTTTTTGTAAACCCTGCCTCAGATAAGGGACTGATAACCAGAATACACAGGGAACTCAAGCAGCTTACCTGAAAATAAAAATGATCAACCCAATTAAAAGATGGGAAAATGAGCTGAATAAACAACTCTCTAAGGAAGATGTATGAGCAGCTAAAAAGTATATGGAAAAATGTTTAACATCCCTCATAATAAGGGAGATGCAAGTCAAAACCACAATGAGATACCACCTAACCCCAATCAGAATGGCTTAAAAATAAAAAAATGATAAGTGCAGGCAGGTCTGTGGTAAAAGGGAAACTCTCTTACACTGTTGGTGGGAATGTAAATTGGTCTAGCCACTATGGAAAACAATATGGAGTTTCCCCAAAGACCTACAAATAGAACTACCATATGATTTAGCAATCTCACTCCTGGGTATCTACCTAAAGGACAGGAGAATGCTTAGTCGAAGAAGTGCTTACACAACTATGTGTATTGTGGCATTATTCACAATTGCTAAGACATGGAACCAACCCAAATGTTCATGAACAGATGAATGGATTAAAAAAGTGTGGCACATATACTCCATAGAATACTATTCAGTCATAAAAAAACAAGACCGTGGCATTTGATAGAAAGTAGGCAAATATGGAAGATTTATTGCTGAGTGAAGCAAGTCAGGCTATGAAAGAAACACTGTATGTCTCCACTTAACATATACTGACTGTCCACACTCTATGGAGGAAACCAAAAGCTTGGAGGATATAGAAACATGGAAAATGGTTGTGGATTTTGAAGACAGTGTGGGAAGAGGGTGGGGGAGAGGGAGAGTGTGGGGAAAGAAACTAAGGAGAAAAATAGAGAGGCAAACATTTATGGGACACAGAAATGGATTATTTTCTGTTGATGATAATGTGTATAGTATTCTCAACTGGACTGGTGTGACATGTATTCATATTAGGAGAATTAGCTTTACAAGCTAAGTGGTGTATAGTGATCAAATGTACACAATAAATTAAATAATAAAAAAGCTAATTATGTGCTCTCAACTGACAAGTGATATCATATCAATAGCTTCAAATCAGCCATAGTGGGAATATTTTATACTACGTAAATCGGCAAAGGCTACGAATTATAATTCAATCCTCCCCCATGAAACAAAGCCAGCATAAAATATTGACCAACACATGACTGCCTAAAATTATTAAATAATAATAAAAATTCAATTAACATTTCTATAGTTAAAAATAAACCATTTTTGGAGGTTATTAGCATTGTATTTATTTTTAACTGGAATTTTGTTTATATGAAATTGAAAGGTAAAATCCATTCAGTTGGAACCAGGTGGTGGTAATGCAATTGACCCACATGGAAAAGGTTTTGGGTTAGCCTCCTGAGATCCCCTGCATATGCCAGGAGTGTCTGTTCAGACGCCTGAAGTCCTGACAGGCTTACACTCGGGGAGGATGGCAGAGTAAAGGCCCTGTTGGGGACCCTGTCTCTCTCTCAGAAAAAAATAAATGAATAAACTTTAAAAAAAGAAGTGCAAATTCTTTAAAAAATTTATTCAGCTTTATAGATTTCATTAAATGTCAAATGCTTTGTCTCTTAACTTGGCCAGCCTTAGAGTAGATGTTAAAGTAGTGTTATTGTCAGGCTAAGCCCCATAGTGCAGTGGTTAATCTCTGTGCAGAGGAGCCAGATCCCACATGGCCAACCACAGTTTGAATCCTGCCCTGGGGGGTTAATAAATATGCTGGTTGCATGTGCACACATGTCTAGGAGCTCAATGGGAAGGAGGAATGGAAGAAAGGACTGTGGCATTACCAGGCCCCATTGGGGTGACACACACTCTCTCTCTATCTCATGAGTATACATGTTTAAAAAGAAATAGTTCTACTCTCACTTTGCAACTGACAGATTAACTTGATCACTGTTCAGAAGACTTCTGTATTTGTTTCATCTTACAGGTACATATTACAATATTAATTTTCTAACTTTGTTTGCCTTTTTAGAGATTTGCATAGTTAAATAAATGTAGTACTTCAGTTGTTCTGCCTTGAAACTAATAAATATGAAATATCTGAAAAGAAATGATAAGCATGATTTTAAACCCTGGCTTTTGGAGACAAATACTTATGTGTTAATTAATAATCATGTTTGAGTTTTAGCATAATTCTCCCTCCTGCTGTTTAATGAAATGGAGTGTTGTATCCATTTATGTAACATCAGTCACTCACAATGCGGTACAACTGCTGAGTAAGTACCTTCGCTAGCATCTGTCTCCTGAAGATCTAGGGCTCACACATCTAGGCCATCAGGGTCAACATCTGTTAGTCCAGAGTTAGAACCGGTCACTGTGCTGAAAACACCTCAGCGTGAAGGCAACCACAGCGACAATTCTGTGGAGCAAATCTGAGGTTCCAGGACACTGAGAGAAGGGTTGAAACAGGGACTCCCAGAAGTGAGGATTCAGAGCCAGGTCCAGTTTAGTAAAGTCATTGTCCCAAACCAGTATGGACTCTTCACTCACCTCTTGGTCTAGAAGTTTATTTTATAAACATGTTTCACGATGTGTTAAAAGCCCAGGTTCAATGTTCTGTTTTCCCTTAGAATGATCCTCTAGGAGGACGGGTCGTTGTCTTGTTTTATCTGCATTTCTAGCTTCTAGCCCTCTGCCTGTCACATAGTAAATGTTCATAAATATTTCATAAACATAGGGCCAGCCAAATGGCATGTTGGTTAAGGCAGCTAGATCCTACATGGCTGACTGCATGGTTCAAGTCCTGAACCCAGCAGCTTGAAAAACACACCAGGTACATGTGCATGTATTCCCAAAATCCCAAGAGGAGAATGGAGGAGAAGGTTTTGTGGTATGGACATCTTCCCTGGGGGATGATTTTTCACTTTCTTTTTCTTCCCCTTTCTTCCCCTCTCTGGCAAGTGCATGTGCCCTTTGGCAAAACTAATAAATAAATAGTAATCATAAATGTTTGGGTAGCATACAAATAAGTGAGTGGATATGTGCTGGCCTATTGTGAAGCAGATGAGATTTGTTTGAAAAGAACCTCCTATCCTGTTGTGATATCATTTCATTCCTTTAGTACCTATTTACCTTAAATGTGCTAAGGAAAATTTGTTTCCTCATTAAAACTTGTAGCAGTTTCCCCAAAAAATGTATTGCAGCATATTAATTTCAAGAGATGGTACTACAAAATGGTTGAAAAATAAAATGGAAAAACGAGATACACAACATTTTAAAGATCTTTTTTTTTTTAATTGCTAGAGCACATGTGTATGAAAGAGAGAGAGAGAGAGAAAGAAAGAGAGAGAGGAACCGCAGTAGGGCCTGATCACATAGCAGCAATTTTTTTTTCCTCCATGGAGGATTTTGGGCATACACACAAGTGTGCACATGCCTGGCATGTTTAACAAGCTGCCAGGTCCAGGAGTCAAACCATAGTCAACTCTGTGGAATCCAGCTCCCACCACACTGTGTTTCACTCTCATACTATGGGGCTGGCTCTAAAAGGATTCTTTAATACTGGACTTCTCAGAGTTCTTAGCATGCTACTCTGTGAGTTGAAACTCTTAATAAAAAGAGAAATAACATGTGAAGTTCCTCTAGGTTAATTTACCACAGAGACTTTTTATAGAGACTTTGGGGCAAATATTCCAAGAAAAATCTTTTGGAAATTCTTGTCTAGCAGTCAGAGGTTTCTACAGTGGTACCCCACCTAAATTGATGTATGTGGAATCTCTTCCATGATCTGAATCTTGAACAATTCCACATTCCATCAAAATTTACATGAATTTAATCCATTTCCACCAGAGTCTGCTAGGGAGCTGACTAATCCAATCAATTACATTGAGGTAAATGTTAATAACTGAAAAGGGCTTTCTTGTCTATCCTAGGTCACTCTGACATTACAAGAGGGTCATCTGGCTCCAGCTTAAGAGTCAGTCAGTTGATCATAAGAGGAAAATTCATAGCAATTAGTATGCATAAGAAAAAGATGAAAAAGTGGCGAATAGACAACCCACCATCATGCCTCAGGAAATTAGAAAAACAAAAAATACCAAAAAAATGCCAGAAGAAAAGAAATAATAAAGATTCAACCAAAAATAAATGAAATAGAAAATAAATGAACTATACAGAAAATAAATGAAAGCAAAAGCTGGTTCTTTGAAAAGATTAACAAGATTGACACACCATTATTAGGTAGACTGGTTAAGAAGAAGAGAGAAAGGAACCAGATTAATCAAATTCTCAATGAAATAGGCAATATTACAACAGACACAATAAAAATGCAAACCATCATTAGAAGATACTATGAATGACTATATGCCAACAAACAAGAGAAACCGCATGATATGGACAAATTTCTGGGCACATATTATCTACCAAGATTGAATTAGGAGGACCTAGAAAGCCTGAAGAGACCTATAGCAAGCAATGAGATTAATTCAGTAACAAATAATCTTCCAACAGAGAAAAGCCCAGGTCCTGATGGCTTCACTTATGAATTCTACAAAAATTTTAAAGAAGAGCTAATCACCATTATACTCAAACTAATTCTAAAGACACAAAAGGAAGAAATCCTCCCAAACTCATTTTATGAAGCTTCCATTATCCTCATTCCCAAAACAGATAAAGACATGACAACAAAGGAAAACTACAGACCAATATCTCTGATTAATATGGATGCAAAAGTTCTCAGCAAGATACTCGTAAATCATATCCAACAACATATAAAACATATTATTCATCATGACCAGGTAGCTTATTCCATGGCTGCAAAGGTGGTTCAACATACACAAAACCATAGATAAAACATACCATATTAACAGAAAGAATGACAAAACCCTCATGATCATTTCAGTTGATACAGAAAAAGCACTTGATAAAATACACATCCCTTCATGATTAAGACTCTTACCAAAATCAGCGTAAAAGGGTCATTTCTCAACACAATAAAAGCCATATATAAAAAAACTATAGCTAACATGATACTGAGTGGGGAAAAGCTAAAAGCTTTTCCACTAAAAACTGGTACTAGACAAGGCTGTCCACTTTCACCACTCTTTTTCAATATAGTTCTGGAAGTCATAGCCAATGCAATCAGAAAAGAGAATAATATAAAGGGCACTTAAATAGGCAAAGAAGAGTTGAAAATATCTTTATTTGCAGATGACATAATGGTATACTTAGAAGACCCAAAGGTATCCATGAAAAAACTTCTCGAAGTAATAAATGAATACCGTAAAGTGGCAGGATACAAAATCAACATCCAAAAATCTATAGCATTTTTATATACAAACAACAAGCTAGCTGAGGTCCTTCACCATTCCTTATACCATAGCCACAAAATGGATAAGATACCTAGGGATAAACCTAACTGGGAAAGCCAAAGACCTTTACAAGGAAAACAATGAAAATCTTTAAAAAGACATTGAAAAGAAGACAAAAAAGTGAAAGGACATCCCATGTTCCTGGATTGGAAGAATTAATATAATCAAAATGGCAATTCTACTCAAATTAATCTACATATTTAATGCAATTCCAGTCAAATTGCCAGAGACATTCTTAACAGTTCTAGAAAAGACAATCATTGGATTTGCTTGGAATCATAAAAGATCCTATATTGCCAAAGAAATCCTGTGCAAGAAGAGTGGAGTGGGAGGTAACTCATTCCCTGACCCAAAAATATATTATAAAGCTGTGATAATCAGCATGATATTGGCACAAAAACAGACAAGTGGACCAATGGAACAGAATAAACTCCAGAAATAAACCTCAAAACATACTGCCAACTGATTTTTGACAAAGATTAACAGTCAGCCAGTGAGTAAAGGAAAATCTTTTTAGCAAACGGTGCTGGAAAACTGGGTATCCACCTGCAGAAAGATGAAACAAGACCCCCATCTTTTACCACTAACAAAAATCAACTCAGAATGGATCAAAGATCTAATCCTAAGACCTCAAACTATAAAACTACTGGTGGAAGACATTGGGGAAACTCAGAGACACTGGGGCACGTAAAGACTTTTTAAATAAGACCCCCAAAGCACAGGCAATAATCCCCCAAATATACAATTGGGATTATATCAGATTAAGAAGTTTCTGCAAGCAAAAGACAGTAACTAGTGTGAACTGACAACTCTCAGAATGAAAGAATATTTTTGTAAACTATGTCTCAGATAAGGAACTGATAACCAGAAAACACAGGGAACTCAAGAGGCTTACCTCGGGGAAAAAAAAAAATGATGAACCCAATTAAAAGATGGGAAAATTAGTTGAATGAAAACTCTCTAAGGAAGACATACAAATAGCCAAAATACATATGAAAAAATGTGCAACATCCCTCATCATAACAGAGATGCAGATCAAAACCACAATGAGATACCACCTAACTCCTGTCAGTATGGTGAAGATTAAAAATACAAAAAATGGTAAGTGATGGCAGGATTGTAGTGAAAGGGGAATTCTCTTACACTGTTGGTGGGAATGTAAATTGATCCAGCCACTGTGCAAAACAATATGAAGGTTCCTCGAAGATCTACAAATAGAACTACCATATGATCCAGCAATCCCACTCCTGGGTATCTACCCAAAGGAAAGGAGAACAATTGGAAAAGTTCTTGCACACCTGTGTTTATTCAAACATTGTTTGCTATTGCTAAGATAGGGAAGAATCCAGATATCCACAAACAGATGAATGGTTGAAAAAGTGTGGCACATATACTCTATGGAATACTATTCAGTCATAAAAAGAGCAAGACCCTGGCATTTGAAAGAAAGTGGATGAATATGGAAGATTTTTTTAAAGAATTATTTTATTTAATCTTATGTATTTATTTACTTTTTTTCTTTAATTTTTAAATTTCAATTTCTTTTATACATTCAATCACACATTATTTAGCTTTCAAAGTGAATATTCCAATATGTGTACATTCCTCACCAGTCCAGTTAATAATACTGTAAAGTTATCTTCAATAGATAATAACCCATTTCTTTGTCCCATAAATCACTCATCTCTCTATTTTTCTCCTTAATGTCCTCCCTCATATTCTACTCCTTCAACCACCCTCTTCTCACACTATATCTGGTATTTACATATTTTAAAAAATTTGACCAGAGCAGGACAAAGAGAGAGAGGGAAAGTAAGAAAGCATCCAACATTTCCAGGACTCAAACCACAATCAGCCATGTGGGAGTCCAGCGTCCTTAACCACCACACCACCTGCTGGCCCTAAATACGGAAGATTTATTACTGAGCGAAGAAAGTCAGGCTATGAAAGAGAGACACTGTTTGTCTCCACTTAACATAATACTGACTGCCCACACTGTGGTAGAGACTGAAAGAATGGAGGGCATAGAAGCATTGAAAATAGTTACAGGCACTGGAGACAGTGTGGAAAAAGGGTGAGAGAGGGGAAAAGTGTAGGGAAAGAAATTGGGGAGAAAAAGAGAAGTAAGATATTTGTGGGACACTGAAATGGTGTATTACCTGTTGATTATAACATGTATAGGATTCTCAACTGGACTAGTCTGAGGTGTATTTCACGTTGGGTAAATTCTCTCTACAAGCTAAATGATGTATAGCAATTGGATATATTAAAAAAAATTTTTTTTTTTTTTAAAGTCAGTTCAGGGGAACCAGCAGTTAGCGTAATGGCTATGTCGCTGGACTCCCACGTAGTCGACCGCGGTTCGCGTCCCGGACCCGGTGGCTTAAAACTCATGCCGGGTGCATGTGCATGCATGCCCAAGATCCCGAGAGGAGAATAGAGGAGAAGGGACTGCGGCGTGACCATCCCCCCTGGGGGATGATTTCTCGCTTTCTGTCTCTATGTCTCTCTCTGTCTTTCTGGTGAGCGCATGCGCCCTATAGCGAAAATCTCTCCAAAAAAAAAAAAAAAAAGTCAGTTCAGAATTTCAGTAAGGATCAATCAATGGAATGGGACCCTCTTAAGGTACCCCCACAGAGCTCCGCTCCTCTCTGTACATAAACGGTAAGCTAGTCATATCCCCTGGTGTGACCAGAGCTGCTCAGAGCTGCACTCTGTCTTCTTCAATATCAAGAGATACATCAATAAAGTGACCAACCATCCCACGTTTCCTCAGACCAGGGTTCACCACGCCAGGGGATTTTTAGTATTCAAACCAGGAAAGTCCCAGGCAAACTGTGACAAGGTGGACACATTCACAGAGCAACTACCTCTAAAACTGACATGGCTCTGTAGGTCTTTAAAGTTTGGAACCAGAAACTTAGATGTGAACCATATATAATATTTTTCACTGACATTTCAGAATTGCATTTGGGAGCAAATCATTTGCATATGGTGAAGGGGGGAAAATGGAGGAAAAAATAAAATGTATGGAATGTTCTTGGTTTTCTGAAATCCATTAGCCAATTTGTGAAAGACCTGGCTTCTTCCCTCTTTCCTACTTTCCTTCCCCCTTCCTTTTGGGCATTTCACTGTCTTTTCTGCACAAGCACCAGAGAGGGTGCTGAAGCTGACTGGGGACCTGTTCTAATGGATGAGGCCGATTGGTGTTTCAGCCTGCTCTTTCTCACTCCCCAATCTCTAACCTACTGAATTGTGTTCATCCAGCCTTTATCTTATTAAATTCTATCATCTTTACTTTTTACTTTTTGTTTCACTTTGCCCTCCAAGTATTATTTTCTAATTTTTTCATTAAAAATAAGAATAAAGAGTCAGCAGGTGGCGTAATGGTTAAGGCAGTGGACTTCCACATGACCGACTGTGGTTTGAGTCCCAGACCTGGAGGCTTCAAACTCACCCCCATACATGTCCAAAATCTCCAGAGGAGAATGAATGAGAAAGGATTGTGGTGTGGCCATACCCTTTCCCCTTCCCCCCAGGGAGTGATTTCTCACTTACTTTCTCTCTGTCTCTCTCTGTCTTTGTCCAACATTTGTTATGTACCATGCATTGTGATGTAGACCATATGTGTTATTTTGTCTAAGCATCACAAAACTTTAAGATGGAAGTAATACATCTACCTCCATTTTACCTACGGGACAGGTTAAGGAACTCGCCCAAGGTGACAACTGACAGAAGGTGAAGATAGGAGCCCAAGGTGACAGTTGACAGAAGGTAAAGTTAGGATGTGAGCAGGGTTATCTGCCCCTGAGCCAATATTCCTGAAGGTGGCCCTATCAGTGCTTTCTCTGTGAGACTTTGCAACCATCACTGTCATTGCCATATGAGATGGGTCTGGATGTTGGGAAAACTTCACCAGTCTGACTGTCAAATATTTATATTAGAACAGAACTATGTCAGCATCAGTTTTCCTATTCTCTGTTTCTTCTGTTTTGTTTGTATATTTTGGCCCTAACCCGTCATTAATTGCAGGAATTCCTTAAGTTTCACTTCCCCTCTCTCCTCTTTTCACTCATCACTCTGTCCTGAGGCAACCTGATCTCTTTCGGTGTCTCACGATTTTGCATCTTCAACTCTCTCTTCCAATTCCAGACCTTCAAGTCTGTCTAGCTACTTGCCCTCATCATAAATGTCCCTAAGGCGCCCCATCCCTCACACATTCAGTCACACTAAGGGTCTCCTCACTGTGCTCGCTCGCCTGTGGGAACCAGGTCCTTTTCGGGGTTCTTTATGCTGCAGCCCCTACATCGCTGCTTTTGCAGACTGGAAACCTGGGAGCAATCTTCAGCATCTCCTCAACTAATACATGACAAATGATGTTAGTGTCTCCTGGGCAACTAATGAAGTTTCCTAACTGATGTACTCACATCCACTCTGGCTTCCTTAACCACTTTCTTCTCTTTTTATTACAGCCAGAGCAATCTTTTTTTTTTTTTTTTTTTTTTTTTTTTTTTTTTTTTTTTTTTTTTTTTTTGAGAGAGAGATTTTACTATAGGGCATGTGCACTCACCAGAGAGACACAGAGACAGAAAGCAAGAAATCACCTCCCAGGGGGATGGCCATGCCCTAATTTCTTCTCCTTCTCTTCCATTTTCCTCTTAGGATTTTGGGTATACATGCACATGCGCCCAGTGTGAGTTTTAAGCCACTGGGTTCAGGACTCAAACTGCAGCTGACTATGTGGGAGTCCAATGACATAACCATTATCCCATCTGCTGGTCCCCAGAGCAGTCTTTTTATTTATTTATTTATTTATTTATTTATCTATCTATCTATCTATTGATCTATCTTGCATGATATTTATCTATTTATTAATTAATAAATAATACATTATAATATAAATTATAATATTATTATAGCTTGTAAAATGGATTTTCCCAGCATGATACACTGTATATTAGTCCAGTTGAAGATATTATCATACATGTTATCATCAACAAATAATTTTCCATTTTTGTGTCCCTTAAATGCTTTGCTTATTTTGTTTTTACCCTTGATTTCCTTCCTTTCACCCTCCCCCATTTCCCATCATCCTCTCACACTGTCTCTAGTATCTATAGTTGTTCATTCTTTTATATATTCCAATCTTTCGGTTTCTGCCAGAGAGCACAGATATTCGGCAGAGCCCACAGACATTAAGCATAGTGTAGATATTCGGTATATATTAAGGGGGGACATACAATGCCTGTCCTTCAAAGTCTGGCTTGCTTCACGTAGCAGTAAATCTATCAAATGTTAGGGTCTCATGTTTTACAGCTGAGTAGTATTCCATATTGTATATGTGCCACATGGGCTCACTAAAAAGAGCAAACTTCTGCAGAGACATGAACTTGCCCTCAAAACCTTTTAATTTATAGAAAACTCTGTTCTTTGATATAGCAAAGAAACTATGCCTGTCACTTTGGCTCTAGAGGAGCTGGAAATTCTGAGAAGGATAGAGTATTTCTCTGTCTGAACCTGGCTCGGCCACATTCAGCCTTTAACAAGGCATCTTTTTCTGTTTGTATAAATTTTAAACATTTATCATGCCTTTACTTTACAAATTATATTTCTTTTTTCATGATCATTAAATAGATACTTTATTTTTTTATGTTTTTTTTGAGAGGTTTTTGCTATAGGGCATGTGTGCTTGCCAGAAGGACAGAGAGACAGAAAATGAGAAATCATCCCCCAGGGTAGATGGCCACATTGCAATGCCTTCTCCTCTATTCTTTTCTTGGGATCTTGGGCACACATGCACACGTGCCCGGCGTGAGTTTAAGCCACTGAGTCAGCAACTCCAACTGCAGTCGACTACATGGGAGTCCAGCGACATAGCCATTATGCCATCTGCTGTTCCTCTGTATTTTTAATTTCAAAAAAGCAGTTTTAAGTTTAATAATAAAGATAAAAAATGTTAAGAAAAATTTGCTTAAAGCCAAGAAAAAGGTTAGGATTCTGTTCAAATGTAGGTAGATACTAAAATCTCTAAACACAGATATGGACAAAGCTAAAATCTAATAACAAATGGACGATAATTTTCTTCTGAAGCATTTTTTTCTCTTTCCATTCTCCCTTTTACCAAAGAGAGTCATAAGCTAACTTATTTGAAAAAAAATTTAGTTTCAATTTGGTCTATTATTTGCACAAAGCCCCATAACAATATAGCCTTTTAAAAAAATCATATCTGACCATATCAGTGTGGGTGTTTTCTCACCTGTCTCTTTAGCCTTAGCTCACACCAGAATTATTCAACTCTATCAGTCAGGATTACAGCAAGAATTGGACAGGGTAATTAAGTTGAAGTTTGAGGAGGGTTTAATAAAGACATGGGCAGTGCTAATGGCCTATGGAGCCAGTGGCATTGAGGTATAAGGGCCACTCAATGCCTGAGGAGGCAAGAGAGGGAAGAGTTCCCATAATCAAGAGATGGCTACTCTATGGAAATGGTACTTGATAGGAGTTGTGATCTTGGTAGAGGAGCAAGATAACCCAGACAGCCTGCGAGGGGGATGTTGAGAGGAGAAACACTCATACCCATTCATCTCATCTCACACTCAGCTCAGAAAGCCTCCTTCCATCACCCGTTCCATTCCTGTACCTCTCGCTGACTGAGCTCAACTGCAGATTAGATGCAAGAGAAGCCATCATGGCAGTGCACAGGCCTCTAGGGTCCAGAGCAGCAGAGAAGACTAGAAAATGGGAGAGGAGCAATTAGAAGCTAGCCAGGATACCTACCAAAGCAGGAAGAATTTTTCAAACATGGAAAGAGTCAAAGTAAAATAAAAGCCTTATACAGCCAATAAAAAGTAATCATAATCACACAATTTGAAGCTCAGATGGAGTCATATCTTCTTGATCTGTTGTGTGTCATTGAAGAAGAGGACTGGGTCATAATTGCCCTTGGCCACAGCTATGGGTTATACTTGCTTGTAGCCCATCACTAAAACCCCCTTCACTAGACAGTGGGTTCCTGCTCATGTCCGTGTTGGTCAACCCACTTCAGATCTGTTCTCGCTCTCTAAAGTTGGATTAGCCAACTTGGAAAATTTCCCCATAACCTCCTCACCCTCTTTTCTGTATTACTCTATTAATTGCATCTGAAAGACTTATTTTTTTTCTAATTAAGGAATAGTGTGTTAATTTTTAAACCTTTTTACAAAATGTAATTAATTTTATTTATCATTGCTATTATTTTTTGAATTTGCTGCAGGGCAAGCACACTCACAAGAGAGAGCGAGAGAGAAATTAAGAAAGCAAGCCACCTGATCTGGGACTTGAATCATAGTCAGCTATGTGGGAGTCCAATGCCTTAACTACCACACTACCTACTGGACCCTTCTTAACCTACTATATATGTGTTGGTGTTCTCTATTTAAAAACTATGAATATATATTTATGAAAACAAAAACTACCAGCATCAATTAAAATAGAAAGTTAATTGTTTAGATTAAATTGCCATATCCCTTTAAAAAATCCAGCAGATGATTTATAAATATCTGCCAATGATTTAATTGTGGGATTCTTGTGGGAAATGACTGTGCTGATTGCAATATATTTGTAATATTTAGTAATACTTTCAAGGCTTTTATATTCAGAAATTTCGCAGATTACACATCCTGAAAAACTCCCCTGCTATACCTAGAAATGCTGCATAAGGCAAAATAAACATATTTTAAAATGCAAAGACAACCTTACAATAAAGCAATGGAAATATGCAAGTGTCAAAGTGAAGGTAGAAAACCTGAGTGGTGACGGTGCCTGCAGGCTGCCCTGGGGCACCAGAAGGACTTGAGAGAATACAGACTAGACTTTGATGTCTGGGGACGGCCTGAGACAGACAATGGGCGTTCAGCAGGTGGGCAGCTGGCACTGACCTCTCTAGGTAGAGCCCAGAACCTCAAAAGTCAGTATTTCTCCTTCTTCTCGTTCTAGAAAAGAATGTTAAATGCAGTTTGGAAATATAAACTAGTATTAGCTATTTAGGGGCAGGGTATGAAAGTTAAACGTCTGTGAAGGGAAAGGGAGGGAATGGAGGAAGTTCACATGGAGGACGATGTTTGATTTCTTTCTCTTCTCTCTCTCTTCTAAGATTTTATCTCTTTCTTCCATGAACAAGAGAGATAGAGAGACAAAGAGACAGTCACCCCCAATAGGGCCCTCTTGCACCGATTCATCTCAGCTTCAGCCACCCCTGGATCATGGGCGCACACGCACTTAGTGTGTTCAGGGAGGTCTCTGTATGTGGACCCGGAACCTTCCCTTGCAGGGCATTGTGTTACCTGGGCACCGTCATCTGGTCCCAGTGTTTGCTTTCTAAAGGTATATCCAACTGGGTGTATTAAATTACTTTTTGTATTTGAGAGATAATATGTTAGGGTACAAAAACCATATATAAAAAATGAAGTTCTAAAGGAGCATATGTAGTATTGTCTGAACATGTGAGTACACATATATGTGTGTAGAACTTCTGAAAGATATGCATTTCCGTGTGGACTATAGCAAACTGCAGAATTATACAATAAAATAGCAACATGATTTAAAACATGCAATGTAATATTACTGGCATTTAAAGATACATTAGAGGGACCAGCAGTTAGCGTAATGGCTATGTCGCTGGACTCCCACGTAGTTGACCGTGGTTTGTGTCCCGGACCCGGTGGCTTAAACTCACGCTGGGTGGGTGTGTGGTGGCTTAAACTCAAACTGGGTGTGTGTGCGTGCGTGCCCAAGATCCTGAGAGGAGAATGGAAGAGAAGGGATTGCGGCGTGGCCATCCCAGGGGGTGATTTCTCGCTTTCTATTTCTCTGTCTCTCTCTGTCTTTCTGGCAAACGCACAGGCACTATAGCAAAAACCTCTTCCCCCCAAAAAAAAGATACATTCACACATAA
Organism: Tupaia tana; assembly: GCA_026018925.1. Classification (NCBI taxonomy): domain Eukaryota; kingdom Metazoa; phylum Chordata; class Mammalia; order Scandentia; family Tupaiidae; genus Tupaia; species Tupaia tana. The sequence continues at coordinate 96,673,162 of JAKSZU010000006.1, forward strand.
TAAAATTATAAAGATACGCGTGAGATTGATAAACATCAAATCAAGTATAGTGGTTATACCGCAGAGGAGTTGAAGGCACCCAGAGAGAGCCATGCTAGGTGCATCGAACTTTGCTGACTGTGTACTACCACACTCCTGGGTGGTAGTACAGGAGTGTTACATTATTCTTTTTTGAATTTTAATTTTTTTTTATTTTTTAAGAATTGTTTAATTTTATTTATTGTCATTATTTTATTTTTTTGACATTGGACAGAGAGAGATGGAAAGTGAGAAGGCAAAGGAGTGTTATATTATTCTTCATTCCAGGTGCCGGGAGGCTCTTGGGGACTCATTTCCAAGAATGTAGCATGTCCTCGGGTAAATTGAGAAGTCATGATCAGATGCTGTTCGTCACCTGACTAAGTGCACTGTGATTACCGCCTCTCACACTACCTGGATTGACTTATCAGGTAGGTCTGCAGAAAAACTGGATTTTAATTAAACTGGATGTCATGACGGTATTTCTCATGGAAGAGCTGTCCTAATGAGATATTCGTGATAACACTGTGCTTTAGGTAAATTACCCTAGAAAAGAGCAGAGAATCTGTGTCCACATGGCCCACCCCGTCTTCCAGGTGTTGACTGCGGCTTCATTGCACATCGCTGCTGAGCCAGCACGGCGTCTCTTCCAGTGGAGGAAGGGCATAGAGAGTCAGGCCTCCTTGGAAGCATAAATGGCAGTCTACCTGCTTGCCTTGTCATCTATTATCACTTAACAAAATATCAACAAGTTAATGTTTAAAACAACTGTCAATTAATTAAACTCAAAATCTGTGGGTTAGGAATTTAGCCAGGACTCAGCTAGGCAGTTCTACCTCATGCAGCATTGATTAGGGTCCCTCTGTCAATGAGCACAATGTTCAAGTTGCATTCAACTCGTGGCTGTTCAGATTCGGGACAGTCCAAGAAGGGCCCATTCTTGTGTCTGCTGTCTTAGTTGGGTTAACTGATGTCTGAGCTCAGCTGGGCCCCTCTTCCTCTCCTTGGTCTCAGGGCTTGCTTGTCCTCATGATCTCTCCATGAGACAGTTGAATTTCCTCTGAGAGAGTGTGTCCCCCAAGGCAGAAGTGGAAGCTACTAGCCCTTAATTCACGGGCTCCGGTACTGGCAAGATGTCACTCTCCATGCATTTCATCAGCCAAAGTATTCACAGATGGTACCCAGATCCAAGGGAAGGGGGCATATAGTCTCAGACACATACCGGAGAGGAGGGCCGATGGGTCTGTGGCAATCCTTAATCTATCACATCATCTGTTGCCTCTGTTTGTAGTGACTCTGGGTAAGTGCCATCAGTAATCCTCAGCCCACACTCATAACAGTTCTCAGTCAAAGCAGAATGGATCAGACGGTGACGACAATATCAGACTATCTCTTGTAGTACCTTGAACCAGAGGAAATCCACACAAGGAAACACTGGGCAGTAGGGTAGCCTAGAGCTGAAACAGTGACTCAGCAACTCGGGGCTGAAGGTTAGGGCCAGAATGTCACTCCTTCTGTCACGGGCTTTATTCTCTCTAATGGATATTGATGGTTTGTTATGAACCCATCATTACTAGGCAACATGAGCAAGATGCTTTATCATGAATCCTACAGTTCGTTGCAAGTTAGGAATTAGTGGGTGATTTAATAATCTGTGAAATGTGACAGATTTGACAGAGCGAAAATCGAATGGTGGCCAAAAAGGACTCTCTATGGGGTCGACACAATCCGATTAGCTGGGTGGTGCAGGAGAGCCCAGAAGGGAAGGAAGCATACTCTAGAAGAGTATGAATGCGAAGTCGGAAAAACAGGATGAAAATTAGTGCCCTTGGAGCACCATGAGTCACGGAGAGTTGCCGGAATAAAAGTGCAGAGAGAAGCAGAAGTCAAATCATTCAGGCCTTGAAAGCCGTGGTAAGGAGTTTGGACTTTATCTGAAGTGCAAAAGGAAGCCCTAAAGGTGTTTTATTTGGTTAGAGGCATGACTCGGTCAGTGTTACGGCTGCTGCATGGGGGACGGACTCTTGAGAACACAGGAATGGAGGGACTCGTGGTGGCGAGGGGGTCCTGGTGAGAGATGGAGGTCAGGTACTGTGACTGAGGTGGAGACAAGCAGATGGATTCAAGAGACATGGAGAAAATAACATTGGTAGGCCTTAGGATGGATTAGAAGGGGTACACAGAGGAGGCCTCAAAGCAGAGTCCGAGGTTCCTGGTAACTGGGGTCCACCGTTGTCTCAGCCTGCCTTGTCATCCAGGACAGAATATTTAGATCATTCTTTGCTCTCATCTCGGCTTGCTTTTGAGAGTAAGGCTGTCATATCCCCATGTGGCATCTGTAAATGCTACCAGCGGTGAGTCCAAAAATGTTCAAAGACACTAAACATATTTTCAAAGTGCTTTTCAATTCACTAAGGGAAAAAAAGGGGAGGAGGGAGTGTCCCTAACCCAACCACTGTCGGTGTATTTAGCGGAGCCAAGTCCCACGAGCTTCCCTTCTGAGCGTCATAGTGTGTCTCTGGAATGTCTAACAGCTATCCTGATCATGAAAACAGAGCTGAGAGACAGCCCTGTGGAGCCTCCTCTTGCTCTCCCAGCCTGCGACAGGAACAGCCCCGGGAAACCTCACTTCCCTGCTACACGGTTCTGTGCTCCTTGGTATATTTACCTGATGAAGGAACGTGAATGACCACAGCTCCAGCTTTGTGCCATCATGGCTGACCTCCCTCGGTCATAGCTGCAGACACCAAGCCAAATAAGCCACCGGAAGAAAAATCTGAGTGAGAATTATTTTCTGGGCCAACTTTTCCAGTGCTTCAGATTGTAGTGGATGAAGACTGAGTGGATGAAGACTGTGGACCCCAGAATAAAAGAGTAGTTTATCATCGTGGGAGTGACCCGTAGGATACCCTGCAGCTCTGGAATGGAGGGAAGTGCATGTCTCTACGAGCCAGACGTTGCGAACTCTGGCAAGGAAATGTTGTCAGCTCAAGTGGCCAGGCCCTTCTGGGCCTCACTGCTTAGCTTGTTTGTTGATTTCTCTCATGTAAAAATTTCCAGGCTCAGCTGAGAAATGTGTTCAAATGAATCTAAAGATTAGAATGAAAGCCCTTAGGTATCCAAAAATCTGTGACTCTTACCTCGGGCAAATAAACTTTGCTTTCAACTGAAATGCTTTCCTGGCTCTTCGCATTCAGCAATATGCTCTTCCCAACTTGTAGCAGGACACTTTTGAGTTATTTCTAAATCAGTCTCAAATATATATGAATAAATAGATTTGTTGTTGGGATCAGCAGTTGGTGTAATGGTTATGTTGCTGGACTCTCATGTAGTTGACCGTGGTTTAAGTCCCGGACCTGGTGGCTTAAACTCACGCCAGGCACGTGTGTGTACATGCCCAAGATCTGAGAGGCGAATGGAGAATGGAGAAGAAGGGATTGCGGCATGGCCATCCCCCTTTGGGGGGTGATTTCTTGTTTTCTGTCTCTCTGTCTCTCTCTCCCTCTTTCTGGTGAGCGCATGCGCCCTATAGCAAAAACCTCTACAAAAAAAAAAAAAAAAAAAAAAATAGAATTTGTTGTTAGTGATCTCTGTTATATCTGCTTCAAGCTGAAGTTTCCAGTGACCTCACATGTGTAGAATGAATATTTCCCACTTGAGGCCATTGTGTGGGACAACTCCAGTGGGCGCATTCACATGGTATCCCCTGTGAGTTCTATCCCCAGGGTAGTGCCACAGGGAGCCCTTCGTATACCTCTTGGAGTGTGAAATGAGGCATCCCTGCTGCTCACACATCCATGAACCAACCTCTTGACTTTATGAAATGCCACTCCCCTCCTGTGGCATGGATCTGTGGTACCTTACCTGTGGTAAGCCTCTGGGTATTCTAGGGCCTACCAGATGGCAGACTCTCACCCTTCAGACTGATGGTTTACACTGTTCAGAACTTAGCTTTTGCTTTGGTTCCTTGGTGTATTTTGCCCTATGGTATGAGAACCCTGTCTCAAGCCCTGCCTAGCTCTTTTCAATCCCTTCTCTAGGGGACTGGAATCTACTTCCTCTACACAGCCTACTTCTATCCAACACTTGGCTAGAGTCTTATGCAGCCAAGTGTACTTTGCCTCCATCTACTCCAGATACTCATCAGCCAGATTCAGCTCAGGTCAAGTCCAGGTGTGTTCAACCATCTAGAACATAATGACTGGCCATGACCTGGTGGCCAACCCTGATCCTGCCACTTGGGGCTTCTTCTCTTCCTCTGGGAGGATCACCTTTGAGGGCCTGGTGGATGACACAAAGGATGACAATTTCCCACTGTAAGTTTATACCATTGAATGCAAGCATGGGCTAAATTATAAATCACATCAGTCCAGAGTCTCTGACAATTTTTAAATACAGCTCATGAAACATGACAATGAATACCACATTCTCTATGTTTTTGTTGTATATGGAATGCTCCAGAATAGTTGGAAGAACAATTCCCAAGCATCTGGGTGAGTGGGCTGGTGTCATGCTTTCTCGTCCTGCACTGTCATGCTCCCTTTTCTGCCCCAGCTCCCCTGTCTTTACCCCATCGGGCCCTAAGGAATTTGAACAAAAGGAGTAAATTAGCATTTCTTCAGCGGTTGTTTCCTTTGTGGTGGGTAGAATGAGATCTGTTCTTATTTTTCTGAAGAGACTCATAAAACTCTGGACACCTCATAAATTCTATTCTGGGAAATGAGCCAAAAATTGAAATTTGGATTTTTAGGGCTGCACTTCAGTGATCCAAAGAAAATAATGAGTTGCATATTTGAAAATACTGTAATTTGACTTATCTACCCATTGTAATCTGGATACAGATTTAAGCCAAGTGAAATCCCTGTGCTCCCTGGTGGCCTCCCTGTGGTGACATCATTTGTTATGAAGTTGAGAAGGAGTAGCTCAAGAATGCATTGAAAAAAATCCCCAGTGCATATGTAATTGGCTATGAATCTCAGGAAGATGGCTGGGCTTATACCAGGAAGACTGACGACATCGTACAGGAATCTGGAGAGTCTTTGCTGTTCCATAAAACTGTCTGTGGAAGATCCTGTTCATGAAGCTAGGTTTGGAGGTTAGGAACCCGCACCAAGGCACAGCAGCCCTCGGCCACTGCTTTCTTGGCAGGAATGGGGGGGGGGGGAGGTATCTAGAGCTAAAGGGTGAAACCCAGCTCCTTGGCTCCAACAACTTCTCCCCCCTCTCAGAGTGAGAGGATGGGTACAGATGGCCAGGGACTATTCACAGGGGTCTGTGCACTAGGCACATGTACCAGGGCCACACAGCACGAGGAAGGAAGACCTGCTTTGGATCAAACTCTTTTTGGACTGGGTGTAAATCTCTGATCAGTACTGGCTTCACAATATTGGTACAGTTCCCAAGTCCCTGAGTCTCCATTTCTTCACATGCAAAAGCAGGAATGAAAACATCTACCTGGTGGCCAGCTGCAGCGGCATGGGGTAATGCAATGCTCCACTTGCTTAAGTCACATGGGTAGGTACTGGGTTCACATCCCAAGGTCTCCCTGTGCGTGCTGGATGCACATGTGTGCCTGTGATCCTGGCTGGATAAGGCTGGGAGTGGACTGATTCCCTGTGGGGGAAGGGGGACAGTCTTTCTGTCTCTCTCTTCCTCTGCCTCTCATGGAGAAATAAATAAACTTAAAAAAAAATGTACCTTGTAAGAATTGTTGTGAGATGGGCCAGTAGGTGATGTGATGGTTGGGGCACCATAGTGCAAGTCCCAGACCTGGTGGCTTACATATCACTCTCCCTCTCTCTCTGGTGAGCACATGTGCCCTATAGCAAATTTTAAAAATAATATTAATAATATTAAATAACATTAAATAATTCTTTAAAAAAAGAAAAAGAAAGAATTGTGAGAATTGTAAATAGTAAATAACATTATTTTAATGTTTCCTACCGGGTAGAAATTCATAGCCAGTAATAGTTAACTATTATAATATGGAGGATCTATTGCTGAGTGAAGTAAGCCAGGCTATGAAAGAAAGATATTGTATGTATCCACTCAATATATACCAAATATCCGCACTCTATGGTAGAGAGTAAAAAATTGGAGGACATAGAAGCAGTGAAAGTACTTAACAAGAATAGGATAGTATGGAATGGGGGGAGGGGTGAAGAGAAGAGGATAGAGAAAGATAGGAAGAGAACAGTAGAGAGGCAGGACGTTAGTGAGAAACAGATATGGCTTATTACCTGTTGACGGTGACATGTATAGTATTCTCAACTGGATTGGTCTGAGAAGTATTTCATGATGGGTAAAGTCTTTTTACAAGCAAAATGAGAAATAGTTATTGGCTGTTTTAAAAAATAATTAGAATAACAATAATAATGATTGGGAAAAACATAGAAAAGTTATTGAATGATGAAGCAGGGAGATTAATGTCTCTGTATTGACTGACATGCATGGCATTCCCTTTTGAAAAAGCAATGTAATACACTGTAAAGTTATATGTAATCCAATGTAATATAAAGAAGATTATGATGATAATAAAAAATAAAAACTAAAAATAAAAAAATAAAAATTCACACATAAGTTTTGATGTCTACATAAAAAACATAGTTAACTATTATAAGTATTCACTATTGTTATTATTGTGCTATTATTATCTTCTCTTCCTCTCCTGTCACTTCCTCCTGAGACTGTCTTACAAATTCTCCAGTGACAACCAAGTACTGAGGAGCATTCTATCTTCCTCTCTCTTTGACTGGGCGAGATCCCAAGAGGCAGAAATTACTTCTGAAATCTCCCCTCAGACTTACCCCGAATTCCTAAGCCTGATGAACACCCCACAGAAGTCTCCTTGGTGGCCCAGCTTGGTGGCAGAGTTGGGAGCAAATTGCAGTGCTGGGAGTCACATGGGTTTGAATCCCCAAGGCACCTGATAACATGCTATGTGCATGGACATATTGTCAAGATCCTGAAGAGCTTGGGAGTGAAGAAAGGTGACCAAGGCATCATGTAGTCTTTTTATTTTTTATTTTAATTTCATTTATTTCTGCTCTTTATCATTTCTTTCCTTCATTACTATTTTGTTTGGTTTGTTCTTGGTTTTCCAGTTCCTTAAAGTGCATTGTTAGGTTATTTTAAATCTTTCTCCTATTTTGGTGTAAACGTTTATTGCTATAAACTTCACTCTTAATAGTGCTGTTGCTGCATCCCATAGGTTTTGCTATGTTGTGTTTCCAGTTTTGTTTGTTTCAAAAATATTTTTAGTTTCTTCTTTGGCCCATTCATCATTTGTTTACTTATTTATCTAATTTTTTTGCATTTTAAATTTTATTTTATGATTTCTTATTAACATTTAATCATTCTACATCTTTGCAGCATACATTAACTGTTTATTTTCTCTTTATTTCCTCCCCTCCCCATTTATCATCATCCTCCCACACTGTTTCTAGTATCCACAACTGCTCTACATGTTTTTATACCTTTCAATCTTTAGTCTCTGCCATAGAGTCCAGACATTTGGTATGTATTAAGTGGGGACATACCATGCTTCTATTTCATAGTCTGGCTTTCTTCAGTTAGCATTAAATCTTTCATTTCACTTTTCTGCAGGTGGAATCTCAGTTTATCCAGCACCACTTGCTGAAAAGATTTTCTTTTCCCCACTGAATTGTCTCATGTCTTTTGTCAAAAATCAGTTGATTATATGTTTCAGGGTTTACTTCTGGGGTCTCTATTCTGTTCCATTGGTCTACATGCCTATTTTAATGCTGGTACCATGCTGTTTTGATTATCATAGCTTTGTTATATCTTTTGGGGTTAGGGAGTGAGATGTCTCCTATTCCACTCTTTTTTCATAGTATTTCTTTGGTGATACAGGGCCTTTTATGATTCTAGACAAATTTTATGATCGTTTACTCTAACTCCATGAAAAATATCTCTGGTAATTTGATTGAGATTACATTTGTAAATCAATTTGGGTAGAATTGACATTTTGATTATATTAATTCTTCCAATTCAGAAACATAAGCTATCTTTCCACTTCTTTATATAATTTTCCATTTTTTTTTTTTTTTTTTTTTTAGTTTTTCATAGTTTTCCTTGTAGAGGTCATTGTCACTTAAGAGCATGTTTTTTAATTTCTATGTTCCTCTTGTTGATTTATAGTCTGATGCCACTGTGGTTGGAAAAAATATTAAACAAGATTTTTATTTTTAAAAATTTGTTAAAAGTTGTCTTGTGCCTTAATGTAAGGTCTATCCTAGAGAATATTTTATATGCTGATGAGAAAAATCTGTATCCTGCAGTCTTTGAATAAAATGTTCTGTAAATGTCTGATTGATCAATTCATTTGGTCCACAGTGCTGTTTAAATCTGATATTTCTTTGCTGGATACCTATCAATTGTAGATGAGGTGTTTAATGCTGAGAATGGAGTGTGAAAGTCTTAAACCATTATTGTATTGGAGTCTATTATTCTATTTATATCTAGTAATATTTGCTTTCTATGTCTGAATGCTCTCACATTAGGTACATATACATTTATAAATATTATATTCCTTTGCTGAATTGATTCTTTCATCATCAGATAGTGACCATCTTACATCTTTTTATAGTTTTCAAACTTAAATCTATGTTACCTGTTAAAAGTATGGCTACTTTTGTTTGCTTAGGTTTTCTTTTTTAAAAAATAAAGAATTATTTAATTTAATTTTATTTATTACTATTTTTAAATTTGACCAGAGAGATACAGAGAGAGAGAAAGAGACAGAAAGTATGAAAGCAAACCACCAGGTGTGGGACTTGAACAGTGGTTGGCCACATGGGAGTCTAGCACCTCAACCACCATGCTACCTGCTAGCCTGCTTTGGTTTCCTTTTGCATAAAATATCATTTTCCTTCTTTTCATTTTTAGTTTTTATGTGTCTTTATAGGCAAAGTGAGTTTCTTATGAATGGTATATAGTTAGATCTTGTTTTTTAATTCATTCATTTAGTCTAGTCTTTTAATTGAGTAATTTAATCCATTTATATTCAGGGTTATTATAGATAGTTGAAGATTTACACTAGTCATTTTTGTTAGTTATTTTCTGGTTATTTTGTGTGTATCTGTTTTTTTCTCCCCCTCTTACTGTAATTTTTGCTGTTTGGTGATTTCTTTTTGTACTATTAAGGTTTGATTCTTTTCTCTTTATCATTTGTATATCTGGTCTACCAGTGGGCTTTTGTATTTTCATTTGTTTTCATGATGGTAGTTACCATCTCTTTGATTCCTGATATAAGACTCCTTTAAGCATTTCTTTTTAATTATTATTTTTTTTTTAGTGGTGGTATATTCCTTTGGTTTTTCCTTGTCTGGGAAGACTGTATTTATCTTTCAATTCTGAAGGACAAGATTGTTCAGTGTGATATTTCTATTTGATCATTTTTTTCCTGTTAAGACTTTGAATATTTCATCCCATTATCTCCTAGCCTGCATGGTTTCTGTTCATAAATCAGCTGTTAGTCTGTTAAAAATTCCTTTATGCATGGTGATATTTTTCTTGCTGCTTTTAAAATTATTAGGTCATTGGGAAAATCATGACATATTTTTCTATGCAAAAATGTGTCATGACTTTCCTGATGACCCAATATTTGTCTCTGACATTAGACAGTTTAAATATAATATGTCTCAGTGAGTATCTCCTTGGGTTGAATGTTATTGGGGATCTTTGAGCTTCTTGTATCTACATGTTTATATTTCTTTCAATACAAAAACATTTCAGTTATTATTTTATTTCTTAGCTTTTCTGTTTTCACTTGCCAGAGGTGTATTGCCTACCTGAGAAGGACAAAGAGACAGAGAGAAAGGAGAGAGAGAGAGCGAGCATGCCCCAATGGGGTGTGGTCATGCTGCATTCTCCTTTCTTCCATTTTTCTATCCTATCAAGTGGACACACATACACATGCATACAGTCTGTTTTTCAAGCCACAAAGGCCAGGATTTGAATCATGATTAGTCATATGGAATCCAGCTTCCTCAACCACTGAGTCACATAGCCGGCCCTAAACTCTTATTTTATGAAATAAGCTTCTTTACTTAGTTTTATCTCTTCTCTTTATGGAACTCCCCTAATGCAAATGTTTGTTAGCTTGATGGTATCCCATAAGTCCCGAAGGCTAGTCTCATTCTTTTTAAATTCTTTTCTTATTCTTTCTTTTTTTCTTTTTCTTTTTTTTTTTTTCTGACTGGTTTATTTCACAGGATTTATCTTTGAGGTCACAGATTAATTATTCTGCTTGACCTATACTATAGTTGAAGATTTATTATATTTTTTAATTTGTTAATTTGAAGATTTCTGGGGTTTTGTTTTTATGATTTCTACCCTGTTGAATTTTTCATTCTGGCTGTAGATTGTTTTCCTGATTTTGTTGAATTATTTTCCTGTATTTTCTTGTGTCTCATTGAACTTCCCTAGGAACGTTATTTTGAATTCCTTTTCAAACATTTCTAAGATTTCCTTTTCATTGGGATCTATTACTGAGGAATTATTGTGTTCTTTTGGAGGTTTCATGTTCCCTTGCTTTGTCATGTCTCTTTTGTCTTTATGTTGATATTTGCACATCTGGTGGGATAGTCTCCTCTTCTGATATTACACAGTAGCTTTCTTAGGAAAATACTTTTTCGTTTTCTTTTCTTTTCTTTTCTTTTCTTTTCTTTTTTCTTTTCTTCTCTTTTCTTTTGTGAGAGATTTTTGCTACAGAGTGCTTGTGCTCACCGGAGAGACAGAAGTGAGAAATCGCCCCTGAGGGAGATGGCTACACCACAATCCCTTCTCCTCCATTCTCCACTTAGAATTTTGGGCACGCATGCACATATGCCTGGTGTGAGTTTTAAACCACCAGATCTGGGACTTGAACCGCAGTCAACTACATGGGAGTCCAGTGATGTAACCATTACGCCATGTGCTGGTCCTGGAAAATACGTTTTTTCTGAAGATGTATCCTGTTTCATTGATTGGGTAAGCTATTTTGGTTTCTATTCTGGGTTGGTATAGTAGTTTATTATGTATGTGATTTCTTTGGCAATAATCAATAGTCAGTGGTGTTAGTACTTTAGAGTTCTATTCTGTGAATGTTCATGGTGGTAATGGATCAGCTTTGCTAGGAGTGGGAGATTGCTAAGTAGGCTAATTGGCCACCAGCACAGTGGGAGTTGTGGGGGTTCGTTCAGCCTACAGAGACTGGGAAGCAGGCACCCAGGCCTTGGAGATGGAATTGGAACAGAAGCCTAATGCATCAAGGGCCTGAAGTACTAGCTGACAGTCCTTGGGGTGCTCTCATAAGGCACACAGTCCCTGATGGTGGCGGTCATGTGAACACCTGGAGTGATGGCAGCTAGGAGTGCTAGCCTACAGACCTGTATGAACACGCATCAGTTGATCCAGTCCTGGGAGCAGCCCCTCCACCGCACTGGCCATCTGCATCCTGGAACGAATGGTACTACTGGTGCTGCAGTCATGACCACACGCTCAGTCTCGCTATGTTTGTAACTGTAGCTGCCCATGCAAGAACAGTGGAATACTGGCAGCAACTCAGGGCTACAGAAACATGGATTCATTGGTCCTCAGGGCAGGTGTCACTCTAGCAGTGGTTCTGTTCTCAGAATAGCAGATTTCTGTACCAGTTCGAGTCCTGGATGTATGGGTTACCCTGCATGAGTTCCTTTCCTGGACTTTCGAGCCATGCTGTAAGAATTTCTACATAGCCCCGACCACCTCTGCAGACAATTTGAAGGGATGTTGGATGGACAAAGACTTGGCCCAACAAGTACTTAGGACCCAGAGAGCACAGTTCTCATTTGGTCACCTTTCCAATAGCTCTTATTTCTGCTTGCTAAAAGAAACCCAATTTGCTTCTTTTCAGACTTCTTTTTTGCCAGGCATCCCAGGACAACAAAGTATAACAAAGTATAAATAAACGTTACTGAACAGGCTTCTGAGAAGGATTTGAAGAAAATCTGTTATTTGCCTTTTCTCTTTCCCCTTCTTGTTGACTGGAATAAGTACAACATACAACAGAAGGAGTGAAAGCAGCCACCTTGCCACCAGCAGACCACCAGACAGGAAGACATCAAGAAGCTAGGAAGATTCTAGACTCATGAAGACTTTGAGTACAGATCTGAACTGCTTGTATTCAGACCTCATTAGCAAGGAAGAAAGTGAACACTTAATTTTTACTTAAGGCACCGTACTTGTATCAGGCCACGTGGGCATGCAGCTAAAGGTGTTGAAAGGAAATCTGTTTGGACACCCATATTTACCCTAGTCTTGCAGTCTCTAAATACACGTGGGCTCCCATCACCATCCATGCCAAGACTAGGAAGTTTTTATTACCAGAGTACGTTGTAGGAAACCACTGTTACATTATTGCAGGCAAAAAAATTTCCTAGATTTTTCAGTGCTCCTGTTAATAGCCCTAGCCTCCTGAGACACAGAAATGTAAATTATATAGAAAATGCTGCTTTGAGTTCCCCTAGAAATATTTCTACATATCATAGGGATTCAATTTGCAGCCATTTTTTTCCCTAATGATGTAGCTAATTGCTCTGATCTAAAAGGACAATAAACTTTTCTCATCTCCCCCAAATTCAAAAGTCTCAAAACATGCAATGAAGTTAGCTTCTAGGAATTTATATATAAAAAGAGAAGAAGCCGAGATCTCAGAAACTTGTCCAGGCCAGAACACATAGAACTATCTGACTTCTAAAGATATTTCGTTTAGAAATCCAAATGGTTAGAGTGAGACCCCACCATCCTTGTCATCCTCATTTCAAAGCAGTAAAAGTGTATTTTTCCCTTCTTATTTTGGGAGGGATATGGAAGGCCATGCTTTTCTCCTGTTACAAGCAGAGAAAATGCACTATCCTCCATCTCCTGGCACCCTTGTAAACAGATTCCGTGGCTGTCAAGGTGTCTCCCACAGGACTAGGAATGGGAACCAGTGCGGTGATATTATTCAAACTGTTGATCTGGTTATTCAGTGAAGAACTCTTCCCTAACTCAGATCTTCCTGTTTCTGCAGTGTTCACACAGAAAAAGGACGTAGCTGTGCAAACTCTCGGTGGGACATTTTTCACAGAGCAATCATAACTTTATCCTCCCTAGTCTGAGGTCCATTTTATAACCCCTGTTCTTTGATTCTCTGAGGTTCGTGCTCATTCAATCTGCAAGCCTTACTTGTTCTGAACAATCTGGCTTCCATACACTGTGTAAAATGGGCTTCCTGAACTTAGTTGGAAGTCCAAATGGGAACATTTAATCTTTTGTTGCTATGTTCTTTCCTCACTGTGAAGAGGGTCTTTGGAGAAGTAACTGTTCTAGAAGTAAAATATGCACGATATAATATTTCAAAATATTAGCCCGCTGTACCTGTTTGTGTCAGCTAGCATGATGTTGTCATGTCATGTCATATGACGCTGTAACCATAACGCACCGCGAGACCTCTCGGGAGCCATGGTGGCAGCGGCTGTGCTGACGCCCTTGTTCGTCTAGCACTGGACCATTGCTTCTGTCTTATTTTCATAATCTGTTTCCTGGAAGAACATGGTACTTCGAATCTTGGAATGGTCTAGTATGGGTCCATCAACTTGCTGCTTTTCCCCCTCCGAATCTAGTGGGGCTCATTAAAGATGGACAGTCTTTGATCCTTTCCTGTTGAGAGGTGAGATCCATTTTTCTTCCCTCTGAATCTGTGGCTTCTTTCACCAGGACAATCCAGCAGACATGATGCTGCGCTAGTTTCTGAGCCGAAAGAGCAGCCGTTTCCACTTTACTTCTCAGGAGCCTCTATGTAAGAAACCCAGTTTCTCTACAGAAAAACGCGCAGTGAGGATGGAAGCCCAACCCGACCTCACCTTATCTCTCCTTGTCAAGGCATTCTGTGTGGATGGAGCCATCTTGGACCTTCCCGATTAACTCGTTCTCTGGCTAAATATCCCTGAGTGATTTCAGTGGATACCAAATAGGGCAGGAAAATTACACACCTAAACCCTTCTAAACTCCTGACCCCCTCTATTTTGAGATATAATTAACTTGCTGTCATTTTTAAAGTATCTTTTATATTACAAAAAATTTACTTCTTTTTCCATGAGAGAGAGACGGGCACCCTCAACAGGGTTTCACACCGTGATCTCTCCTTCAACCTTCCCCAGATAGCTAGAACCCCAGGCCATGCAAACATGCCCAGCACACAAGGTCATCCCAGGAACCGAACCCTACCCTTCCTTGTGGCCTCTCCCACTGAGCACTGTGCAACCAGCATGCTGCTGGCAGGGTCAAACTGGCAGTTGTTTTAATCCACATCTTTGGATGGCCATTTATTACATAGCAATTGATAACCAGAACATCCAGGCTCATGGTTATTTTTTTCTCCTTGTCACCTCTCTGTCATTAGCATCCATTTTTTCCTTCTCCCTAGGACAGCCTCCTAACAACGTTAGCATTGATTTTACCTAAATACTATTTATTATGATAATGGGGTTCAAAGAACCATATAGAAAGTTAATTGCCAGACAAATTGCTTAATAGCCTAGAATGTGAATGATAATCATTATGGTTGGATATCTTCAGGATCTAGGTCTTCCTTTACTTGGCAAGACAATGTATTCACTCAGAAGTAGACTTTTTAAAAGCCCTAATCAGCATTATCATTTCTTATCCTGATGGAAGTATTGATATTAATAAACCCTAAGTAGCCTCAGGGTTTGAATATTTTTCTACTTAGATCTGTCAGAACTCATAAAACATAACTTTGATTAATGCAAAAAAGTAAGTTTAATATCCAATGATGTAGTTAGTGTTCAGAAACTTAGGAGAGAGACCACTTTAAAAATGCTCAAAGCACAGGGTCAGCAGGTGGCGTAGTGGTTAGGACACCTGGCTTCCACGTGGCAGACCACGCACATTAGCTCGCAGACAGCATGCCCAGAGTACCAGGAGGAGAAGGATCAGGGCATGGTCATCCTTCCTGGGGAGAGATTTCTCACTTTCCCTCTCACTGTCTCTTTGTCTGTCTGTCTCTGGCAAGTGCACACACCCTGTGGCAAAAATCTTTTTTTAAAAAATGGGCAAAGCACAATCAAGGTTCAATTTCTATACTTATCTGAGGGATTTAGAGATGGGAGAAAGGAAGAATAAAGAGATTGTAATATGTTTGCAGAGTCATACAATTTTGATTTTTTTCCTCAAGAATTTTAAAATGATCATCAGTTATTTTTAAAAATAAAAAAATTAACTTAATTTTTAAATTTATTTCATAAGTGAGAGAGACAGAGACAGAGAAATAGCACTCCTGACAGAGTTTTTTTTTTTTTTTTTTTTTTTTTTTGAGAGGTTTTTGCTATAGGGCACGTGCACTCGCCAGAGAGACAGAGAGAGACAGAGAGACAGAAAGCGAGAAATCACCCTCCGGGGGGATGGCCACGCTGCAATCCCTTCTCCATTTTCCCCTCGGAATCTTGGGCACATACACACACATGCCCGGCATGAGTTTAAGCCACTGTGTCCAGGACTCGAACTGTGGTTGACTACGTGGGAATCCAGTGACATAGCCATTACATTAACTGCTGATCCCACCTGACAGAGTTTTGATGCCATGATCCATCCCCAGCCTTATCCAGGCCCAGGTTATGGGCATGCTCAGATGTCTGAGTGCAAATGCAGAGCCTTCCTGTGTGGCTTCACCTTGCAGTGTCCTGCATTTTACCACTGGGCCACTGTTTGGTCTTTGAAGTTTTTTTCCCCAGCTGACATCCACCCATATGGGGTAGTGGACAGATCTGGGTGGTGGCTCCTCCAGCAATGGGTATAGCCTATCAGATCTAAGCCTCCCCTGTATCCTGAAATGAAATCCATAGGTGACATTATCTATCCAGATGTTTTACAGAAAAGAATGACCTGATTTAATGAAAAATAAAAACGAAAAGAAAGTAATTAATAAAATATTTAATGGAAGAACACAGGCTCAGTAATAACACGAGAATCACGAAGAATCAAGGCACACACAGAATCACTATGAAACGGTTCAGGTGTAGCATATTGGCAACTCGAATGCCGCAAGCACTGCTACCTCAGGTGCTAGGACTTGTTTGGAAGGATGAGCAGATGTTAGTAACTTATTGAACAAAACAAAGGAAAATCACCCCTTAACTTCCATGGTTCTGCGTTCTCTTAAGGTTTCATCGTGTGTTAAATTTGTTGCACAGTAAAACCATTCTGAAATACTTTGTTTTTAGGAATGTCTAATGGGATGTTCAACAGTTGTGTGGCTATAGGGAAATTCTCTATTGTGTGAGATTGTTCAACACGTACACACCATCCAGCGTGCCTGCTCCCTCCATCCCTGTAATGACAAAAGCTTACTCTGCAAATTATGCAAAACTTCCTCAGAATAGGGTTGCCTGATTAAATCCAGGATGCCTAATTAAATTTGGATTTCAGAGAAACAAATCACTTTTTGGTAATGTCCCATTGTAATATTTGGGACAAATTTTTATTAAAAAAAAAGAGTTGTTTCTCTGAAGTTCGTATTTATTTAGGTGTCTTTTTTTTTTTTAAGGTTTTTACTTTAGGGTGCATTCACTTGCTGTAGAGAGACAGAGAAAGGGAAAATGAAAAGTCACCCCCTAGGGAGGATGGCTATGATGCAATCCCTTCTCCTCTACTTTCCTCTTGGAATTTGGGGCATGCATGCACACGGGTCTGGTGCAATTTTCAAACTGCCAGGTCTGGAGGTCGAACTGTTGTCAGCCAAGTGGGAGTCAAGTGCCTTAATCACCACACCACCTGCTAGTCCCTAGATGTCCAGTGTTCTTGTTTGCTAAATCTGGCAACACATCCTAGAGAAAGATACCAATCTTTTAAAAACCTCTATTCAGTAGACTGTTCTCAAGCCTCAAACCTTTTGACATGGTGCCAGCCAGTGGCATGGTGGTTAAGAGGCCAAATCCTGTATGGCAGAGTGCATTTGCGCCCTGGAACTGGTGACTTGGAAACACCAGATGCATGTGCCCCTGTGCCCAAAATACTAGAAGGCTTTGAGAAGCAGTGGAGAAGGGTTGCAGCTGGACCATCTCCCATGGCGGGGGACTGGCGAGTGCGCTTCCACCCCACCTTCCCATCTTGCTCCAGGCGAGTGCATACACCCTCCAGCAAATTTAAAAGAAAAGAGCAAGCTTTCAACATCTGGGGCCAGATCCCAGGGGCCAATTGGGCATCTAGTGAGGAGAGAGGGCGAGAGTGTGTGGGCACGCCAGCATTCTCTTGAGTCATCCACTTCCAGCCACACAGGGCAGTTCTTTATGCTGGAAACTATTCTTGGGATCAGTGCCAAGTTGCCTCCAGCATTACATACACTCGCAATCGAATCAGTTCTCTATCCTCATTTTAACAGAAGCCATGAGGAGAAGCAAGGCTTTTTCCTTTTCTTTTTATAGAATCATTTATTTTTCTTTTCTGATAAGTAACCATTTAAAAAATCTCCTCTGTCAGGAGGAGGAAACAGTGAGCCTTCCCATGATTGCCCTGTCGCTACCTTCTTTCTGGAGGTAAAGAGAAGTGGAGAAACAGCACAGCGCTTTCTCGCGGCTCTTGCACGTGCTCCTCCTGAGTGCCAAAGACCGGCATGGATCAGATGGGAGGTGGGAAGAGAAAGACAAGTGTCCACGTCTGTCTCTCCCACCTGACTGAATTCTGGGGTCCCCTGGCTCTTCTGTAAGTCTTTCCAAAGGTGCCTGCATAGTACCTGAGGATGGTGTGAACTCAGGCTCTCTCCAGCGTGGTGGAAAGATTCGAAAGCAACAGAAGAAATCGATCTCATATTAGTTAACGGCAGACCATATGTGAGTCAGAAACAAGCACATTGTTTTTACTAGCCCTAATAAATGCTTGGGAGCAAATTTCCTCAACTTTATAAATGAGGAAAACAATAAGATTCAAAGAGGTCTCAGCTTCTTTGAATAAAATGAAGCTGGAAGGCAGGCTTCCTGAAAATGACTCCAGAGATCATTTCCAAAATGTATTCTTCACAAGAATGGCGTTCTGAGATGCTCTCGGAAGAAAGTTTCTTTGCCATGTAATATGATTGAAAGGCACCGTATGTCACACCGCTCCTCCCTGGGGTGGACGACGTACATTGTCCTATTAAAATCTGTGATGGGGCCAGCAGGCAGTGTAGAAGCTGGGGCACTGCATTCCCACATGGACTGTGCCATCCGAGCCCTGGCCCTGGTGGCTTGAAACTCACACTGGACTAGACATGTGTGTGTATGTGTTCATGCCCAAAATCTGGAGAGGAGAATGGAGAAGGGATTGCAGCATGGTCATCCCCCCAGGGAGGGGGTGATTTACCACTTTCCCTCTCACTGTCTCTCTCTCTCTCTCTTTTTGTCTCTTTCCAGTGAACACATGAGCCCTGTGGCAAAAAAAAAAAAAAAAAAAAAAAAAAAAAAAAAAAAAAAAAAAAAAAAAAAAAAAAGAAAGAAAGAAACTTTCAAAAGTTTGTGAAAAGTCCTACAGTAAGCAAATTTATTATTTCACTGTCATTAATTCAGCACTTCTCAAATGTATTTGATCATGATCTGTATCCATATGGTGACTTAGAATTTTAAATGATTTTCCATGCTGCCCCAGGAGGGCTGGAAATATGTGAAAATGACAGGGGACTTGGCGGCAGTGGCCAAAGCCTCCCTGGGAGGTGGACTCTGCCCAGGAGGTGTTTCAGACCGTCCCCGGGCACACAGCATCAAGTCGCGGAGGAGCCCTGGAATATGCAGATATGTAAGACTCAGACCTTCCCCAGGTCTGCATGGGCCCGGGAATCTCTGCTCCCACAGGAGCGTGAACTGCTGTCCTTCTACAACTTGGTCAAAAGGGCTTAACTAGGTGACCTGTGGGAATCTGAGCTGGCACTGACTTGGGGCTGTGTTTCTCAGATCCCAGCCTTTCAGGAGCTTGCTGTAGAGATGCCTGCATGCAACATTTGGGAGAAAAGAAAAGATGATCTAAAATCCTTTGCAGGTTTTGAGGCTGTGAAGAAGGCAGTCTATATGGTTACAAAGACACTTCATGGGATCTTTAGGGTTAGGTGATAGGCTGGACTTAGAATCTATGAAGAGATAATATATCAAAAAAATCTGCCAGAGGGTGTGTGCACTCACCAGAGAGACACAGAGAGAGAGAAAGTGAGAAAGCGCCCCAACACCACCCTAGGGGACGGACATGCTAAAATCCCTTCTTCTCCATCTCGCCTTCCTTCTGGAATTTGGGGTAAGCATGAGTGCCCTGTGTGAAGGCGCTTATTCTGGGACTCCAAACACAGTCAGCCATGTGGGATCCAGTCGCCTCAACCATGACTCCACTGGCTGGCCTGAGATAATATATTTTTAACTCCACAGTATTATGGGTTGAATTTTGTCCCCACTCCCCACCTAAAAAACCTCATATGTTGAAGTCCTAATCCACAGTACCTCAGAATGTGGCTTCATTTGGAGTAGGGTCATTGGAAATGATGTGAAGATAAGGTCATTCAATCAGATATGACTGGTGGCAGAAAGGGAAGAAATTTGGACACAGACACAGGGAGGAACCCACGTGAGGATGAGAGATTGGGGTGATGTTTCTACAAGCTAAGGAATGCCAGAGATTACCTGCAAGCCATCAGCCTGGTGAAGGCACATAACAGGTTCTGACTCTCAACCTTCAGAGGGGACCACCTCTGCCTTGATCTCAGGCTCCAAGCCTCCAGACCCGGAGACAATGCCTTTCCGTGTTTAAACTCCCTAATTCCGGGTCCTTTCCTCTGAGAGCCTTAGCAAGCCACACGGTCAGAGGTGACCCTAAGTCATACGTCATCTTCCTGCATCCCCACGCCCCCTAGAAGTCCCTGGTCTCTGATGCTTTTGACCCTTCTCCCTCCACACCCTTCCAGGCAACATCTGTGGATAAGAAGTTGGGAAATCTGGGACCAGCAGTTGGCGTAATGGCTATGTCGCTGGACTCCCACGTAGTCAACCGCGGTTTAAGTCCTGGAACCGTGGCTTAAACTCTCACTGGGTGCGTGTGCGTGTGTGCCCAAGATCCCGAGAGGCGAATGGAGGGGAAGGGATTACAGCGTGGTCTTCCCTCCTGGGGAGGGTTTCTCGCTTTCTGTCTCTCTGTCTCTCTCTGTCTTTCAAACAGAAGTTGGGAAATCTGTCGGTAATGATAACAGACTGTCCTCCTTTCCCCCTTCCCCACAGTCCCCGGTGATGTAAACACATGCATTTCCCTTCAGGTGTTATTACTATTATAGATCACTATTATTAATAGTTACAAAGAAACTATACTGATATTTACGACTGAGAAGTTTAGGGTTTACTTTTTATTCCCCTTTTGTCTCCCGCACAGTTGGAAGTTGAGCTCAGGGTATGAAAAGAGTTTCAATGATACTGATATCAGAGTACTAAGAAGCGAGTCCAGAAATCCAGTTCCCTTGACTTTCAGACAAATGGAAGACCACTCTGATGGTCATGGCAGATGCTCCTGGGTCCAGGTCATGAAAACCCTCCCCACTCCCCACGCCAGTCCACGTAGACAGGGTCCTAGTGCGAGCACAGGGACTCCTTGTCAGTACTTTCTCTCAGTCGTCGGGCAGGCCAGAAATATGCAGGACTCCTTGTCCCTGGGAATAGCCTTCAGTCTTTGGTAGATGGGAGTCAAAAGTCAAATATCCCACCTCACTCATCCCACAGGCGAGATAATTCCTAGGAATGTTCTTAGAGGGTCCGAGCACCGACGGCCCACTGTAGTAACTCACCACACGCTCCTCTCTAGCTTTCTTCCTCTCCTCTCTCACATTCTCCCCGTCCTGTGATCACTTCCCAAATAACCTACTGTACTCCGTTTCCTTTCTCAGGGTCTGCTTCTAGGAAGCCCACGCTCAGACAAAGGCATAATTTTAATGATATAACTTACAAGTTGGCACCATAGCCTAGTGGTTATGGAAGCCAGATCCCACATGGTCAACCATGGTTTGAATTTTGGTCCCAATAGCTTGAGAAACACACTGAGTATATGTGCATCCATGCCCCAAATTCCAAAATAATAGGTAAAGTGAAAAGAGGGATTGTGTCATGTCATGACCGTGGCCCTTTTGGGGGTGGTTTCTCTACCCCGTACTCTTCCTACTCACTCTCTGCTTCTTTGGCATATGCATGGGCCCCTTGGCAATGAAAAATCTAATAAAGTTTGGGACCAGCAGGTAGCGTGATGGTTAAGGCACTGGACTCCCACATGGCTGACCATGGTTTTAATCCTGGATCTAGTGGAATTTTTTTCTCACTTTTTCTCTTTCTTTCTCTCTCTCTGTCTCTCTCTGGTAACCACATGTGCTCCACAGCAAACTTTAAAAATAAATTAATTAAATTAAATAAATGATACATACACACACACATATATGTATATGTATACACACACACGCACACATATATGTGTGTGTGTGTATATATATGTGTATATATATATGTGTGTGTATATATATATGTGTGTGTGTATATATATATATGTGTGTGTATATATATATATATATATATATATATATATATATATATATAAAGGCATCATTTACTTGGTTAATTTTTAATCTCTGTTCTATACACTGATTTATTTCTGACTGGTGAATCCCTCTTTAGAAACCAAAATGATTTTATTTCAGAGACAAAATGTCATTATTGGGGCTGTCTATAAATCTCTATTCCTCCTTCCAGGTGTGTAATAGCATTGCACCCCACTTGCCCTCTCCACCAAGATAGGTATTGTCACATAAACATATGATTTGATATTGCCAATGAAATCTAAGTGGAAATGATGCATCTTTAAGAGCCAGTGCAAATTCCCTCATGTTCACTTTTGTCTGTCTTGGTAGGTGGTAGAGAGACCCTAGCCCCCAATTATCCATGACACCTGGAATTCGTGTTCTGGAACAGCCCCCTCCCCTTGAGTCTAGTGACTTGCTACAAACCAACAGACTATAGCAAAGGTGATGGGACACCTCTTCCATGATTAAAGCACATAAAATGGCAAATTCTGTCTTGCTAGCACATTCTTTACTTGCAAGCAACTGAAGCCTGCCAGCAGCCACATGAGCTTAGACATAGATCCTTCCTCAGTCAGGCCTTCTGGTGAGAATCCCAGCCATGGCTAACACCTTGAAAGCAGCTTCTGAGCAAGCCAAGGACCCAGCTAGGCCATGCCTGGCTTTCTGATACACAGAACCTACGAGATAATAACATGTATTGGTCTTCATTTGAAACACAGAAGTAGAAAATTACTTGGCAACTGTGGCAAAACAAAGATGGAGCCTCCCTCAGGCTAGGTTCCAACTGCCCCATGGACATGCAGTATGATTATAAAATAAAGCTCTGGTATTTAAGGCCATTATGGTTTGGGGGTTGTTACTGAAGCACGTTTTAGTCTTTTGTTCTCCTCACCTGGCCACCACATTATTGAACAAAGAAAAACATAGCTACAATAGTCACCCCGAGTTATGCAGAGAACAGAATTTTTGATAGAGGCAAACCTTGGTTTGAAAATCTGCACAAATTAATACTCAACTATAATAATCACTATGGCTTGCTCAGCTACAGGTTTTTAAATATGACCTCATCAAAGTTAAGACATATTCAAATTGCATCTTTGAAATGCAAATAGTACTAATATCATGCCAAAGTTTAGAATAGTGGCCTTAAAATCTAAAACAGCGCGTTATCTCCTTGCAGAAAATAACGACCCAGAATCCCTCTCCAGTTTGGTGACTCGCCTCGCTGACATTTTGTGTTTAGCGGGAGGTTAATTAGACACAATTGTACCACTGCTGTGCTGCCCTAGGGCACAGCACAAAGGGCCAATTCCAAGACAACTGAATCTTGGAAACCCTAGGAGATACCAGCTTGAAATCTTCAGCAGGTTTAAAACAGAATCTTTTTTACAAATTTAGTAGCTTTATTGGACCTTTAGGTTTGTTGCATAAGCCCTAATTGGACTAAAGTTTTCATTGCAATGAGCTGCTCAAGGACATAATGGAAAGTCAACTTTCTGATGTGTTTATCTGCTTCTTGGCTCCTAGGCACTATCGGAAATGCTAATATCCAGATGCCCTCTATAGAAAGAAATGGAAAGCTTTTTCTTGAATTATGGAATACAGGCTTTTCTGTACAATTAGACCACCACTGACACAGGGAGGAAATGTAAATGCTTGGCTCTCTGAATGTCATAACAAAGGGAAGAAGGTAATCAAATCCCAGGATGGAAGGGCTAGCCAGCTTCAGGCGTCTCCTTTCCAGTCCTGCCCTCTCTTCTGTTTCCATCTTTTCAGGCTGTTATCATAAAACACCATGACATGGGAACCAGCAGTTATCGTAATGGCTATGTCGCTGGACTCCCACGTAGTCGACCGCGGTTCGCGTCTCGGACCCGGTGGCTTACAACTCACGCTGGGCGCGTGTGCGTGCGTGCCCAAGATCCCGAGAGGAGAATGGAGGAGAAGGGATTGCGGCGTGACCATCCCCCCAGGGGGTGATTTCTCGCTTTCTGTCTCTATGTCTCTCTCTGTCTGTCTGGCGAGCGCACGCGCCCTATAGCGAAAAACCTCTCCAAAAAAAAAAAAAAAAAAAAAAAAACACCATGACCTGGGTGGCTTATAAACAACAGAAATTTATTTCTCACAGTTCTGGAGACCTAGAAGTCCAGGACTGAGTTTCTAGCAGATTTGGTATCTGGTGAGGATCCATTTCCTGGTTCATGGACAGCACCAGGGGCTGGATATCTTGTTAAGAATTTTTACTACTTTTTTTTTTTTTTCCTAATCTTTGCTATTGGTGCACGCACTCACTGGAAAGAAGAGGGAGGGAGGGAGGGAGGGAGAGGGGGAGAGAGAGAGAGAGAATTCCATACAGTCTATTTATCACCTAATTATGTTTGGCTCTGGAGTCTCAGGAAAAGTGCTAAATTTGTCATACTTGTGACTTGCTTCTCAGCTAGCTTCTGAGATTCAGAAAACAAGGACCAATTGTCATTCTTTGTTATATTCAGTTCAAACTCTAGCACACAGAGACAGTTCATTTTCTGGTGTGAAAGGTGATGGCATTCAGAAGGCAGGACCTATCAAAATTTCTAGCTCTCAAGAGTGACTTGACACATGGAATGATTGCTGGACACACACTACAGAGGTCACAGTACTGCTAATTTCACTGACCTTGCTGAAATATGGTGATTTTCACTAATGTGAATTGTATGAGTCCTGAAAAATGAATAACTTATGCTGCTCAAGGTCTGTGGGAAAGAGACATTCAGTTTGCGATACTTTTGAAAATTTAAGAGTCATTTGATTTGCTCTTATATGACTGCTTCTGGGCATATTTTTGTGTTAATTAAGTCTACTTTTCAGGTATTTTTTTCAACTGTAAGAGCCCTGTATATTTAGATATGAAAGGCAAGGTTTTCTTTACATGTTCAAAAATTTGAAGTGCAAATTTGAGTTCCTCAGGAAAGGGTAAATTTGTGGCAGGAAGATCTCAGATGTTTGAGGCTTTTTTCCCAAAAAGAATTTTTTTATATCTACCTTTTTTGTTCCAAATTATAGAAAGGAGTGCACTTTGTCTATGAAGCTTCTAGACATGGCCCTGATTTCAGAATAAACTTTTCATGTGTAGCTAAGTAGGACTAGTGAATAATACAATTATTCTAATATATTCCATTGCTGCATTAAAATCTTTGTAAATAGAATTCTATTAGGTCGTTGGGAAAGTCAAGACATATTTTTCTGTTTTTCTATGCAAAAATGCGTCAGGACTTCCCTGACAACCCAATAATAACACCTGAGACAGTTTCACAGCTAGGAAATCTGCCATCCTGCAGCTGCCCGTAGTGCCCGTGTGGCTAACCTTCCCTCTGGAGAATAAAAGGGAGGAGTGGCAGACTAGGGAATGATTTTACCTAAAGGCACAAATTGGAAGATGGTGTATTTTCTCTGCCTTCTGGCCCTCTGAGTGTGGTATATTGGGCCTAAAGTTTCACTGAAACTGTCAACTTGGATTTCCAGACACCACACATTCTAGCGCCAGCTGCTTAGCAGCCAACGTATTTTCCAGAGAGACACCACTGTGGTTCTACACTTCAGCCATGGGTCTTCATTCCTGTCCCCAGTCGTGCTCTTGCCTTTCCCAAAGCACCAGTGGGCAAGTCCCCTCCTGGTACTGCACTCTGGCGGAGAGACGGGAAGCCCGCACGTGCGCACGATGCAGACCTTCAGCACAGAAGTGCTGGTCAGTGTGGGTGTGCTCTGGGTGTTGAGTCACGCCTCTTATGTTGTATGTCATCATTGCTAATTTCCTAATACGGTAATGGTGACATGGGCAGTTTAATTCATAAATACATGAGCTAGTAAACATTATGTCATAAAGGCACTGAGTATTCCAATCATCCTGTTGGTTCTCACAGCAGTTAAGATCCTCTGAATTGTTCCACTGGTTAGGATACAGCGAAGTGGAGTAACAGACCTCGAAATACAGTGATTTATGGGGGTCACAGTTCCACACACTCATCCAAAGAACAGGCTGCTGAGTGGCCTGACTACCCCGAATACGTAGCTTTCATTTCCGGGTCAAAGGTAGGTGTTCCTGTTTCCACTTCCGTGATGTTGGGAAAGAGGAAAGAAGGGGTTCAAAGGAAGTGGTTTCTCTTTATAAAGATGAATGAAAGTTCCTATATCTATTATGGGCCCATCCCAATCTATTACGCTAAATCCCATTTGCTACAAGAAAGGTTGAGAAATGTAATCTCAAGCTGGGAAATGATGTGCCACACTAAAATTTAGGGCATCCTTTTATTTTTATTTTATTTTATTTTTTAAGAGAGATTTTTGTGGGACCAACAGCATAATGGCTAGGTCGCTGAACTCTGATGTAGTCAACCACGGTTCGAGTCTCAGACCTGGTGGCTTAGACTCATGCTGGGCGCGTGTGCGTTCGTGCCCAAGATCCCGAGAGGAGAAAGGAGGAGAAGGGATTGCAGCGTGGCCATCCCTCCTGGGGGTGATTTCTCGCTTTCTCTCTCTCTCTGTCTCTCTCTGTCTTTATGGAGAGCGCACACACCCTATAGCAAAAACCTCTCTCAAAAAAAAAAAAAAAAAAAAAAAATCAAAAAGAAAAAAAAGAGAGATTTTTGTTACAGGGCATGTGCGCTCGCTGGAGAGATGAGAGAGAGAGAAAGAGAGAGAGAGACAGAAAGTGAGAAATCCCTCCCTAGGAAGATGGCCATGCTGCAATCCTCTCTCCTCCATTTCTCATCTCCGGATTTGGGGCATGCAAACACATGTGCTCAGCATGAGTTTGAAGCCTCTGGGTTCAGGACTCCAACTGTGGTAGACTATGCGGGACTCCAGCAACATAATTATTATGCCATTTACTGGTCCTAGGACATCCTTTTATTAAGAGGAAGAAAGGAGAATGAATGGGAAAGACAATTAGATGATCTGGCTAATTCCTCTCAATGCTAACCAAAATGGAATAAGAAAAGAAGACATACCAGAAGAGCCAGGAGAGGTCATTCACTCTTGTTAAAAGTTCCTCTCTGGGGGCCAGCAGGTGGCATGGTGGTTAAAGGTGCTGGACTCCCACATGGTCAATCATAGTTCAAGTCCCGGACCTGGCAGCTTGCTTTATCTCTCTCTCATTCTGTTCCTCTCTAGTCAAATTAAAATAAATAAATATAGATAAAATAGTTATTTTTTAAAAAGTTCCTTTCTGACACTTAAAACTAGAAAATTTTGATGGCCAAATAGGACACACATATCTGGTCTCTGCCTAAGCTCATATGGATTTATGGGATCATTGTATTCACCAAACGAAATGTCAGCTCCAGACAATGGAGAAACAAGAGTCCTCTTCAGACGTAGATGTTATTCCCTACTGCACAAGTGTTGCTAAATCTCCTGAGCGACATGGCAGTCACCAGCCCAGTGACAGACCCTGTGAGCTCCAGGGTGTGGAGACCAACACCACATGTCCTACTTTGTGAACGGTGACACGTGAAGAGCTGAGAGTGGCAACCAGGAGATAGTAACCTGTAAGGACTAACCCAGAATGGATCTGTGAAAATAATAATAATAATTGTAAAATTATTTTAATTTTCATTAAAATTTAATATGAAATTATTTTAATTAATAAATGAAAACAGTCATCTTCTGTAAAGCTAAATTCTTTTGCTATTTTCGTGAAGCATAAATAACATCAGGTAATTGATCAGAGTATAAGTATAGCTTCCTTTTTTCTAGCCTCACTTAAATAGAATTTTATGTAGTTTAAATGTAAAGCTCCAGAGGCCAGCAGGTGGCGTGGTGGTTAAGGTGCTGGACTCCCACATGGCCCACCGCAGTTAAGAGTCCCAGACTTGGCTGCTTGCTTTCTCATTCTTTCTCTGTCTCTCTCTGGTGAGTGCACATGCCTTGCAGCAAATTAAATAATAATGATAAATAAAATTAAAATAAATAATTCTTAAATTTTTTTCTTTTTAAAAAATGTAAAGCTCTAAAACCTCACTTTGTCTCTCTCAAAGTTGTTTTGGTTCCTTTACATAACATAAGAGGGAATAGTGTTCTGATAACAAAAACTACTCTAATAATTAAAATATTGGTAAAATTTATAAAGAAAAACTATTCAAAAATACTACTTTTAAACTGTTATTTAAAAGAAAATAAATCATTCTTCTAAACATTTCTGTGATTGTAGTGCTTTTTTTTTTTCCCTCTTTTATTTTTTAGAGAGAGATTTTTGCTATAGGGCACATGTACTCGCCAGACAGACACAGAAAGACAGAGAGACAGAAAGCAAGAAATCACCCCCCGGAGGGGATGATCATGCCGCAATCCCTTCTCCTCCATTCTCCTCTGGGGATTTTGGGCACGCACACACATGCACTTGGTGTGAGTTTTAAGCCACCAGGTCCGGGACTCAAACCATGGTAGACTACATGGGAGTTCAACAACATAACCATTATGACATCTACCGGTCCCTGTGATTATATTTTTAAAATTTTGCCAGAGAGCACATGCTCTTGGGGAAAAGCACCCTCCGTGGGGAATAGTCACACTACAATCCCTTCTCTTCTGTTTCTCTCTCCTCCTGGGATTTTGGTCACACATGCACATGCACCTGCCATGCTTCTCTGAGACTTACCATGTGCAATCCAGCTGCCTCGACCACCATGCCATGAGCTGGCCCTGTGATTGTATTTCATACAATTCTTAAGAAACAATGCTTGTGAATGCAATTGTTTTTCTCTCATAGATCCATAATTTACATTTACATTACTATTATTTACATTACTATGTCAAACAAAGTATATTTGCATTTCAGAGTTAGGTAGGTATTTTTAAAATATCATACTACTTATAACTACACAGAAAAGATTCATTAGCTTGTAATTCTCTTAATATATAACAGCTTATGTTCTATTTAATAAATAAGTCCAAAAAAGATAGGATAGCATTTTTTTTTGTTAAGTATAATTGCAGAACTAACATACAGAGGCCTTCAAAGGAAAGAAACAACAATGAAAAAGATTTGCCTGTTTTGACTTACAAAGTCATAATATGGAAATTCCTTCATTATAAATGATTGATAAGTAATAAAATATTAAGCCATTCTTTTCTTTCAAATAAACACTCAGGGGGAACCAGCAGTTAGCGTAATGGCTATGTCGCTGGACTCCCACGTAGTCGACCGCGGTTCGCATCCCGGACCCGGTGGCTTACAACTCACGCCGGGCGTGTGTGTGTGCGTGCCCAAGATCCCGAGAGGAGAATGGAGGAGAAGGAATTGCGGCGTGACCATCCTCCCTGGGGGGTGATTTCTCGCTTTCTGTCTCTACGTCTCTCTCTGTCTGTCTGGCGAGCGCAAGCGCCCTATAGTGAAAACCTCTCAAAAAAAAAAAAAAAAAAAAAAAAAAACTCAGGTAAGTTGAGTTATATAATATTGTCAATAGAAATTTAAACATGTACAGCAGATTTTTAAGAGAAAAATTCAGGTGTGATGAAAATACGAAAATTCCAATTCTCAGATTGGTTTTCAATTTTTTTTTTTTTTTGCTGTTAAAATGAAAAAGTATCATCTAATTTACACCTCTGGCTTCCTCTCATCCTCCTATAGTTAAAATTTTCAAAGACTGAAAAGTCTGGTTAGGCGAGTTTTATACAAATCTCCAAGTGAAATCCAATCAGTGAGGCCTTCCAGGACAACCCCAGTCCTAAGTTACGCTGGACTTCATCAGCACCGAGTGAATGAGCAAGCTAAACCAGTGTGCAGCTGAGACTTGGGGAAATCTATGATCTGTGGAGACTTCTATTGTAATTGTATTATCTAAAGTTAGAATTTAGCTTGATGTGGAGCCTTGTGGAAGAGCCATGAGGTTAAAAGCACCAAATAGAGGCCAAGAATTGGAAAAGGGAACTAGGCAGACAGCCGGGTTATGTCCACAGCAGGTCGTTGGTGATGGAGGGCACTGGCCCCAGCAGGTTTTATGATGAGACTGGAAATATTGAGGAACAATATGGCAGAGGAGGGTTAGAATGTTCACGTCACAACTGTTATTTTTATTTACAATTCTTCCAATTCTATTCTTCCTTGGTTACTACATTCTGATTTTTTTCTCAGAATTCCCTTCGTTTTCTATTCATGTGCTTCAGGGAAGTTCATCTGACTGTATCTAGCTAATCAGAGCATTTCATTCCCCAATATGTAGTAAGTGGTCCACAGATGGACACACACTCAAGCAGAGCCAATGAAATTTAACCAGACGTTTTGCTGGATATGCTGCAAGAATACATTTTTTTTTTTTTTTTTTGGAGAGGTTTTCACTATATGGCACGTGCACTCGCCAGAAAGACAGAGAGAGACAGAGAGATAGAAAGCAAGAAATCACCCCCCAGGGGGGATGGCCACGCCACAATCCCTTCTCCTCCATTCTCCTCTCGGGATCTTGGGCACGCACGCACACGCGCCCAGCGTGAGTTTAAGCCACCGGGTCTAGGACTTGAACTGCGGTCGACTACATGGGAGTCCAGCGACATAGTCATTACACTAGCTGCTGGCCCCAAGAATACATTTTCTCTTAGACTGACCTTGTGGCATAGTTGTAATGTCTTGCTCAATTGACGCTGGAACCCACAAAGTAGCCGTGGTCTGAATCCCCAGGCCACCCGAAACACAACAGACAATATAAAAGTCTCAGGATGAAACAATCTGGAAGACTAGTTGTGGCCCAAATAGACCCTGCGGAGGACGCTTATCTCTCCTCCTCTCTCTCTTTCCCCTGCATGTGCACACACTATGTTGTGAATGAAGATTAAAGTTTTTTGTTACTCTTAAGTCGGCAAGATTGTTGGCCCACCATTATTGATGACCATCTTATCATAAAATGAAAACTGGGAACAAAGAACCAGAATAAAGCAGAGTCACCAGAAGTTGAGAGACACTGGGTCCTTTTGATGCGTTTAATTTCCTTAATCCAGCCATACCTTCTAGAGTGAAAGCCAGATCCACGTTGGACCTTCGGAAAATCAAAGCATTCATTTGCATAAGGTACTTTTTGTTGAATTTTCTGAAACTTGCACCAAGAGAGTAATGAGTGATTAAGTGAACAACTTGACAATTTAAGAAATAGTCAACCATCTATCATCTACCTATCTCTCCCAAAACTCTCAGCTCGGGTGTTCTGTGCTCCCCGAAACTCTCTTCTGACTCCCCTCTTCCTCTGTTCTGAGGTGCTTAGCCCTACTAGGGCCATGACCACAAGGCCTATACTGCACCACATGCACATGAACTGCATCACATGAGAGTTAGGGCGTCCTTTGTGGGAAAAAATTGTCCTATCACTAAAGTAGAGCATGACAACGGGTATGTGATAACCACACAGTTAACCATTATTTTTATTGCCAGAGGGCATGTGTGCTCTCCAGAGAGAGAGAGGGAGCGAGAGAAATGAGCCTAGTCACATTACGGTCTTTGTCCATTTCTCCATCTGGTCAGGATCACGGGCATGCATGCACATGTGCTTGGCAAGTTTTTCAAGCTACCAAGGCTGGGTTTTGAACCGTGTTTGGTGGAGGGGGGTCCAACTCCCTATGCACAGAGCTCAACTGCTATGCTACAGGGCCAGCCCTAAAATTTTTTTTAAGAGAGTTTTTTTTCTACAGGGAACATGTGCTTACCAGAGACACAGAGAGAGACAGAGAGACTGAAAGCAAGAAATCACCCCCCGGGGGGATGGCCATGCCACAATCCCTTCTCCTCCAGCCTCCTCTCAGAATTTTTGGGCTCGCACACACATGCACCCAGCATGAATTTCAAGCTGTTGGGTCCAGGACTCGAGCCACGGAAAACCATGTGGCAGTCCAACAACATAAGCATTACACCATCTGCTGGCCCACATAAACTTTTTAAAAATGAATTTTAAAAAATAATATTTTAAGATGCACTTTAAGAAAAATAACCCTAACAGCCATGTTGGTAGAAAGTACACATTTGGAAGAGGGTGCAGTGTGTGTGTGTGTGTGTGTGTGTGTGTGTTGTGGTCATGTGTTTAGGAGCTGTAGGAAGTAGACCTGAAGGAATAAAGTGCCATAAGGTGTATTTGTAACAAACCAGACGCTGTTGTAAAGGCCTGGGAAGGGATGATGGCAGAGAGAGTGATGAGAAGATAGTGGGGGGAACCAGCAGTTAGCGTAATGGCTATGTCGCTGGACTCCCACGTAGTCAACCGCGGTTCGCGTCTCGGACCCGGTGGCTTACAACTCACGCCGGGCGCGTGTGCGTGCGTGCCCAAGATCCCGAGAGGAGAATGGAGGAGAAGGGATTGCGGCGTGACCATCCCCCCTGGGGGGTGATTTCTCGCTTTCTGTCTCTATGTCTCTCTCTGTCTGTCTGGCGAGCGCACGCGCCCTATAGCGAAAAACCTCTCCAAAAAAAAAAAAAAAAAAAAAAAAAAAAAAAAAAAAAAAAAAGAAGATAGTGGGGAGACGTCCTGGATGGACATGGACTACACGTGATAACACTGAGTGTAGAGTGAGGAGAATGGGGCCAGTAAGGATGACACGTAGAAGGAACGGGGAGAAGGGCCAGGGGGAAATCGCTAAAGGACTTGTGTTGTAGGTCAGTGTCACCAGTGCTGGTGGTCCTATGGACTCTCAGTTCCTACACTTCAGTTCCATTTTAGTTTTCCAGCCCAACCTGGGGTTGAGGGTGGCTCCAGTTTGCTGTACTTTCTCCTTAGGCAAAGTTGAGGGTGCCAGGATTTCTATAGTTACACTTCATGGTGCAAAAAGTTGTGAACAAAGTTAATGAAGTTTTCTTCTTTCCTTCCATTTGTTAGAGGGCTCTTCCTCCTTCCAGGATTCGGGGCATGCACACACACACAAGCTTGGCATGTTTCTCAAGTCACCAGGTCCGTGTTCAAACTCCATGTTTGGCCACATGAAGTCAAGCCCCCTCAACTGCCAGGCCCTGGGCTGGCTCAGATTTCTTTTTTCTTTTTTTTTTTTTGGAGAGGTTTTTGCTATAGGGCATGTGCATTTGCCAGACAGAGAGAGACAGAGAGACAGAAAGCGAGAAATCACCCCCCAGGGGGGATGGCCATGCCGCAATCCCTTCTCTTCCATTCTCCTCTCGGGATCTTGGGCACGCACACACACGTGCCCGGCGTGAGTTCAAGCCACCGGATCCGGGACTCAAACCGCAGTCAGCTACATGGGAGTTCAGCGACATAACCATTATGCTAACTGCTGGTCACAGATTTCTTTCTTTATAAATTTTCTTTGGCTTTGTTCAAAGTAGCCTCTTGGAGATAATATGCAGTCATTAAATGTAAAATTTTAGATTATTAATCATGAAGAAAAAATATTGTAAGACAGTGAAAAACTGAACGTAAAATTGTGTCTACACTACAACTGTGAAACACTTATCAATGCGTGTGAATAAAATCTAGTGAAGAACACACAAGTTTTGTTGAGTGTCAGGAGAGTGTAAGGACCTTTATGACATTTTGATTCCTGTTAATTTTGCTTGAACCATAAATACCCACCTCGGAAGGTGTTTTAAATAGTGCGGAGATAGTTGTATTGCTTATCATGATGCAATAGGAAGCAGAAGCGATTCTGCTCAGAGTAGGTGTAAATCTGGGCATATTGCCTGACCAGGTAAAGCAGGTTCAAAACAACGGACACAGGATCCTTGGACATTTCTATGGAGTTGTTTAGAAATCAAACTAAATCTACGATTTTGAAAATTTGCCCCAAATCTGAAAAATAAAAAAGTACTCTTTCAAGTGATATGATAATATGAGCAGAGTTATGTGTGATTCTTCTAAACAAAAGAAGTACACCTGAGAATTCTGAGGATCTTGATATTGGAAATTTGGTAAAAAGGGGGGGGGGGACAGAATACGATTATGTCTTTTTGCCAAAAGCTTTGAGTAATGATGAAGAGTAAGGAGTTAGAATTTTATTAAAGCAGAATTATATTTCAATGAGGTAATACTAACTATCGTGAGAAAGAGTCAATGTGGTTTTAAAAAAATGTCCTGAGGGAAAATCCCAGATTTAGGACTTATAATAAAGATGATACCATGCAGAAACTTTTTTTTACTCTCACAATTACACAAAATTATAGTGATGAGATTAAAAGAGATACAAACCTAAAAGGATATCAAGAATAAGAGCACAATAGCAACAACGTTTCAGAAGCTAACAAAGGAGATCCTTAACCCTAACGTATCTAGACAGATTGTGAGAGAAAACTACAACTCAAACCAACAGTGAGGAAAGTTGAAAAACAATTTTATTTATACCACAGAATCCCAAAAAGGCTCAGAAATAGGGAGGTCTAGGTACTTACAGAAGTGAGAATGAATGGGAATTCTTAAAATAAGGACTGTGTGAGTCTAAGAAGCACTTAGATCCTTGTATTTTCTCCTTCTTTTCACACAACCAGTTTACCGAGTTTGCCCAACCACAGCAAAAAAGACATTGGAGAGAATAAATGAGAAAATATCTAAAATAGGGAACATGAAATACAGGGAAATTAAGTGATCTTCACATGCAGAATTCTAAAACCTTCAGCTTCTAAGGACAACCAGCCATCAGGTGGTAGGCCTCAAACAGGCCAAGAGATCAAAGCAAGGAAGCAGGAGGAAGCAACTTGCAAGAAAGAGACACCTTGCAAAGAGCAAATATACATGTGTATGTGTGGTTACTTACTTTGGAAATCACTGCATGTCCTTTATAACAAGGAGTAGTAAAACTTACTCATAGTCCATATCTATGGGATGAGTAGGAGACTGAGGAAACTGCAACCTTAAATTTGCATATATAAATAGAAAAACAAATATTTAAGACAAGCCGAATTAGCTCCATAAAAGATTTATTGGTTGAGCAAGGCTCTTGTAGAAAAGAAGAGAATATGGTGGTTCATCTAAAAAAAAAATGAGGACTTCCATTGTATGGAAAATACTGAGAACAAATATGAGACCTGCCCCACTAAGAAATCAAAAAAAAGGAAAGGATCAAAAAGTGTACTGAACCAGATATATCCATTTGGTGAAAGCACCACTTCTGTTTGAGAAGGGGTGATGTCCTTTATAAGTTGGCAATACAGGCAAAGAAGAGAGTGGTTGATTATAAGGACCTATTTAAATAAGATAACAAAAACTAAAGACATACTTTTAAGTGTAATTTATTGGACCAGCAGGTGGTGTAGTGGTGAAGGCACTGGACTCCCAAATGGTGGACTGCGGTTTGAGTCCCCGACACAGTGGCTTGAAACTCATGCCAGGTGTGTATGTGTGCATGCCCAAAATCCTGAGAGGAGAATGGGAGAGAAGGAATTGTGGCATGGCCTCCCCTCCTGGGGGGTGATTTCTTGTTTTCTGTCTCTCTGGAAAGTGCACATGAATATAGCAAAAGTCTCTCAAAAAAAGTAATTGATTAGAGGAATTATACTTTATCATATCAACAAAATAAGGTAACTTGCGCTAAGAAACAAAGTAAACCACCTGAATCCTTCTCCCTAGCAATAGAATTGCTTATAATTTCTGGACTCGGAAAACACAAATTATGAAAAAAAATCTTATGCAAAGTTATTATGTTAAAAAAAAAACCCACAGTGACAATCAAAACTTTACAACATATGAGAACACTACAAATCAAAGTGAAGGAAGAAATAGAAGAGAATTGAAACAAAATATTCTAATATAAACTAAATACGGGAACCAGCAGTTAGCGTAATGGCTATGTTGCTGGACTCCCATGTAGTCGACCGCGGTTCGCGTCCCGGACCTGGTGGCTTAAAACTCACGCTGGGCACGTGTGCACGTGTGCCCAAGATCCCGAGAGGAGAATGGAGGAGAAGGGATTGCGGCATGGCCATCCCCCCCGGGGGGTGATTTCTTGCTCTCTATCTCTCTGTCTGTCTGGCGAGCGCACGCGCCCTATAGCAAAAACCTCTCCAGAAAAAAAAAAGAAAAGAAAAGAAAGTAACAAGTAATTTTAATACTAAAGATTAGATTACAGTGTCCTCCAGGAAAATAATAGGATCCACTACCGTAAGAGTCATAGAAGCTTGGGACCAGCAGTTGGTGTAAGGGCTATGTCGCCAGACTCTCCTGTAGTCAACCGTGATTCAGTCCTGACCCAGTGGCTTAAAGTCTCGCCAGGCGCATATGCGGGCGTGCCCAGGATTCCAGGAGGAGAATGGAGGAGAAGGGATTGCAGTGTGGCTATCCCCATGGGGGGGTGATTTCTCGCTTTCTGTCTCTCTGTCTCTCACTTTCGGTTGAGCACACTCGCCCTATAGAAAAACCTCTCAGAAAAAAAAAAAAAAGAATCACAGAAGCTAAAATTTTTTTTTTTTTAAATCTAGAAAATGAAGACAAGTATCAAAAGAAAGTAATATATATTAAAAATAGAAAAAATAATCCCAAGTACATATCATTGAAGTCCAGGGAGATAAAGTCAATGCAATGGAATAATTAAAGTTTTTTTGAGAGAAAAAGTAATGAATCTACTATAGAAGAACCCTATATAGGGACCAGCAGATGGTGTCATGATTATGTCGCTGGCCTCCTACGTAGTTGATCACAGTTCCAGTCCCAGATCCAGTTAATTGAAGCTCATGTCAGGCTGCGTGCATGTATGGAGAATGAAGGAGAAAGGACTGTGGTGTGGACATCCCCCCCGGGGGTGATTTCTCGCTTTCTGTTTCTCTGTCTCTCCGGTCAGCACATGTGCCCTATATCAAAAATCTGTCCCTGAAAAAATAAGAACCTGGTGTATACAGGGGGAGATTTTTCTAGATTAGTAAACATCAAGATATAAATTAGTAAAACTCCTAGACCTTAAAAAATAAGGGCTTAAAACTCCTAGACCTTAAAAAACTTGGGCTTCTCTCAAATAAAAAATAAAGTGAAATTGGCATCAAATTTCTCAACAGCAATTAAAAAGACAAGATAGTAGAGGGAGAAACATTTTCAAGAAACTTAAAGAAGGAAAAGGAGAGGCAAAGATTTATATCCACCTAAGCTGTGACTGAAGTTTCAAGAATATAGAAAAACAACTTTAAAAATGCAATAGCTTGGGGAATATTTGTGCTGGGTTCAAGATGCCTAAAATTTTATATGACCCTCTTCTTGTCAAAAGGTGAGTATTAAGTACCCTCTTAAAGTACCTGGGCTCCCTCACTACTTTAACCATAGAATATTGT
Source organism: Tupaia tana (assembly GCA_026018925.1). NCBI lineage: Eukaryota > Metazoa > Chordata > Mammalia > Scandentia > Tupaiidae > Tupaia > Tupaia tana. Next base: position 96,709,992 of record JAKSZU010000006.1, read on the forward strand.
GGATACTATGCTGTCTATGTTTCTAGGTAAGGGCTTTAAAAAAGAGCCCGATGTACCTGGGTAGCTTGGACCTCATACCTCTGGGAAAACTAGCTTTAGCTCTCTAGAGCTGCAATGTAAGAGTCCTACTTCCCTCTTGGGAAGAACACATGAAGAGACTCTGAGATCAGGTGAAAAGAAAGAGGTTGCGCTCAGCCTTGCACCCATTCACGCCAAGACATCTTCCATGTGAGTTATCTTGGACCCTCATGACTAATTCATTTGCCAACTGAATACTCTGACCACACCAGTCAATATCACTATTCAACAGCAGGATAATCACATAGCAAAGCTCTGATCCACAAATCATAAGATATAATAAAATCATAGTTTTTTTTTTTTTTTTTTTTGAGAGGTTTTTGTTACAGGGCGCATGCATTTGCTAGAGAAACAGAGAGAGACAGAAAGCAAGAAATCACCCCCTGGGGAATGGCCATGCTGCAATTCCTTCTCCTCCATTCTTCTCTTGAGATGTTGGGCATGCACGCACACGCACCTGGTATGAGCTTTAAGCCTCCGGGTCCGGGACTCAAACCACCGTCAACTATGTGAGACTCCAGTGACATAACCATTATGCCATCGGCTGGACCTGCTAAATCATAGACATTTTTAAAGCTATTATATTTGGGGTCAATTTATTATGCAAAAATATTGGGTTATTGGAAAAGTAATGACACATTTCTGCATAGAAAAATACGTCATGACTTCCGATGACTCAATAGTTTACTAGAAAAATATAGAATCCTAAATTATTTTTAAAATATTTTTGTAATTTATGATTTACATAAAATTGTTATGTATCTTTGTAAGGTACGCTATAGTTTTAAAAAGTATTTACCCAGTATGTAACATACAAATTGAGGATATAAACATATTCACCATCTTCAACATTTAACATTACATGATGCTATGAACATTTGAAATTTGCTCTATTGGTTATTTTGGAAGTATATCTTGAATTGTCAATGATGTTCCTTACTGTGAAATACAGTTCTAAAGAAAAATAAAGTGATTATAAATCAGACAAGTCTCATAAATTAATGAGGATAGATTTTTGAAGACAAAGGTACTCTTGTAATTTCAATGTAGAAAATTATGGGAGATTAAAGTTTATAATCTGAAAATATCTGTGGTATTGATCATTGACCTAATTAGAGATAGGTAAAATTGTATATGACAGTAGTTCATTAGGAAGAGATACAAAAAGAATACTTTTCTCCCTCACTGTGAGTTCTTGTCCACGGTACTATTACCGTGCATAAAGAGGTATATCCTCAAAAAAGCAAAATTTAAGTAGAAAATGAGGAAAGAAAACAGTTCAACATGTAAAAAATGAAATAACTTAGTAAATTGAGAAATAACAACAAAGCATCCAAATCTTTAGCCTTATGAAAAAAAGAGAAAAATGAAGCCACAAATACAGAAAGCCACAAATAACAAAAAGGATTGAGGAATCTAGCCATTAAATATAGAAAAACATTTTAATATGTTCTTCAAGAATGCAAGTATAAGTTATACTAGGAAAACTCTCTAATTTGTCATAATAATAATAATACATCTAAGAAGAAAAAATTATATGCTTATTTTAATAAACTCTGAAAAGACCTATTTAAAAAGTTCGATTCTCCTTCCAGATAGAAACACTTGATAAAATAGGTGTTAATGAATACTTTCTTGATATCGTTAGACAGTATATATGTACATATATCTCAAGATAAAAACCAGCATCTTAATTGGTGGGAATACTGTAGAGGCATTACTTCTCCAGTCAGGAAGAACCTGAGGTTTCCCGCCATTTCCGTTGGTGCTTAAAGTCGTATTAGAGCTGTTGGTTGGAACAATCAGACAAGAGGAAATAATTAGAGGTACCAAAGTAGAAAATGAAGTTGCAAAAAATAGCTCCATTTTCAGTTGATTTGATAACTTATCTGGGAATTGAGGTGAATTTCTTTTAACTTGGGAGTGTGTATAGGCTTCTAATTAATATTCAAAATCCGGAACCATTTTTTTTTTTTTTTTGAGAAGTTTTTGCTATAGGATGCATGTGCTCGCCAGACAGAGAGAGACAGAGAGACAGAAAGCGAGAAATCACCCCCTGGGGGGATGGTCACGCCACAATCCCTTCTCCTCCATTTTCCTCTTGGGATCTTGGGCACACACACACACACACACGCATCCAGCATGAGTTTTAAGCCACCAGGTCCGGGACTCGAACCACGGTCGACTACATGGGAGTCCAGCGACATAGCCATTATGCTAACTGCTGGTCCTGTGGAACCATTTTAAAAATTAAGAAATTCAACTAAATAAGCATGCTTTTGTGTGGCTAAGCAAGGAAATGAAAGTACAAACTAATTAAGTAAAGTAGCAAGATGTTAAAGTAATTTGCAAAAATCAGTACACTTGCACCAGCTCCAGCCCTGGTGGTTAAGAGAGCCAGATGTGGGACCAGCAGTTAACGTAATGGCTATGTCGCTGGACTCCCATGTGGTCGACTGCGGTTCGAGTCCCGGACCTGGTGGCTTAAAACTCACGCTGGGCGCATGTCGTGCGTGCCCAAGATCCCGAGAGGAGAATGGGGGAGAAGGGATTGCGGCGTGGCCATCCCCCATGGGGGGGGGGGGGTGATTTCTCCCTTTCTATCTCTCTGTCTCTCTCTCTCTGTCTTTCGAGCGCATGTGCCCTATAGCAAAAACCTCTCCAAAAAAATAGAAAGAAAAAGAAAAAAAGAGAGCCAGATGTTAAATGGCTGACTCTATTGTTTGAGTCCTAGACCTGGTGTCTTGACTGACACATCAGGCATGTGTGTACATGTCTCCAATCCTGACAGGACAGAGAAGTGGAAGAGGAAGAACTGTGGCAAGACCATTCCTCTTGAGGGTGATTTCTCCTTTCCTTAACTCACTCCTGCCACTGTCTCTCTCTGGAATGTGCATACTGTCTGGTAGGTTTTCTTTCTTTCTTTCTTTTTTTAATCAATACCCTTATACAAGGAATATAAATATTATGTAGGGAAACTTCAAAAAGTTTGTGGAAAAATAAAATTAAAGTAAATTTATTTCAGTGCAAAAAACCTTGAAATCCATGCAATTTTTTAAAGAATAAGCATTTTCCATGAATATCTTAAATACCGTCAAATGTGTACAATCACCAGACTGATGATATAATGAAAGAGAAACTCCTATTTACAAAAGCAAAGTAGACACATAAAATACTTAGGAATAATTTTATTAAGAAATGTGTAAAATCTATGTGAAGAAAGTATAAACCACTCGTGAAAGGCATTGGAGTTGACTTAATAAAATCAACTTTAGTAAATAAAAAGCATAGTATATTCTTGGAGCAAGTAAATTAATATCATAAAAATGTCAAATTTTCATAAGCTTTAACACATAAATGTGAAACAATTCCAGTAAAATATCAACAATCTTTTTTTTTTTTTGAGAGGTTTTGCTATAGGGCGCGTGCACTTGCCAGACAGACAGAGAGAGACAGAGAGACAGAAAGCAAGAAATCACCCCCCGGGACCAGCAGTTAGTGTAATGGCTATGTCGCTGGACTCCCATGTAGTCGACCGTGGTTCGTGTCCCGGACCCGGTGGCTTAAGACTCACGCCGGGCGCGTGTGCGTGCATGCCCAAGATCCCGAGAGAAGAATGGAAGAGAAGGGATTGCGGCCTGGCCATCCCCCCTGGGGGGTGATTTCTCACTTTCTATCTCTCTGTCTCTCTCTGTCTGTCTGGTGAGCGCACACGCCCTATAGCAAAAACCTCTCCAAAAAAAAAAAAAAAGAAATCACCCCCCAGGGGGGAGGGCCAGGCCGCAATCCCTTCTCCTCCATTCTCCTCTTGGGATCTTGGGCACGCACGCACACACACCCGGCGTGAGTTTTAAGCCACCGGGTCCGGGACACAAACCGTGGTCGACTACATGGGAGTCCAGTGACATAGCCATTACGCTACCTGCTGGTCCCTCAATGATCTTTTCTGAGGCTCAACAAATTAATTCTGAAATTCATATGAAAAAAATAAACAAAGCCAAGAAAAATTTAAAAGGGATGCTCAGTGGTGGTGTAGTGGCAAAATGCAACGCTCTGCAAGGCTGGCCCTCAGGGTGGGTTCTGGGTTCATGTCCGGTTACTCCTTGCGTACTCTCAGCAGGTGCGTACCCGTGATACAGGCCTGGAGACGGATCGGTTCAGACCTATTGGAGGTGTTCTCTCTCTCTCTTTCTCTTTCTTACTCAAAGAAACTTTAAAAAGATCAAAAGAAGAGCAATGGAAAGAGGGCAGAAAGCTCAAGAGGTCACACAGCCTTGTTTTGCTAAAACAGTGTAGTAGTGACACATTACTAGACAAGCAGACCTGTATAAACACTCCAGAAATAGACACAATAAATATCAAAAATACATAATAAAGATGTCATCTTAGAACACTGGGGCAGGGAGCATGTATCCATAGTGGGCCAAGTAATGGTCCTCCAAAGGTATCCACATGCTAGTTCCCAGCACCTGTGAAGATAGCACCTTAAATAGTAAAAAGGTCTTTGCAGATGTGATTAAAAATATCTGAGAAGAGGAGATTATCCTATGTTACTCATGTGGACCTTAAGTAATTATAAGGGTCCTTATAAAAAAAAAGATGAAATCTTGCCCCTTAGCACAGTGGTTAATTGCTGTGCTTTGGGAACTAGATCCTACCTAGCTTATCATGGATCAAATCTCAGCCCTAAAAAAAAGGGGGGAATGGAAAATGGAAAGTTACCAGAGACAGTGTGGGAAGAGTGTGGGAAATGGCAGAGGGTGAGAAATAAGAAATTATATATATATATATATATATATATATATATATATATATGAAACAAGAAATGGAAAATTACTTGTTGATGATAACATGCTTGATGAAGCCACTTTACAGTGTATTCTGGATGGGAAATCGCATTTTGTATGCTGTGATGATATTCAGTGAATGAATGTAAAAGAAATTAATTTGAAAAAAGAAACATTTTGCTTTTTCCCCTATAGTGCTTGTGGGCTTGCAGGCTGGCTATGGCCATGGCCAAGGGCCTCTGTTCTACAGGACAGAATTTGTTAAAGTTGTCAAGAATAAGGCCTACTTTAAGAGATACCAAGTGGAATTTAGAAGATGAGAGGGTAAAACTGATTACTATGCTCAGAAAAGCTTGGTGATCCAGGATAAAAATAAGTACAACACACCCAAATACAGGGTGATATCTATGCAGGTTGCATGAACTATCACCCTGTATTTAGGTGTGTTGTACTTATTTTTATCCTGGATCATCTTCTAAATTTCACTTGGTGTGGTGGCTATGTCTGGGTCCTGCATGACTGACCATGCAGTTTGAGTCCCAGACCTACCAGCTTGAGAAATGCTAGGCAAGTGTGTGTGCCCAAAGACCTGAAAGGAGGGAGAAATGGAGAAGAAACTGGGGTATGGCCATTCCCCACAGGGATGCTTTCTCACTTTCCTTCTCACTGTTTCTCTGTGTCTCCAGCCAGCACATGCAACCTATGGCGAAAACTTTTAAAAAAAGAAAGAAGGAATGAAGATACCAATACTAGCTCATATGAAACGATCTGCAGGGTAGATTGTCAAGTGAAAAAAGAAGGTTTTAAAGCAGGTTATATATTATATGCTACATTTTGTATAAGAAAAGAAAACGAAAGGCTCTGGTAGTGGTGGTGCAGCTGTAATGAGACCCTCTGACCCTGGACCCACGTGAGAAGGTCCTCATATCGATCCTGTGTGCCCATAAGCTTAGCTGACCCAGGTTGGGCTAGATCGTAGCTTAAAGATCCTGTTCCCCAACAGGTTCTTTCTCTCCCTCTCATGGGATAAAGAAAATTTTTTTAAAAAAAGAAAAAAAGGGAAAACATAAGAATATATACATATTTACTTAATTCTTTTAAATTAGCACATATTAGAAAGTAAGAAATAGTATTCAGTGGGAATAAGGGTCCGACCGGCTGCTCTGAAAAGTCATCTTTTGCTCGGTTCCCAGTCAGGCTCCCCACAAGTAGCTGCCAGGCCCTGTCTCCTCCCACCTACAGACACTGGCCCCTTTATCCAGAGAGTTCACCACCAGGGACTTGAAAAAGAAGGAAGTCGTGAAGGAGAAGAATGGAAGAGAGCCTTTGCTCATGGGGTCGGGAAAATGGAGACCAAGAGGCTGACCATGAGATATACAAGAAGAGGATGGGAAGAGGAGGAAGAGGAAAGTGATGGTGAGGACAAGAACAGAGATGAAGATGAGGAGGATCAGACAGCTATAGGCCAAGCAGCAGCTGAAGATGTAGATGCCAAGAAGCAGAAGACTGCTGAGGATAACTAAACAACAAAAAATAAAAGTTAAACTTAAAAAAAAAGGCCGTGGTAACCTGTCCACCTTTGGCTTCTCATCTCAAAGTCTGGACATGGTCACCTTCCAGGATAGAGACCCAGCAGCCCACTCCTTACGGTCTCTACCACCCAGTCAAAACCGCAGTGTGAATCTGCAACAGGAAAGGAAAACACACACACACACACACACACAACTCCAAATCCCTGCCTTGAAACAAAACAAGAGAAAATAAAACTTTTAAAAGGAAAACTTTTTCTGATTTTTAAAATTTATGCTTTTTATTTTTGTTCATATTGTTAGAGGTCAGCCATTTTTATGGTGCTGAATGACCAAACCAACCTTCAGAGCTTCCTCTGTTCTACTTCTGACTTTACCTGTCATTACCTATAATGTTTATTATAACCTCAAAGGAGAAAAAACTTTGTAAAAAAATTCAAAACAGCTACAACAAAACAGTCTTATTCCCAGCATTCTGGTAACTTTTTAATGCACTTACTGTACCAATAAGCAGTTGGTTTGCCAAGATGGTTAAAAAAGCCAAAGATAAAAGAATTCTTTCTTTCTATTTTTTTCTATAAAGTTGTTTATTATTATCATTATTAATTTGGCCTGTATGATATATTTTTGAAACAATGTTGTTCAATATTAAACTGAAATTTTATTTTGCTGAGTTGTTTGGATAATTAAAAAAAGGGGGGGAGTAAAGGTTGGATAGGATAGATATTAAAATGAGATTTCTCTGAATATACACGTTTTTAAAAGGATTATTTTATTTAAATTTATTTATCCATTTATTTTATTTTGACCAGAGAGGGACAGAGTGAGAGAGAAAAAGAGGGAAAGTGAGAAAGCAAACTGACAGGTACGAGATTCGAACCATGGTTAGTCATGTGGGAGTCCAGCGCACTTAACCACCACACCACCTGCTAGCCCCTCTCTGAATATACTTTTATTCTTTTACTTTAAAATCAAGTAAATGTTTTATATATTAAAAAATTAAATAGAAGCAAACTACCAAATTGAAAATAGAATAATTCTATACTAAATTACTAACTACATAGAAGAATGATTTCAGGTGACTTTCGTACATAGAACTTTTACTGTACATCCTTAGAGGGTGATAGCAAAGAGCTACAAAGAAATCTTACACCACACTTAGTAGTTTTATTGTTAGGAGGAATATTGGTACTATAACTCTGACACTGTTTGTGTGTATGTGTTTATTACAAACCATAATTTTTAGTATAAGGAAAAAAAGATACAAATATAAAATAAAAAATTTAAGGAAAAAGTCCTATGATGCTATATTTGAGTTAGATATTTTTAAATGGAGTCATGATTTAAAGGTGTTTTTTCTAGCTTTAGTCAGTGAAAAACAATGACATGTCAGTATCAATTAGTATGTCTAGTACTCAGATCCCAGTTTCTATATGAGGGGACTTCAAAATCTTTGTGGAAAAATAGGATTAAAGGGGAAGTTTATTTTGGTACAATTTTTTTTTGCAACCTATGCATATAGTTTTTCATAATACACATTATCCATGAGGTTTTTGAAGACTTCGTATAGTTCCTCACTAACAGGTCTCCTTGGAGAAATGGTTGATTATAGGTCCAGGGCTGGAAAAGCACAGGCTGTTTTGCCAGAAAGCAAATGAGTAGTCAAACAATAATGGAGAGGTATTAAAGGAACATAAAGGAACAGAAGAACCAGTTTGAAGGTACTCCCACTGGTAAAATTTGAAACAATTTTAGTAAAAGAATAATAATTGTAATTGATGTCTCTTTTAAAAAAAAGTTGAATGAAAAATCCATAAAGTCTGTTGGGTGCACACAAGAATGAGGTGCCTTTTTGACATTGGCTATTATTTAGAAAGGGGTGGGTGGTGAGAAGCAATGGTTACTGCATTGATCAGATAATCACTAAGCCAGCATGCACATTAGATGGATCAACCAAAACTGAAAGAGTGGAGCTTTAGCAAGGCTCCAACTTATACAGTTCACAAAAAAGAAATAAAAAAACATGTATACGATGGAAAATTTCCCACTAATATCACTTGGGTAAAAGGCATATTTCACATCTGTTTTCAGAATAGGAGTCAAAGTATATTCAAAAGGTGAAATTTGGAAAAAAATGTTATGCCTTTAAATGTTGTAAATTCTGAAGAGGTGACTTCTGCCCATCACAAATGTAGATAATATGATTTATGAAGGCCAAAGGCTGATTGTTAATATGGTATATATTTTCCACAGAGATTGTCTGCAAACAATGATAAGACTGAAGTTCAGAGGACTGATCATGTGAAAGTCATTCAGCTGCAAGTGGTAGCACTGATGTACTGTAACTTCCAGAAGAGCCTGGACCTCCAAGCACACCATAAATGTGAAACACCAGAGCCTCTGGATAAAAGAAAATGGAAAATTACTTCCCTGTTACAAAAATAATTTTAAAATATTTTGAAAAGAGATTCAAATTACTCATCTATAGTCTGATTTATACCTCCTTCCTATTTGTCCCTCAGGACCTTCAAACAGCTGAGCTTTCCTATAGTTCTATGAACCACCTCGCTGTCCTCAAGGCAACCATGAAGGACAAGAGAACAGCTAGAGCATGCTCTACCTCAGGCAAGGGTTCACCTAGTGAGCTGAATGAACAAAATGTGCCTACACTCCTGCAGTGTCCTATAACTACAGGACCTAGGATGGATTGAGGGCTCAATATGTTGACTGAAGTACCTGTTACTGAGTTGAGTTATTAAGTTCAACTGAATTATTAAAAATAGCAGCCCTTACAGCTCAACACCTAGTGAGAATTCATCTATATTTGAAGTGGGCCCAGCCCTGCTCCTTTAATTGAATGCCTACAGAAAGAGAGAAACTCATCTTCATAAACCTAAACTCAAATCTCTTTCTGTAGGTACCACATTGCAAAACACAGTGGTAGAGGAAAAACTGGCATAGAAGTATCTCAAGGTAAGGTGAAGCATACAAGCTTACAGCTGCAGAAAAAATTTCATCAACAAAAGCGCAGGTTGCTTGGTGAGCATTAAGGAAATAGAACTGCAGAGATATTGTGGGTCATCTCCTCCTGCTTGCCTCTAATGCTCAGAATTAACTCCAAGAAAGTAGGAAGAAACATATCATCCATCAGATGACCAGAAACAACCACAGAGGCACAAGAAATATGAGAAAACAAGAAAATATCTCTCCACCAAAGGAAAAGAACAGCCATTCATCATCCACAGACAGTATAGTGGAACTCATGGAAATGTCAGATAAAGAATTTAAAATATTCATAGTGACAAAGCTAACAGAGATGCAAGAGAAGAGAGACAACAAAGTCCAGAAGAAGCAGGAGAAAAGAGACAATGAGTTCCAGGAGGTGAGGAAGTTCTTGCACAATCTGGAAGAGGAAATATACACCACAAAAAAGAATCAAATGGAACAGTTAGAGGTAAGACTGTAATATAGGAAATCAAAACCTCTCTTGAAAGTATTAAAAGTAGATTAGATCATGCAGAAAATTGAATCTCAGATGTAGAAGGAAGAACCTCTGACCTAGGAAAAAAATCACAAAAAAGACTGAGAAAATAACCCCCCAAAGTGAGAATAATATATGAGTAATACTTGATACCATTAGATGTCTATAAACATCTAGATAATCAGTATTCCAGAAGGTGAAGAAACTAATAAAGGCATTGATAATGTATTCCAGGAAATCCTGGAAGAAAACTTTTTAAATCTAGAGAGGCATTCAAATATCCAGACCCAAGAAACAAAGGATCCCACAAAGAATCAACTCAAGAAGGTCTCCAAGGCACATCATAGCCAGATTGACCACAACCACAGACAGAGACAAGATACTAAAATTGGCAAGAGAGAGACATCAAGTTACTTTCAAAGGATATCCCATCAGGCTAATATCGGACCCCTCATCAGAAACAATGTAAGCAAGGAAAGTATGGGAAAATATATTCAAAGTGTTAAGTGAAAAACAATTTCAACCAAGAATACTATACCCAGCAAGATTATCCTTCATATGGGAAGAAAAGCCCAAAACATTCTCAAATAAACAAAACCTGAAGGGATTTCCCAACACTAGACCAGTTCTTCAAGAAGTTCTGAAGGGAGTGCTATATTAGGAAAACTAAAGGCAGACAGACAGAAAAAAAGAGAACAAAAAATGACCAAGAAAAAGGACAACGATGCTAGTAGAGACAAGTCTGGAAATATCAATAATCATGTTGGATGTTAATATCCAGGATTTAAATGTAAATATCAAACCATAATAACACTGTAAATTCAACAAAAGAGAGGTTAATTACATGAGACTGAACTGGTAAAATAGAATTCTGTAACTTTTGACTAAAACATTACTGATTTTCTTCTATGCTTTGTCTTCCAGATTTAAGGATTTTTGTTTTTGTTTTATTTTTATTTTTTTTTTTTTGAATTGTTGATAGGTTCAGCAATTTGTTAATTTTTTTTTAATTGAAACAGGCTTTTCTCCCTTCCTGACCCATCTGCAATTGGAAAATATTTGTGAATATTTTTGTTTGGTTATCTGCATAAGGTCAATAATACAATAGTATCTGTTGCCTTGCATCAGAAATTCTTATGGGGCTTTGTGTAAATATTAGACCAAATTGAGACTAAACTTTTTTTTTTCAAATGAGTTAGTTTATACCTCTCTTTAGTAAAAGGAGAAATAGAGAGGGAAAAAAATGTTTCAGAAGAAAATTACAGTGCACTTGTCACTAGATTTTAACTTTATCCATATTTTTAGTTTAATTAAGATCTTTCGTGAATCAATAAAAAATGGAAAGTTTAGTATGGGAGGGAGGAGAAAGGGGGGAACAAAAGTAAAAGTACATTTAATTGACAAAAAATGAGAAGCTATTTGCTGATGATAATGTATTTAGTAATATCTTTGTCTTGACTGATATGCATGGTATTCGTGCTGGAAAAAGAAATGTCATACACTGTAAAAAGATATGTGATTAAATGTCAATTAAAAAAAATATGGCCAGCAGGTGGTATGGTGGTTGGGGGTGCTGAACTCCCATGTGGCTGACCACAGTTCGAGTCTCAGAACTGGTTTCTTGCTTTCTCACTTTCTGTCTTTCTCTCTCTCACTCTGTCCCTCTCTGGTCAAATTTAAATAAATAAATAAATAAATAAATAAATAAATAAATAAAGTTAAATAAAATAATTCTTTAAGGAAAAAAAAATATATATATAATCAGCAATCTGCACTGACTTACAGAACCACCAGACTGAGGACTGAGAACATTCTTTTTTTTTTTTTTTGGAGTGGTTTTTATTTGCTATAGGGTGTGTGCGCTCGCCAGACAGACAGAGACAGAGAGATAGAAAGCGAGAAAACACCCCCCAGGGGGGATGGCCACGCCGCAATCCCTTTTCCTCCATTCTCCTCTCGGGATCCTGGACAAACACGCACACGCGCCCGGCGTGAGTTTAAGTCACCGGGTCTGGGTCTCGAACCACGGTCGACTACGTGGGAGTCCAGCGACATAGCCATTACGCTAACTGCTGTTCCCCAGACTGAGAACATTCTTATGAGGCCACATGCCCAATCAGGAGAAATAATCACGATTCTAATCTAACCTTTCTCTATTTTTCAAACTCCTCTCTCCTGTTCTTGCTCACCCCGGGGACATAAGCTTCAGGTCTTCTGTGGCAAGCAAAGACCCTGTTCAAGCAGAGAGCCCAGAACAAAAGGCAGATCTATTAGAATTCACGGGGGGGCCACGTTCACCTTGTTAAGCCATTGCAACACATCTTTGCATTGGTCATTTGATGGAAAGTGGCTCAGAAGAGCAATCTTTATGAGTGCAAAAACAAGGCAGATGGCAAAGATGCCAACAATAAACTTCATCATGATAGCAGTAGATCCACAGCCATCCGGGCAGAGAAGTGCAGGCACGTGGGGAACACAGCCACAGACACCTCTTCCCTCCCCAGTCACTTAGCAATCTGGAGATGCTTCTTCAATGTGGAGGAAGAAAACTTCCAACTGCAAATCTGTGTATTTAAAAAACACTAGTATATCTTCTCAGAGAAACCTAGAATCCTAATTTGGCTCAATGGTGGGACAAAGAACGGACTGCGAATGAAAAAAGACAGAGATACAAAATCAAGGAATAAAGGAAAGTCAAAGGAAGAAATGAATCACTCTCCTTTAATATATGAACTAATGTGTAACAGATATCCCCCCAAAAAATGCCCCTGAACATAGAGCTCTACTTCAACCCACCTAGAGATTCCAAAATACATTCATGATGAGACCCGATTCTTCTCTGTAAACCCGATTAAAAACAATCCTTTGGGAATGGCTAGGATTAACTTTTTTCAAAATGTTAAACAAAATACAGCAAGAATATATCAATCCATTATGTAATAAAGGAGAAGAATTTTGGTGGGGGGAGGGGAAGGTTTGAATTACCTCCAGGATAATTGGGTCAAGAAATTTCAGAGTTTAAGAAGATACTAGAGAGTATCTAGCCAGCCTTTTGATTAAGTACATCATTCTATTGTTCCTGAAGATCATATACCTTCCTCTGTTATTTTTCCTCCTAAATAAACTTAACACCTGAAAACTCAATTTATCTGGAATAAACAATTCAGCCATCACATGCGCTGAGCCATCACAATCAATTAGACTTAAAGATTTAATCTTAATGGAGGTAAGTGAGCTTAGAAAGAACAGTTCTACTGCTTTCCACACGGAGTTCAATTTCCCATAACTGGATTAGAGCCAAGTGAAAAAAAAGTTAAAGGCAAAGCTAATTTTAGGAAATAAGACATTTTAGTAAAGCACTTCACAAACATATGACTTGTAAAATAAGGATCCTCATTATGAAAAGCTAGTATGCAAATTTTAAAATCTGGCTTCTATAGATACACTCTTCAGTTCAAAACTAGAAGACTGAAAAGCCACCATTTGGCTCCATCATTTATACTGGTCAGGACACAGGCTGTGTGACAGCAACCCTCTGTGACATCAATTTTCCTCGATAGAGTTCTAAACTCTAGTACATGTTCAATCATATTATAGCCCCATGGAAAAAAGAAAATGTCAAAGTATTAATGGTTTCATTGTAGGTCTTTAATCTTTTTAGGTTTTTGTTTTCTTCAGAGAAAATTTTCGTGGTTTATCTAATCAGAAAACTTTTTTGAGAAATCAGTAAAAATAATTAGGCATATAGAGAGTATAATAATATCTTTTTGTAATTTTATTTAACTTTATTTATTTATTTATTTACTTTAATTTTTACCAGAGAGGGACAGAGCAAGAGACAAAGAGATGGAAAATGAGAAAACAAGCTGCCAGGTCCAGGACTTGAACTGCTGTCAGCCATGTGGGAGTCCAGTGCCCTTATCCACCATGCCACCAGCCGGCCCCACGAGTATAATAATGTCTTAAATGTAGAAGTTTAATCATAGAATACTGGTCAGATTTTATTTTTTGGTAGTAATAAAACATTGTGTAATCACTTTGAATGATTTATATAGCATATGTTTATTATCCCTGGAAAGATTTCTCACATTATATATTTAGATGAAAGAAAGTTATGAAACAGAAGTAGAATAAATGCATGTTCTCATTAGGTCTGTATGACTATAGGGTACAGTAACCCAGGCAAGCCAGTTCAATCAAATCCCAGTTATGCATTTACAGAGGGATTCTCACAGAAATCCAGAGCTAGGATCCACACCATGTCATGGCATCATGAGAACAGAGGTAGACCCCGGAGAGCTGTCAGCCCTAGGGCACTTCTTTTCGTATAATTAAAAGCCACATGGGAAGTACCAAACCACCAAGTGCTATTTTAAATCCTTTCATTCCAAGTCTTTCACCATTCTTGCTTTTGTTTTACAGAAAATTTTCAATTATTCTCTCCCATGCAAAAGCTACTTTCAAACTTTAATAAAGAACTGAAAAAAAATTACAGATCAAATTGGGGAAACTAATAATGCTTTTATACAGGGATGTTTTTAATGTGCTTGTGATTTTTATTTCATTTTTTCTTTTCTTTTATTGAGCTATAATTAATATATCAATATTTGCCTTTGAAGGCATACAATTTGGTGATTTTTAAAGTATATTCACAAAGTTATACAACTGCTACCACCGTCTAATTTCAGAACAGTTTCGTCACTTCACAAAGGAGCCCTGTGATCCATTAGCAGGCACTCTCCATTTACCACCTCTCTAGTCCCTGGCAACAAAATCATCTAGTTTCTGTTTCTGTGGATTTGCCTATTTTGGACATTTCATATAAAAAGAGTTATACAGTATATGGTCTTTTGTGTCTGGTTTCTTTCATTTAGGATAATTCTTTTCAAGATTCATTAATTTGTAACACAAGTCAATACCTCATCAACTATGGTTCAATAATATCCCATTGTATGGATATATTATTATCGTTCATTCATCAGTGGATGGATGTTTGGGTTGTTGTCACTTTTTGCTTATCATGAACAATGTTGCTATAAATATTCATGTAAAAACTTTTTTTTTTTTTTGGAGAGGTTTTCGCTATAGGGCGCGTGCGCTTGCCAGACAGACAGAGAGAGACATAGAGACAGAAAGCGAGAAATCACCCCCCAGGGGGAATGGTCACGCCGCAATCCCTTCTCCTCCATTCTCCTCTTGGGATCTTGGGCACGCACGCACACACGCCCAGCGTGAGTTTTAAGCCACCGGGTCCCAAGGTTCCCAAGACAATAAAATCTTGAGGCGAATGTTCAGCTCATTTGACTACAGTTGGGAATAAAGTAATCGATAAAATTCCCCTTGTGGGGAAATTTGATTCATAGTAAAAATATATATATATATTAGTTGAATGAATAAGTTAAAAAGGAGACAAGAGCCAAGACAGTGCCTAGCACTGTCTTAAGTTACTAAGCAAATAACATTACTATATTTCTAAAGATATTTAACCTTTGATGCCATAAAAAATTTAAAAGAAAATTCTCCAATCAAGATAAATATAAATGATACTTAAAAACAAGTATAGAATGAGGAAAGAATTATCTTTTCAACAAATAGTGCTGGGACAATTGAATAACCTGAAAAGAATAAAATTAGAGCTCTACCTCAGATCACATACAAAATTAACTCTAAATGGATCAAAGCCTAAATATAAGAACTAAAACCATACAATTATTAGAAAATCTTTATGACCTTGGATTAAACAATGGTTTCTTATATATGGCATCCAAAACACAAGTCACCAAATTAAAAAAAAATAGATTAATTGGACTTCAGAAAAAAAAGAAAACTGTGATGCAAAGAATAGTATCAAGAAAGTGAAAATCAAACCACAGAATGGGAAAAATAGTTGCTAATTATATAAAAGAGTCTATTATTCACAATATATAAAGAACTATTGCAACTCAACAATAAAAACATGTTTAAGTGGGCAAAGTATTTTAACTGACACTTATCCAATGAAGATATACAAATAATCAACAGATCATAAAACTATGTTCAATTTGATTAGTCACTAGGGAGATATAAATCAAAACATAAGAATATACCATTTGACACCTGCTAGGATGGCTATAATTTAAGGAAAGGAAAAATAACAAGTATCAGAAAGCATGAAGAGAAACCAAAACTTTCACACATTGCTGGTGAGACTGTTAAATGGTACAGCCATTTTGCAATTTCTCAAAAAGTTAAACATAGATTTACCATTTGACCTAACAATCCCTTTCCTATTTATGTACTCAAGATAATGGAAAATACATGTCCACACAAAAGTTTATACATGAGGGAACCAGCAGTTAGCGTAATGGCTATGCCACTGGACTCCCACATAGTCGACCACGGTTCACGTCCCAGACCCGGTGGCTTAAAACTCACGCCAGGCATGTGTGCGTGCGTGCCCAAGATCCCGAGAGGAGAATGGAGGAGAAGGGATTGCGGCGTGGCCATCCCCACTGGGGGGTGATTTCTCGCTTTCTGTCTCTATGTCTCTCTCTGTCTGTCTGGCGAGTGCACGTGCCCTATAGCAAAAAAAAACCTCTCAAAAAAAAAAAAAAAGATTTTATTGTCTTCATAAAGAAAAGATGAACCTTAGAACTAGATCACTTGGCCCTTTCTCTTATCTCTTCCCAGTTCAAAATGCTTGCATCTCTTAATAGCCAGCATCCTCTTAGTTAGGCTCATACGTTCAAGCCTCAGTACAATCTTTTTTGTAGTTTTTGCCTTTTTATCTGGAAAATAGGCTTAGTCTCTCCACCATCGCCACTCTGTTTCTTGTCATAAAACACTGCTTTCCCTGAGCATGCGAGACTCCTTGCCCTTTTTGTGCTTGCCACTTCTTACAGAAAGTCCGGAGGGTTTTAGGGACGTTCACCATGTTTGCGGGTGTGCTATCTGCACAGAATAGAGCGAGGTTGCCAGGACTCAACTAATAGTTATGAAACAATCTCTCTGTGCCTTAGTTCTGGGCCTTGGTTATTGTTGAATTTAATAGCAATACAAAGTGTCTGTCTTCCTGGGAATCACATTCCACTGGGAAGATAAACAGCACGTATGTAATTTAATGTGAAACGTAAAACTTCCTATGAAGACATAGAACAAAAAGGTGACACAGGCTGATGGAGAGAGGGGAGGACTATTTGAGGGACTCTGATAAGCCCTCTCCAGGAAAGTGACTTTTAGGCAGAGATCTGAAAGAACAGAGAACAATGTGGGGAAATGTATTCCAGGAAAAGAGAATATAAGCGTCTGAGGCCAGAATGGGTTTTGTGTGTAAGGAGTAACAAAAAGGCCAGCATGACTGAGTAATGTGAAGAGGAAGATGGAAGCCATGAACTGAAATTAGCAGTCAAGGTACGGAAAAGTCACAAGTTTGGACTTTGTTATGGAAGACATTGGAGGGTGTGATGTTTTAACAGACCTCTCTGACTTCTCTGTAGGGACCCAGAGTAGAAAGGACCAAGAAGCTCGTACAATGGCACAGGTGAGAGCTGACGTGGCTTGGGTCAGGTTGGTCGAAGCGGTGGCACGGAGACGCTCGCTGACTCAGGAGAATCCACACCTTAAGTGCAGATTGTACACAGCTGGCTGATGAACTGCATGTGGAGTGGAGAGAATGAAAGAGAAACAAGTCCATGTTTTCCTCTTCCTTCATGGTTTTGCTTCTCATTCATTCTTGTAATAGCTGTTTGCTGAGCCCCTTTTCTGTGCTGAGATACATGTTAGATTCTGAGGTAAAATGCTGAGTGATAACCAGATACAGTGCCACGGTGCCACTAGGATGAGAAGAGCGGATATTGACCAAATAGCCACAAACATAAAATTTTAAATTTCTATTGTCTACTATAAAAGAGAGGTTCACAGACCTGTGAAAGGCTGTAGAGAGGAACAGATATTCTGATACATTGACACTTGAACCAAAACAGGAGTAGGAGTTGTCTGACAAAGAAGCAAAGTGCCCTAAGACCAGGGGGAAGGAGGTGCCAAGTTCCCTTGACACAAAGAACAAGGCACTAAAAAGACTATGGGTGACCATGCAGTATTTTATTAGAAGCCATGGGAAGGGTTCTGGCCCCTTTTATGAAAAATGGGAAGACTGGGACCAGCAGACGGTGTAATGGTTATGTTGCTGGACTCCTACATGGTTGACCAGAGTTAGAGTCCTGAATCTGGAGGCTTGACTCATGTCAGGAGCATGTGTGTGTGTGTGTGTGTGTGTGTGTGCACAAAATCCCCAGAGACTGGAGGAGAAGAGATTGAAGCATGGCCATTCCCCCTGGGGACAGGTGGATTTCTTGCTCTCTGACTCTCTGTCTCTCTCTTTCTCTCCAGAGAGCACACACACCCAGTAGCAAAAATCTCTCTTGAAAATGGGAAGTCATTGATGGAATGTGTAGGGGTGGAAGTAGGATAAGATACTTTGTGTGTGTGTGTGTGTGTGTGTGTGTGTGTGTGTGTGTGGAGGGTGGCTGGGGAGCAGTTGGAGAAGAAGCAGTTAAGCTTTCTATTCTAGGTAAGAAAAACAATGTCTTGTTCAGGCTGAGGCTAGAGACATGATGATCCATTCCCTGGGATGACAGCGGGAGGGAGGGAGCCACTGCGCTGGCATGTCCACTGCGTGATTTGCTTTTCTGTTTCACTTACAGTTTCTCTTTTCTCAGCTTTTGACTTTCATGTGGCTGTTGCTTAGCATGGCTTATCAAGGCTTCTCTGCTCTTACCTCTTTTTCAATGTCTTTGCTAACTGCTTCTATTTCTCAGTCTCCCAGTTCCAAATTCCTGGTAAAGAAATTTGATTGGTCTACTTATTCTTTTTCAGGTAGGTCATATGGGTCACAGCAAGTTCATCAGCATTTGCGACAGGTGTTCATTAACCAAGCCCAATCAGCTTTAATCTAGATCAAGGGAAAGAGGCAGGTCACGGTGAAAACAGGTGTAGAGGCGTTTGGTGATGGTGGGCCTTGATAAACACTCTGCTAATGTTCCATCTGGTAAAAGGAACTATTTGTAGAGAGTGATAGATCTTAACACACAGAAATGTATCTGGTGGGATGTGATGTGTGGGTTTTAGGAAGTAAGCTCTCCAGAATCACTTTATTAAACATTACTGCAAGGCTGGCCCATGCATGGTTTGGTGGTTATGGGAATCAGATCCCACGTGGCCAACTGTGCAGTTCAAGTCCTGGACCTGGTGACTGGAGAAACACACAAGTAGCATTGTGTATGTGTGCCCCAGATCCCAGCAGACTGAAGAAATTGAGGAGAATGGATGGTGGCATGACAGTGTCCTATTGAGAAGTGCTTTCTCTCTCTCTCTCTCTGGTGAGTGCATGCCCCCTCTGATAATTAAAGAAAAAGAAGAAGAAAAAGAACTTGTTTAAAATATAATCTGAGGAAGTTATGAAACCTTTAGCATGTACAAAATGTACACGACACACATCCAGACAAAAACGAACCTAAA
Organism: Tupaia tana; assembly: GCA_026018925.1. NCBI lineage: Eukaryota > Metazoa > Chordata > Mammalia > Scandentia > Tupaiidae > Tupaia > Tupaia tana. Next base: position 96,729,362 of record JAKSZU010000006.1, read on the forward strand.
TGGTGTTAAAGAAATACATCAACAAGTTACTTCAAGTAGAGAACGAAGGCATATTGCTGAAAACAGACAGGAGCAGAGACATGAATAAAGAACAAGATAGGTGTGTAATCAGTCTTTTAAAAAACAAGCACAATTTGGGTCTATATCATGTGGTAGCTCTATGGCAACATGTTAAAAAGTTATGGCAGGGACCAGCAGTTAGCATAATGGCTATGTTGCTGGACTCCCACATAGTCGACCGCAGTTCAAGTCCCGGACCCGGTGGCTTAAACTCACGCCGGGCGCGTGTGCGTGCATGCCCAAGATCCTGAGAGAATGGAGGAGAAGGGATTGCGGCGTGGCCATCCCCCCTGGGGGGTGATTTCTCGCTTTCTATCTCTCTGTCTCTCTCTGTCTGGTGAGTGCACGCGCCCTATAGGAAAAAAAAAACAAAAAAAAACAAAAAAAACCTCTCCAAAAAATAAAGAAAAAGTTATGGCACAGTTATTAAGAGAAAAGCTATGACCAGCTACCACACAGAGGAGCTGTGTCCAGCAAAGTGTGGATTTGCAGAGAGGGCACCTCCCACCAGGCAAACTCCCAAGGATGAGAGAGGGAAAAAGCTGCCTAATTGATTAATGTAGGTGCCAATGGGTCATTGTATCTGGGACCTCCAAATCTTATTTGCAAAATTAATTTGAAACAGGCTTGAATAAGAATCTAGTTATATTAAAAATGCTTGGGCGATTATAAACAATGGGCAAATGATTAATGATTGCGTAATTAACTCCAGGGCAATGCGTAATAGAGTGTTGCAAGGGTCTGTGTTGGGTCCGGTCTAGTTTAATATCTTTAATGATCTGGAAAAGGAAGCAAGTAGAATTTATAGATGTTACTCAATTTTCCACTGAGTTCATGGCCCCAAATAGGATGTTTTCCTGGCATGGTGTGGATGGCACTCAATCTGGCACAGAAAAGGATGGATCACCATCTCTAGTCCTTCACCCTTGAATGCTTGCCTTGTGTATTAGAATTAATATTCTTTCCACCTGGCCCATTTTGCAAGCCATGGCTTTCTCTGAATCATTTTTCCTTCGATTCCCTTTACTATATTTCTGCTGAAAGAACATGTGAAATGGCTCTCCCCTGTCCTATATGTCAGTAACTATTACTCTCTCAGGATCTGAATTTATGCTCTGATTTCTAATATGCATCTACCACACAAGTCTGCTATAAATTCTGTTCAAATTTGACCACCTTGCTCTGTGAGTTTGACAGTCAGCTTGGTATGTGTGTGTGTGTATATATATATATATATATACAAGTGACATATGTTGGTTTAAATATTTATATAACCGTTTCAAAATTTGATTCTTTAAAATGTCTCCCTTAAATCATGGGCTAAACTATGCCATCCTGTCTCTTGAAAGGACAGTCTGTACTTTGCTATCCAATTAGGAAGCTTCGATTTTCCTGTGAGGTTGTGCTCTCTCAGAATTTTACATTAGCTTTCTAAGAGAGGCTACTAACTTGATTCCACTTTCCTTTTGATGACTTGTTGAATAAGCCTAGTTTATGAAAACATTCTAGTCGTTTGAAGGTAATGAAAGTGTGCTAGTTATTGGGACTTAGAAATACCACCCCAAATATGACTAGAGGAGATCACAATATGCCATCCCAATTCGTCTTTCTTTGACATATTTTGAGGAGGTCATGCAGAGAAGCTGCCAACAGAGGAGCAGCCCTGAAAAGCCACCTTTTTGTAAAGGAAATTTGCATCTATAAGCAAATCTGCGTTGTTAAAATTCTGTGTCTCAGGAAAAGGGCTGCTTTCATTAGCTGAGAGAGTTCTCTTGATAACAATGCACCCTTTATTCATTATACATTTCCTGCCACCCCCGTAAAAGGATCAGTTTCTCACAGAAGCCTCGCGCGCCTCTTCCTTTCTCTGACTCCAATGCTACATAAGCTTCGATCATCTGGCCTTCTTTGGAGTCTCCTGTGTTTGTGGGACTCCTGGGTGCACATACGTAACTGAATACGGTTTTGTTCTGTTAATCTGATGCCAATTTAATTTGTAGACCAAAGTACCTAGAAGGCTGGAGGGAAACTATTTTTTTCTCCCATTACACTTGCAATGGAGAGTCAGGTGAAAGGAAATTCACTAATGAAGCAAGGGTTTCACTTTAGCCAGCAATTTCAAAGTCCATTTTCTTTTCACAATGGAGGGACGAAGAGGGAAAAGTGATATTTGATTTTTATGTGTGTCTTCTATTTGTCATTTTTTATTTGGGGGAAATAAGGAAGGAAGAGTAAAGATTTGGAGAGCAAATGAAATAAAAGACCACTTGAACAGTTATCTGGAAGCCAGCAGGTGGCGTGGTGGTTAAGGGTGCTGGACTCTCACATGGCCAGCCGTGATTCTTTTTGGTTTGTTTGTTTGTTTTTTGTTTTAACCTTGATGTTTATTTTGAAATATTCTTATTGTTAGAACAACATATATATCCCTTGAGTCCTAAACCTGGCAGCTTGCATTCTCGCTTTCTCTGTCTCTCTCTGTCTCTTTCTCTCTCACTCTGTCCATCTCTGGTCAAATTAAAATAAATAAATAAATAAAGTTAAGTAATTCTTAAAAAAAAAAAAGAGTTGATTATCTGCTAGTACACAACCCTAATTGAACAATGACAAGAAAAAAACAAAAGACTTGATGTTAAAAAAGAAAAAGAGAAGTTAGAGCAAAATGATGGATAGAGTTCTTCCATTTACCTTCCCTCCTATCTTAAATCTTTTTTAAAAGAAGTGAAATATATTAATACTTTGCAGTGAGTACATATTTAGTGGTCCAAGAAAACTTTTTTTTGTTAATTTTTCATTAGACCGGTCCCTTTGCTTGACTCAGAAAAATGCATATCATTGGTCAAATTGAAAATCATTCATTTTTGGACTCTCAGCTTATGAACAAAACAACACAGATTCTGCTAGAGCATAAGGGTCAGCTCTAAACATTCCCAAGCTAGTCTTGGAGGGATGTTTCCAGAACACTTATGAAAATGTAGCAAGCATAAGAATGTGTAATGCTCACTCTGACAAGGCAGGCGAGACAAAGATCACGCACTGAACTGAGTAGCGAGTAGTTGTTTTATGTACTCACCAGCGATCTGAGGCGGACATGAATGAACAGGAGTGCTTGGGGAAGGATGCCGACCGGAAAACATCTTAACGTACACGCAGTCCAGTCAGAATAATATGGCGCTATGTAGTCTAAACAATTGCTCAGTGATATTTCCATTTATTTCACTTTCAGTAATAAAATTTTTTTTCTACCTCATACATGATTGAACACATATTTTGCTTTACAATTAACAGTCACGACTGAAGAAACAATGGCTTATTTTTCTAATCAAGCGACCAAGCTGCTGAACTGTAAGGCCTCAACAAAAATTGCATTGTATTATTTTTATTTCACAATAAGACCTTCTACTTAGATCATCCCTGATACAGAGTGATTTTGTTTCTCCAGCGGTTTCCATTTGCCAAACAGTCGTGACCGACAGTTTAACATGGGGACTGCTGCTTCCGGGGGTTCTGTCAGGCAAATCCTCACTGCCAGTGCGGTAGCTGTTGGCACACTTTCACCGACAGTCCAGCCACCCAGGCCTCGCTATCGTGGCTGGCCGAGGGGTCCCACTTTGCCTGCCAGGGCTTCTTTCTGCTGAACACACTCCTGAAATCTCATGGTGTTCTTCGTGTCATTTGTAAATACTTCTGTAAGCCACGTTCTGAGCAGGCGATCTCTGCAGGTTTTACTTCTCTTGTAAAGTCCTTCACGCAGTTCAAAAAGCGTGTTTCTGTAAGTTTATTGCGGGTTCCAGGAAATCCCTTGCACTGTTTTATCTGATCAGATCTGGCACCTGCAGCCATATTCCTGGGGAAAGTTTATTAGTCACCTTTTCTGCTGCATCAGTTTCCTTTCGGTTCTGGAAAAGTAGCCGTCCTTTGTGTGAACATCTCCAGTGAGGCCTGTTACTCACTTAAGCCCAAGCTGTGGCTTCCGACACCTCTAGGCTGGGGGCTGCACCTGGGGAGGAGTCCAGGACTGCGTGGGTCCAGGTCAGGCGGGCGCCAGGCCGCTGGAGGGCAGAGAACACGCGGCAGCGTTGATGTCAGAGAACATTCTTTGACACCGACTTGTTATAAAGGGGAGTAATCCAGAGGAAAAAACCAGCACCATCAACGAATGTTAAATCCCCCAAGAATTAATCTGTGTGATTGGTGGGACAATGCTCTTTTCCCGACTTCCTCCCAGGTAAACTACCCGAATCTGTCCAACACTTTTTTTTTTTTTTTTTTCAAGTGCCACTGGGCCAGCATGGCGAGGAGGTTAAAGAACTGAATTCCCACAGGGCCACCCACGATTGGCAAACCAGACCTGGCAGATACGTGTTATGCATGCCCAGAATCCCGGGAGGAGAATGGAGAAGGGATTGTGGTGCGGCCAGTCCCTTGGTGGGGTGATTTCTCACTTGCCCTCGCTCTGTCTTGCTCTGATAGAAAGCATGCCCAATAGCAAGCAAAAATAAATAAATAAATAAAACCAAAACAATGCTATCAATAGATAAAAAATGGTGAGAAATTCCTGAAAAATAGAAAGCATATGGAACAAAAATGGAAGGAAAGAGAGCCTCGAACACACAGTCACATACACAGTCGCACACACAGGCGCACCAACAACACCTTCAGAGAGCGCGACAGATCCCGGAAACCTTCAAGTTCAGACTGAACAAATGGGAAGTTCAGGAGGGGCCCTGGGCAGCTGTTAGAAAAATTAATAACAGATAGACGCAGTGACCAGCAGATGGCGTAGTGGGTATGTCTCTGGACTCCCACGTGGTCCAGACCTGGCGGCCTGAAACACAGGACGGGCGCGTGTGCGAGTGTGCCCAGGATCCTGAGAGAGCAGAGGAGAAGGGATTGCGGCACAGCCATCCCTCCTGGGGCAGGGGATGATTTCTCTCATTGTCTCTCTGTCTCTCCTGCGAGCACAAGTGCCCTATAGCAAAAATCTCTCTCTGAAAACTAAAAAGAGAGAGAGGACACGTAGAACAGCAGGGGCAGAGACCCCCAACTCAGTTCACCTCAGCAATAAGCTGCAGCAGTGCTTGACCAAGAGTGAAAACCCAAAACTGCATGATGAAAAAAAAATGAACTACCCACCTAAAAAGGTTTTCTACCCACCTAGCTGAGGGTAGAAAATGAAGAGAAGCAGGACAGGCATTATACTTATTGGATATTTGATAGAAAAAGCTTTTTTTACCCTAAAATAAAGTGTCCTAAGAACCTTCATTCCTGGTAGAGTTTCTTTATTTTGGATAACTTGTACAACCAGGCAGTCAGCATGTTCCACCGCCACCTCACTTAAGCCGATGTTTTAGCTCGCTGTCCTAGAGGAGAAACAGCAGGTCTGCATAGAAAACAGATCCGGGCCTGCAGGAAAACGCGTGCACCTGTAAAAGGCGGGGTTCTAAAATGGCCCAAGGTCACGGTCCCTCGTATGCGCAATCTCCTCCCCTGAGTGTGAGCCAGGCTTGCAAATTCACCCCATGCCTAAGTTACTAATAATTCAAATTTGTGTTAATCAAAAGGACAATTATTCTGAAATTATAGATTGAGATAGTGAAAGTCAGAGGAATTCAAAATAGCAGGGACGCTTTTCTGCTGGCCTTGAAGAGGCGAAGGATGCATTTTAAACGGCACATGGCAAGCCTCTGGGAGGCTGGAAACGGCACCCGTGTATTATCTCGTGGAAACTGAGAGGACACGCTGGTGTGGTTCCGAGTTGCTGAGTTTGTGGTGGTTTGTTTTGCAGCAACAGGAAACAAATGCACTCCCTATTATTCAACCTAGTTTTTTAGTGACAACAATGCATGGACACTCAAGGACACTCTTAGGGACGAAACTGTGTCCCCCTCAAATGCCTCTGTTGAAGTCCTAACCCTCAATGTGAGGACAGCAGGAGGTGGGGCCTTTGGGAAGTAACTAGACCAGGTCATGAGGGGGAGGCTCCTTTGATGGGATCAGTGTCCTGAGGAGGAGGGCGGGACAGCCGCGTCCCTCTTCCTAACACGTGAGGACGTGGGACAAGAAGGTGGGCATCTGTGAGCGAGGAGGAGAGCCCTCACCGGGAATCCAGCTGGCCAGCACTTTCCTCTTGGCCTTCTCAACATCAAACAGTGACAAATGGACCCGGCACGTCACCCACCGACTGTGGCTCTCTGTTACGGCTCCTGCACACACTAACAGAGACACCAGCGTGTGAACCAGAAAGACTAAGGTGAGCAGCGAGAACACATGACTCCTGAGGAAGAGGTAGGTCAGAGGGCAGAAAACAGCGTATCTGTAAAAAGAAATCTTACTAGTATTCTTAGAAAGAACAGGAGAATCTGTACCCATAAAAGAAGAAAAAGACTGGTTTTAAAAATAATGTTTTTAAATTAAAAACATAACTGTTGTAATTTAAAAATCAGTAGAAGGGCTTAATAATAAAATAAATCAGGCTGAAAATAAAAATAGTGGCCCAGGAGATCAAATTCTAGAACACATACAGAAAGAAGAGAGAAGGATAAGGGAGAAAGGGAGGAACTGGAGAAAAAGAGAGCACAGAAAACTGAAGACACGTGAAAAAGTATCCCAGGAGAAGAAGAAGTGAATGAGAAGGAAGAAAGCAAGAAGGAAGAGAGGAGGTAGGAGATGAGAAGAAGAAAGGGGGCAGAGAAGTTGTTGAAATATGTCCATTAAGAATATATAGGATAATTTGTAGAAGACTAGAATCAGTATGATAAACTTCCAAATTATTAGCAGAAATACTGAGGAAAAATATAAAAATTTCAATGAAACAAAAAAAGGTAGGAATATAAAAAGAATTAAGAAAACCTATGATCAATAGAATCATAATATAAGATGAAAGGAATACTTTAAATATATATATATTTTTTTCATTTTTTGGGGGTAGGGGGGAGAAGTTTTTGCTATAGGTGTGTGCACTAGCTAGAAAGACAGAGAGACAGAAAACGAGAAATCACCCCCCCCCCCCCCCCAGGATGGATGGCCACACCGCAATCCCTTCTCCTCCATTCTCTCAGGATCTTGGGCACTTGTGCACACGCACCCGGCGTGAGTTTAAGCCACTGGGTCTGGGACTCGAACCATGGGCGACTATATGGGAGTCCAATGACATAGCCATAATGCCAACTCTTGGTCCCAATTTTTTTTTTTTTATAAAAGAGAATGGATTGGGGCCAATAGGTGGCTTGGTGGTTAAGGCTGACTGTGGTTCAAGTCAAGAACCAGGCAGTTTGCTTTCTCAATTTCTCTCTTCTGTCTCTGGCAAGTATACATGCTCTATAGCAAGTTAAAAAATAACAATAATAAGTAAAATTAAATAATTAAAAATAAATGAGTTAAATTCTAAATAAGATACTCCAAGGCTACAGAAGGGGATAAAAACCAACATGCTGTTTGTAAGAGACAAAACAAAATGACACAGGAAGATGGAAATAAATGGAGGGGCCAGGGAGTGGCATGATGGTTAGAGTGCTGGACTCCCACATGGTTGACCATGGTTCGAGTACTGGACCTGGTGGTTTGCTTTCTTGCTTTTCTTTTCTCTCTTTCTGTCTCTCTCTTGTCAAATTAAAAAATGACAATAATAACACGTGGAATAACATAAATAAATAATTATTTTTTGTTACTTTAGAGAGCTTTTTTGCTAAGGGTGTGTGCACTTGCTGGAGAGACAGAGAGACAGAAAGTAGGAATCACCTCCCACGCTGTAATTCCTTCTCCTCCATTCTCTTCTCAGGATTTTGACATGCACACACATATGCCTGGCATGAGTTTTAAGCCTCCAGGTCCAGGACTCGAACCTTGGTTGGCATGTGAGAGTCCAGTAACATAACCATTCTCCATCTGCTTGTCCCAGTAAAAAAAATTCTTTAAAAAGAAGAAAAGAAAGAGAAAAATATTCCAGAAGAATACTATAAAAAAGAAAAAAAGACAGTCATAACTATAAATTTTAAAAATAAATTAAAAAATAAAAAGTGTCTTTTTTTTTTTTTAAATTTTAAAATTTGCCATAGGGTGCATGCACTCACCAGATGGAGAGAGAGGGAAAATAAGAAGTTAGCCCTCAGGGGGGATGGCCACACTACACTCCTTTTTCCTCCATTCTCCTCTCAGGATTTTGGGCACATACACATGCACCCAGCTTGTTTTTCAAGTCACAAGGCCCAGGACTTGACCTGCTCAGTGAGCCATGTGGGATCCAGCTCCTTAATCCCCACACCACCTGCTGGCTCAAAGAGTGATGTTTTATTTCTGCAAAACGTTATCACCACCATGAAGTCATGATAGGTGGGTAACTATGCATCTGACAAAATAAATATAAAATTTATCACTGATAAATATCACAGAGAAAAATCAACAAAGTCATATATATATATATATAATTTTTTAAAGGTTTTTGCCACAGGGTGTGTGCTCTCACTGGACAGAGACAGAAACAGTGAGAGGGAAAGTGAGAAATCATCCCCCAGGGGGATGGCCATGCCACAGTCACTTCTCCATTCTCCTCTTGGATTTTGGGCACTCATGCACCCACACCTGGTGTGAGGTTCAAGCCGGCAGGTCTGGGACTCAAACTGTGGTCAACCACGTGGGAATCCAGCACCATAACCACTCCTGCCACCTACTGGCCCCAAAACTATAATTTTACTGGAAGGTGCTAACCTATTCCTTTCAGAAAATAGCTGACAAAACAGATAAAAAATAATAAGAGTAAATGGAATTTAAACAAAATTACCAAGTGTGATCTATAATTATATAAAAAATTTTGAGGCTTACAACCTGAAAACAAATGAGAGACATGCCCCATCAGATATTAAAAATTATATAAAATTTTAGCAAGTGATGTTTGCGGAATCATTTCCAAATTATCTGTGGAACTGAATCGAGTTCTAAAACAAATTTAAGTATATCTGAGTAATTAGTAAAAGATAAACAAAATATTTTACATGAATGAAGGAAGGGTGGGTTATTTAGTAATAGTGGATCAACTATTGCAGTTATCCACTTGGGGAAAAACATGCCTACATTACTCCATATACAGTATAAATTCCTTTTGATTAAAGAATTCAGTATACAAAACAAAACCTATCAAAACATTATAGGAAAATATTTTGTAACACTGAGTGAAGACTTGATGAATACCCAATGTCAAGATACTAAAAAGAGGGAACCAGCAGTTAGCGTAATTGCTGTCGCTGGACTCCCACGTAGTCGACCACGGTTCGCGGGTCGGACCCGGTGGCTTAAAACTCATGCCGGGCGCGTGTGCGTGTGTGCCCAAGATTCCGAGAGGAGAATGGAGGAGAAGGGATTGCGGCGTGACCATCCCCCCTGGGAGGTGATTTCTCGCTTTCTGTCTCTATGTCTCTCTCTGTCTGTCTGGTGAGCGCACGCGCCCTATAGCAAAAACCTCCCCCCCCCCAAAAAAAAAGATACTAAAAAGAAAAATGTTAATCATTTGATCATGTAACAATTTAAAACTATCAAAAGATAAATTGACATCTTGAAGTTAAAAGATGAGCAACATATAACCCAAGAGCAATTGACATGAAAATGACATGAAGTTTTACAAATCACTAAGAAACAGGCAAAAATCCAAACATTATATTTTTATAATAAGCATCACAGAGAAGAAAAATATGAATAGCTAATAAGTATAGTTTAATATAGTTCACTTATCTAGACATGAGATCAATGCATATTAAAGCAAATAAATATAATTTATTTTTTCTCTTATTTAAAAATAATTTGGTCTGCAGGTGTATTACTTTAAATAAATATCTATTATAAACAAACAAAAAAAATAAAAAGAAGAATACTTCTCTAAACAGGCTGTATCTTCTCTTAGGGGTTAATTTTAATTAAGCCCTAAACATATGTACAGGGGAATACACACAGCACTTTCCAAATTAATTAATACTCAAGTGAGTGAAATTAAGTAAGGGTGTTAAGTTTTTCTGTGTCATTATGGGGAATTAAAATAATTGCAAAGCGTTTCTCTCAGAGACTGAAATTTTTATTTTTATTTTTAAAAATTTGCTAGAGGATGTGTGCAGTCGCCAGAGAGAAAGAGAGAGAGAAGAGGAAGTGAGATAGCCCCATGGAGGATGGTCGCACTGCAATCCTCTCTTCTCCATTTCTCCTTTCAGGATTTTGGACATGCACACACACACCCCTGGTTGGTCTCTCAAGCGGCCAGGTCCAAGACGAACCACATAGTTGGCCATGTGGGATCCAGCCACCTTAACCACCATGCCACAGGCTGACCCTGCACATTTTTCTTGAGGAAACATGTTGGGAAACAGCGAGAGAAATCCTGCAAGATTTCGTGGGCTGCAATGGGTGGGAGGTGGGAAAAGAACAGAAGGGGGACAGAGATATCTGGGGATGATGGAGATGCATTGCTCTTCAGATGGCAGACACCCATACATTAGTCGTGTCATTCGAATGCATTCATGTTTCAGACTACTTAGAGACCTACCCCTTGGGTGAGCATGGCTCTGCTTAGGAACCTAAGACCAATTCCCAAGGCATGGGTGACAGCAGCTCCAGGTAGTCACAAGAAATGAGTGAAATGGTGGGCAGCAGGTGGCCGAATTCTTTTCTATCACTTTTTAAAATCAACATGCATGTGGGTCTGATAGAGTAAACTTCAGTGGTAAAGTCAACTAATATTTATTGAGGACCATTACTGCTCTGTCCTGGGATAAGTGCTTTCACATATACATTTAATTAATTCCTCAGAACAACATGCAAATTAATACGTTAAGGAAAGACAAACAAACATGCAAAAAATCCTCCATGGGGGTCAGAAGGTAGTGTAGTGGACTACTCCATGGTGGACTGCAATTCGAGTCCTGGACCCCGTGGTTTGAAACTCACACTAGGCACATATGTATGTGTGCCAAAATCCCTAGAATAGAGAGAAAAAGGGATTGCAGAGTGGCCGTAACTCCCAGGGGCTGATTTTTCACTTTCTCTGTTTCTCCAGTGAACACATGCACCCTATAGCAAAACAAAACAAAAGAAAAACCAAACTCTGATGTATACTATTAAAAATGAAGTCAACCACAGAAGATAAGCAATGGCAGTTAAGAATTCTTGCCCATTCTCCATGATAGTTAGAGATCTGATCATTATCCTAAAGACTGAATACTTCGAATGCCGTGGCATCTGTGTTTGGAGCTTAGGTTTCTCTCTTTAAAAAAAAAAAAAAAAAAAAAAAAAAAAAAAAAAAAAAAAAAAAATTACTAGGGGAATGAGGAAAAGTAAGAAAGCATTCCCCATAAGGGATAATAAAGTCACAATCCCTTCTCCTCCATTTCTTTTTTTGGAATTTTGGGTGCCCATAAACACCCAGTGTATTTCTCTGGGAACCAGCAGTTAGCGTAATGGCTATGTCGCTGGACTCCCACGTAGTCGACCGCGGTTCGCATCCCGGACCCGGTGGCTTAAAACTCACGCCGGGTGCGTGTGCGTGCGTGCCCAAGATCCCGAGAGGAGAATGGAGGAGAAGGGATTGCGGCGTGACCATCCCCCCTGGGGGGTGACTTCTCGCTTTCTGTCTCTATGTCTCTCTCTGTCTGTCTGGCGAGCGCACGCGCCCTATAGCGAAAAACCTCTCAAAAAAAAAAAAAAAAAAAAAAAAAAAAAAAAAAAAAAAAAAAAAAACACCCAGTGTATTTCTCAAGCTGCCACATCCATCCCGAATTTGAACCACACAGTAGACCGTGTGAGATCCAGCCTCCCTCAACAGCACGTCACCAGCTGACTGTTTAGCAAGAAGAGAATGACTCAATAGTCCTCGCACTTTACAATGGATAATTATAGAGTTCCATGCACAAAGCACTTTAGGGGTTGTGGAAGATCGTTTTGACTACAGAGGATTTCTGACTTCTGTAAAGTCTTCCCAGTGCTGCTGGAAGATGTGTATTAGGTACTTCAAAGACTTTATGGAGAAGTGATATTAAAGTATGAGTTTATTATGGTACAGAAATGAAATCCACGTGTAGATTTTTCATATTATGCATGTCCCGCGAACCTTTTGAAGACCTCTAGTATCTAAAAGACATGGGACCAATTCTCATTAGGTTCAGGTTAGAGTCTAAGGTCTGATCCGAAGTCATTCATCTATAAGGACTCCTAAGGTGTATGGGAACAACGCAGACACACCCACATGGAGCTAAGATGGCTTTGGTTTCCATCATAATCACACGCCTCCTTCTCTAAATACAGTCAATACTACTATGCTTCTGAACTCACAGGATTTGATAAGTTCATAGTAGATCTGGAAACAAAGCATAAACAAGATGAAATTGTCCAGGGGCTAACAAATAGCACAAATAACACCATGCCTGTGAGCTGATCACTGCAAGGTCTGGGGGAAGGGAAAAGAAACTTGGTGGAAACATTCCCACAGGCAGGAACTTTCCTGTTTTCTGCATCTGGCCCGCCATCACCAACACACTTTCCCACCATTCAGCATTTCGCCCACCCGTCAAAGTTGAACAGAAACAGCGAACTTCATTGGCCAGACAAGGACCCATGGCGACCACCTATTGGACTACGGCCCTTTAAGAATAAGCAGCACCCACCCTGGACGTGACTCCCTTGGCCTCTGACCAGACCGAGGGACCTCACCCGAGAGCTATTTGCAGAATAAATTATATTGGTTTCATTAAATCCCAAGGCCTGACTCTGGTATTTTCATCTTTGCCACCTCTGACTCCACCACCGTTCCAAAATCAAACCTAACAGTAAGCACACGGCCGCTGACACTGTCTCTCTACAGAGAGGCTTAGGTGGCACTTAGACAAGCTGTGGTTGGGCTTCTTTCTAAGTTCCTAAGTGCAGGTAGGTTTGTTTAGGAGTTTCAGTTATAATATAATATATAGCCCTTATTCCCAATGCTCCCATCTTCAACAAACCACGTGAAAGCAAATTTGGTCCAACAAAAGGAAGGAAGGGAATTTCCTACCACGATCACTTCCTAACCTCTCTATAAAATCTGGAAAAGAAGAAGCCCAGTGAGTGGGTACGGGGATATTAACACAAGGCCTATTGATCCATGCCCCCACCTTACCTGCTGCCACTGCCCCGCAGCAAGATGGGCAAACAGCAGCATCTCTTTCCACAGGGCTTTATCTTAATTCATTCACTGTCACCTCACATAGAATGTAAATGCTTAGGGGCAGGGATTTCCTCTGTACTATTTACCTGTGCCCCGTGCACAGAAGGATGCTGAATATCCACGTAATATAGAAAATTAGAAAAGGAGGAACAAAGTTAGGGGGAAAAGAGGGCAGAATAAAAGAGAATTTATTAATACTTATCCCAGTTTTTTTTTTTTTTAAGAGATTTTTGCCATAGGGTGCACATGCTCACAAGAGAGACAGAGACTATGAGAGGGAAGGTGAGAAATCACCCCCCCCCCCCCAGAGAGAATGGTCACACTGCAGTTCCTCCTTCTCCATTCTCCTCCCGGGATCTTGGGCATGCGTGCACATGTACCCAGCATGATTTATAAGCCACAGGGTATGGGACTCGAACCACAGTCAACCATGTGGGAGTCCAGCAACATAACCACTGCACCATCTGCTGGCCCTACAGTGCTTAATCTAATAATCGTATTTCCTCTTATGTTTTTTTAAAGAATTATTTGTTTAATTTTATTTATTATTATTTTTTAAAAATTGCTGTAGGGCATGCACACTCATCAGAGAGAGACAGAGAGAAGGAGAGAGAGGGAAAGTAGAGTCTCCACTGGGACTTGAACTGTGGTTGGGAATTCAGTGCCCCAGCCACCATGCCACCTGCTGGCTTTTATACAACCAAAAATTGTTTTTGACAAGGGATGCAAGAAAATAGTTTTCTGCATGTAGATTTTATTTTATGAAGCTTTAGATCGCTCACTTGCCATCTTTATCAAAAAAAAGAAATGAGAACTTTTCTTTTCTTCTGCAAATAAATTTGTACTCATAAACCCAAGATAACTGCTCACAAATCCACCTGAATACTTTGCTAGACTGTAAGTGAATTTTGCGTGTGTGTAAACCAGAAACTAAAGGAACCGCTTATCTGTAAGTGGTGGCTGAGAACAGAAAGGATGGCATAGAAAAGGGAGTGAACCTGCTGAGCATATCTTTTTTTTGCCATGTCCTTATCCTTCTATAAAGGTCCAGGATTAGCTTTGTGGGATGTTCAAATAATGAAACAAATGGACTTGACTGTGCTCCAATAAAACTTTATTTACAAACCAGGTGACAGGCTAAATTTGGCTCATGGGCTGTAGATGGCCAGCTCATGCTGTACGGTTTATTACACTCGTTTTTTTGTTTTTTTTTTTTAATTGACGACAAAGGGTTTTAGTGCCTGTATTTTCCTGCCTCAGTTTCCCAGCTACAACTGGAAGGGCATGCTACAGGCACGCCTAGCTCATTTGTGGGCAGGTCCCACTGCATTGCCCACGTCAGCTTTGATCTCTTGCTCCTGCAGTCTCTGCCTCCTCTAGTTCCTACAAGTACACACCACAGCCAGCCACTAGGCTGGACCAGAAACTAAACCCAGGGCTCTCACATGGTCCCAGCCACAGAGAACCAACCACATCTTAGCAATGTCGATGGAAAATAACCAACTCTAAAAAATTAATAATAATTAATGCAGTTTATTTCCAAGCAGAATATGAGTGACCTAGGCCCAGAGAGGAGGCAAAACATGCCTTTCTCAGGGTGATCCTGTACAGGGGTTCCTTTTATTTGATTTTGAGAGTAACAGACAAAATTAGTGAAGAGATTTCCATTGGTTTGGCCCAAAAAGGCAGGACATGTGGCAGCGGGAGCTTGTAGGTTATAGGTGGGTTCCACAATTTTTAGGTTGGTGATTGGAAGGGAAGATCTGTGTCCTGAGAAGAGATACATGAAAGAAATGCTTGGTCTACATCTCAATGAAAGGGTAGTTCCGTGTCTTGGGAAGAGATAAGCTAAAGACTATACTGTAATCCATGGAAATATACATCTCAAAGACACTGTGCCAGGGACAGGATGCAGGAAGAATCCTGTTAATAGAGAAAATGGTCTGTTAATGTTTGTGATTGTGACTCCCCAGGCCCTCTGGAAAGGACTTTGGAAAAATAGAAACAGCTGTCAGACGTCTGTCCACAGCAGTGTGCCACCATGAGAGGTGGGACCCTGTCTTTTACTCTTGAGCCAAGTAAATGATTTGTATATTTTTAAAAATAAAATTAAATCAACAAGACTTTTTTTAAAAAGAGCCTAAAATTGGGGCCGGCAAGTGGCATGGTGGTTAGGGGCGCTGGACTCCCACATGGCCGACCACGGTTCAAGTCTCGGATCTGGCGGCTTGCTTTCTCACTTCCTCTCTATCTGTCTGTCTCTCTCTGCTCAAACTGGAAAATAATAATGATAATAATAATAAATAAAGTTAAATAAAATAATTCTTTAAAAAAAAAAAAAAGAGCCTAAAATTGAATATAAATGAAAAAACATGAATCTAAAATTTTGGATCTCAAATTTATAACATAACACAAAAATATTCAAGTAACTCTGAGCACAATATATTATATGTACACAGTATATGCCCTTCGAACTGTAAAGTAATCTAGGATATTATGTGGTTGATTTGTTCTTGATAGTAGTATAACTATACTGATCCCCAAAGAGATTTATTTTATTAGCAAATAGAGCAAACTACTAAATATATCAATTTTGAGCCAGAGTTCTCAGTAGTAGTAGGGAAATACTATAAGGAACTGAAGGAATAAAAACATGTAGCCTTAAAATAGACTAAGAAATATCTGTATGAATCATGAGTTTTAAAAACATATGGGGCCAGCTGATAGTGTGTGGTTAAGGCAGCTGGATCCCCCATGGCCGACCGCACGGCTCAGCTCTGGACCCCGCAGCGTGTGCATGCATGCCCACAATCCTGAGAGGAGAATGGAAGAAAAGGGACTGCAGTGTGGCCGCCCTCCACCCCACTCTCCACCCCTCTGGAGCTGCTTTCTCTTTTCTTCTCTCTCTTTCTCTCTCTGTTTGTCTCCTTCCAAAGAGCACACATGCCCTGTAGCAAATTTTAAAAAATAAAAGATAGAAGGAAAAAATAATGTTGAGGACCAAAGTCTGACTGCTTTTTCCTATTCCAAAATTTTTTCGAAGGGTCTGGGGAAGTCATACCTTGGTCCATTGGTAAGGATTCTTCCTACATCCTGTCCCATTGATAGCAAGGCTCTTCCTGCATCCTGCCCCCAGCGCAGTTTCTTTGCAATGCATAGGAAGCCTTTTCATCTCTGTTAAAGGAAAACACAGGCATTCTTTTGCTGTTTTTTTTTTTGTTGTTGTTGTTTTTTTTTTTTTTTTCTGGCACAGAGACCTTCTTTTCCAACCACCAACCCAAACATCTGTAAACCCACCTATAACTACAAGCCTCCACTTCCAAATGTGCTGTCTTTTGGGGCCAGATTAACAAAAACAAGTCTTCACAGGAAATTACGAACTTCATGTCTCCAGATCTCAAAACCAAAAAAAAGGAGCCACTATATCTGAGTGTAAGAATAAATTTAAATTGTGCCTTTTTGCTCTGTAGAGATAAAATTTAACCTTTGCTTTTGCCGGACACCCTTGTGATAAACTGCCCCGACAGACTTAATTATGCAAACCTCCAGGAACAGAGCAAATGGAATGTGGACAAGGAACTAGAAAGACAACCCATGCACCTGTGTCACAAGACTGCCACTCTTCCCCCTAGAAATGAACTACCCGTTAAACTTCCGCATACCTTCTCCTGCTTATAAAAAGACCTATAACCCTAAAAATGGGGTCCTCGCTCGGGCCTGCTGCGTCAGCTGTTTGCTTGGACCCCAGCCGACTGGAAAAATAAAACCTCTTGCATTTTGCATCAAGAACCAACTCTTGTGGTTGATTAGGGGTCGCATATCCTCTGGACAGAAAGCTCGCTGAGCCAGGTGGCCAGAACCCTTACATTTTGGGGGCTCGTTCGGATGACGTGGCTACCCGTCATCTACAACATTGGCCTTGGAGGTAAGCCTAAAAAAAACCCCTGTTTGTTTGTCAACTTTCTTGTTTGTTTTGGTGTGGTACCCAATAGTCTGTTTCAGGTTCCACAGCCGTTTGGCCTATTGTAAAATAGCCGAACTGTGGTCGGTAGACGTGCCGGAGAACCACAGGCTGCAGCCCTGGGGGACGCCCTAAGGGCGGAGGAGGATTAGGGACGCCTGATCGTCTCCTAAGGTAAGGGCGCAGATCGGGTACATATTTTGGCCTGCGCCCGTCTGAATCAGTCCTAAGATTGTGGAAAACAAAAATCGGTAGTTACTTTCTGTTTGTCTTGTCCTGTTCTTTGTTCTGTTGTCTGTACTCTTAACCTAACCGTTGACGATGGGGCAGACTGTGGTGACTCCTTTAAATTTGACTCTCAGACACTGGACTGAAGTGAAGGGAAGAGGTCGCGACCTGTCTGTAGAAATTAAAAAGGGACTCTGGCAGACGTTTTGTGCCTCTGAGTGGCCCACCTTTGGTGTTGGGTGGCCACCCGAAGGCACGTTTGACCTTAACGCTATCCTTTCCGTCAAAGACATTGTCTTTCAGAAGGGACCAGGAAGTCATCCGGACCAGCAACCGTTCATCATTGTTTGGCAAGATCTGATCCAAAACCCACCTTCGTGGGTTCAACCATGGTTGCCCAGGCCCCGTCCAAACCCCCCTCAGGTCCTGGTGGCCCAGTCCCCCAACCCTCCAGAGGGTACAGACCTTACCAAACGTCCTAAGCGAATCTATCCAGAGACCCAAGACCTCCTTCTCCTAGACACCCCTCCCCCATATCCCCGCTAGATGAAGAAAGGCGCAGAGACCCCGGAGTGCCACCTAACGTTGGACCTGGTCCTTCCGCCCCCTCTGAGGGTGCCCTTCTAGGGCCTGCTCAGGGTACTAGGAGTCAACGTTGTGCACCCCCGTCTCCCGATACCACTGTGGCACTGCCCTTACGGGCCTATGGGCCCCCACCTCTGCCTACCGACGAGGGGCTACCTCTCCTACAGCCTCTCCAATATTGGCCCTTTTCTTCCTCTGACCTTTACAACTGAAAAACTAACCACCCCCTTTCTCTGAGGACCCCCAGCGCCTAACCAGTCTGGTAGAGTCCCTAATGTTCTCTCATCAGCCAACATGGGACGATTGCCAGCAGCTCCTGCAGACTCTCTTCACCACCGGAGAGAGAGAGAGGATCTTACTCGAAGCAAGAAAAAATATCCCGGGGGCTGATGGACGTCCCACTCAGCTTCCTAACCTTATCGAGGCTGCTTTCCTCTCTCTCGACCCAACTGGGACTACAATTCGGCAGAAGGTAGGGAGCGACTGACAGTCTATCGCCAGGCTCTAGCGGCTGGCCTCCGTGGGGCTGCCAGGCGCCCCACTAATTTGGCTAAGGTAAGAGAGGTTATGCCGGGGGCTACAGAAACCCCATCAGTGTTTCTTCAGCGTCTCATAGAGGCATTCAGGCGGTTTACCCCTTTTGACCCTGCTTCTGAGGGACAGAGAGCCTCCATAGCTATGGCCTTCATTAGACAATCAGCATTAGATATTAAAAAAAAAACTCCAGAGACTCGATGGGTTGCAGGATCTCTCTTTACAGGACTTAGTTAAAAAAGCAGTAAAAGTATATTATAAAAGAAAAATAAAAAAAAGAGAGAACATAGGAGTGAAAAAAAAGGGGAGCAAAGAGAGAGTAAAAAAAAAAAAAAAAAAAAAAAACAACAACCTAGCTCGGATCCTGGCCACTGTAGTGCGGGAAAGGGGACAAGAACGGGGCCCCAACAAGGGACCAAATCCTGGTCATATCCCACTAGACAAAGACCAGTGTGCTTATTGTAAGGAAAAAGGACATTGGGCAAAAGACTGTCCTAAAAGGGCCAAGAAAAACAAGGTGCAGCCGCCCCCTCTGGCCAAAGTACTTGCCCTGCACGAGGACTCAGACTAGGGGGGATGGGGCTTGGAGCCCCTCCCCGAGCCTAGGGTAACTCTAAAAGTGGAGGGGAAGCCAATTAATTTTTTAGTTGACACTGGGGCCCAACACTCAGTGTTACTGGCACCATCGGGGCCACTTTCCAAGAAAAAATCTTGGGTCATAGGGGCAACCGGGCACCAGCAGTATCCATGGACCACCAATAGAACAGTTGACCTCGGAAGAGGCCTAGTGACTCACTCCTTCTTGGTCATTCCTGAATGTCTGGTGCCCCTCCTTGGGAGAGACTTACTTACCAAAATGGGGGCACAGATTAACTTTACCCCATGGGGTCCAAAGGTTACTCCGGACGTGCAGACATTAGTCCTAACTGTACGCCTACAAGATAAACACCGGCTTTTCGAAAGTCAAGATAGTAACACTGGCCCCCTTCATGCTTGGCTGCAAAAATATCCTAAAGCCTGGGCTGAGACAGCTGGGATGGGGTTAACCACCAACAGGCCTCCCAATACTAACCGAACTAAAAGCTACAGCTACCCCTGTGGCACTACACCAATACCCTATGATCAAAGAAGCCCAAGAAGGTATCAGGCCTCACATACAACGCCTCCTACACCTGGGTATTCTTAAAAAATGCCAGTCACCTTGGAATACCCCCTTGCTACCCGTAAAAAAAAACCCGGCTCAAGTGACTATCGCCCTGTGCAAGACTTGCGGGAGGTCAATAAGCGGGTACAGGACATCCATCCACGGTACCTAATCCATATAACCTGCTAAGTTCTCTACCTCCAGAACGGGACTGGTATACTGTCTTAGACTTAAAGGACGCTTTCTTCTGCCTGCGACTGCACCCCTCCAGCCAGAATATATTTGCCTTTGAAAGGAGGGACCCGGACACTGGGCTCACGGGGCAATTAAAATAGACCCGGCTCTCTCAGGGCTTCTGACACTCGCCTACTATTTTTGATGAAGCCCTCCACCAGGACCTCGCACACTTCCGCGCCAGCCACCCTGAGGTGACCCTCCTACAGTATGTAGACGACTTGTTGCTCGCAGGAGCAACCGAAGAAACATGTCGGCAGGGCACTGGACTGCTGCTAGAAGAACTGGCCCGCCTGGGGTATCGCGCCTCTGCTAAAAAGGCCCAAATCTGTCAACAAGAGGTAACATACTTGGGCTATACTTTAAGGGGTGGAAAGAGGTGGCTCACCGAAGCCAGGAAACGGACTGTAACCCAGATCCCCGTTCCTCGCACGCCCCGGCAAGTGCGAGAATTTTTAGGGATGGCGGGGTTCTGCCGCCTATGGATACCGGGGTTTGCCGCTATGGCTGCTCCTCTTTACCCACTGACTAAAGAGGGAGCCCCCTTCGAGTGGGGCGTTGACCAACAACGGGCTTTTGATGACATAAAAAAAGCCTTACTATCAGCCCCGGCTTTGACCCTGCCTGATGTGACAAAACCTTTCACTCTATATGTAGATAAAAAAAGGGGGTGGCCCGAGGGGTGCTCACGCAACCCTTAGGGCCTTGAAAAAGACCGGTGGCCTATCTCTCAAAAAAACTGGACCCAGTGGCTGGGGGGTGGCCGGCTTGCCTGAGATCGATAGCGGCTGTGGCGACACTGGTAAAAGATTCTGACAAATTGACTATGGGACAAAAATTACTAGTCATTGCCCCCCACACTGTAGAGAGCATCATCCGGCAGCCCCCCGACTGATGGCTGTCCAATGCTCGTATGACTCATTACCAGAGTCTCTTATTAGACAAGGACATGGTCCAGTTTGGACCCCTGGTCACTCTCAACCCTGCCACGCTGCTGCCAGAGACCTCCGCCAAGGGGGCTGTCTTCCATACCTGCCAAGAAGTCCTGGCAGAAGAAACCGGAACCCGACGGGATCTCCAAGATCAGCCGCTACCAAATGCCCAGCTGACCTGCTTCACTGACGGAAGCAGCTACATCATAGAAGGTAAAAGGGTGGCAGGGACGGCTGTAGTAAGGGACCAGACGGTCTGGGTGAGTAGCTTGCCCGAGGCAACCTCAGCCCAAATAACTGAGCTCATAGCCTTGACTCACGCCCTGCGTCTGGCAGAGGGAAAGGTCATAAATATTTACACTGATAGCCGGTATGCCTTCGATACCGCCCACGTCCATGGGGCTATCTATAGACAACGAGGCTTACTGACCTCAGCTGGTAAAGATATCAAACATAAAGAACAGATCTTGGAATTGCTAGAGGCTATGCACCTCCCCAAGAAGGTCGCTATTATCCACTGCCCCGGGCATCAAAAGGCAAAATCCCGGGTAGCAGAGGGAAACCGGCGGCAGATCAGGCGGCTAAGCGGGCGGCCCAGGGGCTTGATATACTACCACCACATGAGGCGATTGACTCAGGTCCCTCGGATGAGACTCTTTCATATTCCGAACAAGACCTACTGGAAATAAATAAAATGGGACCTCACTCCGTGACCCCAGAGGGGGTACATGAGACTGTCGAGGGAAAGACTATCCTCCCTCAAGAACAAGCAATCGCTTTCCTCGATCAGCTTCATAAGTTGACACAGCTAGGCTCAAAACATCTAATTACCTCAGTCTAGTAATCCTCGTTCCATGTCATAAACCTGCGCAGACTCGCCGAAACAATAGTAAACCGATGCAGACCCCGCCAATTAGTTAACGCCTACCCAGACAAGACGCCACAAGGAAGGGGCTTCGTGGACATCGTCCGGGAAGCTACTGGGAAGTAGACTTCACTGAAATAAAACCAGGCAAATATGACTACAAGTATCTGCTAGTGCTGGTTGATACCTTCTCAGGGTGGGTTGAAGCCTTCCCCACTTAAAAAGAGACTGCTCAGACAGTTGCGAAGATAGTCCTAGAAGAAATCTTCCCGAGATTCAGTTATTGGGTCCAACAACGGCCCCGCTTCTGTTGCCCAGATTAGTCAGGGACTGGCCAGGGTCCTGGGGTCTGACTGGAAATTGTATTGTGCTTATAGGCCCCAAAACTCAGGACAGGTTGAGAAAATAAATAAAACCCTAAAAGAGGCCATGACAAAATTGGCTTTAGAGACTGGCGTAAAAGATTGGACAGTACTCCTTCCCTTCACCCTGTTCCGTGCGCAAAATACACCCGGCCCCTTCACCTTAA
The DNA here is from genome assembly GCA_026018925.1 of Tupaia tana. Classification (NCBI taxonomy): domain Eukaryota; kingdom Metazoa; phylum Chordata; class Mammalia; order Scandentia; family Tupaiidae; genus Tupaia; species Tupaia tana. The sequence continues at coordinate 96,751,605 of JAKSZU010000006.1, forward strand.
CCCCTTTCAAGATTCTATATGGGGCACCGCCGCCTTTGACTAACGTATGCCTCTCTTGTTCCCTCTCTCAAGCTTCTCAATCTCTTTATGCTAGACTAAAAGCCCTTAAATTTGTCCAAAAAGAAACTTGGGCCCAACTTGCAGAGGCCTATAAGCCAGGAGACTCCCAGGTGCCTCACCAGCTCCAGGTTGGAGGTGCAGTGCTCATCCAATGACATAGAGCGGCCACCCTCGAACCTCGGTGGAAGGGACCGTACCTGGTGCTGCTGACCACTCCAATGGCTATAAAGGTTAATGGCATCGCTTCTTGGATCCACGCCTCCCATGCTAAACCAGCGCCTCCGCCACACCCCACTTGGAAGGTGGAAAATCTGGATCACCCACTCAAGCTCCGCATTCGCCGCGGCAGTCTTGCTCCTCCTGATGCCTCTGCCTGCGATAAGTAGTGCCAACCCCCATAAGCCCCTGTCCCTTTCTTGGGTAATCTCCCGTGTGGGTGATAACCACGTTGTTAACATCACCACCCGCATGGCCCCAATGGGGACTTGGTTTCCCACCCAAGAATTTGATCTCTGTGACCTTGTGGGTGACTTGTGGACTAAGTCCATCCACAATCCCTTCAGGCTGCAGTATGGATGCGCGGGTCTGGGCACTAAATCAGGCAGCTACGATCGTTACTTTTATGTCTGCCCTGGTAGCAACTCTTACAAATGTGGGGGCCCCCGCACATTTCTTCTGTTACGATTGGGACTGTGTGCTACATTTCTTGGACTCCGCCACACCCAGACCCTCTGATAACTGTTACTAGAGGGCCCCCGTGAGAACCTAACACCTGGGACGCTTGCATAGGTCTCTAGTTTGCTCGGTCCCCTAATTAAACTCCTTCTCATCTTAACTTTCAGGCCCTGCATTTTAAACCGCCTAGTCACTTTTGTCTGTGAGCGAGTAAGCACAGTTCAAGTACTCATGCTCTGACAACAATATCAGACCCTCCAACAGTCAGAAAATTATCCCGATGCTCTTGTGGATCCATAAGTTTTATGATTAAAACTTCTCCCAAAAAACGCAAAATGGGGGAATGTAAGAATAAATTTAAATTGTGCCTTTTTGCTCTGTAGAGATAAAATTTAACCTTTGCTTTTGCCGGATGCCCTTGTGATAAATTGCCCTTGTGGTAAACTTCCCCCACAGACTTAATTATGCAAACCTCCAGGAACAGAGCAAATGGAATGTGGACAAGGAACTAGAAAGACAACCCATGCACGTGTGTCACAAGACTGCCACTCTTCCCCCTAGAAATGAACTACCCATTAAACTTCCGCATACCTTCTCCTGCTTATAAAAAGACCTATAACCCTAAAAACGGGATCCTCATTCGGGCCTGCTGCGTCAGGTGTTTGCTTGGACCCTAGCCGGCTGGAAAAATAAAACCTCTTGCATTTTGCATCAAGAACCAACTCTTGTGGTTGATTGGGGGTCGCGTATCCTCTGGACAGAAAGCGCGCTGAGCCAGGCGGCCGGCACCCTTACATGAGCACCCTAAGGAACATGCTTGTCTTTCTCTGGGTCTGGTCACTTAGTCTCATGCTTGGAAATAAACTGCACGCATTATTATTTCTGCAGAGTCAGCTATTTTTATTGACAATAACAATTTATCACTAAAAGATTTTAGAAATATCGACATCACAGTGGCAATGAGGACTTCTAGGGCTCGAGTTTTCCCTTCATACTTCCCACTGAAAGGAACCTAAGATCCATGGAAAGTGACCAATTTGAGGTCTAAAACAGGAAAATACAAAGCTAGCCTAAAGATCATGTGCAAAAAGAAAATGCTCAAGAGCAAATGGCAACATATCAAAAGGTCACAAGAGTCGGCTTGAAGGAGTTATGACTGGCCAAATTGGAAGCGAGCCAAGTTGAACATTAGTAAGAGTAATAACTGGAAAAGATAATAAATTAAGATTTTAAAGTAGAGTTGACTTCCAGCTTCTTCTTAGAATATAGAAAGATAGAAGGTCATTCTGACTCAGGAGCACGCTGTGCAGGAGTGATCAGGCCCAGCACTTTCAGCGGGACATGGGTTCTTGTCTCATGTTCATGAAAAATTAGAGATGCAGACATGGAGAGGGGCTAGCAAGAGGAATTTATTAAGAGAAGGAAGGAAGGGGATCAGCAGGTGGCTTAAAGTTTACATCACTGGACTCCCATGTAGTCAGTGGCCGTTTGAGTCCCAGACCCGGTGGCTTAAAACTCACACCAGGTTGCATGTGTGTGCGTGCCCAGAATCCCGAGAGGAGAATGGAAGAGAAGGGATTGTGACATGACCAACCCCGAGGGGTTGATTTCTCACTTTCTGTCTCTCTGTGTCTCCCTGACTCCCCAGTGAGTGCACACACCCTATAGCAAAAATCTCTCTTAAAAAAAAATAAACAAACAAAAGAGAGAGGAAAGGAAGAACGGAGCTCCCAAGCAGGGAGCAGTCTCGGAAAATGGGTTGCTGAGGAGGAACCGGGTGGGAGGGTCTCTGGGCCAGAGGGACTTTGTTCCCTCTGTTCTCTTGTACCTCTGTTTACCTCATGGTGGAGGTTGCATGCTACATGTGTCTAGTTACTTCTTTTAATTTTGGAGTGGGTATGAAGGTTAGGAGATTCTTTGTCTAAAGGCTTTGGGCCATTAATAATAATAATAATAATAATAATAATAATCTTCTTCCTGGAATGTGGTGGACCTGGAAAAAAACCTTTGTTTTAGGTCCTGCTGCCTAGGTTAATGCAGCCACTGTCACACGCCGTCTCTCTGAAGCAAGCAGAAAAGCTGCCGTGTCTCTGTCAAGACATAGCCGTTTTCTAATTCCACTTTGGGCCTACACTCTAACTATAATTTTAAGTCTCCTACCTCAATTCTAATCCTAATACCAGGTAAATGTTGCATATTCTATAAAATCATAATTTTCCTGAACCCATCTAAGCAATGCATTTTTTCAGTGCATCCAGCCAGCATGAAATACAAAACCTAAGTTTAAAATGGACGCCTCTGAAAAGACATTTTACACAACCCCTGATTTACCTAGACAGGGCCCAGAGGAAGATGGAGGTAACTGTACTAGTGAGTATGAAGACATAGATAAAATTTATCTTTTTTCTTTTCCTTAAGTTTCTTGCCATAGGGCATGTGCACTCACTAGGGAGAGAAAGGGAAAGAGGAAAAGTGAGAAGTCACCCCCTAGGGGGATGGTCATACCACAACCCCTTGTCCTCCAATCTCTTCCTGGGATTTTGGGCATGCATATGCATACACACCCGGCATGATTTTCTTTTCTTTTTCTTGAGAGGTTTTTGTTATAGGGCGCAGTGCACTCTCCAGAAAGACAGAGACAGAGAGAGAGAAAGTGAGAAATCACCCCCCAGGAGGGATGGCCACTCCATAATCCCTTCTCCTCCATTCTCCTCTACAGATCTTGGGCACACAAGCTCACGTGCCAGGTGTGAGTTTAAGCCACCAGGTCTAGGACTCGAATCGCAGGGTGCTATGTGGGAGTCCAGTGACACAGTCATTATGCCAACTGCTGGTCCCAACACCCAGCATGATTTTCAAGCTGCTGGTTGGGAATAGAACCACAGTCAGCCATGTGGGAGTCCAGCACCTTAACCACCATGCCATGTGGTGGCCCCTCAGATAAAATTATTAATCAATCACTCAAAGTTGAATGTGGGCAATGTTTTTATATCTTCTTCTATGGAGCCTATGGAAGCCTCATTTACAAGGGTCATCACTAACACTTCCAGGTTCCTCTCCACAGACACCAGAGGGCATTACTGAGGAAGACTGGCCACAGTGGAGAATCTAGAAAGCCCCCTTCATCAGACAGCTGTGGAGAGGAGAGCAACCAACACTAAGGAGAATTGGCTGTAAATTGTTTAAGGTCTGAATCTTGTAAAAAGAAACAAAACAAAACAAGAAACTATGATGGACATTATTGGGATGATTGGGAAAATTCAAAAGTGGAATTTACATAAGAAACAATATTTTTTCAGTATGATAATACTCTTGCTGTGGTATAATATGAAATATATTTGGTCTTTGTCCTGGTTCCTGTCACAAATCTCTTATAACCCTTGGAATTTTCTGAGTAATAGAAATGTCTTCTGGAATGGATAGAAAAACTGGCACATATACTCTATGGAAAACTATTCAGCCATAAAAAAACAACAAAACCCTAGCTTTTGACAGGAAGTGGATGAATATGGAAGAGTTACTGCTGAGTGAATGAAGCCAGGCTATGAAGGAGAGGCATTGTATGTCCCCACCTAATATATACCGAGTGTCCGCACTCTATGACTGAAACTGATTGACTAAAGGATATAGAAACACAGTATATAGATGTAAATACCAGATATAGTGTGTGTGTGAAAGAGGAGGGTTCAAGGAAGGACATTTAGAAGAAAAATAGGGAGGCAAAACATTAATGGGACAAAGAAATGTGGTATTATCTGTTGAAGATAATTTATAGTTTTATCAAATGTACTAGGGAGAAATGCTCACCTGTTGAAATATCCATTTTTTATAAGCCAAATAATGTGATTGAATGTATAAAAGAAAATGAAATTTAAAAAAGGGAAATAAATAAATAAATAAATAAATAAAAGAAACCTCTTCTGCTATTCATAATGAGCCCCTGGGTTGCACCTGTGTTTATGCCAGTGAGGTGGCTTAAGCTGGGCCTCAAGATAGCCGAGAAAGGAGCTGGCCATGAGAAAGACCAAGTGACTAGGGAACTAGAGCATTGAAACCTCAGCACCACTCACAGCCTCTAGAAAAAGGTGATGGGAGTGCACAGCTGCAGAATAAGCTCTGTAAAAATTCTTAAACGAGATCCAGTGAGCTTCAGACTGCTGAGTATAATTGGGTGCTGCACCTATAGAAGGCTTGGAAGCTCCACACCCTGTTCTCCATAGCTTGCCCTGTATGCCTCTTCACCTGGATGTTAGTCTGTATCCTTTATATTTAACCAGATAAATGTAAGAGTCTTCCCTATGTTCTGTGAGACATTACAGAAATTATCAAACCCCAGGGGGGCTGACAAGTGGCATGGTGGTTAAGGTACTGGACTCCCACATGGTTGACCACGGTTCAAGTCCCAGACCTGTCAGCTTGCTTTCTCACTTTTCCTTTCTCTCTCAATTTCTCTCTCTGTGGCAAAATTAAAAACAAATTATAATAACATATAAAATTAAGTAAAAATGAATAAATCTTTTAAAAATAGATTATCAAACCTCAGGAAGGGGATTATGAGAAACCCAATTTACAGTCCAACTGTCAGAAGCACAGATCACAGCCTGGAATTTGCAAGTCACATCCAAGGTAAACCGAGTCCTTAACCCACGGGAGCTGACACTCTCCAGTGGATAATGCCAACACTGAATTGAATTATAGGACAGTAAGTTAATGTTCAGAGAATTGAAAAAGTTCTTGGTGTATGGAGAAAAGTCCCTACACTGCTGGTCACAGGAGTGTTCTATGCTGTATGCTGATGAAAGGATAGTCTCTTTAGTAAATGGTACTGGGAAAATGGGGTCACCACATGCAGAAGAATAAAATTAGGTCCTCATTTCACACTGTATACAAACTCAAAATAGATTAAAGACTTAAACAAGAGACCTGAAATTGTAAAACTACTAAAAGAAATCTTAGGTGGAAGCTTCATTAATCTGGTCTGGTCAGTGGTGTTTTTGTATATGACCCCCAAAAACAGAGGCAACAAAAGTGAAAATAGACAAATGGAATTGTGTCAAACTACAAAGCTTCTGTAGAGCAAAGGAAACCATTAACAGAGTGAAGAGATAATCTACCGAATAGGAGAAAGTGTTTGCAAGCCATATGACAGAAAAGGTAGTAATATCCAAAATATATAGAAACTTAATAGCAAGAAAACAACCCAATTTTTTAAATGGGCAAAGGATCTAAACAGATGTTTCTAAAAAGAGGACATGCCAAGAGATACATGCAAAAATCCTCAGTATCCAATCATTAGGAAAATGCAATTAAAACCTCAGTAAGATATTGCCTCATACTTGTTAGAATGCCTATTACCAGAAGGAGATCAAATTAAGTGTTGGTGAGGATGTGGCAAAACAGAAACCCTAGTACAATGTTGGTGGAAATGTAAGTTAATATAGCCATTATGAAAAATAGTGTAGAGGTTCCTTAAAAAATTAAAAGTAGAATAACCATGTGATCTAGCAAATCCACTAAGGGAGATGTATCCAAAGGAAATGAAAGCCATCTCCATAGCCTGATGGTTAGGGCAACTGGATCCCACATGGCCAACTCTGCAGTTCGAGTCCTCGACTCAGCAGCTTGAGAAACACGCCAGGTGTGTGTGTGTGTGTGTGTGTGTGTGTGTGTGTGTGTGTGTGCCTAAATCCCAAAGGAAGGGAGAGATGGAGTAGAACTGTGGTGTGACTATTCCACATGGGAAGGCTCTCCTCTCCCTGTTTCTATCTCTTTTTGGCAAGCACACGCATCCTCTAACAAAAAAAGAAAACCAAATCAGTATGAAGAGAGATCTCCACTCCCATATTCATTGTGTCATTACTTTCAGTAGGATCAGCCTAAATGTCCGTCAGCAGATGAATGGATACGAAAATATGATACATATACACAATAGAATATGACTCAAACTTTAAAAAAGAAGAAGTTCTGTCATTTTTTAAAACAAGGATACACCTACAGGATATTATGTTAAGTAAAGTAAATAAAATGAGAAAGACAAATACCAAATGCCACAGGATCTTTTTGTTTATTTGTTTTTGAGAATTTTGTAATAAGATGTGCACTCACTGGAGAGAGACAAATACAGACAAAAGAGAGAAAGTGAGAAACCACCCTCCAGATGGCCATGCTAAAATCCGTTCTCCTCCAGTCTATTCTCACACATATGCCCAGCGTGTTTTCAAGCCAATGGGTTTGGGACTTGAACTGTGGAGCTGGCCATGTGGGATCCAGCACCTTAACCACCACACCACCTTCTGACCCCACAGGATCTTTATATATGAATTCTAAGAGAGTCGAAATGGTAAAAGCAGCAAGTACAATGGGGGTTGTCAAGAGCTGAAGAGAAGAAAATTTAGGGAGATATTGGTCAAAGGATACAAGATTTTAGAGAGATGATGTATTCTTTTCTAAAACTTGACAGTAGGGTGGTCAGCAGTTGTAGCAGCTAAGATGCTGGACTCCCATATGGCTGACTATGGGTCTATTTCTGGACTGGTGACCTAAAAATCACTCTGGGCATGTGTGCATGCATGCCCAAAATTCTGAGAGGAGAATGAAAGAGAAGGGATTGAAGGGATTGTGGCATGACCATTTTCATGGCTTCTCAGTTTCCCTCTGTCTGTCTCTCTCTCTGTCCAGTGAATGCATGTGCCCTATGGCATAAAACTAAAGAAAAAAATTGATGTTAGGCACCTGCGCTTGCCAGAAGAAAGACAAAGAAAATGTCTCAATGGAGCATGGTCATTTCATAATCCCTTTTCCTCCATTTTTTCCATCCCATGAGGATCTGGGCACACAAACACACACACACACACACACACACACACACACACACCAGTGTGTTTTTCAGATCACTGTGGTTGGGACTCAAACTATGGTTGGTTGCATGGGATCCAGCTTTCCAAGCAGAGTGTTGTGCTGTGGAGCCAACCCTTGTATTCATGGACATCACCGAGAAGAGTGAATTTTAAGTATTCTCACCACAGAAAAGGGTATGTGAAGTGATGCATGTGTTTGGGGGACCAGCAGTTAGTGTAATGGCTATGTCGCTGGACTCCAATGTAGTTGACCATGGTTCGAGTCCTGGACCCGGTCGCTTAAACTCATGCCGGGCACATGTGCGTGTGTGCCCAAGATCCCGAGAGGAGAATGGAGGAGAAGGGATTGCGGTGTGGTCATCCCCCCTGGGGGGCGATTTCTCGCTTTCTATCTCTCTGTCTCTCTCTGTCTTTCTGGTGAGCGCACATGCCCTATAGCAAAAAAACCTCTCCAAAAAAAAAAAAAAAAGAGAGAGAGAGAAGTGATGCATGTGTTAATTAGCTTGATTTAGCCATTCCACAATATATACATATTTCAAATGATTGTATTGTATACAATGAATGAATATATAATTTTGGAGGGGGTCAATTCAAACAAATATGTTAATAAATAAGTTTTCCGTGCTATGTGTTGAGCATGAAAGTAGAGAGAAAGTGCAGTTTGTTTTTCTTTTAGAAGTGCAAATGTGGTTATGTCCTTGTTCTTAGGAGATACACGCTGAAGAACTTAGAAGTAAAGTGTTATACTGTCTGCCCCTTACTCTGAACTACTTCAGGCACCCTGAAGGTGTGTGGGGGTGGAGAGAAAGACAAAGAAGCCAATGTAGTGTTTTTTTTTTCTTTTTAAGAGAGATTTTTGTTATAGGGCATGTACACTCACTGGAGACACAGATGCAGAAAGAGAGGAAGTGAGAAATCACCCCCCAGCAGGGATGGCCACACTGCAATCCCTTCTCCATTCTCCTCTGGGGATTTTGGGAACGCACGCACACATTGCCCAGAGTGAGCTTCAAGCCACTTGGTCCAGGACTCAAACCACAGTCAACTATGAGAAAGTCCAGAGATGTCATCACTACACTACCTGCTGCCCTCCCCTTTTTTAAGAAAGGGTTTTGCTATAGGACTCATGTGCTTGCCAGAGAGACAGAGAGAGAGAAAGTGAGAAATTATCCCCCAGGGGGATGGCCACACCGCAATCCCTTCTTCTCCATTCTCCTATGGGATTTTGGGCACCCATACAGACATATCCAGCATGAATTACAAGCCTCCTGGTCTGGGACTCAAACTGTGTTCAGTTGTCTGGAAGTCCAGTGCCTTAACCATTATGCCGCCTACTGGCCCAAAATGTGGCAAAGTTTGAACAAATGGTGAGTGTAGGTGTAGAATATGTATGTGGTCACACTCAAATTTCTTTCACATTTCAATAGGTCATAAGAGAGGGAACCAGCAGTTAGCGTAATGGCTATGTCGCTGGACTCCCACGTAGTCGACCGTGGTTCGCGTCTCGGACCCGGTGGCTTACAACTCACGCCGGGCGCGTGTGCGTGCGTGCCCAAGATCCCGAGAGGAGAATGGAGGAGAAGGGATTGCGGCGTGACCATCCCCCCTGGGGGGTGATTTCTCGCTTTCTATCTCTCTGTCTCTCTCTGTCTGTCTGGCGAGCGCACGCGCCCTATAGCGAAAAACCTCTCCAAAAAAAAAAAAAAAAAAAAAAAAATAGGTCATAAGAGAGAATAGAATCTATTAACATTTAGTTTCAGGTGTTATTTGATTTTTTTTTGGGGGGGAGAGGTTTTTGCTATAGGGCGCGTGCGTTCGCCAGACAGACAGAGAGAAACAGAGAGACAGAAAGTGAGAAATCACCCCCAGGAGGGATGGCCACGCCGCAATCCCTTCTCCTCCATTCTCCTCTCGGGATCTTGGGCACATACACACACGCGCCTGGCGTGAGTTTAAGCCACCGGATCCGGGACGCAAATTGCGGTCGACTACGTGGGAGTCCAGCGACATAGCCATTACGCCAATTGCTGGTCCCCATAGTTATTATTATTATTTTTTTGAGAGGTTTTGCCATAGGGCGTGTGTGCTCACCAGACAGAGAGAGACAGAGAGACAGAAAGCAGGAAATCACCCCCCAGGGGGGATGGCCATGCCGCAATCCCTTCTCCTCCATTCTCCTCTCAGGATCTTGGGCACGCACACACACGCGCCCGGTGTGAGTTTAAGCCACCGGGTCCGGGACTTGAACCGTGGTCAACTACGTGGGAGTCCAGTGACATAGCCATTACGCTAACTGCTGGTCCCGCCCCCCATAGTTCTTGATCTTAAGGTCCAATTGATTAATTCTTTATATAGTTAAATATTTTGCATTTTTTGTTTAATAAGTTTTGTTCATGCTTTATTCATGAAGACAGTCTTGATACAGGCATGAAGTGAAGATGCTGTTGATATAGTCATGAAGACATCCTCTATGTTCTAAAGTTTGTTATTTGACCATTCACATTTGAATCTGCACTCCACTTAGAATGTTTTTTTCTTTCTGTATGGTGAAGGGTGGGATACAGGTTTTGTTTCCCCCATATGAATATCTGATTGACCCAGCACCAATGATTGAAACCTTAGTCAGTTTTTGTCATACATCTGGGCACCATACACGTTTAGGCCCATTTCTGGTCTTTGTTTTTTCCTTCCCTATTCTCTTGTTCTATTTGCCCGTCCTTATGCCACGACCATACTGTCTTAATCACTGTAACTTTACAATAGCTCTCAATATCTGATCATTCCAGCTTTGTTTTTCTCCAAGATTGTCCTTGCTATGATTGGTTCTTAGCATTTTTGTTTGTTTTAGAATTTGCCAGTTTCAAAAAAAAAACTCCTCATGATTTTAACTTTATTCAGTTTTTAAAATGGCTTATTTATTTCATTCATGATAGAGAATGCATGTGTGTTCATGCGAGAGAGAGAGCGAGCGAGAAAGGCAGCCGTGATAGGGTCTCACCATGCCACGCACCCCCAGCCCTCCACCTCATCAGGATCTGAGGCACACATGCATGTCCCGTGTGCTCGGGGTTGACCAGGCTGCGATGTGAACCCGCGGTTGGCCATGTGGCTTCCAGGAACTGCAGTTTGATACGCTACTGACTGCACCACGAAGACGGGGCCAAATTTGATTTGATTCTCAAAGAGGGGTTCTCTTTCTTTGACCTGTTCTTTTAGGTGCAACAACTGTTGAATCTCTTTGCATACTGTTTCCTACAGTGGAGACTCATGAAAGTTCACGTGGTTTTCAAATATTTTGTTTTGAACCATGTTTCATTAAAGGACAATTATCATAGATAAGAGAGATCATTCAAGTAAAGCCCACTGACCCATATTAATCTTGACCTTAACTTTCCTCACTCCAAGTCCAGTCGTTTCATATACAGGATAGTCAAGGCAAATAATAGTGACTGAGAAGACAGAGGAGTCAGGCCTCATGAAAATTGCTAAAATCAGACAGCTTTGCAATTCAAATCGATACGTTTTGCTTTCCTTCATTTCTATTGTTTTTTATTTTTTTAAAGAGAGATTTTTGCCATAGGGCATATGTGCTCACCAGAGAGACAGTGAGACAGAAAGAGAAATCATCTCCCCAGGGCAGAGGGTCACACCTCAATCCCTTCTCCTCCATTCTCCTCTTGGGATTTTGGGCACATACACACACATGCCCCAGGCATGAGTTTCAAGTCACCGGGTCTGGGACTCAAACTGCAGTCAATTTTGTGCGAGTCCAGCAATATAACATTACGCCATCTGCTGGTCCCCATTTAAATTCTTTTTTTTTTTTTTTTTTTTTTTTTTTTTTTTTTTTTTTTTTTGAGTGATTTTTGCCATAGGGCATGAGTACTTACCATAAAGACAGAGACAAATAGCTAGGAATCACCTCCCGGGGAGGACGGCCATGGTGCAATCCTTTCTCTTCCATTCTCCTCTTGGGATTTTGGGCATGCATGCACATGCGCCTGGAGTGAGTTTCAAGCCATCGGGTCTGGGACTCAAACTTCGGTTGACCACGTGTAAATCCAGCACTTTTATCACTACGCCACCTGCTGGCCCACATTTTGATTCTTTACCCTGTGTTGAAAGGTTACAGAAGTGGAGCCATGTTTCAGTATTATCAATTATTGGGGAAGTTATGGCTTTTGTTGTGTTCTTGGAAGATCAGGCCCTTGTGCTCCAGCACGCTGCTGTATGATCCTGGCCTGCAAATCTTCTTCTGTCTTTCCTGTTAATTTCAACATTGCACTGGATGCTCCTGTGTTTGCTCTGTGTCACTTCGATGTTGTCTCTGAGTGACAATGAGTGTCCAAACACCCCCCCCCCCTTTTTTTTTTTGGAGAGGTTTTTGCTATAGGGCGCGTGTACTCGCCAGAAAGACAGAGAGAGACAGAGAGACAGAAATTGAGAAATCACCCTCCGGGGGGATGGCCACACTGCAATCCCTTTTCCTCCATTCTCCTCTTGGGATCTTGGGCACGCACACACACATGCCCGGCGTGAGTTTAAGCCACCGGGTCCGGGACTCGAACCACGATCGACTATGTGGGAGTCCAGCAACATAGCCATTACGCTAACTGCTGGTCCCGACCCCCCTCCCTTTTTTTCATGAGATTGCTATAGTGTCCAAAAATCAAAAAGTCCCACAGTATGCTTGCAAAACGGCTGACAATACTGTCAAACCCATGAACATTTTCTTCAGGTGAAGGAATAAGGAAAATAAATCTTTGTGATCAGACTTCCCTGTCCATTGGACTGAGAATTACATGCCAGCCACACTTAAAATCTTGTATAGTATTAATACTAATCAGTGTTTATTAACACCCAGACGTGTTCACAACTGTTGGAGCAGCTGAGAGCCTGTAAGTTAAATTGATTTCAGTCCTCAGATACCTATTAACGGCACTGCTTCCCATTTCTGTAATGAAATACAGTTGTTTGGGGTGTTTATGAAAGGACATCTATTTGATTTATAAGTGACCTTGACGAGGAAGCCTCTGAGTGTTAGAATGCAGATGATCACACCCCCTCAGCTGTGCATCCCCACGTCCAAACTGTAGGAAAGTATGGAAGCACAGCAAACAGCGGGCTGGGGTCTCAGTCCAGAGTGGACGCTCGAGGGGAGACAGCGTTCACACATGCTCTGAACCAGACCAGCCACGAGCCCAGAGAGGGACTGCGATGACAGCCTACGGAAACCCCAGGAGCTCTTCTGAATTCGAAAGACGACAAATCAGGCTTAAACGCTGGCAAGCTGTTCTCAGGCTCCTTGTTGTGATTTGAGATGCTCAGTAGAAGCAACCTTCAGCGTAGTAGTGGGAAGAAAATACCCCTCCCTGCATTTCTGCGCCACGCGGGGCTTCGAGTTGGTTCAGAGATTTGCGGAAGTCAGCCTGTTGCAGACTCCAAGATCGTGACCCTGTTTTGCTTCTGAAGAAATGTGCACAGAGGGCTTAGAGGAATGGACAGACTGCTCCTCTGCCTCCACGACATTTCTGTCAGGGTACATTCATTTGCCAAGCTTTTCTGTTTTGCTCATGGTGGAGTGCAAGTTCATTGGCCAGAATACCAATAGCCCCAAGTACTCCTTTTCTTTCTTTCTTTTTTTGGAAAAGTTTTTACTATAGGGCACGTGCGCTCGCCAGAAAGACAGAGAAGGTGAGAAATCACCCCCCAGGGAGGATGGCCATGCCGCAATTCCTTCTCCTCCATTCTCCTCTCGGGATCTTGGACACGCACGCACATGAGCCCGGCATGAGTTTAAGCCGCTGGATCCGGGACTCGAACTGCAGTCAACTACATGGGAGTCCAGCGACATAGCCATTACGCCAACTGCTGGTCCCACAAGTACACCTTTTCTCAAGGAAGGGTAAAGAGGAGAAATACTCTGAGAGATTTCTATCCCAACCCAAAACCACTCATGGATTATCAAATTTGCTTTCTGATTTTTAACTTAGAGTTACATTAATTTTAAATTAATTAATTAAAGTTTTGCCATAGGGTACCTACACTTGCCAGAGTGGAGGGGGGAGTGAGAAATTGCCCTCCAGGGGGACAGTCATATCTAAATCCCTTCTCCTAAAGTGTCCTCTCAGGATTCTGGGCATGCTCACACATGAGTCCAGCCATTTTTCAAGCCACCAGGACCAGGACTCCAACCACATAGCCCTGTGGGAGCCAGCCGCCCTAACCACCACGCCACCAGCTAGCCACACTGATTTTATTTTAAGTGGTGTGGCAGGCCCAATGTTGTACAGTTTGAGGCTCCATCACAATGTCCTTTATATAGGTACTGCGAAACATGTTTGTAGTAGGGCATATCTTGTTTTCCAGCGGGACTCTGCACCAGACTCTGTGTAAAAGTGTGAAAGGAAACTGTATATGAGAACGGCTCCCACTGGACTCCTCGGTACAAGGCAGTCTGGGTGGCGGCGTGCCGAGTGTAGCCGTCTTCACAGGCGAGAATGCTTCGCTTCCACAGACCTTAATTTCTTTTTTAGGGAGTTTCATGGGAAGAAGGCAGACGAATGACCAGGAATTAAGTAGGAAATTCAAACGTTTACAAGTCATGTTGAGAATAAGATAGACAATAGAAAACATAGCAGGAAATGACAGATAAGACAATACATGAGAGTGGCCAGCAGGTGGCATACTAGCTAAGGCACTGAACTCCTGCATGGTCGACTGTGGTTCGAATCCTGCAGGTTTGAAAGTCACCTTGGGCTTGTCTGCTGTTTAGAGCATGTAGTCTAGGGGAATATTATGCCTCTGGGAGCAAGTTACTCATAAGTCAAGTAACACATTTCTCTTCTGTGTATCCACTTCTAAAGCCCAAAAATCCCAAGAGGAGAATAGAGGAAAAGAGACTGCAGTCTGGCCATCATCCTTGGGGGTTGATTTCTCACTTTCCCTCTCACTGTCTCTCTCTGTCTCTCCAGCAAGTGCATATGCCCTTTGGAGAAAACAAACAAACCGCCTTAAAAAAGAAAATACGTAAGACAGAGAAGTACAACAGTTTATGTGGATCAGTTAGGGGCCCAGTAGGGTTATCCTCTAGGAAAGGAAAAAGGCAAAATGCTTTCTCTGGGGGTAGGAGGAAAGAATGAAGTTATTAGTTGTTAGGACTGGGAAGAGTTGACCTAAAATAATATGTTAACATTAAGAAGAAACCTAGTAGATTTCATAGATATTATCTATGAGTTTTCAGTCCAGGTATTAGCCACTCCACCACCTACCTTACATATACTATACATCTGAAAAATGAGCATTCCTGGGACCAGCAGTTGGCGTAATGGCTATGTCGCTGGACTCCCATGTGGTCAACCTCAATTCGAGTCCTGGATCCGGTGGCTTAAAGTCACACCAGGCATATTTGCGTGTGTGCCCAAGATCCCGAGAGGAGAATGGAGGAGATGGGATTGGGGCATGGCCATCCTCCCCCCGGGGAGGTGATTTCTCACTTTTTGTCTCTGTCTCTCTGTCTTTCTGGCAAGCACACATACCCTACAGCAAAAACCTCTCAAAAAAAAAAAAAATGAGCATTCCTAATGCGGATGAGGTTTATAGGTGCTTCAAGGCTATTCATGGTAGTCTGCTTCACTTCACGGTTCTGCCTCCCTCTTACCTGGATCTCTGCTTCGACCACACTCGAACCTCATGGCTCTGTACCTTCAACCTCAGCCATACCCATGACACCTGCACCTTGGTTTCCCCACAAGCTCCTGCAGAGTGTCAGCTGGCGTGGATTGTCCCTGGGTCCTCTCAGTCAAACCCTCACACCCACACCAGCGATTCGAGCAGTGGCAGAGCCTGCCAACCCCCCCTTCACTTCCCACGTGAGACCCTCAAGCCACCACGATATCCAAAACCGTGATCTTCTCCTTCTGGTGTACACCAGCTAGCACAGGGACACACAGAACTCCTTCTGATCTGTGTGGTCGTGCATCTTCCTGTCTGCTGTGTTCTTGGTATTTGGTTTTTGTGAAGGATAAATCTTTCAATGAAGAGAAGAACTTTATGAGTTCCCCTGGGCTAGCTCCTTGATATTTGCTAGAGGAATAGGATCACAGTTTTCCTAGCTTACTGTTGTGCTCTATTAGAAATTCTTTTGCTCGTGCAAATAGGAAAAGAAAGGGAAGAGAGGGCTGTAGAAGTGGAAATACAGAAATTTTAATACTTGACTTATGAGTAATTTGCTCCCAAAGGCATAATATTTCCATATAGTACATACTCTAAACAGCAGGCAGGCCCAAGGTGAAAGAGATTTACTGAAATCTACTTTCTTCAAATCATATACCCAAAATTGAAATTTGTAATGAAAAGAGCAAGGGTCAGATAGGTCAAATTCTAATTCACTCACTGTGTAAAAACTTGAGTAATTTAAATATTAAAAGTCTCAAATCCTTACCCATAAAAATGAAAATATAATTCCTGTGTAACAGGGTTTTCCAGGACTCCATGAGACAAGGTATATGAAAATCCCTTACACTGAGGCCTGGTCCCCAACAGACGCCTGGTAAATATTTATTTCCCTCTGGCCAACATCTCTGACAATGTCAAAGGAGGACGAGAACGCACTGGAATTGATGGCTCCCCTTCTTGTTAGCACACTAGAAGGGCCCCGTTGCGTATTCCCCGACTCGCCCTCTGCCAGGTGTCTTAAACAACGAGCCCTCTTTCCTTTAATTACGAGGCTATTATAATTCAGGTGTTTCATAAACTGAAGTGGTCTTTAAACTGCATCTACCGAAAGGAATAGATGTTAATCACATGTTCTGGGGGCTGGCAGGTGACGTGGCAGTTAAGGACACTGGACTCCCACATGACTCACTATGGTTCGAGTCTCCGACCTGGCGGCTTGCTTTCTCACTTTCTCTCTCTGTCCCTCTCTGGTCAAATTAAAATAATTAAATAAATAAATAAAGTTAAATAAAAATAATTATTAAAAAATAAAGAACCTGTTCTAAATTTGCCTGAAACCCAGTATCAAACAGAAAGGCAGGAATCCCAGGGGGTGCCCTGTTGGAATAAGGGTGAGGCCAGCTGCCATGCCACCGAGCTCTGTGGTCTTTCTGTCCTCAGGGCTCTCCGAGCCTCTGTGCCTTAGCCTGGCAGAGCAGCTTACAGTGGCCGAGGTACTCCTCTGTGACAGCAAGTCACCTCCCAGCTTCCGCCTCTGGCCTGGACGCCGAGCGTGGGACGTCGGACTTCCCAGACGCAGTCTGCTCTCTGGTTGCTGGTGACAGTGAAGCTTTGACAGCCTGAAGGAACTCGTGTGGGGAGGGAGCCGCAGCCCCGGCTGTCCTCTGCTGCGATGGTGGGACAGGCTTCCCGCTCCGTAATGACGCGCCACAGCTGCTGAGGAACATCTCGGCTCAGCGACGCTGCGTCGGAAATGGAGAAACAGCCTCCGCAGTCGTTTGTACGGTCATTTGTATGATTGAATTTCCCATTTTGAAGGAAGCAGATGACATTTTTGATCTAAAAACAATTTAGCTTGCGTTCTTTGGGGAGGAGGGGCTGGATCTACCAGCAGAATACAAAACAGGTTAGGGAGAGAGGGAGGGAAAGGAAACCAACCGAAGTGCCAAGGTGAGGAATTTCACCCACCTATTCCTGCGGACATGACACAGCAACTCTTCCTCCACTTGAATCCTTACTCCCTCCAGTTGGCCCCCTCTGTGTTCATAGAGAGAAAGACGGGTACAGTCACAGCTTTAATTCGAGCAGCATGGGGACATTTGGGCAGCATGGGGAACAGGGTAGCTGCCTGGGTGAGAAGCAAGAGCTGTTCCTAGACGCCCTGGTGCCCTGTTTACCCCGGCGGCCTGGAGGACTGAGCCTGGCTGTCCACCAACCCAGCTCACAGCTGTCTCCAAACCGCTGGCAGATGGTGTAGTCTTCACTGTTGTCAGGACTGAGGTGGTATCAGATTGCATTCTGCTTGGTTGTGACATTTAAATCAGAAAGGGTGTTGTGATGGAAAAAGGCTGTGTTTTAAACATAGGTCTACTGGGGCCCAGCAGGTGGCGTGGTGGTTGGAAGCACTGGATTCCCACATGGCTGACCATTGAGTCCTGGACCTTGCGGCTTGCTTTCTCACTTTCCCTCTCTCAATCTCTCTCTGTCTCTATCTGGTCGAATTAAAAAAATAAAAAATAAATTTAAAAAGATAAAGGAATTAAATAAATAATAAATTTTTTTTTTAAAAAAATAGGTACATGGAAGTTTCCAAAGGACGGTGCTTTGAGGCTAGAATTATAAACTTGACCCACTGAAGCTAATGTTTGCTGTAACTTCTGAGATATTTATGATGTCTTTCCCACATTTCCCTCTCCTGTTATTTTTCTTAGGGGATTTTCCAGAACACTTTTTAAGGAGGGAGCATTTTCCCCTGCCCTCCCCCGACCTCCATCTGTACACGCCTGTACATTTCTCAGTTGCAGAGAAACAGAGAGACATAGAGACAGGAAGCAAGAAATCACTCTCCAGGGGTATGGCCATGCTGCAATTCCTTCTCCTCCATTCTCCTCTGGGGAGTTTTGGTGAAACACACGGCTGGTGTGTTTCAAGCCACTGGATCTAGGAGTCAAACTGTGGTCAGCCATGTGGGAGTTCAGTGATATAACCATTACACATCTGCTGGTCCTGGGTCGAATGACTTTTTAAACTACATGATCTCAGATCAAGAGTTAGAAAATAAATCTGAGTGTGTGTGTTAGCAATGCATTAATATTCTAACAATCACAAGACCATTATCGAGGCCAGTTCTGGACAGATCTAGCCACCGAATGGTACTGGAAATCTGCTTTTGGTGTTGGGCTATAGTTGCTGGCTTGTGATTTGGACCTTGCCCTCTCTGCTTTCAACTGAGGAATTGGTGATTTCCCATGGGCCGAGCCTCAGGAATGTAGTTCTCACACCACCTCTGCTTCCAGCTTCCCAGTATAAAGCTTACATTTCCAACCCTTTCAAACCTCTTCTACAATTGCTCACGGCAACCATAGGATAATCTCTTTCAGTCTTCTTAACTAAAGCAGAAATTTCAATGGCTACTCAAAATTCTTGGTTACTGTAGTTCCAGCTCTCTAAAGAGGGAGTGGATTAGCTCACAGAACTCCTTGGACAAGCTGCGATCTGACCCTGCAGATGTTGGATACAAGACTCAAAAAGCAAACAAGCCAGTCTCTCTCTGTCTCTCTCCCTGTTTCTTCTCTTCTTCTTTCCGTACTTTAACTTCAGTCTTCCAAACCAGCTTCCTTTACAAGATTCTAATAACAGTCAGATTTAAGCTTATATCCTGACAACTTCCTGTCCCCAAATGAAAAAGCTGTACTGCCAGCTCCAGTTAGAAAACACCTAACAAAGGACTCTGGTTGGCTTCCCCTAGATCATTAACCCTGTAGCACAGACACCGTGGCCAGGTGCAAAGAGGTATGAGATTTGGCCCACTTGGACGGATGCCCACTGCCTCTGATAGGGGAAGAAGATTAGCCTTCTTCAAGAGCCACATCATAGGAATGAGTGAGGAAAACCCCCCCAAGGAAGTGACTGGGTACTGTTTCAGATAGACTCAGCAATGCCCATCTAAAGGCAGCAAGGCCAACGAAGGAGCAATCTGTTCAGCAGGGAGGTGGGCATGCAGGATAATAGCATCAGTGACTCACATGCAATAGAGAGTCAGCAAGTGCTGCTGAATAAATAATGTAGCTTTAAAAATGGTTCTTACTCAGTTTTCTTGGTCTGGAGATGTAACCCCTGCCTCACCTCTATTCTTAGTTTTGGGGCCATTTT
Source organism: Tupaia tana (assembly GCA_026018925.1). NCBI lineage: Eukaryota > Metazoa > Chordata > Mammalia > Scandentia > Tupaiidae > Tupaia > Tupaia tana. The sequence continues at coordinate 96,771,026 of JAKSZU010000006.1, forward strand.
GACTAATTTCTGAAGAAATCTTGATGGCTCTTTCAAAAGTAAAGCTACTAGTAAGTTGGGCCATTTACTACTCTCATTACTTTTGCTACTTGCAATATTTTTCTTTTGCAATCTTTGCTATTCCTCAACCTCAACTCCTGACTCACCTTTGAGCTTAGCGGTTTCCACAGGTAGAATCATGAAGGCTTTCCTAGTAGAAGTATCCATTGGCTAAAAGCAAGATTTACTCATGTTATTTATGCACCAACAACAAAGATGCAGTTATACATGCAATCTACATTTAGACAGCTGGTCTACCCTTCGCATAGAGTTGCTTTAATTTATCCCTGATGTGTTGTTGGTGACAACAGCCAAAAATTTACTTCCTAAGTGCTATTTTTTTTTTTTTTTTTTTTTGGGAGAGGCTCTTGCTATAGGGCGCATGCGCTCGCCAGACAGACAGAGAGAGACAGAGAGATAGAAAGTGAGAAATCACCCCCCAGGGGGGATGGCCACACCGCAATCCCTTCTCTTCCATTCTCCTCTCAGGATCTTGGGCACACACGCACACGTGTCTGGCATGAGTTTAAGCCACCGGGTCCGGGACTCGAACCCCAGTCGACTATGTGGGAGTCCAGCGACATAGACATTACGCTAACTGCTGGTCCCCTAAGTGCTATTTTTAACCAGTAATAAGTACAAAAAGTCCTGAAGACAGGTTTTTTGAGGGGTTTCCTATTGAGTCTTCTTGCCCATTAGCTGCCTTGTTACAGTTGAGCTTGTGGAACACAGACAAGAGTTCCTTGAGAGTGACCGTCAGTTGACTACAAATAACCAGGAAACAAATGTTCGCTGGACACCCAACTTGTCAACAACTGTGACAGAGAAGACACAGAAGTGGGTAATTCTCCCTTCTTTTTGGTACAAATGCAGAGAAATGGAATGATTTCTCTATGGTTGAGAAAAAAGCAAAATATATTCTTTTTAAAAACAAAGCAGTAAGATCATGTATCACTTTGGGAGAAAAGTAGAGTCAGAATCACACCATCTTGCAGCATAACGACAAATAAGAAATTCAGATAATTTCAAATGGGAACACATGGTACACTGCATTACTGCCATGAATCTTGCTGTCTGAGACAGACACAAGAATCTAAAATATTGATTCTGGCAACACTTGTATGATTTTCCATTACAGCAAAGTTCCTGAAGTGGAAACGTGGACTGCCATTTTGCAAAAAGGATAATCTCAAAAACATGGCCATCTTGAGAACGGGGATATGTAGACATTGGACTCTTTATTTCTTGTCTATTACTGCTAGATTCCTAAATTCACAAAAGCAAAACAAAATACTTGCTTAGCGTTTACTGAGATGGAAAAAAATAAGAATCTCCTATCTGGTATGTCAAATTAGTCATTGAGAAAAATGCAAATTAAAACAGCTTGGTGGAAATTTTGCTTTTCTCTAAATACACATATATATAGCAAGTTTAAAAAGAAATGTCGTAAAGGATAAAAAGAAGCTTATAATATTAAGAACAGCTGACGTGACTTGTCCAAAAATAGCTATGGAAAATTTGTGTGCTGAGTTTCATAGTGCATCACATTATGAAATGTCTTAACTCCTTATTTTAATTAAATAATGAGCATATATGACTTATTTTAAACACTAAATTTTTACTACTTGTGATTTTTTAAAATAAAACATTTCATGAAAAAAATATAAAAATTAAAAATCAGGATAATTTTAAGCATCAAACTGAATAAAATATTTATTTATGAAACAGAGAATATTCCGTTCAAAGGAAATCATATTTTAAATGCATATGTACTATATTTCTCCTACTATCAGAGACAGGTACAGGTCCTACGATCCATGGCTAGAGGATGATATAAATGAGTACTGGCATTTCCTCAGATAGCTCACAATCATCAAAAAAACCCAACAATTATAGATAGAGATTTTTAAAAAAAATAAGGAGGACCAGCAGTCAGAGTAATGGCTATGTCGCTGGACTCCCACGTAGTCGACCGCGGTTCGTGTCCCGGACCCGGTGGCTTAAAACTCACGCCGGGTGCGTGTGCGTGCGTGCCCATGATCCCGAGAGGAGAATGGAGGAGAAGGGATTGCGGCGTGCCATCCCCCCTGGGGGGTGATTTCTCGCTTTCTGTCTCTCTGTCTCTCTCTGTCTGTCTGGCGAGCGTACACGCCTATAGCAAAAACTCTCTCCCTCAAAAAATAATAATAATAAGTGAGTGACTTCGAACTGACAATAATCGTTGAGATATGATGAATGTGACCAAAGGCAGAGCTGTAACAGAAAGGTGATAGAAGAAACAGTAATGCCAGCTGTGTAGGTGCTTCCAAAGTAGGGCCCACCCCTCATGGGTGTATGCAGAGAAATTGTGAGTTGATTTCACAAAACGTTCACCCTAGAAGAGACCTTTGATGAGCCCCCACCCCCCATCGACAGACCAAGTGGGCTGGGAGATGAACTCAGGGTCACAAGCATCTTTCCCATGTTTTCTGGCTGGAGAGCACGCACATGTGAGAGCCCCTCTAACCCTTCTAGCCACCGGACACCTGTGTTCTTTGAGGGCCTTGTCCCTGGAAAAGAAGCACAGCTTTAGTTCTGTTTTTCAGATTTTCATTTTCTGTCTTTAGTTTCAAATCTGTAATATAGAAAAAATATGCTTGAGGAGGCCTAAAATAACAGACTTTTTCATGTGACTTTCAGTTTGGATCTGCCCACGGACCACCTGGTGAATTTACAATCCTAGAATGTTTGCATTTAAAAGGCCTTAGAGAGCATGGAGAAGCATATCCCCGCTCAGAATGGGCAAAGCTGTCTTTATGGGCCATGCCACGTGCCAGAGGCCCGGGGATGGTAAGTGACCGCAGACCAGGGTTTGCATCCAGCTCTCCTGCCTCCCATGCTAGTGCCACTTCTGTCCCTGCTTCCTTTCCTGCTCTATATTTCTTCCATAGGGAGAGAGAGAGGAGAGAGGGGGGAAATCTGAAGGTTTCATATTGACCTATAGAAATACTTGATTTTGGGGACCAGCAATTGGCGTAATGGCTATGTCACTGGACTCTCATGTAGTCAACCGCGGTTCGAGTGCTGAATCTAGTGGCTTAAACTCACACAGGGCGCGTGTGCGTGCGTGCCCAAGATCCCAAGAGGACAATGGAGGAGAAGGGATTGCAGCATGGCCATCCCCCCTGAGGGGGGATTTCTTACTTTCTGTCTCTCTGTCTCTCTCTGTCTTTCCGGTGAGCACATCTGCCCTATAGCAAAAACCTCTCCCAAAAAAGAAATACTTGATTTTGCTAATATATGATACCTTTAATTGTCTGATACTTTCGCCAGCGATCAGCAGCATCTTGGGAAATCATCACTCATGTGGGTAAATTGCTAGTCCTGCCCTCTCACTTATAAATAATCATTATGCATGAACTGTCTGGGAAAGTACACTGTGAGAACCACCCATGAAAAGTAGTTCTTTTATTCGGGCATTCGGGCAACCAGCAAATGTGTATTAAGAACATACTCACTGACAGAACTGCTAAGTATGGGGAGAAAAAAGACCAACATGAGTCCTTCTTGTGAGGGGCGTGTAGTCCAGTGGGAAAAGAAACATACGCCAGAATGTAAGTACCCTCTCGTGTTAGGGCTGCTGCCACAGCTACCATCCGATGTGCAGCAACACAGCACAGCGGGCACACAAGTGGACACTTCGCTTACAATACGATGCCATCGGTAGGGTGAGAGTGGGATGGGTAACTCACTTCTGGGACTTACTGCAAATCACTCAATGTCGCTGCGCCTCCATGTCCTTATTTTTAAACTAGAGAGAAAGATAGTTCTTGTGACATAGTATATTAGGAAAATAGAGATGTAACGTGTAGCATTACTGGCATATAGGAATAGCTCAACAAATGTTAGCTATTGTGATTATTGTTATATTATTTCCACAGTAGAAGCACAGAAGAGGCAGAGTGTTCGTTTGACTTGTATCTACAGGTGCTTTATGCAAAGACTCTGTTCTGAGACTTGAAAATAAGTTAATTTAACTTTAATTAGTTAAAAATAATTACATTTCTACCAGGTAACTGTGAGGAGAAATAGAATCTAGGCAAGAGGAGCTTCACGAGTAGGGTCTAGAAACAGGACTCGGCCTGACACTCTGAAGAGTCTTCCAGTCAATCAGAGTGGCAGGTATTCAAGAGGCAGGTATGGACAGGAGACCAGAGCGCTACAAGGAGGACCAGGCACTACCCTACCCTCCGTGCCCTGGGGCCGCTGCTCTTATGCCTTGACTGGAGGCTTCTCTTTTGGGAATGAATGGCCTAAAACTAGATGACCTTCATTGCTCTTTCCAGCTCTGACATTCTACCATTTAGCTTAGTATGTAACGTGGTGAAGCCAAGCTTAGTTCACATCTGGGCAAAACCAGTAGGTAAGAGTGGAGAGCTGCAGGAAAGATGCCAGAGTTTCGTGGGAGTCTGAGCGGGGAGCTAGGGGAGAATGAGGCCAGCGTGGTGCAGGCTCCTGAGCAGACACCAAATCCAAGTATTACCCACTAACACGCGTCCTAAGCTGACCTGACGGCGCGGGATCGCCATGACTCCTCTATAGAGCACTGCTGTTCAACTTGTGAAGTTCCTCAGTTGCTACTAGGATAAGTTCAGTAATCTCTGCCATGGTCACTGTGTGATTTCTCAGTCAATAGACGCTCTCACAGAGTAGGAAGCAGGACACATTTTTAACTTGTTAAAGGTGTTTAAGTATGGGCCCACTCTGTGACCTGGTGGTTAAGGTAGCTGGATTCCATATGGCCAGCAGTGCAGTTCAAGCCCCAAACACACTGGGAGTGTGTGCTCATGTGCTCAAAATCCTTATAGAGGGAGAAATGGAAGAGAAGGGATTGTAGTGTGACCATTCCTCATGGGGATGTTTTCTCCTCTCTCTGTCTCTCTCTCTTTTTTAAGCACATGTACCCTCTAGCAAGTACAGTTAAAAAAAACAAAAGGTTTTAAGTGTAAAAATTCTGAGAATCACTAAATTAGATACTTCTTGATTGCTAAAAATTAACCTATGAAACCCAAATAAATAAATACAGTATAATGAATCCAAAGCAGATAAAGATGACACTAAGGGAAAATAAAATATGACCGAAATGGAGAAATATGCCCTGAAGAATGAAAGGATTTCTAGATCAAGAGTCTTGTACTAAAATGCCAGTAAATTAGGGAGGACTGGGGGCTTATAGCACCCTGCTGTGAGTCAGATGATGTATAGAAGCCCTCTCTAAGGTGATTTAGATAAGTTATATATATAGAGAGAGACAGATGTGTGTGTGTGTGTGTGTGTGTGTGTGTGTGTGTGTAGGTGTGTGGATATATCTGTATGTGCGTGTGTAGATGTATCCTCTTTGAAGATAGGATTCCTTCAGTGTAGTAGCTGTTCCAGGAACAGTGCAGGTCGTAGAATCTCAAATAGTCTTCTATCCTAATCCAGAGGCATTAACCACCCCACCTCCTTTTATTAGGCACATCCCAGAATATTTACACAGATGATGCTCTGAAATGTTCAGGTTCAGACATGCGAGATGGTAGTGGGGATTAGAGACAGGAAGGGGAAGACATTGTGAGACACTCATTTATAGCTGTAATTGGGACTGCAATCACGTACATTCTTCAGGTTGTCCACAGAGTTCAAACCGTGACTTGAAACGTGGCTGATGTTAACTGGGGGCCTTGCCTACTCCCACTCTCCAATACTCTTTTCACAAGAAGCAAGAGCTCCTCTTTCTTCTGGCCTTCAGTGCTCAGCGACCACTGACAACAACAAGCTCCTCTTCATCCCTGCCTCCCACCTGCCCGCGCTTTCCACAAGGAGGGGTTTGTTGTATTGGGGCAATGCCTGACTAGAAAAAAGAATCAGCCTAGTTCCATGTGACTTCAGAGGATGGAACCAATGGCCACCCGAGCAGGCTGGAGTCAGCATGGCTGCTCGTTGGATGGTCACTTCTAAGTCTCCATAGTGAATGGAAGTCCGGGTGGCCAATGTGCATTAACACTGACAAGAACATGGGCCTCTGGCTATTTTAAGCTTCCTTCCAATTCTATGAGTTAGTGATGTCTTTTGTTCATTTAAATCAGTTAAACACTCAACAAAACCTAAGAATTTCACAAAAATATTTTAAAAACAAGGCTATTATTGAGACATTCATGTTACATTTATCCCCTATTTTTTTTTGCATAAAGACATGAAAAAGTATAGGTGACTCAGAAAGGAACAAGATCCTCAGATAGCATGTGGTCAGAAGGATGCTGGGAGTTGGGTATGTGCCTCATCTTTGTTGGAAGCTCATAAAGACAAACATGGTTTTGCAGATATTCTTCAGCGATGAAAATGAAAAAGATCAGGTGCCTTTAGCCACCTGAATGATACATTCCTGAATATGTCACTCTTCTGGACTGATGAGCATGGGAAGTCTGTGGCTTGGTACACTGGAGCAGATTGCTCTGTTTCAATTATACAAGGGTATTATTACCACAGTTTCTTTGTCTACTTTATGAACTCCTCCTAGCAATCTTCATTACTGAAAAGAGAACACAAGTCCATGAATAAGTTATTTTTTTCTCCAACAAACTCAATGTTAGGTCTGTGGCAACTTGAAGATACTTTTCCTCACTTTTTTTTTTTTTTTTGTAAGAGAGATTTTTGCTATAGGGTGCATGTGCTCACAGAGAGACAGAGAGACAGAAAGTGAGAAATCACTCCACCAGGGGGATGGCCATGTTGCAGTCCCTTCTCCACCACTCCTCTCTCTGGATTTTGGGCACACACGCACACGAGGCCAGCATGCATTTCAAGTCTCTGGTCTGGGACTCGAACCGTGGTCCACATCGTGGGAGTCCAACGATGTAACCATTACACCATCTGCTGGTCCCACTTTTCCTACTTCTTATGTAAATAACCCAAGAGTTGTTACTATTATTATTTGGTCTTTTTTTCTTCCTTTCTTAGAGACACCTTCTATTAGTGTCTGGGGGATTAGGGAAGAGTAACTGTTCATGGTCCTGGGTGTATCTAAACCCTTAACCGAAGATTTGGCACACATTGAGGTGTTCATAGCTTTATTTGGTTTCCCACAATATCTCATATACTGAAATACAGATACAAATCCTGCCTGGCTCTTTTTTCATTTTCATTTTATTTTATTTAGGTTTTTGCTATAGGGCACTTGTGCTCACCAGAGAAAGAGAGAAAAAATATGGAGAGAAGGAAAGTGAGAAATCACCCCTGCCCTAGAGGGGAGGACCACATTACAGTCTCTCCTTCTCCATTCTCCTCTCGAGATTTTTGGCATGCACACACACGTGCCCAGCATGAGTTTCGAGCTGTCATGCCTGGGACTCGAACTGCAGAGCTGGCCATGTGGGAGTCCAGTACCGTAACCTCCACAGCCCCTGCTGGCCGCTCTTGCCTGGTTTTAATATTATTTAGATGTTTCAGGGTAACAGGCAGCCAGGACTTGTGAAGTCTATTGTGTTCTGGGCCGTGTACTAGATGAGATGAGAAGACATCAGAGGTGAGACGAAGACAAAGCGGAGCCTCCCACGTGGCCAGCACCACCACAGCCAGTGTCCCAGCACAACGTCGCTGCCAGGCACACCTGCACCGGAGAGTGCCCAGGGCCGGCCCAGGAACAAGGGAGGCGTGGACACGCACAGCTGGCATATATACTTACCAAGGCTTCACACCATCTTTGACTGGTTTTAATAGGGGATCGTATGTGTCAAGAGGTTAAGTAACTTGCCCAAGGTCAAAGCACTAAGAAATGACAGCTACAAGAGTAAAATCTTGCTATAACTTCCGGGTCAGGAGAAGGCCTTATTGTGAGTAAAAGTTTATTGTCCCACTGACTGACTGAGGCATGAAGTTTTGTTGTTACAGTTAAATTAATTTTGTGTCATGGTTTTCCAAATACATTCTTTGAAAACCTGCTGTTCTATAATATTAGTGGTTTTTCGGTGGTTTGGAAAATTTTTATTTTAATTTCATTTCTAAAAAGGCATTCTAATGTGTCATATGACAATACCTCACACACTATAAAAGTTTTTTTTTAAATTCGTATTGGCTAATTTCATAAGTAAGCATTATAAATTGTGACTTACAAAGAAAAATTATGTTCAGAAACAAAACCCCTCTTTTTATTGTCCTACAGGTAGAATTCTGTTACTACCCCTTTTCTATTTCTCGTTTTAGCAATATTTATTGAAAACATTCCTGTTCTTTGACTGTATGCCCCACACTCCTTTGCTCCTGCAACCCACTTTAATCCGAGTTTAATCTCATCCACTCTGACAAGCTGCTTTGCCCTGTGCCACACTCCCCTTTGCCCAGCTGAGTCAGGCCATCCAGACTCAGAGGGCTCTGTCCACTCTCGCCTGTTGGCCTCTCAGAAACACTCCACATAGATAGCACGCCGTTCTTCCGGTGCTTCTCTCCGGGCCTTCCAGGACACAACACTGGCCCGGCTTCCTCCCGCTGCCCTAACCTCTCTCCCAGCCTTCAGTGCTGGGTCTTCCTCCGCAGTGTGGCCTCGGATTGGACGAGACCTGCACTCTCCCCGTGGCTCCTCCTAGCATCGGCTCCTAGGCCTGGCCCTTAAGTGCTGTCTGTAACACATGCTGAGAACTGAGCCTGGCCTTAGTTCAGCCTCTCATACTTAGCTGTTCACTGGCTTTCTCCAAGACGTCCACAGAGATCTCATACTTAACATGCCCAAAACAATAGGCTTGCTCTTACTGCTCAAACTATTCCTCTCCTACTTGATAAATGACCTCGCGGTCTACCCAGTTGCTTGAACTAACAACACGGGAATAATTCTTGCTTCCTTTTTCTTTACTTTCCACAGTCAGTGCATCAGCAGGTCCTTTGAGTTTTACCTCCAAATATATACGGAATCAGGGTCAGCACCTGGCATGGTGGTTAAGGTGCTGGGTTCCCTCATGGCTGAATACAGTTCGAGCCCTGGACCTGGTGGCTTGAAAATCATGGCGGGTGTGTGTGCACACATGCCCCAAATCCCAGGAGGAGAACGGAAGGGAAGGGATGGCAGAGTGGCCATCTCCCCTCGGGGGGCGGGGTGATTTCTCACTTTTCCTCTGTCTCTCGGAAAGCACATGTGCCCTATGGCAAAAATATAAAAAATAATAATTAAAAAAAGAATAAAAATATATCCTGAATCACTTTGCCTCTCTCCAGCCCTGCTGCTGCCCTTCAGTCCAATAGCAGTCATTTTACCCAGACTGCAGCACCCCCGCCTCTGCCCACTAGATGTCAGTAGCGCTCCCCAGTTGTGACAACCCAGTGTCTCCAGACTTGAGTATTCCTGGGAAATATTCCACAGGGAAAATCCCCCCCCACCCCCACCGTGGAGAATCATTGCCATAGCTAGGACAATTTTCATTAAAAAAAAAAAAGAGAGTTACAATTAGTAATAACAATAGGAGGAGGGGCAAAACAAAAAATAAAATAATAAGAATAATAATAATGTTACTTTCCTCATTTCAACCCTTCAGTGACTCCCCAAGGCTTTCCCCCTGGCTAGGGAAGTTTTGCATGACCTATACCCGCCAGGGTCTGTGACTTAAAGCCCCAGTGGCCTCACTGCTGTTCCTCATATAAACAGAGTTTATTCCCACAAAGTAATCACGCTTGCCGTTCTTTATAGCTGAGGCACGTTCTCTTAACATCTGTGTGGCTTTTTTTTCTTTAAGGTTTTGCCATAAAATGCATGTGCTTACCAGAGAGAGATAGAGACACAGAAAGTGATAACTCACCCCCAAGGGTGATGGCCATGTCACAATCCCTTCTCCTCCATTTTCCTCCGGGGATTTGGGGCACACACACACATGCACCTGGCGTGATTTTCAAGTTGCTGAGTGCAGGACTTGAACTCTGGTCCATCCTGTGCCTTCACCACCACGCTATCTGCTGACTCCCATGGCTATCTTTCTTTTTTTTTTTTTTTTTTTTTTTTTTTTTTTTTTTTTTTTTTGAGAGGTTTTTGCTATAGGGTGCCTGTGCTCGCCAGACAGAAAGAGAGAGACAGAGAGACAGAAAGCGAGAAATCACCCCTCCGGGGGTGGGGGGGGGGATGGCCACGCTGCAATCCCTTCTCCTCCATTCTCCTCTCGGGATCTTGGGCACACATGCACACGCGCCCGGCGTGAGTTTTAAGCCACCGGGTTCAGGACGCAAACCGCGGTCGACTACGTGGGAGTCCAGCGACATAGCCATTACGCTAACTGCTGGTCCCCCATGGCTATCTTTTTTACACATTGGGTCCAGAGGCCCTGCAAGTCCCTTCCCCACTGCTCCACCTCGTGTGCCCCACTTACATCACCACGTCTGTTTTCTTCCCATCTCAGGCTGCCGGCATGGGTCCGCCTCCTGGATACGCCTGCTTGTCTGCCTCTGCCGCCACCGTCCTGTGGGAGGAGTCACCTCACCGGCCTGCAGCCCACTGCGCCCCATCTCCAGGAGCAGTGCCAGCGCATATCGGGCACCTCCGCAGTACTCCGTTTTAAAACTCTTCACGTCTTGGGACCAGCAGTTAGCGTAATGGCTATGTCGCTGAACTCCCCTGTAGCCACCGCGATTCAAGTCCCGGACCCAGTGGCTTTAAAAAACTCACGCCGGGCGGGTGTACGTGCGTGCCCAAGATCCCGAGAGGGGAATGGAGGAGAAGGGATGGCGGCGTGGCCATGCCCCCTGGGGGGTGATTTCTCACTTTCTGTCTTTCTGGCAAGCACACGTGCCCTATAACAAAAACCTCTGAAACAAACAAACAAACTCTTCACATCTTGGGTTACATGCAGAGCTGTTCGGTCTAAAGGTCTGCAGGCATTTTGAACAGAACAGGATCGGTCACACCGAGCTCGGGTACGTCCTCGCCTGGACATCACCCATGGATGGACGGATGTGGAGGAGGCCTGCTTCTAAGGAAACGCTCCGAGTCAGACTGGCTATGGTTGGAGCCAAATGCCGGTAAACAAAGTTGGCGAAGTGAACTGCGTGGACCTCGTCTTTGCAAGTGCCCGGAGCGTGGCGAGGCGCGTCCCGGGGCAGAGCCTCATGAATCTACCTGCCGGGCCAGGGCACCTTCACGGAGCCTTCTGTTGGATGTAAGCTTTGTCAGGGGAGCGAGGTATGGCCTTTTAGTGTCTGTGGATTATGGTAATGCAGCTTAGCTGTATCGATCTGCTCCGTATTCTCCACTCGCTTTGGCTGCCGTCCCAAAAACTCCGAGAGAAGGAGGTGTCCAGATGGTCCTAACACAGGCGTGGGGAGGGATCAAAGCCGCAGCGCGCGGTGTAATTCATAAAATATTAGACATCCAATTCTGACACCTCAGTGAAGCCACAAGCCTAATGGGAAGGCACTTAATGGGCTAAATTAATCCTACCCCTGACAAAAAGTGTTGTGTGTGATAAGGAGAAGTTCCCAGCTGACCAGCAGTTCATGGAGGGACAGAGACGGACAAGGACTTCCTGTGGCTGAGCCCTGGGGCAGCGACCTCGGGGAATGCAGTGAGGGGGTCACAGGGGCAGGCACCGCGTGGGGGCCACCGGGGTGGGAGGTGGAGGGGCCTGGCTGGGAGAGCCAAGGCAGGAATGGTGGATGGGAAGCCCTGGCTGGGAGTCGGCAGGCCCGCCTCAGCCCGAGTTCTGCACTTCCTCGTAACTAACCCGCATGCCTGCCTGCGTGTTCTTGCATTTCCTTATGTTTTCATTATTTTTACCTCTAAAAAGAGAAACATAATGTTCCTTATCTCGTAGGATGGTAGGGTAAATGTGATCATGTGTGTAAAGTACCTGGCCGGAATGGGTACGTGAGTTCCCTCGTCCCTCTCTCGTCCCAGACCCTGTACCGGCTGTAATCAAGGTGCCACGTGCATCAGCTGCCTGACCTTGAGACCAGCGAAGACCTTCAGAGAGCCCACAGTCACTCTCCTGTTCTCAGCAGCTCTTTCTAACTGCCTGTGAGGAAAGATTAGCTCGTGTGAGAGGCTGACATTGAGCTGCCCTCTGTTCCGTAAGGGCGACCTAAGGCTGGGCAGGCGCAGTGGAGGGGCAGGAGGGAGAGCTGGGGGGAGCATCTGTGCCCACTGCCCCAAGTTGCCAGCCCGCAGGAGAAGAGCGCAGACGCACAGACCCCTGCCCTGCCAGGATGATCCTCGTCACAGATGCCACAGACACTTCACAGCCATCGTGATAAAAGCTGAGTCTGCCAGGCCTGGTTCCTAACAGAGGAGGTAAACAATAGCCAACAGATTAAATAATGCAGGACGTTTTACATTCCGGTTTGAGAGTTTAGCAGAAACTGAGAGCGTAATAAATAAAAAGGATTGCAATAGCCTTTAATAAAGCAAGCAGACCAAGAAGGCATTCATTTGCCATGTGAAGGATTTGTTTTCCAGAGCAATCATGCACAAAGGCTTAGCCTACCCTGCAGATGGAAAACCGGCCTGGTCCTACCCAGCCAGCTGAATGAACTCTGCAAACAGGATTTTTAACGTACTTTTTTTCCCAATTAATGTTTTAATATTTTGAACCTTTTCATGAAAATTATAGCTCCAGCTGCTCAAAGTGACTTAAGCGAGTGCTTGATTTACAAATGCACCCAAGCAATGCTAGTGGCCTTTGCAAATTAGATTTTTTAAAATAATTCACATGGTGGCTTTTATATGCATTCAAGTGCTTCCTGTGTGCAGTCTCCCAGCCTCATTCTGAAGGACAGATTTTCAGCACCGGGACTCCTTTCAGCTCCTTTTTCATACTCTCCCTCTTCCCTATTAGCTGACTTCACTACTGTTCTTACCCATCACAATAGTGAGAAGAGGACCCTGGCTGCCAATTACCCAGGCTTCCTCCCAGTTGTCATCCCCTGTCCCTCGTCACCTTGCATCTCTGCCGGTGCCAGAGCCTCTCAAGGTTTTGATCCCTTCCAAACTCTGCCGCCAACCTGTTCTTGAAACACTGCTCTTACCCCATTATTGCCTACTCAAGAAATCCCCATCCTACATTGCCTTTTTTTTTTTTTTTTTTTTTTAAGTTTTGAGATTGGGCTTGTGTGCTTGCTGGAGAGATACAGAAAAGGGAAAGTAAGAACTCACACCCATTCCCAGGGGTGATAGCTACACCACTATCCTTTCTCCTGTACTCTCCTCCTGGGATTTGGGGCACACACACACAAATGCCCTGTATGATTTTCAAGCTGCCAGGTCCGAAACTTGAACCGCACAGTTGGCCATGTGGGAGTCCAGCTCATTATCCACCATGCCACTCTCTGGCTCCTTTTTTCCATATTCTGAACGGATTATTTTTAAAAGTAGTTTTAGGATGACAACATAATCGAACAGAAAGTACAGAGAGTGCACACCCTCCCCACGCACATGCACAGCTCCCCCACCGCTGTGCACTAGCACAGCACGTTTGTTGCAATATATGAACATACATTTGCACATCATTATCACCCAAGGCTTTGTGTCGTACACTCCATGGGTTTCCACAGACACATCCTGTCATGTGTCCACCATGAAGTGCTGTATACAGTAGCCTCACTTTAGCTTTAAGGTCCTCTCTGCTCAGCCTGTTCATCTGTCCTCCCCCACCAAGTCCTGACAACATTGATCTTTTTGCCTCCCTGTAGTTCTGCCTCTTCCATGAAGTCACGTAACTGGAATCGTACAGTGTGTAGTCTTTTCAGCTCGGCTTGTTTCATTTAGAAATATGTATTTAAGTTTCCCTCATGTCTTTTCATGACAGGATAGCTCATTTCTTTTTAGCACTGAATAATATTCCATTTATAGATGTACCATGATGTATTTATCCATTAGCCTACTGAAGGACATCTTGGTTGCTTCCAAGATCTGGCAGTTATTAATAATGAACAGTCAGGTGCAAGTTTTTGCATGGACATAAATTTTAAATTTATTTGGGTAAATCCCAAGAAGCATGATTGCTGGATCGTATGGTAAGAGCATGCTTAGTTTTACAGAAAGCTGCTCAACTGTCTTCCAAAGGGGCTGCTCCGTCTCGCCTCCTCACCAGTGCTGAATGGGGGCTCCTGCTGCTTTGCATCCTTGCCAGCATTTGGCTGCTGCTGTTGTTTTGAACTTTTGCCACTCTAACAGCTTTAAATCTCTCTGAGAGCTCACCTTGTCTCTCTGAATGTGCCTGCACTTTTCTCCAACCAGAGCCTCCTCCTGTTTTCCAGCTGCTGTTCCAGCCGAGCTCCCCCAGCCTCTGCACAGCTCCTTGCCTGTGCCTACCGCACCTGAAAGTCTGCCCCGTCCATGCCCAAACCCCTCTACCCCTCTCTGTGGGTCTTCTGCCTGCACCAGATGTTTTCCCCCTTCCCTCCTGTAAGCCTCTCTCAGGTACGGCTCTGAGCCCTAGAAAGCTTCAAGGGATACTGATGGCTTTGTCCGATCCCGAGATCCTGGTGTTCCTGGGCTTGGAGCTCAGGCTTTAAATGTCCCTCAGGTTCTAAATGTGCTCCCAACATCGGGAACCAAACGCTGAGGCTCACGGTTCTTGCCAGAAAACCAACTGCTGTACCCCAGCAGGACATAACACTGGCATTTTTTTAAAGCTTTCCAAGTGTTTCCAATGTACAGTGAAGGCTGAGAAGCACACACTTTCTGCTTAATGTTTGTTTCACATATATGCTATCTATTAATAGTCTACGTAACTGGAATTCAGGGTAATAAATGGTTTTCCACTTATTTTTTTAATTGCCAGAGGACACAGAGAGAAAGAGAGAACAAAAGAGAGACAGAAGGCACTCGCCAATGGGACATGGTCACGCTCGGACCCCTCTGGCTCCATTTCTACCTCCTGGCATGATTCCATGCACTCACAGGCACCTGGGGGGGTTCAGGCCAACAGGACCCAGATTCTAACTGTGGTGGGCCACATGGGCACCAGCTCCCTACGCACCACAGTGCTGTGGGGCTGGCCCATAGCTTCTGCTCTTTTAGACTGCTGATCCTACCTCACCCAATCCCTAACACACACCGTAACACTGAACACGCAACAGAAGGCTTGTAAGTCAATATCTAAGCACGTCGGTCAGGACTTTCCGGGGGCTTGTTTGATTTCTCTCTGCATAAATTGCTTAGATCCAAGGATTTGAGGCTAGATTATGTATTCAAATCTCAAAAGGGCCACTTACTTTCACTCAGATTAAAGTCCTGCCAACAGCCAAACACTAAATATTTACTCTCTACTAAATGCCCTGCAATTGTGTGCCACCCTTTAGAGCTGGAACCAGCAGAGAGAGTGATGACTTAGTATAACCATCACACCGACGAGGAAGAGAGACATGTCTGTGACAGATGAAGGGAAGGGATACTCACATCTACTCATTTCTAATTTTGTTACTAATTTTCTGCTTTTAGGATTTTGCTGCTTCTTGTTCCATGGTTGTGTTATGATGCCATAAGTACCATTCGTTGAGTTAAAAAAAAGTGGGGGGGGGGGGTAACAATAAAGTAGTCACCCAGACACCAAATGTTACTTGCAGGCCCATTGGAACCAAGCATTTTTTTTGTCCATCTTCAACCTATTCTGAAAGGATTATTTAGTTCTCTAGAACTAGTCTTCATTTCTTTCCTGGACCCAAAGCATATCAGGGAAAATCCACTGATGGTCAGTGACTTAGCAAAATCTCTAGAGGCTCAGTCCTTCCCCAGCAGTGAGGCCACAAGTTAGCACACTAGCCTCGTGGCTAGAGTGATGGAAGCTGGTCTCTCTCAAAATTTCTTCTCAAATGTCCAGCTCGGTGTGATGCTGCTACAATGCCAGAACAGTATGAAGGTACATTGGGTCATAGGAAAAGTCACGATGCATTTTTGCATAGAAAAATATGTTATGACTGTCCCAACAACCAGTATTTTGTGAAAATATACAGCTTTCAAGGATGCAAGCAAGTTAAAGTGAACTTAAGCTCGTCAAAATACAGAAGCCAGGCTTGGGCTCAGAAGTTGACTGAAAGTCTGTATTTATTTCTCCTCCTCCACATTTCTCAGAAATGACAGTAAAGATATCAGAAGAGGGAGAAGTCCATAATAATATTGAGAGCAGGAAACAGCAGCCATCAGCAGACCAGAGATTTCTGACAGAGTTTTAGAAGTCAGTTGTAGATTATACTGATGGGTATGTTAATGTTGAAAGAACTATAGCTATGAACGTGCACGAGAGGGCTGGAGGAGGGGTCAAAGCCAGTGTGGAGAGGCTCCCAAGTAAGTCAGAGGTGTAACAAAGGGATCGAATAGTGGCACAGTGGAAATGCAACGTGCTGCCAGAGAGAGTCGCATGGGAAGGTTCCAAGTTCAAGTCCAGAGACTTCCCTAAGCACATTGGGCACAGGTGTGCCCAAGATCTGACTGAGGCTAAGGGTGGATTGCAGTGTCAGGACCTTGCTGGGGGTGAATAACTCTTTCTGTGTGTTTGTCTTTCTCAGTCATGATAGGAAGAAAGAAATAAAACTTTACCAAAAAAAAAAAAAAAAAAAAAGCAGCAAGAAGAATAAGAGCAGAAATCAAAATGGAAGCTGAAGGAGTTGCTTCAGTTCTTCAGAACCATGTCTCTTAGTTCTGCTCCTTACTTGCACCAGAAGTGATTGCCATTGGTTTTGTCCCTGGAATAAACCATACACCTGCTCTCTAATGAAAGGATGGTGCCAGGCCAGCCCTTGGCATGGTGGTTACATGAGCTGGATCCTACATGACTGACTACACATTCTGAATCCAGGATGCAGCTAGAAAAACATGCTAGGCATCTGTGCATGCATGCCAAAAGCCCCAAAAGATGGAAAGATGTATGAGAGGGATTGCAATGTGACCATGCCCCGTAGGGTGTGCTTCCTTACTCTCTCTCTCTCTCTCTCCACCCTCCTTATTTTCTTGAGCACACTTGCCATCTGTAAAATTTAAAAAAGAAGAAGAAGGAGAAAGAGGAGGATGAGGAAGAAGAAGGTAAAAGGAAAAAGAAGAAGAAGAAAAGAAGAAGAGAAAGAAGAAGAAGAAGAAGAAAAGAAGAGATGGTGCCAGAGTAAAGTCCTGAAACTGTGACACTGAGATGGCTGTGGCTGCGGGAGTCCCACCTACATCTGTCCCCACATACATGGAAACCACGGCGCAGTATCGGGGTTGAGGGGAAGCCCTACACAGAGGCAGAGAAACCTCTGTAGTGATGTTCATTAGTCAGCCTCGTCCTTAATTCGTGATGCTGCATAGACCATTAGGACTCAGTGGTCATGTGAGAGAAACAAATAGGATGAAAAATGACCAAAAGGAATAAACAGCTGAGGAAATGAATGACTTGGGGAAGAGATGGGGAGGAAGGGATAGAGGCAGAAGGAATTTATTAAGAATTCTGATTACTATCAAGCCAATGAGATACTATATCCATAAGACAGGAATAACAGCTATAAAAAGGAATAGTAAAAGGAAAAATTCAAAGTATTATTGCCAAGATTAAATACATGATAAAATAACATGGATTAAAATAAAGGAAGTCTCTTAAAAATAGAGCAAAGACATAAAAGAAAGGAAAACATTAAAATGTTTAAAAGTTAGGAAATGCAGAGAATCTAGCTAAGCACTCTAAAATCTAATAGGCATGCATACTAAGGAAAAACATCGCATGCAAGAAATTATGGAGAAAATTGGAAAAGAACATTTCCTTAATGAAAGACACAAGTCTTCAAATTAAAAGGCTCATTCATTGCAGGGCAGGAAGACTATAGCCACTCAAACATATTGTTGGCATCGTCTCCTAGCGCATTCCATGGACTCTCAATCTCACAGCAATGTATGACACGACTATGTTTTTATTTCATTGTCAAATGGTGTCTATGCTTGCCAGAAAGAGACAGAGAAAGAGAGGGGGAAGTAGAAAGCATCCCCAATGGGGCATGATTATGCCATAATCCCTTCCTCTCCATTTCTCCATCCTGTTGGTATTTGGGGCACCCATACACATGCACTCAGCATGTTTACCAAGCTACTGGGGCCTGGATTGAAACCACGGCCAGTAGGATCTGACTCCCCCATCAGCAGGCCACAGGGTCAGACTGAGATAGGTATGTGAATAAAGAAAAATTTTCATTTTGTCACATCTGAATGATTTTTCAGAACATCAGGGTAAAGAGAAGAGACTATTCTAAACATTTAGAAAGAAAAGATGATCATTCACAAAGTCATATTGGCATCAGACCTCTGAACATTAATGATTGTTATTAAAAGACAATGGACAGAAGCCATTTTAAAGCTGAGGTGTGTCCTGGTGTGTTCAGGGAAGCCATGCTCTAAACCCACCTCCTAGACTCCCAAAATATTCAGGCAAGCACTGCAGAGGAGAGATTTTGTCACAGAATGACCAAAAACAACCACAGAGGTACAAGAAACATGAGAAACCAAGAAAATATCTGTCCTGTAAGGGAAAAGAACAATCCCGCATCATCTACAAACAGTACAGTAGGATTTTTGGAAATATCTGATAAAGACTTCAGAATATTCATATTGGTAAAACTAAACGAGATGCAAGAGCTGAGAGATAATGAACTCCAGAAGATGCAGGAGAAATGAGACAAGTTCCAGGAGGTGTTGAAGTTCTTTCATGATCTGAAAGAGGAAATACACACCATAGAAACGAATCAAATGGAGCTATTAGAGATGAAGGCTGCCCTTAAGGAAATCAAAACGTCCCTCGAAAGTATTAAAAGCAGATTAGTCCATGCAGAAAATCCAATCTCATATATTGAAGGTAAAACTTCTGATCTAGAAAAAAACAACCAAAAAAAAAAAACCTGAGAAAATAACCAAAAAAAAATTTTTAAAAAATGAGAATACTATACGAGAAATACTAGACAGCATTAAGCACACAAACATTCGGATAATTGGTATCCCAGAAGGTGAAGAAAGTAATAAGGACATCGATAATCTATTCCATAAAATCTTGGGAGAAAACTTTCCAAATCGAAAGAGGCATTCAAATATCCAGACCCAAGATATACAAAGGACCCCTAACTGAATCAACCCAAGAAGATCTTTTCCAAGGTACATCATAGCCAGACTGGTCAAATCTACAGACAAAGAAAAGATACTAAAATTGGCAAGAGAGAAATGTCAGGTTACTTACAAAGGTTATCGTATCAGGCTAACCTCAGACCTCTCATCAGAAACAATGTGAGCAAGGAAAGAACGGGGAAATATATTCAAAGTGTTAAGTGAAAAGCAGTTTCAACCAAGAATACTATACCCAGCAAGATTATCTTTCATATGGAAAGAAAGAGTAAAAACATTTTCAGATAAATAAGACTTGAAAGAATTTGCCAGTAGCAGATCTACTCTTCAAGAAATTCTGAAAGGAGTGTTTGACCAGTGAAACTAAAGATACATACAGAAATAAGAGAACAAAAGGCAACCAAGAAAATGACCAATTTAATGCTAGGAGCAAGAAATATCAATAACAGTGTAGAAGGTTAACTCCCAGGATTTAAATGGAAAGATTGGACCACAGCAACACTGCATATTCAACAGAAGAGAGATTGAACAGAAGACTGAACTGGCGAAATAGAATTTTATGACTTTTGAGTAAAATATTATTGATTTTTTTTACTATGCTTTGTTTTCCTAATTTAAACAGTTTACTTTCTTTTCAGTTGTTGATAGGTTTAGCAATATGTCAAAATATTTTTCTTGTTGGTTTCTTTAAAGAGAAACATAAACTTTTCTTCCTTCCTGATCCCTCTGGAATTGGAAAATATTTGGGAATAGTCTTATTTTGTGGAAAAAGGGTTATTTGCTTAAGTTCAATAATGCTTGTTGCATTGATTCAGAAATTGGAAATACTCATTATTGGACAGGGCTTTGACTGGAATGTCATATCTGAAGACTAATTAGAAAACTATGGAACTAAGTTGGATCTCACTTAAGCTAACAGAAGCTCTTAGAAAGATAATCTGGCACCATATATAGTTCTGCCTGGCAAAGAGGATTACAGAAGCTATATGAAAGAATTTATAACATAAAATAACCTGGGCTTTTCCAGCCCAGCATTGTAATCAGTAGAGATTGCAAAAGAGCAACCACACCAGAGAATTATCTTGAGAAAGACTTTGAAGGAAGAAAAAGAGACTAATCTTTGCTAGCAGATGGTATATCACAGAATACACTTGGGCAGGGCTGAATTGAGAAGGTTTATATGTGACTAGTGTGCTGGGCATTTGCTTTTCAACAATTTGAGTAATTGACATGTAAATATTTTCTCAAAAATATTTAAAACCATACTGTTTCTGCTGTTATAGAATCACTAACAAAATTATACAAAATTATAAGAAATATTTTGAAATTTTGAAAGTTGTTTATTAACTTTCAAGAACTATGGAGCATGAGTTAATTTTTTTTTCATATGTAAAGTAAATGTTTGTGGAAAAATGTAAAAATAAATTTTAAAAAAAGACAATGGAGTACCCCTTTAAAGTTCTGAATGGAAATTATTTTAACTTAGAAAATATACAAAAAATTTACTAAAAGAAGAAGTTATAAAGAAAATAAGTTTTTAATGTGTCTGGGCATTGTAGAGCTTAGGAAATGTTACTTCCATAGACTTTCATCAAATATTTGAGGATATACTACAGGAAAAAAAGGAAATAATCCTTTTGTTTGGACAACATGGAATCCTTTGGACAAAAAAGAAATCCTTTTTTATTGGACAACATAGAACCCAATAGAGCACACTAACCCAGGACAATATGAAAATACGAGAAGGATAACCAGGCATCAGTCTAGAAAGCGGTCACACAAAATCAGAGTTGGAGACGAGCAGG
Organism: Tupaia tana; assembly: GCA_026018925.1. Lineage (NCBI taxonomy): Eukaryota > Metazoa > Chordata > Mammalia > Scandentia > Tupaiidae > Tupaia > Tupaia tana. Next base: position 96,791,927 of record JAKSZU010000006.1, read on the forward strand.
CACCAGAAAAGCTCTAAATAAGAAGAATAAAAACTTTCTCCAGTTAATAGAGTGTAATTAAGAAGTCAGAAAGCGTCTGTCTCTCTGTCTTCCTGGTGAGCGCACACGCCCTATAGCAAAAACCTCCCCCCACCCCCAAAAAAAAAGAAGTCAGAAAGCTTAATACCATGATGGAAAAAGTCCTAGTTCTTCAGTGAACTAAATAGTAGAAGGCAATTAGAAACCCCAGGAACAACAGAAAGCTGGCCAGAAAATTGCAGTACCAATGTGAGGCAAACTTAGAAATAGTGTGATTTTAAATCATTGGCAGAGGGTAAGAAAAGAGGACCTGCTTGTCTTTTAAATGATCCCACTATCCTTTGAATGGCACAATCTTAATAACATAATTAAATTAAATTAAATTAAATGACATATATTACATTTTTTTTAAAAGAGATTTTTGCTATAGGGCACATGCGCTCGCCAGAGAAACAGAGAGAGACAGAAAATGAGAAATAACCTCATTTACCCTTGGGGGTCAGCCCATGGCCTGAAGGTTAAGGAATTGGATTCCACAGAGCCTATGGCATGGTTCAAGTCCCAGACTAGCAGCTTGGAAAACAAACCGAGTTCATCTGCATGTGTCCAAAATCTCAAAAGGAGGGTGAGATAGAGAAAAGAGATCCTGATGTGACCATTCTCCATGACAGGGTGCTTCTTCCCTTTTTCCATCTCTTACTCTATGATGAGAACATGCACCCCCAGTGAATTTTAAAAAAAGAAAGAAAGTGAAAAAGAAAAGAAGGAAAAAAGTAAAAGAAAAAAGTGATGCTGACTACGTACATGAAGTGCTTTCATATCCCTAAAGCTTGTGTTTATCTCATTCTACTTCTTTTAGAACGCCTGAAACCAGGCATTTCACAAACAGACACTAATTGGGTGCCGAGTGGCAGCCCACGTTTCCTCAGCTCACTCTGACCTCCTCACGGGGCGTGTCAGCCCTCACCCGCTCTTACCTACAGGTCTGCAATTCCCTGCTCAAACCCGCCACCTCCGGCCTTTGTCTATTTCTCCCTGTTGGACCATGCACACTTTCCTAACTCAGCTGAGAAACAACTTCTTACGGTCCCATGGATCAAATTCAAGGTTCTCGACTCTGCAGTGTGTGACCATGGGGAGAACACATGCTATGCGCAGTTGGACCCGAATTTGAATACCTTCTTCTGTGTCTTAGGAAACAGAACAGCACAGCAGAAAAGCAGAGTAACGAAGAAATCGGACAGGACTCAGAAATGAAATAGGCAGCTTCAAATCCAAGCTCCGTCACGTACTGCTGCTTGCTTCATTTAGCCTGCTCACTTAGCCTTAGTCTCCTCATCTGTAAAACAGGGAGGATGGCAGTACCTGGACTCATGGGCTGTTGCATGAATATCTGAACTAAAGAACGTAAAGCCCTCGGAGTGGAGACTGGTGTAGAGCAGGCAACCGAAGCCTACGAAGACCATAATGACAGGCTGCGGTACTACAAATCTTAGTAACATACTGTTGAGTGAGAAAATAAGCTCCAGAAGACTAAATAAAACATACAACCTTTTAATAAAGTTCAAAAACAATTTTAACTAAAAGAATTTTGTTTAAGTATCATTCATATAATGAATAAGTAAAGTAACAGGATGATAAATCCCAGTGTAGGAAGGCAAGAGCAGGCAATAGAGAGGCCGAAAATGCAAGCATTCTAATTCAGAAACGCACATAAACACCCAAACCCAGGCAAGAATACAGTTCCACAGGTCCAGGCCAAATAGAAGTTTGTGTTTAATGCCCAGCCCATCCTGAAAGCCATTGTCCCAGCCCATCCTGAAGGCCATTGTGCCCACCTCCTTGGGAGGCTGAGCCAGGGGGATTGTGACACAGTGAGGCCTCCTCTTGGAAACAAAACAACACTACAATTTCCACCACGTTTCAGTACTGGTAAGAAAAAAGCATTTCTCAATAGTATTATAAACTGAAAATGGGAAAAAAATATATAAAGTATCTGAAACCGAGCAAGAACCTCCTAATGTATTTTCCTAGGGTTCCTAAATATAAAGTCCATTTACATTGTCATGGCCCAGAGTAAGGAGTAAGTCTTCAGACTTTGGTTATGATAATGACCGACATGGACCATGAGTGAGGGCCATTTGACCTCTAAGACTCTCACTTAGAGGAAAAAAGGTTTTCATTTCAATATGTAAGATGTATTATAGGCTGGAAACTGCTGGTTGTGAGCTCAAAGACTCCAGGCTGAACGGTTCCAGACACCTGAAGAGAAATTTGATAATCTAAGGCCTCACCAATCAAGAATGCCCACAAGATGATCATGCCCTATTGAACCAATCACTGAACTGATCATGCGCCTAGGCCCTCTGCCCCTAATTTTGTCCTTAAAAACGCATGTGGGGAACATCTCAGGGAGACCCGGTCTTTTCAGCATGAGCTGCCCGCTCTCCTTGCTTTGTGCTTTGCAATAAAGCTGTACTTTCCTTCATCACACCATGTGCCTGTGGCTTGGTTTCATAGCACTTGGGCGAGCGAACCTGATTTGAGTTTGGTAACATATCTAGCATTTCTTTTCTAAGCTACTTACCAAAGCAAACATATCCTCCCAGATTTTTTATTTTTTCCTGTTGATCTATGAAGCAGCTCTTCGAGCCTATGTAGCCTGTGGCGATGAGACGAGAAAAGGTCTGGACTTGAGTCCTAGGATTCTTTTTGAATTGAATGCCTGATTCTGTAAGTTGAGTTTATGTGATACTGAAGCAACTGTTTTAACTCAAAGGGCAAGAAGTGAATCTTTGGCGTCACGTAGACAAAGACTCAAGGTATTTGTCAGGTTTTTCAGGTCTAACCATTCAGGCTGGCACGTGTAGAAAGGGCCCTCTGCCAGACTCCAGGACTCTCCTCTGCATGAAGGAGCTGTAAATCACTCTGACACACACTGACAGGTGTTACACACACACTGACTGCATTGGACATTCCTTTCAAATAGTGTCATGTTCAAACTTCAACAAGGCTCAGAGAATTTACAATGTCCCGAAGAAGAATCTGATACAATAACCTCAGAAAAGCTGAAATGGTTAGGAAAACAAATCTACAATATTGACTTTGGAAACAAACACCAAAATGACAACAAATACGACAACCGAGTTTCCACGCACCAGGAAGCCGCCTATATTGAAGTAAATAAAATATCTTCCTGAAACCAGAAGGATGGCGATTTCTCACAAGTTCAAAGGAAAGTGCTTTTATGCTGAAAAATTATAGTTTACCGTGGCATGTGTGATTAAGGAAGTGGAGGTGAAAATACCTACCTGTCTGCTGGAAGAATCAACAGCTGGGTATGGTGTAGAATGGATAACAAGCTATTTTCTGTTACTTTCCTCAGGACTTAAAGGCAACTCAATTCAACAAGCATTAGGTTCATTTTCCTTTCTTCTTTGATTCAATTTACACCAGTTTATGGAGTGTCTAGTACGGGCACTGGAGAAAGATGTTAACTATTTAATGCAAAGACGACCCAGCAGGGAATAGGTGAATTCAAGGGGAAGGGGGGAGATCCCCTGTGGCCAAAGGGCAGAAAAGACACCATATGGGAGATTTACATCTGAAATAGACCTTGAAAGCCTGGGCTGATAGAAAAGGCTGCACACCTGTTCAGATAGAAAAAACAGCAGGAGAAAAACTGGTGGTTAAGGTGCTGGACTCCAACATAGCTGAGCACAGTTCGAGTCCCAGATCTAGTGGTTTGCTTTCTCTCTTTCTCTCTCTCTCTCTCTTTCTCTTTCTGGTAAGTGCACAAGTCCTATAGCAAATTTAAAATAATAATAAATAAGACTAAATAATTCTTTTAAAAAGCACAGATATATTATCAACGGAAAATAACCAACTCTAAAAAATTAATAATTAATCATTAATGTGGTTTATTTCCAAGCAGAATATGAGTGACATAGGACCAGAGAGGAGGCATACATGCCTTTCTCGGGGCGATCAGGTACAGGGATTCCTTTTAGCTGATTTTGAGAGTGACAGACAAAATTAGTGAAGAGATTTCCATTGGTCTGGCCCAAAATGGCGGGACAAATGGAAGCAGGGAGTAGGTTGTGGGCGTGACTCCCCCTAGGCCCTCTGGAAAGGACTTTGGAAAAATAGGAAAAAGCAGTCAGACTCTGTCCACAATATAAAACCACTATGTTTTGAGACTAGCACGTTCAGCAAATTGTAAAGTGGTCAGGAGAGACAAAGAAAAATATAGGAGAAAGTTATATATCGGTCAAGATTCTTTAGGCTGAAGGTGTCTGCCTAACTAACAGGTGTCCAGGTGTCTAGCGTAACTAACACTGGACCAAGCTCAGAAAGCGTACTGGTCCCCTCCACGGCAAGTCAAGAAAGTGCTCTGAGTGCACCTGGGGCTGGGTTCAGGGGCCTCCACTTGCTTTGTTAGCACTTCTTGTTGCTTCATCATCATGTAAAATCTGGTAACTCCTGGCATATCCAGTCTTTTATCATGGTCACTCTTAACAGTCTCAACAGAAAATGAACTGCTCTTGCTCAACTTCCAACAAAAGTCTCAGAATAGAGACGTTCTGGTCTAATATTTTTGTTTTTAAGGTTTTTGCCCTAGGGCACGTGGGCTCACCAGAAAGAGACAGGGAGCAAAATTGAGAAATCACTCCTTCCTGGGGGATGGCCACACAGCAATCCATTCTCCCCCACTTTCCTCTAGGGATTTTGGGTACGCAAGCACACGCGCCTGGAGTAATTTTCCAGTCACTGATTCTAGGACTTGAAATGCTGTTGGCCATGTGGGAATCCAACACCTTAACCACCATGCTACCTGGTCCCTCACTAGTCTAATCCCTGAGTCAACTACTCTGTCTAGGGTGATGTGTTGTACATCCACTCCTAGGGCCATGAAGAAGGTCAACACCCACCAAACCATGTGGATTTGGGATGGGAGAATAGATTCCTGAAAAGAATCGTAAAAATCTACAAAAAGAAGGAAAGAAAGAAACTGGCTGCTGTGTAGGAAAAACAGGTGTCCCTTCCCGTTGTCACATTTTGGGGTTCTGAAACCAATCTAAAAAAAAAAATGTACCAAATTTTCTTGGAGGGCCATTGAGCATTATTATGCTGAAAAGCAGCATGATTAAAACAGTTCCAGAAAGATCTGGTCCCAAGATGGAGAACAGAGTCGGGAGTGACTCAAAGTGAGACGAGAGATCAGAGGATCCAGCAATAATGTTTGGAAAACAAATGTGGGTCCAAACTACTGTGTGCCTCTTGTGTCCGAAAGGTGAAGAGTTGAAGGGATAATTGAAAGTCCTGTCAAGTTGGTTATTGGCTAAAGTCTGTGAAAGAGAAAGAGAGGCATCAAAGGTGACAGTTGTCAGCTCCAGAAAACTGGAACAACAGGGAGTCCGGAGAAGTGCTGACCTGGGAGGTAAGCAGCACTCCAGCAGAGAGTTCCCTCAGCCAGCCGGGAGGGAAGTTGGAGGAGAATCTAGAAGACCCAGGCCCGACAGAGCACAATGGAAAGTGCCAGCGTCCTCCTGGGGGCAGAAGGGAGGGCGAGAGTGGCTCTGGGCAAGGCTTCTGTGCTTTCCTGGGGCCCGACTGCCTGAAAAGCAAAAGGGGGCCAGGGATTTTGCCCAGACGGAAGGTCACAGAGATGAGAAACGAGGACTGCACAGATTGTTTGTGTAACCAGCTGGTTCTCGTCTAAGTTTACTATTTATTTTTTCCTGGGAGAGAGAGAACACAGTAGTCTCTTTCACCTTAACCCAGGGCGCAGCGAGGCTGTCATCAGGGTGAGGACCTCAGTGTACAGAAGCAGAGGGCAGTAGCAGGCCCATCCAGACCCCTGGGTTGCTATTCCCCTCCCAACCTTCAGGAATAAAGCAGAATGCCATTTTAGTGTCAGCTACCACCAAGTCGGAGCCCGGGTGAGATGTGGGGGTTATGCTGTCCTTAGGGGCACTTGGATTGGGATGAGCAGGGGTGCTGGGTGTGGGAAGCAGTGTTTGAGCACCGGGAGAAGCGTGTGTGTGTGTGTGTGTGTGTGTGTGCGAGCACAAAGCCAAGAACTCGGATAAGGAGAAGGAAACGGGGGGCCATCTGTGAGAGAGGCAGAAGGTGGACGAAGTGGCCAAAGCCGAATGCCGTGCCCTTCCCTGTGTATTGAGGCCAGCCCGCCTGACTTCGCAGAGGGTTCAGGAACACGTGCTGTAGACAAATCAGCTCTAGCGGACACTCTATGTTGATCATTTGCTACAAATTGCATTCAAGAGTCTGCGTCCTCTCTGACTTCAGTCTTGTGGTTTCTGCCCAAAGGAGCGAAGCGGGAGGAAAGGACAGTCCCACAGGTGACCTTGGAGGGGAGCAGGAGGCCTGAGCGTGCTGCAGGCAGAGAGCATGCCCGACCGTGTGGGTCCCACATTCCCACAACGGACCAGCCAGCACCAAGGGTGTGAGTAGGAATAGCTCTCACGAGTCTTGCTGTTTTAAAAGGGCCATTCAGCTGTCAGGCTGACCCCAAATAAATACGACGGTGGTAGTCGGAAGCCCTTCTCTGCTGCACTGATTACAGCTGAGCGGACGCTCCACAGAATGCAATGATTTATGCAGCAGGGAGACGACTGGCTGTGGGCGGCAGGGGAATCTTCTGTGAGAGTTTCTGTCATGGCCTTTCCTGACCCTTCGACCTTATCATTGAAATGTAAAAGTAAAACAAATGCCTTTTTCATAAGTTATTGCGTTTCCTACTCTGTAGTTAGCATAACTTGCTACTTGGGGATAAATGGATAAAGGGCTCTGTTTAGTCGAACGTCTGAATGAATGATCTCCCTAAGTGACTTAACTGCAGGTGGTGGGTTGAGGATGGAGAAGACATGGATGTTTCCACTGCGAGAGACAGCTTTATAAGAAAAGAGGCGTACCCGCTAATCGGTGAGGCAGGAAGGAGGTGGCCCCAGCTGGACGTGACTTTAAGCTGTTCAGTGAACCAGACAGCGGTGGTTTCCAAGCTCTCGCTGCTCCTGTTGACCACCCCGCCTCAGGAAATTGATTCACGTAAGCATGCGTAGCTTTGACCTTCCCAAAGCAGGTGGTAGTTACCTTAGATTTGCCAAACCAAATCTGGTGATTAATTGAAAGAGAACGAGGATTGATGTCATCGTGGAGCAGACAAGGTCAGAAGGAACCACATGGCAGCTCTTTGTTTTCCTGAAATTGCTTCGGAGATGATTTTCACATTTAAACAGAGCTTTCCGACGTTCTTTTTTGTGATAGTACCTGATACCACAGGGAGGACCGCTCTGGAAAGGCGGAGAGGAAATGCATGTTCTTCTTAGACAGAGCCCTCCACACCAGTCCGGTTTGGCATTGCCTTTACTAGCTAGAAGTGTTCCCTAAAAACGTCAGCATCCACGACAAGACAAGTTAAAGATAGTAAAGCTATAAAGATATCCTCACTAAACATCGGGGACACGGGAGCAATTCGGAGAGAATAGCATCCAGCTGGAGGCTGGAGCACCTTCATCCAAAATGTCTGCGTGGGCTGCCTTCATCACAGTAGCCTCGTACTGGGAAAACGAGAGAAATCCGACATGAGTTTACTCATTGCGCAGAGCCACTCTGTGTCAAGAGCCAGGCGATTATACATGGAAGCAATGCGCTTACAGTTTGGTAAGTGAGGAAATATGCACATATCAACACCGTGATACAAAATACAGTGTGGGAAACATCATAAGCAAGGCACACAGACCTCCCCCAACTAGCTTTCCAGCAAGCTGTGGGGTGCATGAGACCTACAAGGGATGGCATGGCAAATCAAGATGTGACTACACTACCCAACTCGCGTTTATTTAACGGCATCTCCTGGACAGTGAGTTCCACGCAGGGAATCCTGTCTGTTTGGGACACCGCTGTATTACCATTACAGTAAGAACAGCAAGAACAGGACTCCTTATTAAGGACCTGCTACACCGAGCACTCTGGTACAAAGTTCACACGTATGGGACCAGCAGAGGGCGTAATGGTTACATTGCTGAGCTCCCATGTAGTCGACTGTGGTTTGAGTCCTGGAACTGGAGGCTTCAAACTCAGGTCAGGCGCGTGTGCCTGTGTGCTCCAAATCCAGGGAGAGTAGAGAAGGGACTGCAGCATGGCCATCCCCCCTGGGCAGTGATTTCTCATTTTCTGTCTCTGTCTCTATGGTGAGCACACATGCCCTATAGCAAAAATCTCTCTTAAAAATAAGTTTGCATTTATTCGCTAATTTAATCTTTTCAACAACCTTCTGAAATAGGTATTATAATCCCTACCTTATGGTTGAGAAAACTGACTTTGGTTGAAAGGTGAATTTCCCTAAAGTCACGCAGACGATGGAGAAGCAAAGACGGATCCTGAGCTAACTGTGGTAGGACAAATAGGAAGAGGCGGCCAAGCATTAGGCTATCCGAGGCGACTTAGATGGGAGTCACTGCAAGTCGCAGCTGGCAGCTGTGCGGAGCTTGTACAGAGGAGCATAGAAGGTATCTCTCACTGCTAGCCCAGACCTCTCACATCACTCAGGGATCGCGTTACCGTGCATACTCTCAGTTAGCTGGCCCAGGGTAAAAACTGAGCTTTAGCCTTTCTGACAAGCCCCTGGTCCCAAGTGCTGGTCTAAGAAGCAGTGCTCAACAGTCAACAGAGAAATCAAGAGGTAAATTAAAACAATCCAGACCATGGAGAGATATTTTGTTCAGTTAACTTTATTGAGTTTTTTGTTATTTATGTTGCATTATTATTATTTTTAAAGAATTATTTTATTTAACTTTATTTCTTTTAATTTGCCCAGAGAGGGACAGAATGAGAGAGAGAAAGAGAGAGGGGGAGGAGGGGAAGTGAGGAAGCAAGCCATCAGGTCTGGGACTCCAGCAGTTGGCAGTCCAATGCCCTTAACCACCACACCACCTGCTGCTCCCAATGTTGCATTATTATTAAATTTATTTGTAATACAATACTATTAACTGTGGAGTTGTTGCCATGGCCTACTGGTTAAGCGAGCTGGATCCTACATGGACGAACATGTAGTTTGAATTCCAGCTCCAATGGCTTAAAAAACATGGCAGGTGCATGTGTGTGCATTACCAAAATCCTGAAAGGAGGAATGAAGGAGAAGGGACCTTACCCCATGGGAGGTGCTTTCTCTCTCGTCTTCTGTCCTTCTCTGTCTCCCTGTCTTACTGAGCACATATGCCCTCTGGCAAAAACAACAATAACAACAAAAAGATAAACCATGTAAGTGTCAGATCATAGGCTAAACACTGGTAACCCTATGTCAGTCTCCAACTTTTTCCCCAAAAGAGCTCGAAACTACTGATCCAATCCACTTATTAATCCAATCCCATTTTATAAAAGAAAACTGAGACCTTGAGTGGAGAAGTGACTTACAGATTAACAGAGGATATAGGTTGTGTATCTTCTGGATCTGAAAGGTAGGAGGTTTCTTTGAACAGAAATGAGTATGTAGGCTTCTTAGATTAGAAATGCAGATAGCATTACTTGTCACACTGGGAAATCTAGATTTTCTTTCTCACAGGCATTGGTAAATTGTTAAATATTTTGATAAGGGGAAGTGACATAACAAAAATTATGAGTTAAGGCACCCATCTGGCAACAGAATACAGGATAAGTGCCTAAAGTCGGAGAGCTCAAATCAAAATCTAATGCTTTATTAGCTTATTAGATTCTATAAAACAGAATACATGATGCTATCAGTTGTAAGAAGCACTTGTGTAACTCTCAAAAAGAAAAAAAATTCTGTCTATAAAACTATGACAAAATAATTTATTACTTTGGATTTTGTGATTTTTTTTTTAAATTTTGCTACAGGGCTCATATGCTTGCTGGAGACAGAGTGAGAAAGTGAGAAATTACCCCTGAGGAGAATGACTACACTGCAGTTTCTTTTCTTCTATTCTCCTCTGAGGAGTTTGAGTACACATGCACATGCATTTGACATGTTTTTCAAGCCATTGGGTCCAGGACTTGCACCACACTGTTGCCCATATGGGATCCAGCTGCCTTTACCACCCTACACCAGCTGGCCCTATTTTGGATCTTTTTATTTTGTGCCTAGTGAATTGCTCTTTTATGCTTATTTAAATATTGCTTTTTATTTATATATATATATATATATATATATATATATATATACACACACACACACACACATACACACACACACACACATAATTTACCTTAATTTGGGCATTCATAAAAGTAAACCATGAGCAAAATGGATTGGCTAAGGCCACTGTTCTCAGACCATGCACTATGGCACCGCAAGGAGCCACAGTGAACTCACTGGGGCACCTTGGGATATTTTATATTTTTAAGCAACATGATACTTCATATCTATTAGACATGGTACAAACTAGTTCTAGGTTATTCATGATTTCAATATTTCCTTTTGATGACATCGTATTTTGTGAAGGTGGGTTATTATCAATTGTGTTTTTTTAAAAAAGCAAATATTACAAAAATCATATAGAACAGGAAATCAGGTTGGTGGTATATCCAGGTTGAGTCCAAGGCTTGGGAAGTTGTATGGTGCTCAAAAAGCATATCTATCCCACTAGAAGGTAATTATAATTACTGAAAACTAAAATGAAAGTATGTTTTCAAATAACTGCTAGATCGTTGAGCCTATTTACTTAATAAGTGGAACTGTTAGATATTTGGTCCCAGATAGCTGTGAAAATGTAAGATCCTAGAATAGTACTGAGACTGGGGCCAGCAGATGGCATAGTGATTACATCACTAAACTCCCATATGGCCGACTGCAGTTCAAGTCCCAGACCCGGTGGCTTCAAACTCACACTGGGCATGTCCCAAAGATCCCAGGAGGAGAATGGAGGAGAAGGGATTACAACATGGCCATCCCCTCCTAGGGGGTGATTTCTCATTTTCCCTCTCACCGTGTCTGTCTCTCTAGAGAATACATGCACACGCCCTAAGACAAAAACCTCTGGAAAAGAAGAAGAAAGAAGGAAATGTACTGAGATTGAGGTCACAAACCAAGAAAGTCTGAGAATCTTTCGGGGTCACTCTTTGACCCAGAGTAGCCCACATCCTTGTTCTACCTGTACACCAGCCTTCGTGCTGCAGATGCATTGGGGATGCACCATTTCCCACAAGCACCCCACTATCATCCCTGCCACTGTCTTCACACCCCATTCATTCTGAAAGTGCCATTGCTGGAAAACATCCCAAGGTGTTCACTGAAAGGCTTTAACTACCAGGACGAATATTCCTTCTTTAAACAGTCTGTTGAACACTAGCTGTTAAGAAAAGTGTTTTATTTGCCTCACCAGGAAAAATGCATCCGAGGGTGCATGACATACAGGCCATGACAAATGCACCACAAGTGCCATCTGGCTAATAGCCATTGTCAGTTGCCACAGAGTGTAAAACCTATTCTGATTTCAAATACATGAAAATATGAAGAAAAATATACTTACCAACAAACCAACCAAACATGGCGAGATCTCTCACACTATGTTGTGAGCGTTGTAATGAACGTGAAAGGTGTTTGTCAGTGAGGAAGCACGACCTACATGATTATTCTGAGTAGGCCCCAGGTAATAAGGGCTTCGATGAAGGTATTGAAAGAGGCTGCAGAAGAAGGGCTACAAGGTTATGAGCCACTGAAAGAGAATCAATAGCATTTATTTTCAAGATAATGATTATACTTAGTTTTTCATTGCTGCATTAGAAATGAAAATAAACTGTGAGAAGCTGCAAAAGCATGAAATGTCATGAAGATTATGGGCCATGGAGGCACCCCTTGTCGTAGGTCAAAATGAACTTACCCCGTAGGTAGGACAAGGACTGCGCACACAGAGGTTAACCAGTGACCAGATTGTTGACAGCGACTGCCATCAGGAATTTACACACCGATGGTTAATTTAAAAGCAAATGTACAGGAACATTGTCTACCTCTGGCCTCTTAGCCAGGGAGTACAGATGGAAAAACATCAGAAAATGCCTAAAATCTCTACAAATCTGTAGGCTTACAAAAGAATAAGTCTAAAACCAAGACTCGCAGGCACCTGAGATTTTCTCTCGGACGAAGATCCCATTTTACATGTTTGAATCCATTCTGTCTCCTGCTGGATGGTTTCCTTAGAGGGCAGTGGATTATTTCCTTCTGTATTAGTTTTCTTCAGTTTTGATCTGTCAAACGTCTCCACTTCTGACTGAAAACTTGGCAACTAGTGAAAGGCTGTCTGCAGGACAGGGAGCGCTGCTCACTCTAGGCCTGGCTGAATCAACGGGATTTTAGAATGAGAACCGAAACTCGAGTCGCTCAGTTCCTTTTGACTCTGACGAGTGCCCTGTAAGCAAGCAGCCACATGCCTGTCCCCAGGCTAGACCTCAGTGACAAATACACAAGGCATCTGGCAACTCCTCGGTCCTTATTTCTCACCTCCACCTCAGGACTGCAGACACAAGTTGTGTTTTGTTTTTTTTGTTTTGTTTTGTTTTTTAGAGAGAATTTTGCCATAGGACACATGAGTTCGCCAGAGAAAAGGAGAGAGAAAGAAAGCAAGAAATCACATCCCAGGGGGATGGCCACAACACAAGCCCTTCTCCTCCATTCTCCTCTCAGGATCTTGGGCATACATGCACATGTGCCTGGCGTGTGGTTCAAGCCACCAGGTCTGGGACTCGAAATGCCATCAACGACTTCTGAGTCAATCATTAACCCTCTGCTGGTCCCTACAGAAACAAACTATGTACTCTTGAGCTTCATGTTATTCACTGGTAGACTCCAGAGTCCTTAGTAAAATTATGATAGGAGGAAAGAAAATGTCTAAGGTATTTATAGCAAATCATACATATATATCATATATCTGCTGCTTGGGAAGCAGATTACATTGGTCGTTAAATTCCCCGGGTTTGGTAAAAATATGTTGGTTAGAAGTTCTATCTATATGCTTTATTAGCTGCATGACCTTGGGCCTCTAAGCCTCAGTTTCCTTTTCTCATAAAATGGAAATACAGTACTTATTAGGTTGTCTGGAAAGTCATGTCATATTTTTCTGTTTTTCTAGGTAAAAATGCATCATGACTTTCTTTACAATCAAGCATAATAACTTCTTCATAGGTTGTAATGAGAACTAAAAGAGATAAAAAGTCTAAATCACAGTGCTTGGCTTACACTTTGCATTTAAATGTCACAAAGACAAAGATATTCCAGTTCTTTTGCCACTTCTTTGGCAGCTTTGGAATTATTTCTCATCCCCATGCCTAGATTTTATATAGAGACGTTCCCTGAGTATTTAATGAACAGAAGCCATATGGGGATCACACAGTCTTTCCGCTGATTCCGTCTTCGGGGGCGGCTCCCTGGCCGTGCCCCCAGCACGTTTCCGTGGCCCTGAACCGCACCCCTGCCCAGCAGTCCTGCTTCCACGCCTGACACTGTGACCTGTCCACCGCATTTCCAAATGCCCTTCAGATCCTGTCACTACTCAGGCTAAACTCTCCCAACAGCTTCCCAAGCCACGGATAGTCAAGTCCAAACTCAGCAGATAGACTAGATCTGGTGTTCCCTCACCTCCTCCCTCTGCACTTGCACTTCACTCCCCACGCACACCGGCTGCTGTTCCTGAACACGCCAAGTCCACGCTAACTGCAGGGACTTTTTTTTTTTTAAGAGAAATTTTTTGCTAAAGGGCGTGTGCTCTGGCCAGAGAGACAGAGAGAGACAGAGAGACAGAAAGTGAGAAGTCAACCCTCAGTGGGGATGGCCACGCCACAATCCCTTCTCCTACATTTTCCTCTTGGGATTTTGGGCACACACGTGCACAGCCTGAGTTTTAAGCCACTGGGTCCAGCCGGTCTGGTACTTAAACCGTGGTCGACTACGTGGGAGTCCAGTGACATAACTATTATGCCATCTGTCGATCCCAAGATTTTATGTTTCCTGTGCATAACATTTTCACTCTCCGATATTTTTCTTGTTCATAGATTTAACCACCATGTTTTCGTTTTTTTTTTTTTTTTTTGTTTTTTTTTTTTTTTTTTTTTTAAGAGGTTTTTGCTATAGGGCGCATGCACTCGCCAGAAAGACAGAGAGATAGAAAGCAAGAAATTACCCCCCCGGGGGGGGGGGGGGGGGATGGCCACATCACAATCCCTTCTCCTCCATTCTCCTCTTGGGATCTTTTTTTTTTTTGGAGAGGTTTTTCGCTATAAGGTGCGTGTGCTCACCAGAGAGACAGAGAGAGACAGAGAGACAGAAAGTGAGAAATCACCCCCCGGGGGGATGGCCATGCCACAATCCCTTCTCCTCCATTCTCTTCTCGGCATCTTGGGCACGGACGCACACGTGCCCAGCATGAGTTTTAAGCCACCGGGTCCAGGACACGAACCACGGACAACTACGTGGGAGTCCAGCGACATAGCCATTACGACGCTAAGTGCTGGTCCCTCCTCTTGGGATCTTGGGCACGCATGCACATGCGCCTGACGCGAGTTTAAGCTACCGGATCCGAAACTTGAACCGCAGTCAACTACATGGGAGTTCAGCGACATAGCCATTACGCAAACTGCTGGTCCCCCACCATGTTTTCTTTATCTACTCTCAGTTCCAGCCTTCAGAATGAGGATCCCATGAGAGGAGACTCCATCTTGCTCCCACCGTATATCTGTTACCAAACCCAAATCAGGTTCACTAGCCCAAGCGCTATAAAACCAAGCCATAGTCACACGGTGTGATGAAGGAAAGGACAGCTTTATTGCAAAGCGCAAAGCAAGGAAAGTGGGCAGCTCATGCTGAAAAGACCCGTCTCCCCGAGATGTTCCCCACATGCGTTTTTAAGGACAAAATTAGGGGCAGAGGTCCTAGATGCATGATCAGTTCAGTGATTGGTTCAAGAGGGCGTGATCATCTCATGGGCATTCTTGATTGGTGAGGCCTTAGATAATCAAATTCCTCTTCAGGTGTCTGGAGCCATTCAGCCTGGAGTCTCTGAGCTCACAGCCAGCAGTTTCCAGCCTACAGAACATCTTACATATTGAAATGAAAACCTTCTTTCCTTTAAGTGAGAGTCTTAGAGGTCAGATGGCCCTCTCTCATGGTCCATGGTGGTCATTATCATAACCAAAGTCTGAAGACTTCTTACTCTGGGCCATGACAATGTAAATGGACTTTATATTTCAAGAACCCTGGGAAATACATTAGGGGGCCCTTGCTCGGTTTCATCCCCAATACCTGCGACCCTATCAGGCATGTACTGAGCAATGTATAAATCACTGCTTAATCCTAAATAAGCATATGCAAATTAAACATCAGCAAAATACATTATGTAAGTACCCTTTGGGGTATACATTTTTCACAAGCTAACGTTCTGTAAGCAATAAATAACAGCATGCATTACAATTCAGGTCTGCTAGCAAGACTGAACTAGTCTTGCCCAGATACTGACAGACAGAATTTGCACAAAGCCCAGAAAATGATGTTTTATTATCACCTCCCTTTGTTTTAAAAGCATTCCGTAACCAAGAGCTCTTTGTAGTATTTTTCTTTTCATATCCAGGAGGTCTTCTCTGGGCTCCAGAAAGATTTGTTTGTCAGTTTATTGGAGCAGACAATGCATTTCAAAGATTGACATTTGGTAACAATCTGAATCCCTTGGAGTTACTTGATTCCTCCAGCATTTAACAAATAGGCTATTCCAGGATATCAGGCTGCTAGTGTGCTTTGCGTAGCTATCGGTGGGAGAGGGGTTCATCTCCCCCCATTCCTGTATGCACAGGGACTTCTCTCTCTCTCTCTGTACACACACACATGTGTATACTATATACACTTGTTGGTAGAGAAAACAACAATTTACAGGAGGGATATATTTCTTTGAATTCTGTACCTAGGAAGCTGAAGAAAACTAGGAGCCAGACATGTTTATCCCAGTGTAAAGGGCCAGTCTCTTTTGAGCAGTCAGCAGTAACACCATATAAATCTGTCAGCACAATAATAGTTGTTCAAGGAAAACCTGAAACTCTCACTGAGATGGTATAGCAGGAGAAAATGGGCCTCAAACTATGATCAATATAGAAGAGATTCTATTGTATTTGAGTTAAACTATTTACTGAGCAACCACTAGTATTCTCCAACTACATGCAGTCAGGAAAAACAGGAGGCCCCAGGGCAGAGTGGATGTCAGACACAGGACCGGGCTCAGCAAAGCTGCTTCTCCCCGCCCCCCCCCCCCCCCAAGTTCTTCATTTCTCCTTCGACTCTTGGGACGTAGCTGCAAAGCTACTGAGACTCAACTCAGATACACACCACGGTGGGGGAAGGGGGACAGCAGACCAAGGTGACAGTCCTTTTTGTGTCCAGCGTGGGGCAGGACCCTTCGCCTGCATACAATCTAATTTCCATCCTCTTGGGTGATACGTCATTCCTATTTTCCAAAATAGCAAATGGAGGTACTGAGAAATTAAATAAATTGTCCAATATTATGTGGAGATGCAAAATTTAAATCAAATCCAGTCCCTTAAAGCCACACTCATTTTATTTAGAACACGTTTATTGATCACCCTAAATCTCCAAAGCTGATGATGCCAACAGGCTGCGCTCCAAATACTCAAAGAGCTTTCCCCTGACATGAGAAAGCCTATTTTTTGACGTGAAAATACTGTCACAGAGGTATGCTCGGTGGGAGAGAAGAGCAAGCGACTCCCTTGGCGGGATGAGGTGGTGTGGGAGGGTAGTGAAGCCGGCGCCAGGACGTGATAAAATGAGTCTTGGAAAATGAGCCGGAGTCCACGGGGCGATCAAAGAGGGAAATGAGGCAAGGGGGTGTGCGGGGAGGGGCGAAGAGGAGGACATCCCGGGATGAGGCCCTGAGGACTCTGGGGAACAGCATCACTCGGTCAGCCTGGGTGCAGGCGGGTGACACCTGTGGCCAGCGAAGAGCCTGGAACAGGGAGTGGAGGCCGGTAGGGGGCGCCGGTGCGACAGCCTGAGTGCACGCCTCACCGTGAAATAAGAGGACCCAGGAAAGGATTGTAAGAGGCCAAGATTCTCAGACGGTCTTTCCGAAAGGTCCCCCCACCCCCTCACTGGTGTGCAAGAAAGATTAGAAAAAGACCAACTCTAGGAGGCAGAGACCCGGGAGAAGGCGTCTGCTCTGGCTCAGGAGGGAGGCCGGCCCGATCTCAGCAGCCGCCCAGCACCGCTGCCTGGGTGCTCCCTGAAGGGGCGGTGCCCTCGGCAACGTGACCCGGATTGAGAGGACAGCGCAGCCCTGCTCGGCCAGGCCGCTGGTCCCGCAGCTGGACTGTATGTAGTTTGTCGCAGTGGCCCTGGCTTTGCAAGGCCCTGAATGAGCCCATCGGTCACGCCTTCGCATTAAGGGGCGTCCTGTTCACAGCCGGCGGGCTCCCTAGTTATTAACCACTCCTGCCCTGCCCTGAATTGCATCTCCAGACTAATTAGGGGGATCCCAGCAAGGCCCTCATCACAGGTAAACGCTGATGAAGAGGGAACAAACGAGAGTCGAAGGCCAGGGCACAAGCCGGGCAGCTGCGCTCAGCCCCGGGCAGGAATGGAGCGGAGAGGAGCGGAGTGGTCGGGAAAGAAGAGCAAGGGCCCGCTGGGCCACCAGGTGTGGGGGCCGCTCAGGGGCGCCTTTCACCTGCGCAGGTCCTGTCCTAAAGGGACCACGTCTGGCATGGGAATGTGGCTGACCAGTGTGTCCACAGCCACCCACTCCTGCGATGTTCGCAGCAGAAACCAAGTGCTTCCTAGGCACCCAGGCAGCCTCACTTCCAGGCTGTGAGCTGGGCTTCCTGTTCCAGCTTTGACCAGGAAACGGAAGTGCAGAGACCTAAGTACATAGCCAGTGGTGGTTGAGCCGAGCAGCAGAATCAGAGTTTAAATCCAGATCCATTCTGGCTCCAGAAGGCTCAGCCACTGTTTCATATCTCACCTGGGGCATGGTGGGGCCCACCGTGTTTCACATCACACCACTCTCACAGTCGCTGCCTCAACTCTTCAGACTGCTTGAACCTTCCATAGAACTGTGGCAGAGTTTGGCCTTGAGAAGTCTTTGGGTACATTTTTAAAAGCCCAAAGCCCAGTACAGCTCCCACTTGCCCCAGATCTGGGTACCTGGCTACCCCCTTACTGGCCTGCACCTGCCCTCTGGGGCTTACCGGGAGACTCATGCTGTAGTCTGGGCACTAACAGGAGGGTTTGTGTCGGATTGTGCAGCAGGAAGTGGTAGAGTAGGAAATACAGTCCATGTAGGACTCAGAGCAAGTGCGTATCCACTCTGTGACCCTTCTAGGGGATGATGCTTGAGCTGACTCTTAAACAATGGGCCAAGAAGACGAAGAAGAGTGAAAACTCTAGAGGGAGGCAGTAACATAGGCAAAGGCACGTAGGCTGAATACAGGGGGGAGAAAAAGAGAGAAAAAACAAAACAAAACAAAAATCATCACTGAGAGAATGGTAAGCTGAACGTGCCTGTGGGAAAAGGCAGGTGGCAGGAAATGAGGCTGGAAAGGTGGTTTGGGGTGACGTGACGTGACGTGATGTGATCACCTTTGGGAAGGTTGGCACAGGAAACACCCAGTGATGGGGAGTCTCTTAGTCAGGGACAGGGTTCAGGCATTTGAAAAATATGAGGCAGACAAAGCCTAAGTGACAGTGGCTGCTTACTACTAAGTTGTATTAAAGCCCCCACAGCAGGATAACGAGAAACCGTGTGCTACTAAGGAACAGTTAAAGGCCAAGGGTGAGCGTCTGAGTGGTGATTTACAAAGAGGCGCTTGTTTCCTGCAGTGGAAAAGCAACCTTGGCGGTGTTGCAGAAAGAAGATCTGATAGCTGAGGTTGCCAGACTCCGGAGATACTTCAACACTCAGCCAAAGCGGGGCTGTTTGCTAAGGTGAGGCTGGGACTGGGAGGATACGGGTCTGTGAAATATGAGGTAAGAATGTCTGGGAGGCTGCTTCTGTGAGCTTTAACTCTGTAGAACCCGTGAAATCTCAGAGCTTGGAGAGGGGGCCCACTCTCCAGGGGAAGAGCTAGCAGCCCAAGAGTGAAGATTCCTTGAGCTCTTTCCCCTCTTGGGAGCTAATCCTGCCTTAACTTTAGCTGGCTTTCAGGCTGGAAAGGTTCATTCCTCACATTACCTGGCTGGGGACATACTTAACCTTAGAAGAAAGGAACGAGATTGCTGTTAAAGGAGCTGAAAATGTTAGCCAGCATGTATATACACAAGCTGGGAGAACAATTTCGAGAGTGCTTGATCAAAGGGTCAGAACATAAGTAGAAAAGCAAAAATCCAGTAACTTGTGGTACCTTCTGAAGACCTAAGATTTACCACCTGGGCAAGAGGTAAATATGGGCCCTAGGGGATAGGACAGACTTTCAGATCAGGTGGCTCTAGAAGCCGAGAAAAAATAATGCTCTCTTCTAGGCAAAGTGGGAATTCCTGGGTTGCCCTGCATGTGGTAGAGGGAATGAGAAGGCTGTAAGAGGGGGGACCTGATGTGGACACAGTGTATGAAACTGGAGGGCCGACTCTAGGGTTATATTCCATGGAAGGCCCAGACACCACCATTCCCCATGCCCTCAGGATTGTGCTGGTATGAGGGGATCAGCAATGCTCAAAGTTGGGGGGCTCCTCTGCTGGCTAGGGATAATGGTAAGAGGGGTGGTCATAGAGCTGGTCTCACGATGGGCAATGAAATAGCAGAGCTACTAGAAGCCGGAAGACCACAATGATCATAATGAGCAGCAAGGACAGAGGAGCAGCCAAGCACGCTTGACTCTAGGGAGTTGTGGAGAAAATTAATAGAGCACAGTATCCCAAGGGACAAAACTGACCAGCGCTGCTTAACAGCTTCAGCCAGAAGCAAGACCAGACGGTGTAAGTTAGCTGCATGAGCAGATGCCCTCCCACGTCGCCACGGTTGCACCAGAATCCCCCTCCCAGATCACATCTGTGAGTGTGTGTGAGACCCCTTATGACCAGCAGTACTTCCATTCACACAGGACAGAAACACTAGGACGTAAACACAAGTCAGCCAAGTTCTTCACCAGTTATAACAAGGATGGCCCATCCTCCCTTGTCTAGTAATGTGCTCCTTCTTTCTACTCCAGATCTCATCAAAACAAGCTTTACTGTCTGTATTTCTACCCATGTTCTGCCTAAGATCACTTATGTCCGTTTGCTCTGAAAAGACTGACCTTTTCTCTAGCTCTCCTGTCTTCCAGCACCTTCACAAGAATTACTGTGTCAGGTTTCTTCATGGTGATCATTTTAATGTATTTTCTGTTTAGTGACTAAATATCATGAAGTGGGTAATTTATAAAGAATAGCGTCTGAGCCAGCCTATAGCCTACTGGTTGAGTAAGCCAGATCCCACAAAGCTGACCATGTTCAATACTTGGCTCCTGGGGGCTTGAAAGACACAGAGTGCATGCCCTAACTCCCGAGAGGTTGGAGAAATCGAGTAGAAGGGGTTGTGGTATAGCTACACCCCATTGGAGATGCTTTGTCCCTCTCTCTCTGTCTCTCCCTGGAGAGAACATGCGGCCTCTGACAAATAAATAATAGAGATCTATTTAGCTCACAGTTTTGGAAGTCCAAGGTGAAGAAGTGACATCTGGTGAGGTCTTCTCATTGGTAGGGTCTCTCTGTTGAGTCCGTAGGTGTAACAGAGCGTCATCGGGCAAGGCAGAGCGAGCATATGTCGGTATCTGTGTCCACTCAGATCCCTCTTCCTCTGCTTGGAAAGCTACCAGGATTCATCACAAGGGCCCCACCTCAATGACCCTGCCTAATCCTAATTACCTCCCAAAGGCTCCACCTCTTAATACATAGTCAGATTAAGTCTCCACCAACTTGATATCGTCACAACAGGAATCAAATCTCAACTCAGAAATTTGGGGGGGGGGGTGCATACTGAAACTATAACGTGATGTAGGCTTATTTTAGTATGTACCTCAAAATGTTCCCAGCTTTTACTCAAAACTCAGTTCTGAAATGACCTCCACATTTTTAGGTGTTTGTTACAACAGGACCCCTCACTTCTTGGTACCACTTTTCTCTTAATCTGTTAGGGCTGCCATAACAAAATGCCACCGTTTGGATGGCTCATCAAGATGGAAATTTATTTCTCACAGTTCTGGAGGCTGGAAAGTTCCAGATCAAGTTTGGTTTTAGGTGAAGCCCACTTCCTGGTTCATAGACAGCCATCTTCTCACTGTGTCCTCACATGGCGAAGAAAAGAAACTCTTACTCTCTTCTATAACAGCCTTAAAAGCGTTCATTAGGGCTCCATTCTAATCACCTACCCAAGGCCCCACCTGTTTATACCCTCACCTTAGGGGTTAGGATTTTGACATGAATTCGTAAGAGGGGAGTATAGACATGCAGTTTATGGGAACAGGATTCTTCTAACAGACGACTTCACTCTGATGTCCCATCCGCACAGCTGGCACGTTCTTCGAGCTACACCCTGGTAGCTGCAATGTGATCTAACGACTGTCCGTTCCTACTCTTGGCTCCTGCATCCTTCCCAGGCATTTCCCTCCATAAATCTAATGCCGTCTAACCAGTTTTAGCCACTGTTTCCGAGAGGTCTCAAATTGACAGCGCACTACACTTTATGTTTCAAGGATCCTGTCTGCCGTGTTCCCTACCGTATTCCCATGCCCGGTGCCAGTCCTAGTAACTGAGTCAACCAATGAATGCGTCATTATGAACCACAGCAACACCAATACATGGTAGGGATGGGACCCACACGGGGTGGAAATGGTGATGAGTCCAGGACACTATTTCAGGAACACAGGCGGTAAAAGAGAGAAAAGATTTGCAGTCAAAGGTGACTAGAGGAAAAAGAAGGATTTATGGGAGATCTTTTGTACTGGAGAGGCTTGGTTACATTTATAATCAGAGAAGTCCATGAGGAGGGAAAGATCAAAGACACATTAGAGATGAGATAAAACCAAAGGTAAAAGGAACAGTTGTGAGCAGTGGTACACACCTATAATCCCAGCTCCCTGGGGACTTGGGGCAGGAGGAGCACAAGTTCAATCCTGGCCTAAGTAACATAAAGAGACCCTGTCTCTAAACAAGAGAAAGAAAATAAATAAGGAACAAAGCCAGGATGAGAACCAGGGAGGAGGTGGGAAGTTGAGCACCTGACTTGGGGTCTCCACTTTCCTCGTGTTACAGGAGGCAGCATCATCCGCCGTGAGAGAGAATGGGGAGTGGGGATGGTAGGAACCCAGGGGAGGATGAACTAAATAGCCCCAGAACCTGAGGGAATGCAAGAAGACGCTGACACCTGTGAGGCGGAGGGGATGTGTTCCTCTGAGGCCGGAACCGTGCATCTGTATTTACAGACGTGAGATTTTCTTCAGTATCCCCTGGGGGCCCGTTTGCAGACTGAAGTTCTAAAGGGAGTCTGGATAGAACAATAATGAGCCAGAGGAGGGTGCTGGTAATTTATCTTATGAACAGTGATTTACCAAAGTCAGGTTTGGAGGAAAAATGCCTACCTGTTCCAGTTGAAGAAATGACAAATGAACTTCTTTCACTTCTACAGCTTACCTAATCCTCTTCCCTGAAAGTATTTTTCTGCCTCCTTCACAGATGAGGTCATGGAGGCTCAGAGAGGTTTGGGGCAGGGTCCCCTGTCGTGGCCTGTTAGGAACCGGGGCACAGCAGGAGGTGAGAGGCAGGCGAGCAAGGGAAGCTTCCTCTGTATTTGCAGCCACTCGCCATTGCTCTCATCCCCTGAGCTCTGCCTCCTGTCAGGTCAGCAGTGGGCAGCACTCGACACTCATAGGAGCCTCCAGATGAGACCAGGACTCTCTAGTTGCAGAGAACAAGTCCAGGGCTCCCAAAGATAATTGCATTATGGCAATTTGTAAAATTATCTCATTATATATTGCAATGTAATAATAATAGACATAAGGCACACAATAAATGTAATGCATTCGAATCACCCTGAAACCATCCCCACTTCCCAACCCCCATCCCAGTCTGTGCAAAAGTTGTCTTCCTTGAAATCAGTCCCTGGTGCCAAAAAGGTTGGGGACCTCTGGCTTAAGGAACATGCTCACGTTCCCTGGGCTTTTTTTTCCAGCTACAAAAGAAATTTGTTTTCACTTTTTTTTTTTTTTTTTTTTTTGGAGAGGTTTTTTACTATAGGGCACGTGCGCTCGCCAGACAGACAGAGAGAGACAGAGAGATAGAAAGTGAGAAATCACCCCCCAGGGGGGATGGCCACGCCGCAATCCCTTCTCCTCCATTCTCCTCTCGGGATCTTGGTCACGCACGCACACGCGCCCGGCGTGAGTTTAAGCCACCGGGTCTGGGACTTGAACCACGGTTGACTACGTGGGAGTCCAGCGACATAGCCATTACGCTAACTGCTGGTCCCTGTTTTCACTTTTTAAGATCTTTGCATATAATGGAATTATTTATAATTATATCTCATATATAATTCCTTAGCTGTATGGTGCAAGTTCCGTACAGGAACCACAACAAGCTTTAGAAGAAAAAGATCTCTTTATCTTAGTTGAATGCTATACAGATTGAGCATCCCTAACCCGAAAACCCCAAATCTGAAATGCACCACAACTTGAAACTTTTTGAGCCCCAGTGTGATATCACAAGTTAAAAATTTCACACCTGATTTCTGTGATGGTTCCCAGTCAAAACACTGTGGTACAAAAATATTATCTAAAACTACCTTCCAGTAATCTATATGAGGTATACATAAAATATAAATAAATTTTGTGTATAGGCTTAGGTTCCTTTACCAAACTATCTCATTAGATATGTGCAAATATTTCAAAACCTGAAAAGGTCTAAAATCTGAGACACTCTAGTTCCAAGCATTTCAGATAAGATATTCAACCTGTACTTCACTGTGTCTGATACAGATAATTATACATCTTGCTAAGATTTGGTTTCCATTTTAGCATTGGCTATCTTTGAAGAAATATGAAATGTTACATTGCCGACCACACACACACACACATACCCCTGCTGAATTTGAAGAGAAGTTGGAGAATTTGAGTCTGTTTAAGCTTTTTTTGTATTGAGAAATACTTCCAAGGTTTGGAGTGGGGTATGGAAGCTGCAGAGATTCTTAAATCTCATCTAAATATTACTTAAAACTTACTTTTAAGAAAGGGTACTTGGGGCCGGCAGGTGGTATGGTGGTTAAAGACGCTGGTTTGAGTCTCGGATCTGAAGGCTTGCTTTCTCATTTTCTCTCTCTCCCTCTGTCTCCCTTTCACTCTGCCTCTCTTTAATCAAATGAAAAAATAAATAAATAAAGTTTAATAAAATAATTCTTTTTAAAAAAGTGTACTTATTTAAGATTTTATGCTTATTCTTAGTAATATGTAAGAAGGGAAGCTATAACATATGGTTATAATTCTAGGTCGTTAAATAAATTAATAGTAACTATGTCAACTTTTTAGCAACTGATATAAAAATTTTACCTAAATTCTATTTTTTCCTCTTTTCTGACACACTTCAGGGCTATTTTAGACATAAGTAAAAAATAATTTTTATCAAGCAGGTAGTGACAGCTTTGTAAGGGGTTATGTGAATCTTCACCAGGTGTTGGATGAGGACCTATATTTTTATGGTTGACAATCTATTTCAGATTTCTTAATCTGTACTTATTAAATGAATTTAAAGTTTTGACTATTGTTCTCATTACATGTTAATGGTCACATATCACAGATATTAGCTAGGTCAAGGAGGTTTTTCATAAAAGGAACAGAGAAAATTGCTGTGGCTACGTCCAAATAGATTCTGACAAGAATTTTAAGAAGTTTTGCAAATGAGATTTCTCCTGGAAACTTGCTCACTGGTTATGAGGCCCCTAATCCATTATCTGATAAAGATAATTTGAGTCAAATTAAGGGTGAAGTTCAAAATGAAAGCAGTAAAGGATTTATTTTCAGATCTGATGATATGTCCCCATAAGCATTCGAGCAAATTTAGATTTATAGACATATGTGACTCTGCACCATGTCTTAAAATTAGAGCAGAGTCCCGGTAGTGCCATCTTGGACAGCTGGCCCCGTGCAAATGTGAGACTGGACTATTAACCACACAACATCACAGAGAGAGATGGTGAGAAGTGTGTTTCAGGCTGTCATTCATTTTTATTTTTAAAGACGTTAACTAGACGGAATGTGAAAAGATTCATTACATATGGAAGAAACAGAATTGCTTTCTTGATTTTTTTTCCTATTGAGGCCGGAAGAAATTGTTCACTGAATTGTGTCTAATGAATAAGTACTTCTTTGAGGAGAAATCCTATTAAATAATATTTTAAAATCCAAAATGAATAAAACCTGCCAAAATTTTGTGAATTGTTTTTTAAAAATCAGTTCATTCGAAGTGCCAGAAAAAAATTTGTTCTGCCAGTTGATTCTGAATCACTATTAATGTGGTGAGACATTATTATAAGTAATGTCCAGTTATTATAAGTAATATCCAGTTTAGAGTGAGTTTATGAGTCCATTTATTTGGTAAGTGGGTAGGGCAGAGCTTAGGACACATCTTGCCAAAGAAAAGATCCTTCTGTAGAATCTATATGGGCCAGACCTGTATCACGGTAGGAGTTTCAGATCCCTAATTGTTTAGATTCCTAATCCTGCAAAGCTGCCCTTTTAATAAGCATGAACAGAGGCTCAGCGGTAATCCACACCTTTACAATGGAGAGCTACAATCAGGACCAGTAGTGCTGTGTTAGTCAGTACTCTGTGTCCTGTGAGGGGACTGTGGAGTCCCAGGAGGAAAGGCATGAAATGCTGAGAAATTCTTCCAACTCTTCGTTATAGATCAGGAAGTCCAACAAACTGTTGAAATAGAACACCACTTCTATACTCACAGGGTTGTATTGCTGTTTGCCCAGATCTTTTTAAACTTCTGTCCCCCTACTACCTAATCAATCATCCTCCCAGAAACGTTAAAGCTGTTTCTTGCTTTTGCTAGTACCTGACTGCTCTGTGGTCTGGCCAGGATAGAAATAATGTCACTTCTCATGGGTTCCAGTATACAGAACTGCAAAGAGTGATCAGAAACAACCAAACGCAGTTTTAGTCTAAAGGAGCAGCACTGTAAAGAGAGATTTGGATTTGGGACTTAGGATGGTAGAAACTAGCACGAGAGAGCTCTACAAATAATTCCCATTCCA
The DNA here is from genome assembly GCA_026018925.1 of Tupaia tana. Lineage (NCBI taxonomy): Eukaryota > Metazoa > Chordata > Mammalia > Scandentia > Tupaiidae > Tupaia > Tupaia tana. The sequence continues at coordinate 96,818,191 of JAKSZU010000006.1, forward strand.
AGAAGATATTTGCAGCCTACTGCTCATGGGTGTACATGAGGGAGAAGGAGAATCTAGTTGAGAAACAAATTGTTTCTTCGTTTTCTTCTTCTTTTTTTTTTATAAACTCCTGTGGTTATTTTAAAGTATGTCCACAAATTGTTTCATACCATCAAGAGATGAAGTCTGTGGCCTCTCTTCCTGAATCTTAGTGAATCCTCATCACCACCCCAATGAACAAAATATGGTAGAAATATCACTGAGTCACTGCCGAGGCTGGAGTAAGAAAGCCCATGCAGCTACTGCTATTGTCTCTTGGGAGGTTCATTCTACTCACTCTGGGAGCCTTTGGCCACCTGGTGAGAAGTCCAGCTTGCCTGAGGCTTCCGTGAGGTCATGTGGAGAGAGAACATAGAGGAAGAGATGGCCAAGGAGCCAGAGCTGTTCTAGTACCAGTTGTTGGAATATCCCCAATCTAGGAGCCAGGAATATATGACTAGAAATGTCTTCGTGATGACCCAGGCCTAGCCACTTTTCACTGCAACCACTTAAGTGGCACTTAGTCCTCTAAGTGGGGACTAGCAAATGCCACAATGGTTACATTGTTGGACTCCTGCGCAGTCAACTGTGGTTCGAGTCCTGGACCCAGTGGCTTAAAACTCAGGCTGGGTATGTGAGAGTTCATGCCAAAAATCCGAAGAGGAAAATGGATGAGAAGGGACTGTGGTATGACCATCTCCCTGAGGGGTGATTTCTCACTGGCTCTTTGGCTCTTTGGCAAGTGCACATGCCTTATACCAAAAATCTCTCTAAAAAAAAAAAAAAAAAAAAAAAAAAAAAACCAAGAAAAAGAAAAAGAGAGATCCTAAGTGAAACTGCCTGAGTTTTGTCAACTTCCATATTCAACTACAAAATAATAGCTTTTCCTTTGAGCTGGGTTAGTTTGGTATTTTGTTTTGTTTTGTTTGTATTTCACATAGCAATAGATAACCTAAACAACAGCTCTCCATATAGGAGAATTTTGTTATTTACTTATTTATTTATTTTAGATTTTGCCATAGGGCACATGTGCTCTCCAAAGAGGAACGATAGAGGGGAACTGAGAAGTCACCTCCAGGTGGGGATGACCACACCACAATTCCTTTTCCTCCTTCCTCCTTTCAGGATTTTGGGCACTCACACACATGCACCCTGCATGATTTTCAAGCCACAAGGTCCAGGACTCAAATGATGGTCAGCCATGTGAGAATCCAATGCCTTAGCCTCCATGACACTCGGCCCCTCATAAAAAAGGATTTCACCTTTTCTTTCTCCAAAGGGCAAGTATCCTGAAAGTGTAGAGACCTCCAGACCTTTGCACAGGAGAAAGTTAAGACATTTTATATATTCACAAGATTATATCACTATTACACATAGAAATCCCTGAATATTCCACTAAATTCTTAGAACTTATTGAAAAATTCATTGAAGCTTCAAGATGCAAAAATCAATATATAAAACTTGTAGTTATTTTATATACCAGTAATGAAATAGCTGAAAAATGCATAAAGTAAAATCCCACTTATGATAGCTACAAAGAAAATATAATATCTAAGAATAAATGTAACCAAGGAGGTCAAAGATCTGTATAATAAAAACTTTAAATGACTAATGAAATAAATTGAAGAAGATGCACACAAAAAAGAAAGACATCCCATGTTCATGAACTAGAAGTATCAATATTGGTAAAATGTCTATACTACCAACAACGATCTACAAATTCATACAATACCTATCAAAATACCAATGACATTCTTCACAGAAATTGAAAAAAAAAGTGAAATTTGTATGGAGTCACAACAAATGCTGAATAGTCAAAGTAGTCTTGAATAAAAAGAATGATGCTGGAAGCATCATACTACTTGATTTCAAAATGTACCAGACAACTATAACAAAAACAGCACAGTACTGGCAAAAAAGCAAAAACAAACAAACAAAAACAACAACAACAACAAAAATAAGCCAATGGAATAGAACAGAAAATCCAGAAATAAATCCACATACATACAGCCAAATGATTTTTGACAAAGGTGTCATAAACATCCATTGGGGAAAAGACAGTTTCTACAGTAAATGGCGCTGGGAAAACAGGACATACATATTCAGAAAAATGAGGCTAAACCTATACCTCTTACCACATACAAAAATCAACTCCAAATTGACTAAAGAGTTATATGTAAATCCTGAAATTATAAAGTTATTAAAAGAAAACATAAGGGAAACACTTCAGGACTTTGTTATGGGCAAATTATTCTTTAAACCTGAAAAACACAGGCAGCAAAAGCAAAAATAGACAAATGGGATTATATCAAATGAAAATGCTTCTGCATAGCAAAAGAAATAGTCAACAAAGTAAAGAGATAACTCAAAGAATGGGAGGAAGTTTCATATTATATCTGATAAAAAAAATTAATAACCAGAATATAAAACTCAACAACAAAAAAAATCAAATATCCTGATTTTTACATAGGCAAATTACCTGAATAAACCATTGTCAAAGATAGACAAATGTTGGACAAATACATGAAAAAAATGTTCAGCATTACAAATCATTAGAAAAATGTAGATCAAAACCATGATGAGATATGATCTCACTCTAGTTAGAATGGCTATTATCAAGAAGATCCAAATTTAAAAAAAAAAAAAAAGTGAGGACTTAAGAGAAAAGAGCACTACTCTTTTACCTTCTTGGTATGAATGTCAATTAGTATAGCCATTATAGAAAACAGCGTGGAGGTTCCTCAAAATATCTAAAAATATACCCAGTCTCTGTGGCATAGCTGATAGCCTACTGGACTGCAGAACTAGAAGCCACATGCCAACTGCAATTTGGGTCCCCAGCTTAGTTGGCCTGAAAACACACTGGGCATGTGCATACGTGCTGAGATCCCAGGGGACTGAAAGACTGAAGGAAGGGTATCCCTGCATGTCCAAGCCCTGTCGCTGGCGTGTCTCCCTTTCACCTTGTCTCTCTCTCATGCATGCACACATATTCTATAATGAATGAAAGAGAAGAAAAAGATTAAAAATAGAACTGCTGTATAATCCAGCAGTTCCACCACTGGAACTTGTACTTCCACAAATATGTATAGTTATTATATGTTCATTTTAAAACAAAGTTTTTATTTTCAGAAGTCTCTCCTTCAGGGACCAGCAGTTGGCGTAATGGCTATGTTGCTGGACTCCCATGTAGTCGACTGTGATTCAAGTCCCGGACACGGTGGCTTAAACTCACACTGGGCGCATGTGCATGTGTGCCCCAAATCCCGAGAGAATGGAGGAGAAGGGATTATGGCGTGTCTATCCCCCCTGCGGGATGATTTCTCGCTTTCTGTCTGTCTGTCTCTCTCTCTCTCTCTATCTCTCTTTCTGGCGAGCACATGCTCCCTATAGCAAAAATCTCTCCCCCCCCCCCAAAAAAAAAAAAAAGAAAAAAGAAGTCTCTCCTTCAACAGCAGAACTGTGTAGACAGGAAGGCTGTTGATTGAAAAGAGGGAGAACCAGCTGCGAGTGTGGATGCCCTCCAGAGCCCAGAAGAGGACAAGAGGTGAGTTCTGGTGGCTGACAACCGTGTCCTCTCCCGCACAGCGACTGCCTGAGAGGACAGCTGCAAGGATGCCTGTTGGCTGAGTGCCTTGACCTTGAGATCCTCGACAGTCACAGTGGCTAACGGGGTGCAGAGGGAGAAGGCGCCACACCAGCAGAGCACCACACAACGCAAATCATGACGAGCTCAGCACAGCTGTGACAAGCTGAACTCTGCCTCTCCTCCCTGAGTTCTGTGGGTCGCGCAAGCTGTTTGCGTTTCTTATCTAATTCTGGGGACTGGGAAGAACTCCTAAACATGACTGATACTGGCCTTCCCATCATGTGATGTCATTTTCTTTTTAAGTTGCTAGAGGACACATGTGCTTGCCAGAGAGAGAGAGAGGGAAAGGGAGAGAGAGAGAAGGTGAGAAAGCGCCCCCAGGGGATGGCCATGCCACAATCCCTCTGCCTCCATTCCTCCTCCCTTCCGGATTGTGGGCAAGCACACACATACACCTGCTGGCGTGTTTCTTAAGCCACTGAGTCCGACTGGAACAACACGGCCAGCTGTGTGAGATCCAGCTGCCTTAACCACCAAGCCACTACTGGCCCTGTGTGATACAATTTTAAAAATTAAGAAAAATATCTTTCCTTGTGTCAGATTTATCAAATTAATCCTGTTCAGTCATATACTTACATTTGTGAATGACAGATAATACCTTAACCATCTCAGAGGTGTTTTCTAGCCTTATAAGAAACTTTGAAATTGATAAATCAAATTAATTTCTTATTGATGAGAATTTTAGTCAGTGTAAAAATAAATAGGAATTTTAATCCTAAATGAGCCGTAAGAAGGTAGTTTTCCAGGGATTCACCAAGATCCCTGCTCCTGGGAACAGTCCCATCCCCCCACTTCTGAAAGCTCCAAGATGACAGCTTTTTAAAACCTCAGGGAGGTTTCGTCTGTTCATTTGATTTCTCTGGTGGAAATGTCAAATGCAGGCGATTGGGTGACACGAAATGTCCAGGTACACTTAGCTGTTGCCAGGAGCCGAATCTTCTGTGTACCAAGGCAGAGATCTCCAAGTGTTCCCCATCCCGTTTTCAAGTAGCCTTTAAAATAACCAGATGAGAGCCTTTGTTTGGGTTGAAAGACTGAAAACCGATTCCTGGAAGCTTTTAATCCTAACATTGCCTCCTCTTCCTTCCTCAAGTTCCCTAACTAAAATAAACCAGTCATTCATCTCTGTCCATGAAATAAAATCAGACTAATCAAGATCTCGTCTCAGCATTTTTGTCTTCTTCCATAATAGAGAAAGAGAGAGAGGGAGGGAGGCACCCCCATTAGGTTCTGGATCCAGCTCCTAGCCCCAGCCAGGGCAGGGTTGTAGCCATGCCTGGTGTGAACAGGACAATGTCAGGATGTGAATGTGGGACTTCCCATATGGTCTCACATCATGGAGCGCTGAGCCACCATACCTGGCCACTCTCTTGTTTTCTCTTAGTCACGAATTACAGTTGATCTGAACAATTAGCAGTAATCCCATCCGAGAAGAAATTTCTTTTGTTTTTATTTTGTTTAGGTTTCTGCCACAGGGTGAGTGCACTCACCAGAGAGAGACAGGGCAAGGGAAGGAATTATCCCCCAGAAAGATGGCCACACGGCTATGTCACAATCCCATCTCCTCATTCTCCTCCTGGGATTTTTAAACATGCACACACACCTATGCCTGGCATGTCCGGGACTCGAAGCATGGTTGACCATGTGGGAGTCCCGAGCCTTAACTACTATCCCAGGAAAAAAAGTTGTTTTGAATAACCAAAAAACGATCTGAATTCCCACTCTATGAAGGAAACTCTACCAGAATGTTGTTACTGTGTTCAGGTATATGCACCATTCAAAATCAAAGTTAGAGGATGAAATTCTAGTAAAATTGGCCCAAGAGGAAGGCGCCCAGACTCATTCCTGAGAACTGCTGATAAGTTCTTTCCTAGGTGAGGTCCGCTCTTGCATGCAGACAGAAAAGAAAGAGATAAAAGAGAACAAACAGAATGTGTTCTCAGAACTCCCAGCGTGACTTCCTCAAAAAAGTAGCAATAGATCAAATCCAACCATTTTTTTAAAGATGCTGAGGTGGCTTTATGATTAAAATATCACTTTTTAAAAACTGGTATCCTAAATGCCAGATAGATAATGAAGGTCGGGCAGGCAGCTTCTGTAATTCACCATCGTGAGTTTAGTCACGTGCCTTTATTGGGAAGTGATGAATAACTTCCTACTTAGCAATAGTTTAGGGACTGTATTTTTCCTATAATATGTAAAGTTTCTGAAGTATGAGGACCAAAGTATAGGATAATTACTTTTGTTCTGGTGGAACGAAGAGGGCAATTGTACCTAATAATAGCCATGTTTATGCTCCCAGCTGAGATGAACTCACACCTACAGGCTCTCCATGTGTCTATACTGCATTTTTGATGACTTTTGGCTTCAAGAATCAAAGTTGAGGAGGATAAAGCCAAAGCAAAATCTGTTAGAATGGCCTTTGCAGTACAGATTTCATAGGCTAGAGGGCACAGTTGTTTTAGCTGAGCCAGGGTGATGGTAAAGCAAAATCTATTGATCTGTTTCTTGCACAGTGACCTAGAGGTTTTAAAATTTGGATCATGAATGCAAGCTTGTTCCTCACTGAAAATACAAATCAGTATCTGCTGGAAGAAACAGCAAAATAAAATGTACATTTTCTACAGTTGTTGCGAGTTCATTTTGCAGAGGTCCTGAGCTCATGAGAAAAATAGCACACTCCAAAGAGCCTTTGGTCCAGTGTATTTTCCTTTCTTGGGTTTATCACACTGTCTGCTTAGTTTTCACTTGTGTTTTTCCTTCTCAAATGAAATCTTCCCAAAACATGTTTATATGTAAACAATGTGCTTGACAAGGATCTAGAAAAGCATTTCAATATCATTAGGAAATTACAGAGTTGATTCTAGGAGTGAGATGAAGTGTTCTGTGAAAATGTTGCTGAATTCAAACCAAGCTCATTGCCTGTGGGCATGCTGCAAATCAAACCACAGACACAGGTGTGATGAAGAAAAACACAGTTTTCTTACCTGTGCAGAGGAAGGAGGGTGGGAAACTCATGCTGAGAATGCCCAGGCTCTCCGAAGCGTTCCCAGCATGTATTTTTAAGGGCAAAATTAAGGGTAGGGGTCCCCCAGATGCATTATCAGCTCAATTATTGGTTCAAGAGGACACGGTCACCTCATGAGCTCTCTTGGTTGGTGGAAACTTGGGCAATGGCTTTTCATTCTGGGCGGATGCCATCACCAGGCTTCTGGCACCATTCAGTCACGGGTCTCCATCTCACAGCCAGCAATGTCCATTCTGCAAAACGTTTTAAGACTTTGAGTTAAAACCTTATCTTTCCTGGGCCAGTAGGTGGTGTGGTGGTTAAGGCACTGGATTCCCAAATGGCTGATTGAGGTCTGAGTCCTAGACCTGGTGGCTTGGAAATCGTATTGGGTGCGTGTGGGTGCACGACCAAAAACTCCCGAGAGGAGTTCCCTCTCTGTCTCTGGTGCGTGCATGCACCCTATGGCAAAAAAATTTTTAAAAAAGAAAGTAAATAAAAACAACAAAACCCTGGGACCAGCAGTTAGCGTAATGGCTATGTCGCTGGACTCCCATGTAGTCGACCGCGGTTCACATCCCTGACCGGGTGGCTTAAGACTCACGCCGGGCGCGTGTGCGTGCATGCCCAAGATCCCGAGAGGAGAATGGAGGAGAAGGGATTACAGCATGGCCATCCACCCTGGGGGGTGATTTCTCGCTTTCTGTTTCTCTGTCTCTCTCTGTCTGTCTGGCGAGCGCAAGCACCCTATAGCGAAAACCTCTGCAAAATAAGAAAACCCTTATCTTTCCTTCAAATGGGAGTTTGGGGAATCTTACCGCCCTGATTCAGGGCTGTTAATTGTAAAACCGAAGTCTGGAGTCTCCATCTTTCTTTTGGGCCTTTAAAATTTAAATAACCTTTGCATTCCAACCAGCTTGAAAAGATACTTTTAGTTGAGCCCTAGTAATTTTCAATTTGAGAACTTTCTATTTTGTTTTTCTCATCAGAAGAGGAAAAAAAGTCTCAGACCTTTCAGGGCGTCCCTGCTCAGTTTCAAAAATGGCTTCTTTTAAAAACATACACATCTCCGTAATTTTTTGCAGAGGTTGCTGGCCAATGGCATGTTGCCCCTAATGCTGTGTCTGCCTTCACTGGCTCCCTCTCTACCTAGCACTTCCTGAGTCTTCCTTGCTTTTTCCCTCCTTTAACATGAGTCTTGATTTCCCCCCTTGCGCATTATATGTGCCTCTACGTTCCAGATCACTTTTCTTTCCATTCATGTTGTCTACTCCTGTGCATGCCAGCACACCCATATGGAAAAAGTGACTTCCCCACCCACAAGTTCCTGCTCAATGCCATCACATCTTTGCTTCACAAACCACAATTCTTATAACCAAATTCAATTATTTTTGAGTGACAGTTGTCATTCCCTTCTTTCTACACATCCACAGACCTAAAGTAGGATACCTGTAGACTGATGAGTAAAAGTACTCAAGAGTATGGTTGGGGTCTTAGAGAAGTTTCTAGACAGGAGATGAATGTTTTATTACATAAGATATTAAATACTTTCGAGGGACCAGCAGCAGGTGTGGTGGTTAAGGTGTTGGACTCTCACATGGCAGACCATGGTTCAAATCCCAGACCCAGCAGCTAGAAACACGCCAGGTGCATGTGCATGCATGCGTGCCCAAAATCCTGAGAGGAGAATGGAGGAGAAAGGATTGCAGCGTCGCCATCCTCCCTGGGATGGGGGAGGGGGTGGGGAGGAACTGATTTCTGGTTTTCTGTCTCTCTCTGTGGTGAGTACATGTGCCCTAGAGCAAAGATAATATCTCCAAAAAAATGAATAAACAAATAATACATTTTGAAGCATAGCTTTTTACTTCCACCTCTGAAATGCATTCTAAACCCATCTGTAGTAGACAGAATTTGGCCCCGTGATCTCTGACTTCTGGTACTATTCCTGGGAACATATTACTTTACATGGCAAATGGACTTTTCAGATGTAATTATGATTACTAATCGTATGATTACCAACCAGCTGACCTAAAATGGAAAGCTGATACTGGATTAACAGTGTGGCCCCAATGTAATCACATGAGCTCTTAAAAGTAGTTATTTCTCCAACTAGTGGTAGAAAGTAAAGCCGATATTCAAAAGATGCCACTGTTGATAGATAAACAGGACTGTATCAAGGAAATGACGACCTCAGTCCTAAAGCCTCGAGGAACTGAATTCTCAACAATCGGAATGGGCTGGAAAGCAGAATCTTCTCAGGAGCCTTCAGGTAAAGTTCCATCCCGCTAACTCCTGGATGTCGGCCTTGCGAGACCCTGAGTAGAAGACTCACTTGAATGGTGATGCAACCAGACTTCTGACCCATGGAAGTGGGCTCGTGTAATTATTTATAGCAGTTATTTTTGTTATATGGGACTTTAAGTCTCTACTGTTGGTTTTCATTTCAGTTCTTCTTTTGTTTATAATTCAAAGAGAAGATTTCATATCACCTCTACAAGCTATGAAACGTTAAAAAATAGAAATTTCCTTTCTTTTTTTAAAAAAGTGCATGTGCTCACAAGAAAGAGACAGAGAAAGAGGGCTGTGGTCACCGTGTAATCCCTGCTCTTCCACTTCCATTTCAGGCCAGCTGATTAGTAATCTTAACCATCCTTTCAGGAGTTGAGGCACATGCACAAATGCCCTGGAGCCAGGACTCGAACCACATGGTTACCTATGTGAGTTCCAAGTCCCTTACCCACTAGGCCATGCAGCCAGCCTGAACTTTCCCTCTTTACTTACTAATGAATTGGCCCTACTTATTTAATGCATTGGACTTTCGATGAAAGAATGTGACTCTCTTCGTATTGACTAAATGGCTGTCAAGAGCCAGGCTCTGTGGTAGTCAGTTTGTGGATCCCACTTCCAATCATTATAACAGCTTTTCTGTCACAGTAGGGGAAAAAAAATCATCAACTTGGGGGAAATAATTAGCAACCTTCTCTGATGCTAAATGTAAAAAACAGATTATGGCTTGGATAATGATTTGTCTTCCCAAGGTTCTTGTTTTTGTTTTTGTTTTTTTGAGAGGATTTTTGCTATAGGGCACGTGCGCTTGCCAGAAAGACAGAGAAAGACAGAAAGATGGAAATAACGTCCCGGGGGGATGGCCACGCTGCAATCCCTTCTCCCCTACTCTCCTCTCAGTATTTTGGGCACTCACACACATGCACCTGGCATGAGTTTAAGCCACCGGCTCCAGGACTCAAACCACAGTTGACTACATGGGAGTCCAGTGACACAGCCATTACACTAACTGCTGGTCCCCCAAGGTTCTTGTTTTGTAGTCTGTCTTGGTGGACCGGAATTGGATGTCCCCCAAAGCTCATGTGTTGTGACTTGGTTGTGTGGTACAGGTGTTAAGTGAAAGCTTAATCCCTTCATGCTGTCCCAGGGTGAGGCCTTGGGGTGTGATTAAGTCATCAGTGCCGGCTCCCCAGGACTGAGTTCTGGTGTGTGCATGAGGAGAGGAGATGAGGCAGGCAGGGCCACAGGGATGCCACGCTCCCCTCTGCCCACGGTTCTGCCTTCACCATTTTGTGATGCTATGGTACAGCCGCCAGAATGGTGAGACAGCAACCCCTATTTCTTTGTAAATCATCCTGTGTCAGGTTTTTTTTTTTTTTTTTTTTTTTTGGAGAGGTTTTCACTATAGGGTGCTTGCGCTCACCAGACAGACAGAGAGAGACAGAGAGACAGAAAGCGAGAAATCACCCCCAGGGGGGATGGTCACGCCGCAATCCCTTCTCCTCCATTCTCCTCTCGGGATCTTGGGCACGCACGCACACGCGCCCGGCGTGAGTTTTAAGCCACCGGGTCCAGGACACGAACCGCAGTCGACTACGTGGGAGTCCAGCGACATAGCCATTACGCTAACTGCTGGTTCCCCTGTGTCAGGTACTTTTGTTAGCAGCACAGTAATAGACTAAGACAGAAATTGGTATGGTTGAGCAGGATTGCATTGCTACAGATATTCGAAAATGTAGAAAAAGCTTCATAACTGGGTTATAAGAAGGGGTTTAATGAGTTTCAAGAAAGAGTCTAGAAAAAGACTAGATTCTGGTGGGGGTTCAGAAGAACTGTTTAGAAATGAACTGGAATTCTTTAGAGGTTAGACAAGCATCTGAGCCTAAATGCTATAAAGATGTGAATAGTGAAGGGCATTCTGAGGAGATTTCAGAGAAGAATCAGTTATAACGTGATTTAAAGAGAGAAAGAATCGTTGAAAAGGAAGCAGAGAGAGAAAGTTTGGAAAATTTGTAGGCTGGCCATGTGTCAAAGAATGAAAAGTGTAGAGCAGGGTGGTTGCTAAAGAGATTACTACATTGGTAGATAGAAGGGACCAGGTGAAAATGCTCAGGACAGTGAAGAAAAGCCCCAGGGCATTGCCGTACCCAGCATGAGCACAGATGCCTGGGAGAGCGGAATGAGGGGTTCATTGCCCAGAGCCAGCTGGGGCTCTGCTCTCTGCATCCCAGCGAAGCATTCCTCCGCCCCAGGGAGTCTCAGGTGGAGCACCTTAACCTGCCCTTAAGGTGTTCTATCTTCTACTCCAAAACATGCAAATGGCAGGGCAGTGGCTGGCAGTGTCCTGTGGAGGCTGCCACAGGGCTGGATCCCACATGCTGACCCTCTGGCGGGCTTGCAGAATTTAGGAGCCTGGAAATATCCACCAAAAATTCAAAGAATGCATCAACAAGCCTGGGAGTTTAGGCAGGCAGGGCCGCCACAGAGAGCTACTGGAAATTAGAGCAACGCCAAGGGGACATGCGGGGTTGGTCTGCTAAGGAGAGCCTCCATCACAGCAAAGCCTAGGAGACTGCGAAGGTGGGACTGCCCCTGTGGCCCCAGAGCTGCAGGACCATTAGCCTGCTGCATCAGCCCGAGAAGGCTGCGAGTTCCAGACTCCAGCTGGGAAGAGCTGAGGTGTGGCTATGCCCAGCAGGTCCAGCAGGATGAGGCTGTCTCATGCCTTGGGGACCCAGCCCCCTCAGCTCAGCCAGGATGCGACACGCGGAGTTGCAAGAGCTAACGTCGGCCTGCTTGTGTTCATCCCTCGCTTGGGGCCCATTGTTCTCTTCTGGTGGAAGGAAAATTTCTCTCCTGCACCTGCACCTCAGTGGTAATTAGGAGTATGTCATTTGTTCTGACTTTGGCGTTGGCTTTGAATCTCAGACAAAACTTTGATTCTGTGTGGGAGAAAGACAGGCGCCATGGGGCTGAGGGAAGAATGCTATGGTTTGCATTATGGTTTGTCCCTCAAAGTCTCCTGCTTGGGGATTTGATTCTAGTGGGCAGTGACTGGATGTCCCTCAGAAGTTCTGTGTTGGGACATGGTTATATTGGAAAGATGCGAAATGGAAACTTCCTTGTGTTCCAGGGTTACAACTCAATAACTTCCATTTCTTTGGAGAGGTTTTTGCTATAGGGCGCGTGCGCTCGCCAGACAGACAGAGAGAGACAGAGAGATAGAAAGCGAGAAATCACCCCCCAGGGGGGATGGTCACGCCGCAATCCCTTCTCCTCCATTCTCCTCTCGGGATCTTGGGTACGCACACACGCGCCCAGTGTGAGTTTTAAGCCACTGGGTCCGGGACGCGAACCGCGGTCGACTACGTGGGAGTCCAGCGACATAGACATTACGCTAACTGCTGGTCCCAATAACTTCCATTTTTTTATACATCATCAATCTCGAGTATTTCTGTTAGTAATGCAATAATGGATTAAGGTAAAATATTACTAAAAATGAAGCAGGCGAGCTGGCTTCATGACCCAGTGGTTAAGGAGCAGATACCACATAGCTGACCCTGTGGTTCAAGTCCAGAATTAGGTGGCTTGAAAAGCATGCCAGGCGTGTGTGTGTGTGTGTGTGTGTGTGTGTGCCCAAAGTCCCAACAGGATGGAGAGATGGAGAAGAGATTGTGGCATGACAGTTCTCTGTGGGAAGTGCTTTCTCCCTTCCTCTCCTTCTCTGTCTCTTTGTCTCTCTCTGGTAAGTGGATGTACAGCCTGACGAAATTTAAAAAAATAAAAATTTAAAAAAGGGAGCAGGGGCCCAGCCCAATGGCACAGCAATACGACAATGTTCCGTGATGCTGGCGCACCTGGGGCAGTCTGGGTTCCTGTTCTGAAGCCTCCCTGGCATGGCCAGTAATTCAGGCTGGGCCGGGCCGGGGGTGGATCACAGCGTGAAGGCCATGTCGCGGTGATTCTCTCTCTCTCTCTGTCACAGAGGAAAGAGAGAAGTAAACTTTTTTTTTTTTTTTTTTATAAATAAGGAAGCACAGGGCCAGCAGGTGGCATAGTGGCACTGGACTCCCACATAGCTGACCCAGGTTCAAGTCCCGGACCCGACAGCTTGAAACACACTCGGTGTGTATGCCTGTGTGCCCAAAATCCTAGGAGGAGAATGGAGAAGGGATCACGGGCTGACCATCCCTACAGGGGATGTGATTTTTCACTTTCTATCTCTCTGTCTCTGTCTTTCTGGTAAGAGCACACACCCTATAGCAAAAATCTCTCTCTCAAAAGAAAAAAATATTCAATAAGGAAGCACGTTTAAAAGGAGATAGTTTATTTTTGAACCTGGCTTCACTATGCAAAATGTCCAGGTTGTGAAGATTTACATTTCAAAGGGGCAGAGAGAGAATTTATAATTGCAAGTTTTCCAAAGTAAGTACTCTGAGAAAGGGAGGACAAAAGCTTAGAGTCAGCACAAAGTTTGTCTGAGGTTGGTCAGGGCGAATGTTAAGGCCATTTGAGTCAGTCCTCATTTTGCATGGTCTCCGGGAAGTTTAAATATCGTCATTTTGGAGAGTTTTATTTCTGAAGTAGAAGACCCACTCTAAGCACTGCCCACCTTTCACCAGCAGGGCTGTGGTTTCAGGCACCCGGGTGGGCATCTCTATCAGCTGCCCCCACACCAGTACGGCAGTGGGGCCACAGTGCGGCGGGGCACAGATGTCTGCTACTTCTGTACCATAGTCGGGGCACAGTGGCCCACGGGCCGGTCTGCCCAGACACCCAAGGGAGTTCTCACCCAGCCACATCCTTCACCTGATCGAAGCATGATAGCCTACGTGGAGTGGAAGAAATAAAAATGAAAAACTACTATTGGCTAATTTCTCAAGCACTTTTCCCTGCCACACATCCTAAAGAATAAACTGATCCATTCAAAAACACAAGCATTACTATGCTAAGTCTGTGTACACACATGCTAATTCAGGACACACAGAAATGCATCTCATTATCTAAGGGAGTCTGAATTTCGCCATTCATTCAGCTCCTGTATTTAGTATTCAAAAAACTGTCTGAGGGACCAGCAGTTAGCGTAATGGCTATGTCGCTGGACTCCCACGTAGTCGACCGCGGTTTGAGTCCCGGACCCGGCGGCTTAAACTCACGCCGGGCGCGTGTGCGTGCGTGCCCGAGATCCCGAGAGGAGAATGGAGGAGAAGGGATTGCGGCGTGGCCATCCCCCCTGGGGGGGTGATTTCCTGCTTTCTATCTCTCTGTCTCTCTCTGTCTGTCTGGCGAGCGCACGCGCCCTATAGCAAAAACCTCTCCAAAAAAAGAAAAAAGAAAAAAAAAAAAAACTGTCTGAACTGGAGCCATCAAGTCAAGTATTACATATCATTTTACTAGGTAGCATCCAATGTTGGAAACTATAGTAATCATTCAGTTTTCAAAATATCCTTTCAACCCCCCTTTGTTTTAGTTTTGTTCTATTTTTTTCCCCCCCAGAGAGATGGCCATTCTGCAATCCCTTCTCTACTCTCCCTTCTGGATTTTGGACACACACACACACACACACACACACACACACACTCAGAATGATTTTCAAGCTTCTGGGTCCAGGACTCAAACCATGGTCAGGTATGTGGAAATCTAGTGCCTTACCCACAATGCCACCTGCTGGCCCAACCCTCATATTTTTAGAGTTTCCTATTGTATGGTATATAAAGACTTTGACATTTAAAATTTTTTTCTTGACCTTTCTAATAATAGCATTTAGTGAAAAAAAGAGCAGGACACATCACACGGTATAAACCTATTTGTACAATCCTGTGAAAACGGTATAGTTTTGCATATAAACTTTATGAACAGATGAGCCTTATGATAAAATTCTTAAAGATTATTTATGGACTGAATATGGCCCTGATGCTCATGTCAGGAATAAGCATCATAAGTCCATAGAACGATTTCTGAGGAGGCTGAGAGATAAAACATTAGGATTTTAAAAGAAAGCCTTGCAGTTTAGAAAAACATCGCAGACACCAGCAAACATGAAGGAGGAGGAGGAATTACTCACTTCACAATGTTGTCATGACAACAGATCTTGCAGACTGACAATGAGGAGAAAGATGAGCAAAAATTTAGGTTGTAGACTTTGTAAAAGAATCAAATCCTTTCTCTCTTTCTTTCTTTCTTTCTTTCTTTCTTTCTTTCTTTCTTGTTTTTTTTTTTTTTAATAAAAAGAAACTTCCAATAAACAAGGTTTCTGTGGGAGATCCCCCTGGACCAGAAGGGTCCTCCCTGCCAGGCTTCACTTCTCTCTTTCCCTCCAGTGGTTTCCTGATGCTGCCATGCACCTAGCTCTGGCGTGCCTCTGCTTCCCTAGGGCAACCTGGAGTAGTTGGTCACCCTTACTATGAGGTGAGAGTACCCCAAAAGTCCCCCTTTCCAGCTCTCGGACGTTTTCCTATCCAAGTCCTCCAGTAGCCCTTTAGACCACAGGTGATGAGATCATTAAGTCAGTCCCAACCTGAGAAAGGAAGCGTCCACTTACTCAAATCCATAGTGCTAACAGCTAACAGCTAGCCAGACAGCCACTGAGCCGTAGAGTTGTAGAGGGGTACTTCACCATAGACCTCAACTGTCTCTCAGAAACGGGTATCGTCAAGCCCCAGCGGCAGTCAGCAGCAGCCACTTCTGGATGTCTCCAGAAGTTTAAATGTGTAGATGTGAAATGCAGCACTTCGTGAAGCAGGTCCACAGGGGAAGGCTTCCGGCTGAAGTCTGAAGACCTCCCAAGTATGCTGGGCTAGTACAGGACCATAATTCAGGCTGGCTGAAATTTCGGGTGGATTATATTTGGTTGTCCGAAAAGTCAGGATGTATTTTTCTGTTTTCTAAGCAAAATGAGTCAAGACTTTTCTGACAACCCAAAAGTATCAAGACTCCATGAAGCATGTTTTATTTTTCTCTTTCTCTTTTTTCTATCTATCTCTATCTCTCTCTCTCTCTCTTCATCTCTCTTCCTCATGGAATAAATAAGTAAATTTTTTACTAAGTTTATTGCAAGTACTGTAGGTGCTCATATCAATGATAGGCTTTGTATCCGAGTAGTAAAACGATAGCGTTCAACTGAATACCGTGTACACAGTCATTTTAAAGCTTTCAAAGCCTGCTTGGCCAAATAACCCAGCACACTTAGTCTTTTGTAGACCCGACCCATAGATGTGAACTGCACAGTCAGTAGAGGTGGAATTACTTTACCAAAATTAGAGCTGCCATTGGCCTCAAATATAAGTGGAATTTTTATATGTAACATATTCTTTATGTATTCCTATGCAGAAAATAATGAGCAATACAGAAAAGACTATTCAATAAAAATCCATAATAATTTTATTACACAAATATACACATACAGCTAACATTTCATCATCTCTTTTTGATCTCAGCATATACTAAAACATATATGCTTATGTATCATACAGATGTGTATACATGCATTTTCCTATTCTCTCTCTGTCTTTCAAAAAATTTTTTGACATAGCATTTGTTATGGATTAAATATTTCTGTTACCACCATGACCCACTCCCTCTACCCATCCAAATTTACACATTGCAACTCTGACCCTTATTGTGATAGTATTTAGAGAAGGATCTTTGAGAGTTAATTAGGGCTGGATAAGATCAAGAGGATGGGGCCCTCATGATAGGATTAGTATATTCAGAAGAAAAGATGCCACAGAGCTCTCTCTCTCTCCCTGACATGTGAAGACACACAGCAAAAAGACGGCCATCTCCAACCCAGGAAGAGAGCCCTTGACAGGATCTGAGTTTGCCAGCATCTTTAGATTTCCCAGCTTCCTGAACTGTGAGAACTCAATTTTTCTTGTCCAAGCCATCCAGTCTATGGCATTTTGTTATTGCAACCTGAGCCAACAGTCTTTACTACACCATGAAATTTTCCCCATTTTAAATTCTTCAAACACAACTTTCATAATGACCAACCATTCACCAAACAGCATGAATGTAGCATAATTTATTTTCCCAAACACTACTTTAAAGCATTTAGATATATAATGCACACTTTAGGTTGCCCTTTTCATTTTCCAGAAAGAAGAATGATTTTGTTAAGGAATATAGATACAGGTATAGCTGCATTACTATACATATAGACACATGATTCCTCTAAATAATCATGGATCTCAGAGACAAATTATTCCACTGCAAGTTCTGGGAGTGGGCCTGACTGATATAAAAATAACATAGTTCCCTTTCCCAGGGACTGGTTCAGAAATGGCATATGACGGCTTGTAGCCAATAAGATGTGAAGGGACATTCTGATGAAGGGACCAGCAGTTAGCGTAATGGCTATGTCACTGGACTCCCATATAGTTGACCGTGGTTTGAGTCCAGGATCCGGCGGCTTAAACTCACGCCGGGTGCGTGTGCGTGCCCAAGATCCTGAGAGGAGAATGGAGGAGAAGGGATTGCAGCGTGGCCATCCCCCCCTGGGGGTGATTTCTCACTTTCTGTCTCTTTCTCTCTCTCTCTGTCTTTCTGGCGAGCGCACGTGCCCTATAGCAAAAACCTCTCCAAAAAAAAAAAAAAAAAGGGACATTCTGGTGAAAATATTTGGGGAAAATTTTTCATATCTGAGAGTCATAAGAGATAGTTGCTCTTCTTCCTCTAGACATTGTGAATTCTTTCTTTTTTATATAATCAGTTATTTAATTAGGTTCTTGGCAAAAAAATTTAGAACACCAATTTGTGAGGATAAACTCCATTTGTAAGGGCAAACACGGATCGCAGGTAGCCCTGGAGCTGAGGAACAGCTTTGATATTTGGTAAAATTTGTGAGTCCAGCTTTCTTATCAACCTTGCGCTGCTCTGAAGTCCTGTATTTCTCCTTCTCTGTGTCGAAGATCTCACCTTCCTGGTGTCTGGGCTTCCGCAGTTTCTTTTTCTTGAAGTAAGCATTGGTAAGGTGCTTTGGGATTTTTGCTTTGCTAATATCAATTTTGGTGGAGGTGGCAATGACAAATTTCTGGTGTGTTCTACGCAGTGGAACTTGATTGAGAACCCGCGGTCCAGTCACAAGTAGCAAGCCACTGCTCAGCTGCTTCAGGAAAACCACCCTCTTGCCTCTGTGGCGTCCAGTGAGGATGATCAGAATGGTCCCAGGAGTGATGCTGGCTCGCAGCTTTCTCACAGGCTGACTGAAGGGTTTTTGCCGTGGCTCAACAGCTTTCGAGGCACATCTTCAGTAGGATAATACCTAGGCATTTTGCGCAGTTTAACCACTCAGGTCCCACCATTCCTGTCTCCACCAACTGGTTTTGTGACAGTCGCAAGAACCTTCTCCTTCTTTTTCTTTTTAATCCTGGATTTAGTGGCCGAGTCTTTCCTCTTGTACACGGCCTTCCTGGAATACATGGCAGACCAGGAGGATCTGCCGATGCCCCGGACTAGGACGGGGTTTTGGCTGCAATGGGGCTTCCCCTTCTTGGGCTTTTTAGCCTTGGGGTCATCCTTTTTAACCTTGCCCCTGGCATCAGCCTTCTTGGCTTCAGGTTTCTTCTCCTTAGTATCCTGCTTCCCAGCTTTTCACCTGCCATCTCGTATAGTGGGAGAGTAGACTGTGAATTCTGATGCACAGCCATCTTACTTCCTGCAGCTCTGAAAATCACAGAGATGAATGAAACGGTTCTCTGACGACACCGAGAAGTAAGGGATCACAATGAAGCCCACCTTCTTTGTGCTTCCTGATATGTAAGATTTAAGTCAGCGCGTGTCAGAGTTCCTGTTACTTACGGACTAAAGCTGCTCTGACACAAAATATTTCATAATTTTGCTCTTAGGACAGTTTTTATCCCTAAATCTTTTTATATATGTCTATTTCCTCCCTAGTAATATTGGGTCGTCAGGGAGGTCATGATGCATTTTTACATAGAAAAACATAGAAAAATACATCATGACTTTTCTGATGACATAATAATATGGATTGAATCTGCAAAGAGAAAATATTGGGTCACAGGGTATGTGCGTGTTTAATATTCTTGGTGGTTATTGCCAAAGTTATTCTGAGAAAGGCTGGAACAACTTATGCTCCCATCAGAAATGCACATGTGACCCCTTCAATGCATTGTACCTATGCCAGCATCGGGCACGCTGTGTAAAGCTTTACATGGGTGTTACAGAGAAATAACGTACCATGTCATGATGTCAATTTGCATCTTTGTTTAAGGGATCAAATATTATTTTTATATATAGCATTTATTAGACATCTGTGTTTGGCCACTATGTTTTCTCTACTCACATTTGTGGATGATTTTTCTTACTGTTTTCATAAGTGGAATTTAAGACCAAGAAGTCAATTTTAAAATTTTGATATAAAGTACTTTTGCTTTTTTTATATCTTTCTGATTTGGATGGAAAAGCTTGTTATTACAGGACAAAAATTGGTATCAGCTCTTTAGGTCATAAAATGAAAAAATTTTAAAAAGACTCTGAAACTCACTAACGACACAAAAAGCTTCCATCCTTTAAAAGATGTTCCTATCTATGGAACTTGGGTAAATTGATAAGAAAAAGTTTTATAGTTGTAATCTAAATTCACATGATATCTTATAACTTTTTGATTTCAGTAATCAGTCCTCGTAGGCTATCCTGCTGCTCATTTTAAAGTTTCATTTATGACCTGTTCAGCAATATTTAGGTTTCTCTCTACTGCCTTAATAACCCACTATGACTTTCTTCATGCACCCTCTTGCTAAAAATTGTTTTATGCCAGGGCTTAGCAAATTTATGATCAGCTGGCGAGAAACGTGGGCGTAAAAAATTAAAAATGAGCTCTAATAATAATACATACTCAAGATATACGAGGCAAGGCTTGTCCATTTTTATTCTGAAAGCACCAGTTTTCAGTGTGTCGGCAACCCTGGAAAAGAGCATAATTCAGTCTTCATTATTAATGTGTTCGATTATACCTTTTTACATAGGTTGGTGTGAGTGAGGTGCTCTCTTGAGCACAAAGGGAGACGGGATGAACAATGCTCACTCCCTCACGGCCCCGGGTTCCAGGATTTTGCCTGGATTGGAAAGAAGAAAATGCATACCAGCCTGCTCTGCCCCCAGAGCTCTCACTGAGCAGGAAACTGGTGTCACTTTTGGACCTGGCCTTAGAGGAGAGCAGCCGCAGAGCGAATGTGGGGACCTTTTGGCCTGGTCCAGCAGACTCCTGGCTGTGGCCATCAGGTCCCTCACAGGCAGAAGTGCGGGAGCCAGGACTCCTGAGTAGGTGATTCAGCTGGGCTTTCTCCTACCGGCAGTCGGACTGCAGTCACTAAGGCTGGGTCAGGACTGGCGTGTCCCACGAGGAGCTGACCCGGGGGGATGGTGCTAGACACCGAAGGGAGCAAATGCCGGAACTGGAGCTCACGGAGGTGGAAGGAGCTTGAGTCAGAGGACAACGGGTCTTCCCTAGACTTGACCAGCAGCAGAGGGGACGCGTCAGCAAAGCAGAAGTCCCACTCCAGGTCAGAGGAAGGGTGACAAATCTCTGCAAACTAGTTTTAGCCAAAATGCTGAGAGAAGGGTATTACAGGTCTCCCGGACAGGAACTCAGAGGGACTGGGATCGGAAAGTCGTCGGGAACACAGCCCATGCCCTCTTCTCTCCAGCGCCCCCCGGGCAGCTCTCCTACACAGGGGATGGGGCTCCCAGCTCTTGAGTTCATACGTGGTTGTCCAGCCAGTTAGATCTCTTCATCGCTTAGTCTCTTGCAACTTCTGATCTATCTATCTATCTATATCTATCTATTTATCTATCTATATCTATCTATTTATCTATCTACTGATTTACTTATTTAGGTTTTTACCATAGGGCACATGTGCCCGCCAGAAAGAGACAAAGAGAGACAAAGAGAGGGAAAGTGAGAAATCACCCCCCGTGGGGATGGCCACGTCCGCAATTCCTTCTCTTCCATTCTCATCTTGGGATTTGGGGCACATGTAAACACGCGCCTGGTGTGATTTTCAAGCTGCTAGGTCCAGGGCTTGAACCGTGGTCAGCCATGTAGGTGTCCAATGCTTGGCCACCAGGTCACCTGCTGGTCCCTCTACCTATTATTTGTCTAGTGCCAACTTTTATTTAATTACCGTCCCAGCTCTGGTACACTCAGCAGTGTTTATGGCAGAGAGTGTCACAGTGAGCAGATAGGTAGGACCATGGAAGCTGAGCCTGATATATCAGTCAGAGCTTTCCAGAGTAACAGAACCAAAGGAGATGGATACATGATAGATACTACAAAAAATGTGTGGAAAAATTAAGGTACAAATTTATTTTGTTGTAAAGATTTTGCAGCTTGTGTAGTTTTTTAAAAATAATACACAGTTTTCATTAATTTAAAATATATGTGTATGTATAGTGAGTTTGCTGTAAGGAACTAACCCACAGGGTCATGGAGGCTTTGAAGTCCTCCATCTGCCATCTGCACTCTTGGAGACCCAGGCAGGCTGGTGGTGTTCTGAAAGGTCTGAAAGCTGGGGGACCGGTGGTGTGGGTCACAGTCTGCATCTGATGGGCTGAGAGCCAGCTCATGTCCCTGCTCAGTCAGGCGGAGTCATTACAACCTGTTCCCACCTTTTCTTCTACTTGGGGCCTCCAAAGGATTGAATGATGTCCATGCACATGGGAGAGGGCCATCTGCCTTACTCAGCCCAACAATTCACATGTTTATCCCTTATCAGAAACACTCTTCAGACACACCCAGAAATGTTTCGGCCAGATGTGTGGGCATCACATGGCCCAGCCAAGTTAGTGCAGGAAATTAACCCTCAGATCTGGGGATTAGAGTGGTATGAGAGGTGGGCAGGATGAGCACGTAAGGGCTATGGTGAGCCATCTTCCCAAGTGAATTCAAAATCTTGTTAGACTGAAGACAGAGTCGGACTGTCAGTGCCCTGCCTGCTTCATGCTGATTCTGGTCTTTGATGGATGGACCTAGCTACTGTGGAATTATGAGAGTAGAAACCCAGGCAGACATGGTTCATCTCTTAAGAAATACTTCCGCAGGCCAGCAGGTGGTCCAGTGGTTATGGTGCTGGATCCCACCTGGCCAAATTTGCTGTTGCAGTCCCAGACACAGTGCTTGAGAGACACACCAGATGGGTGTGTGCATGCATGTACGCCCAAAATTCCAAGAGGAGAATGGAGGAGAAGGGATGGCAGCATGGTTATCCCCCTTGGGGGGGGGGGTGATTTCCCACTTTCCCTCTCTCTCTGTCTCTCTCTAGCTAGCACATGTGCCCTATAACAAAATAAATAAATAAAAATAAAAAGAAATACCTCTGGGCCCAGATGGTGGCACTGTGCAGCACTTTGTGAGGCGGATCCAAGTAAGAAATTTCCAGATTTCCGAAAACCTCCCTGAACGTGCCAGGTGCACACATGCTCTTCGCACATCTCACATGGCCAGCAGAGCAAACCTGGACTCAGTGGCTTGAGAAACATGCCAGGTGTTTGTGTGTGTGTGTGTGTGTGTGTGTGTGTGTGTGTGTGTGGCCCACATCCTGAAAGAAGATAGAAATGGAAGAAAAGAGATTTCAGTGTGGCCATCCCCCATCAGATTTGTTTTCTCATTCTATCCCCACTCCCACCTCTCTCCTGTAAGTGCATGCACTCTTTGGCCAAAACAAACAAACAAAAAACCCAAAACCTGAAGCATTTAGCAAGTAGCCGTAAAAGTGCTTATAAATTCTTCTGCTAAGTAGTATGTATTTCATATCTATTTGTTTTTGTATTTTAAAAAAATGCTGAAAACTTTTTGACCATGATGGAGTTATAGGGACTGGATTTGTCTTCATACCTTAAACAGTTAGAAACTTAGACAAAGGGGATCAGTGAATGGTGTGATGGTTACATTGTTGGGCTCCCATGTAGTTGACCACAGTTTGAGTCCTGGATCCTGTGGCTTAAAACTCATGCCAGTCAGGTGTGCAAATGTGCCCAAAATCCTGAGAAGAGAACGGAGAAGGGATTGCAGCATGGTCATCCCACCTGGGCGGTGATTTTTCACTTTCTGTCTCTTTGTCTCTCTCTGCCTCTTTGATGAACACAAGAGCAGCCCTATGGCAAAAATATCTCTTAAAAAAAAAAAAAAAAAAGAAAGAAAGAAAGAAAAGAAAATCAGAATTGACTAGCAGAAGACGTAATGTTACATCCCTGTACTCCCATGTGATCAACTGCAATTTGAGCCCCAGACCTGGTAGTTTGAAACTCACACCCAGCTGCATGTACATGCATGTCCAGGATCCCAAGAGGAGAATGGAGGAGAAGGGATTTCAACATGGCCATCCCCACTAGGAAATTACTTCTTGCTTTCTCTCTCTCTGTCTCTCTAGTGAGCACACATGCCCTGTAGCCACAAAAAAAAAAAAAAAAAAAAAAAAAGGAAAGAAAACCAGACAAAATACTAGCTGAGCCAGTAGTGCAGTTGTGCATAT
The DNA here is from genome assembly GCA_026018925.1 of Tupaia tana. Classification (NCBI taxonomy): domain Eukaryota; kingdom Metazoa; phylum Chordata; class Mammalia; order Scandentia; family Tupaiidae; genus Tupaia; species Tupaia tana. Next base: position 96,841,640 of record JAKSZU010000006.1, read on the forward strand.
GGAGCTGGATCCCACATGGCCAACCACAGTATGAATCTCAGCCATGGCAGCTTGAAAAACACGCCAAGTGCAAGTACATGCATGCCCCAAATTCTGATAGGATGGAGAAATGGAGAAAAAAATATTGTGGCATGACCACATTCCATTGGTCATGCTCCCCGCCCCACCCCCCACCCCCCTAGTACACATACACTCTGGAAAAAAAAAATAGAGAGAAGAAAGAAAATAAAAGGAAGAAAACCAAGCAATATGTAAAATAATGGCTTTCAAACATTAGATACAGAATAGAACTGTGTCCATGAGAGAAGAATCCTATGATTATCTCACTTTGTTATCCCTGAAGAAGCTACAGTACAGGCTGGAGAATCTGAGTAGATCCTGTCAGTCTCGCTTGTTTTAAAGTACAAGGAGCTGAGTGTGTCTAGAATGTGTAAGGAAAGTAATGGAGAGGAAGTGAGTTCCAGAGCTCTGCAGAGAGCATTCCTCAAATCTTCAGCTGTGTACTGATCTGCATAAGCATACTTGTAGAGTTTTTGTTTGTTTGTTTGTTTTTTTGCTATAGGGCGCGTGCACTTGCCAGAAAGACAGAGAGAGACAGAGAGACAGAAAGCGAGAAATCATCCCCCAGGGGGGATGGCCACGCCGCAGTCCCTTCTCCTCCATTCTCCTCTCAGGATCTTGGGCATGCATACACACATGCCAGGCTTGAGTTTAAGCCACCGGGTCCAGGACTCGAACTGTGGTCCACTACATGGGAGTTCAGCAACATAGCCATTACACTAACTGCTGGTCCCAGCATAAGCCTATTTGTGAGAAAACTACCCAAGGTCAAGGGATGAACCAACAGAGAGGAATAAGTATAGAAATAGCCAGAATTCATGCATAGCTAGGAGTAAGTCATGTCCACACCAAACCAAACAAAAAGTCCTTTTCCTATGTGGGGTAATGAATAGGCCCTTCAAAACCTATGTGCCTTTATCATTAGAACGAGTGCCTTTGTGGGGCCAACTGGTGATATGGTGTTTTGTTTTCAACTTGCTATAGGGTACTGCACTCACTGGAGAGAAAGAGAGATAGTGTGTGAGTGAGAGAATCTTTAAGGGGGAATGACCACACCACGTTCCCATCTCCTCCATTCTTCTCTCAGGATTTTGGGCACCTACGTACATGCACCCAGCATGGTTTTCAAGCTGCCAAGTCCAAGACTTAAACCATGGTTGGTTATGTGAAAATCCAGCAACTTAATCACTGTGCCACTTGTTGGCCCTAAGGCTATTTTAAAAATTTATTTATTTATTTACATTTAATCACATCTTTACAGTGTACAACATTTCTTTTTCCAGCACAAATACTATGCATGTCAGTCAAGCCCAAAATATTACTCTATAATTTATCAGCAAATAGCTTCTCATTTTTTGTCAATTAAGCATACTTATACTTGTTTTTTCCTTCCCCTTTCCCCTCTCTCATCTTCCATACTAAACTTCCATACTATATATATGTGTGTGTGTGTGTGTGTGTGTGTGTGTGTGTGTGTATTTTACCCCTATTTCTTACCCTCTGCCATTTCCCTCCATCCTCCCACACTATCTCAGGTGTCTACAGTTGTTTTCTATTCCTTTTTCCCCATTTTATTGAGTCACAAAATTTCTTAAATAACTACTTTCAATAGCAAGTTCAGTTGGTATATACATATCTGTGAATATATGTCTTACTTTAGGCATGAAACTATGAGTAGAGTGAATATACTATAAGGTAGCACTTAGTTGATACTATATAGCTTGCTATGGTCACTAAATAGGGTTTTTTTTAATTTCAAGAAAAGCAGTTTTATCTTTAATAAATCAAAGAAATGCTAAGAAATTTTGCTTAAAACTTAAAGCCAGAAAACAGGTTAGGATGCTGTTCGAACAGAAGGTACATGAACCTACTGGCAGCTCAAGACAGGACAAAAATCCTTAAAACCAGAAAAGAAAGCCTAGAAGAAAATCAGCAATGCTTTAGTTAAAAGTCATAAGATTCTATTTCACCATTTCAGTCTTATATATGTGATCTATCTTCTGTTGTGGTTCGATCTTCCTGATTAAATTCTGGGATATTATATTCAACTCCAGACTTGTCCCTATAATTAAGTTGGCCATTTTAGTTTTTGAACTCTTATTTCTGTGTGTCTGTGTTTAATTTTCCTGGTATAGCCTTCCCTTGAGAACTTCTTGGAGATCTGGTCTGGTGTTGGTAAATTTTTTCAGGTTTTGTTTATCTGAGAATGTTCTTGTCTTTTCTTCCCACATGAAGGAAAATCTTGCCAGGTACAGTATTCTTGGTTGAAACTGCTTTTCCCTTAACACTTTGAATATATTTTCCCATTCTTTCCTTGCTTACATTGTTTCCGATGAGAGGTCTGCTATTAGCCTGATGGGATATCCTTTGTAGGTAACTTGACATTTCTCTCTTGCCAATCTTTGTATCTTGTCTTTGTAGTTTTGGTCAATCTGGCTATAATGTGTCTTGGAGAAGATCTTTTGGGTTGATTCTATTTGGGTCCTTTGTATTTCTTATGACTGGATCTTCGAATGCCTCTCTAGGTTTGGAAAGTTTTATTCCAGGATTTCATGGAATAGATTTTCAATGCCCTTATGAGTCTCTTCACCTTCTGGGATACCAGTTATCTGAATGTTTGGACATTTGATAGTATCTAGTATATCTTGTATATTATTCTCATTTCTGGGTGCAATTTTCTCAGTCTTCATGGTGGATTTTTCTGGGCCAGTGGTTCTATCTTCTACAACTGAGATTTGATTTTCTGTGTGATCTAGTCCACTTTCAATACTTTCAGGGCTAGTTTTGACTTCCTGTATTTTAACCTTCATCTCTAATAGGTCTATTTGATTCTTTTTTATAGTGTGTATTTCTGCTTTTAGATCTGGAAGAATTTCCTCAACTCCTGGAACTCATCAGCTCTTTTCTCCTGACTCTTCTGCAGTTCATTGTTTCTCTTCTCTTCCATCTCTGTTAGCTTTGTCACTATGAATAGTCTAAACTCTTTATCATACATTTCCATGAGTTTCATTGTACTGTCTGAGGATGAAGAGGAGTTATTCTTTTCCTTTGGATGAGAGGTATTGTCTTACTTTCCCATATTTCTTGTGACCCTGCAGTGATTCCTAGTCATCTGATGAATGGTGCATTTCTTCCTAATTCTTGAAGTTCAATCTGAACATTCAGAGGCATGAGGGAGGAGGTGATCTGCAATCTCTCTTCCATTCCATTTTCACTCTTTGTGCTTCAGATTCAGTGGGAATAGAGGAATATTCTGACATTAATCGTAATCAGATATTTAGATCCTGTTCACTTGGACCTGTCTAGACACTTAGGGTGTGGAGGCCACTAGAAAATAAATCTGGAGGGAAAAGTCTTAGCAGAAAATCTTCATTTTTGGTCAAGGAAACCAATGGATTTTTTCTCTTTTTTTAACACTTTTTTATTTATTAATTTTAATTATTATTTATACATTTAAATGTTATACATCATTTAGATTGTAAAGTGACTTTACCCAGCGTGACACACACCTCAGTCCAGCCCAGTTGAGAACATACACATGTCCTCATAAACAAATAATAAACCATATCTGCATCCCACAAATGCCTTACCTCTCCATTTTCCCCCTAATTTTTCTTTCCTGCACTCTTCCTCTCCCCTACTCTTTCTATTTTGGCTCTAGTGTCCATAACAATTTTTTTTTTTTTTGGAGAGGTTTTTGCTATAGGGCGCATGCGCATGCATAAAAAAACAGAAAAATAAGAAAAATAAGTCATGACTTTCCTGATGACCTAATATTTGGCCCTTTGCAGAAAAATTTCCACCCCCACCTCAGAGCAACCATTACAAAAGCCATAAAACAACAAAAAAATGTAGCTCTTAAATCAATCGTAGAGAAAAAAAAATGGAAACATAAAAACTCAATCTGAAAGACAATAAAAACTGCTTCTTCTCAGTTTTCCCGAATTTTCTGATTCTCTTTTATATATTGCCCCTGTCTAGTAATACCTCACTAACTTGTCTGCCAATTGCTATACACATCTTCCCCTCCAAACACCCGGAACAACCTACAGTTCTAAATATTCTATGTTATTCTATCATCTGAGTCTCAGCCCATGATGGTCCCTTTGCATGAACCTCTTCACTCCTTCCATGCTCCCTAACCCCCACCCCTGCCTCCACCCCTGAGCCTTGTTAACTCTGGTTACCTATAGCTCAAACTTCAGCGTTCAACTGAGATGTGATTATGTCTTATTCACCATTAGCCTCCCCTCACTCAGTCCCTCCCCACCCAAGCTTCTTTATCCTATTAAATCATACATATAATTCCCATTAAAGCATTTCCTGCATTGAATTAGTGTGGGAGGCTGCGCACCAGCGAGTCTGCCGAGGTCATTAGGTTTCGGTTTCTCAGGAAGCAAACAATTACACAATGCCAAAAGACATGATTGGCTTCCCTTCAAAACCTCACCTTCAAAGCCATACTCTGATTGGCCACTAGAATCCCTCAGATTTGCATATCCGGCACCTCATGATTGGTCCACAAAGCAACCAATCATAACTCACCTTTTACAACCAGTCACAGCCCACCAACATATATATAACCACGTTCCCTGGCCCACAGTCTCCAGATGACCCTAAAGAGCCTGAAGAGTTGTAACACCGCATTGTCTCCAGACGACCCGGATGACCCTGAAGAGTTGTGACACCGCGTTGTCTCCGGAAGACCTTGAAGAGCTATGACACTGCGTTGTCCCTGGACAACCCTGAAGAGTTGTAACACTGCGTCGTCTCTGTGCTGCCCACAATAAATGGATGACCCTGAAGAGTTGTAACACTGCGTCATCTCTGTGCTGTAAATGGATGACCCTGAAGAGTTGTAACACTGAGTCGTCTCCGTGTTGTAACACTGTGTCGTTCATCCCATCTCTCACTCCTTCCCTCAGGAAACCTGTTCGACTGTCCCCCGGGTCGGGACAAATTAGAGCAATTTATTTACTTATTTTTCTTCTCCATGAGACTCAGGATCCTTGAGGTTAGGAATAATATCTTATTCAATTTTCTCTTTTTATCTCCAATACAGTACCTATCCACAGTGAGTGTAAAAAAACATTTATTGGGCCAGCCCTGTGATCTACTGATCAAGAGTACCAAATCTTACATGGTAAGTATAGGACAAAGCCCAGCCCTTAAAAAAACACAACAGGGTGAATGTTCAAAATTCTGGCAAGATGGAGAAGTGGAGGAGAGGGGAATGTGGAGTGACCAAGCCCTTATGGAGAGTGCTTTCTCCTCTCCCTCTTCTCTCTGTCTCTCTCTGTTGAGCACACATACCATCTGGAAAAAAAATTTAAATAGGGACCAGCAGTTGGCGTAATGGCTATGTCGCTGGACTCCCACGTAGTCGACCGCGGTTCGGGTCCCGGACCTGGCGGCTTAAACTCACGCCGGGCGCGTGTGCGTGCGTGCCCAGGATCCCGAGAGGAGAATGGAGGAGAAGGGATTGCAGCATGGCCATCCCCCCTGGGGGGTGATTTCCTGCTTTCTATCTCTCTGTCTCTCTCTGTCTGGCGAGCGCACGCGCCCTATAGCAAAAACCTCTCCAAAAAAAGAAAAAAAAAATTTAAATACACACACATATATATATATATATATATATATATATATATATGCATACACATATATATTTGTTAAATAAGTGAAAGCTTAAATTAATATCTAATAAAAATATTATAAACTAATAATAGGCACTAAGATTTATTTTGGGTTTTTGTTTTTGTTTTTGAGAGATTTTTCCTATAGGATACATCATGGACTCACCAGAGAGACAGAGAAAGACAGAGATACAGAGATAGAAAGTGAGAAATCACACCCCTGCTCCCAGAGGGGAGGGCCTCACCACAATCCCTTCTCCATTCTCCATTTGGGATTATGGGCATGCAGACACAAGCACCCAGCATGAGTTTCAAGTCACTGGGTTTGGGAGTCCAGTGACATAACCATTATACCATCTGCTGGTCCTGGTATTAAGATTTATTAAATGATACTTACATGCCAGGGATTGTCCAATGTGCTTTATGGGCATGAACTTATTTAAGTTTTATAGCAACACTACTAGGTAGTTATTATTTTTATCCTCATAAACTGGAAAGTTAAGTAAGTTTCCCAAGGTGGCAAAGAAATAATCAAGATTCAAGCCTAGGTATTCTGATTCCAGAGTGTAAGATCTAGAAGGTGAGCATTGAAGGAAACCCTGGAGACTGTATTCTAACCCCCACCTTTTACAGGGAGAAAGCCAAGGTCCTGACGTGTTGTGACCTTTCCACAGGATAACTTAGCATTCAGAAACATTTGGACATTCCTTGACTTATTGAATTTTTAGACTATGTGTCGTCACCCACGAACACCTCCAGCAAAGGGAGCTGTGGAATCTCAGCTGGGTCACACAGCAGCAGCGATGCTGAGACGCCTTCCAGCGATTAGCGGTTTAATGAACGGGGTGGGGGGTGGGGGGGGGTGGGGGGTGTTGGGGGGGTGGGGAACAGAGCTCCACGAACTCACCGACATCCTTGGAAGAGGGAAGGATGCTGCCAAGATCAAGGGAGAAGGTTAATTCAAAGAGAAGGCCTGGGTTAAAGCACAGCAACAGAAATGGGGTCCCAGAAATGGAAAATGAAGAAAGATAATAGAGGGCAGAAATACAATATCTTCGTTATCTATAAATACGCACTTGTAATGGACACTATGCAAGACTTATTTGTGCTTATGGTTATGAAATGTAACATGATGCAAATGTAATGCCCTCAATGTCTATATGCTAGACTTATTTTTCCATTAATATAAACATGCCATAATAAGAAATAAAGTCCTGCATTCCTACTCATCCCGGAACAGTCAGGTTTGGTTTTTTTAGCTTTGAAAATAAATAAAATAGACTTCGAGATGGGCTATTTTTACCACTCCCTAAGTAGGACTTAAAAATTTTATATCAAGTTTTGGGAATAGTTATATTTTATTCTTCCTACTGGAGTGTGTGTGTGTGTGTGTTTAAATCTCAAATTGGTATATGCTTACAGATATGCTTTACTTGTAAGCGTATACCAATAGCAAAAATAATTCTAGACAATAATTCTAATGGTGAGACAAACGGCCCCAGTTACAAAGGACGAGTGGGACCTACTCCGCATTCTCAGCGCCCCAGCATAAATGGGTCGTCAAAGGAAGTTGCAGCTGAGATTAAACCGATGCAGATGAGAAGACAGGCAGAAAACTTCTCAGGAGTAACCTCATATTCACGGAGTGCAAAATCTGGCAATTTCAGATTATACTTTTGCCTAATGAACTTTCCGTTAAAAAACAAAATCTGCAAATTCCCCAAGGATCGGCCACCTAGATGGGTTCAAACATAGATATTAAATTAGAACCATGACTGACTTTGATAATTAAAAAAAGGATGTAGTCTTTTCTTCTTTTTTTTTTTTGGAGAGGTTTTCGCTATAGGGCGCATGCGCTCGCCAGACAGACAGAGAGAGACAGAGAGACAGAAAGCGAGAAATCACCCCCCAGGGGGGATGGTCACGCCGCAATCCCTTCTCCTCCATTCTCCTCTCGGGATCTTGGGCACGCACGCACACGCGCCCGGCGTGAGTTTTAAGTCACCGGGTCGGGGACGCGAACCGCGGTCGACTACATGGGAGTCCAGGACTAGCCATTACGCTAACTGCTGTCCCCCAAGGGATGTAGTCTTTTATTATTCATTCTTAATTTATTATTTGGTCTAATTATCCTTTGATGCATTTTTCTAGAATTAAAGAAGTTATCCATGGTGACAACTGTCTGTTAAATAAAAATTACGTCCTAAGGTATGTTTGGATCTCTTGCCCACTTTCATTAGAAAGTTAAAATAATTCTTTAAAATGAATATATATTTCCAATTTCTAAGGGCAGTTTTCGACTTTCCAAACTCTGGAGCTTTTAGTCCTTTAAGACCAACCTCTGGATTAAATATCAATCTTTTCCTTACAGAGATAAATGTGGGTGCTTTCTTTTTATGAGGCAATAACCGTCGTCTCTACTAAATAAACTTAGTGGCTGAGGTATTTATAGGAAATAGACTCAAGGCTAAAAAGCTAAAGGATTTTTTAGCCTAGAATATGATTTTGAGTATTCCCAGGAATATGCCCTCAGGTTAACTCTATTATACGGAACTGGTGTCTCTCTCCACCTTTCCGTCTTCCTTTAAGATCCTCTTTCTAGATTTCCACATTGCTGGGAGATGGATCTAAAAATTACACAAGCCACTTCTCATTTTGTCTGTATCACATGCTTTGTTTTTACACCATCAGTCCACTGAAAACTCACTAATTACAAAGTCCTCATACGGCATTCAAAAACTGAAAGAAAGGATCTTGGGCATCCTCTTTCTCTAGTGCTAGAAGCATGTGGAAAACATTTACTAGAGCCCATGATTCAGAATCAATGAAAAACTATAGTTACAAGATACAAATAATTATAAAACAGCCCTAAACTGTCCTCTGGGGAAATTGTGGTTTTGTTGTTTACTACCATAGCCTATTCCAGCTCTGCAACCCATTTTGATACCTATATAAATAAAATGGCGTCTTGTAAATAAAATGGAGTCTCCACTTGTTTATTGCTACCTCATGAAAAAAAAAAGGGCTGAATAAACTTTTACTGAATTTGTACGCTTGGGATGGTCTGATGTATCAAAAAAAAAATGGGTCATAAAGGTGCATGCACAATTCATTTTAAAAAGTCATTGGAATGCACTTCAAAGAGACAGGGAAGTACCTTCCAGACAACTGCAGGCTTTCAGATCTGCAGGGCTGACCTGATCACATGGACACATGCACCTCCAGCCTGGGGAGCAGGAGTGATTATTTCTTTGACAAGGTTAGTGATTCTCCCGAGAAATGTCACATTGGCCAGATGAATGTTGCAAAGATTGTTTTAATATGTGCATCTATAATCAATTCTAGTATGTTCTCTTTTTTTTCTTTTTTTGGAGAGATTTTTTGCTATAGGGCACGTGCACTCGCCAGACAGAGACAGAGAGACAGAAAGCGAGAAATCACCCCCCAGGGGGGATGGCCACGCCACAATCCCTTCTCCTCCATTCTCCTCTCGGGATCTTGGGCACGCATGCACACGCGCCCGGCATGAGTTTAAGCCACCGGGTCTGGGACTCGAACTGCGGTCGACTACGTGGGAGTCCAGCGACAAAGCCATTACGCTAACTGCTGGTCCCAATTCTAGCATGTTCTTAAAAAGGGATATAATTTGAGTTTCTTTTCTTTTATTCTTTTTTCTTTCTTCTTTTAGGTTTTTGTCATAGGGCATAAGAGCTTGCTAAAGAGAGACAGAAAGTGAGAAATTGCCCCCTGTGGGGATGGCCACACTGCCATGCCCTCATCTTCAATTCTCCACCTAAGGATTCTGGGCAAGCACGCACATAGACCAGGCCATCTTCAAGTTGGCAGGTCTGGGACTGCTCCGCCATGTGAGAATCCAGCACCTTAACCACCACACCACCTGCTGGCTCCGTCTGTTTCTTTTCTCTTAAGATATTATTAGTATTCTTTTAATTGGGAATTTAAAGGATGAAATGTAATTTATTTTATGATATGCTATCACTGAAGTAGAAATGCATTTGTTTATTAAGTCAACTGTTCTAACACCAATAAGGAAAACAGCTCTGATTATTCATTGGAATTAATTCATATCATGAATGTTGTTAGTGTCCCACTCATATCCCATGGGCACAATTTGAAGGTCACTATAAATCCAGTGGCCAGTTCCCATTTCCACCAATGACTTCCTTTCTGAAGCACTCAAGGTCCCCCACCCAGTCCTGGTGCTGCAGGCCTGAAGTACCAGCCAATGGACATCTTTTAGAACAACAGTCAACCCATGAGAGGTAGAAAATGGCAGATCAATATACCAGCTCCCTTGTGCTTGATGGGTCACTCCTGACCCCTGGTCTATGCAGTCCTTTAGAGAGTTGCCAGGGGACTGAGTCCACACAGTGCTGTAATCAACATCTCTATCAGCTGTCCCCCTTCCCTGCCTACCTCTTCTCACTCTCACTGTCCTTCCTGCGATCACCTTCAGATGAACTTATACACATCCAAATCCTTGTCTCAGCTTTCCTTTGAGGGACTCCAAAGGAGTCCATTTAAAGCACTAGCAGTTTCTTACCTTTGCAGAGCTTCTTTTCTTTTCCTTTTTTTTAAACGTCAAATTTGATAGTTAAAATCAAGAGTGCTTGCATCAGTCAGGCCTAGCTATAAATCCGTAAATCCGGCCCCTCCTTTAATTAACTGTGTGATTTGGGGTGAGTGGCTTAACCTCTTCTGTATCTATCGAAATAACAGCACCTACGTTAAGTCGTGCCTTCAGTCTGTTCAGTTAGATAATACACTCAGCATAGTGCCTAATACATAGAGCAATAGTGCTGTGGTCAGGCTTTGTGGTGCAGAGGGAGTACACTGTTCAAGAGAAGCCGGACTCCACATAGCAACCAGGGTTCAAGCCCCCATCCCAGTCTGCCTGAAACAGGCTGAACGTGCACAAGAGGACCCAAGACTCCATAGGCTGAAAGACACGAGGAAAGAGATACAGTCAGACCCTGAGAAGAGTGCTCGTTTCTCTCTCTCACTCTCAAGTGTGTGCATGCATGCTTTATCAAGAATAAAGAAAAATAAATAAATGTTAACTGTGATTTCTTGGTTCAGTAGCTTCCTGTTTTATTCTAAATGAGTTCTGGTTAAGTCAAAGTCCATCTGAAATAATAAAGTAGGTTTCAGAGGGGCTCACAGGAAGGAAGAGAGCAAAACGGCAAGGCAGACCTGGGAGAGCCTTCCCTGCCAGGGCTTCCTCTCTGATAGCCCTGCCATTCACCATCTCAGTGGGGAGAACAAAGCAGCTCTCACTGTCTTCCGCAAACCTAGGCACCGTCGAAGCTATACCATTTCCATGAAGCTGTTCCCAGTCACTCCAGCCCAGTGGACTTTCCTTTCTCCCAGTGATGACAGCATTTACCACCTATATCACTTCTTCCACACCTCACCATATGCAAGATTGTGGTTCAGTTTGTGTTGACCTGCATAGGCTATGGTACTCGGATATGTGGTCAGTTGTTATTCTAGATGTTTCTGTGAAAATATTTTTTAGATGACATTAACGTTTAATCAGTAGACTCTGAGTAAGCAGATTACTTTCCGTGATGTGGGTGGGCTTCATTCAATCAGGTGAAGGCCTTATTAAAGACTGACCTCCAAAGGAGTGGGAGCTCTGGCTGTAGAGGCAGATTGCCTTTGGACTTGAACTGCAGGTCTTCTGTGGGTCTCCAGACTACAGGTCTAGCCTGCAGATTTTGAACATAACCACCAGCCTCCACAATCATTTGAGCCCATTCAAAAGTACCTCTCTCTCTCCACAGATACACACTCACACACACTCACTCTATTCACTCTGTTTATGTGGAGAATCCTGACTGACATAATTTTCATATATCTTTATGCATATTCAAAATTTATTGTTTTAAGAAACAGTATGATAGAATAATCTTCAGATGGCATTGAAGAACCCTAATTATATATATATATATATATATATATATATATATATATATATATATATTTTGGAGAGGTTTTTGCTATAGGGCGCGTGCGCTCGCCAGACAGACAGAGAGAGACAGAGAGACAGAAAGCGAGAAATCACCCCCCAGGGGGGAGAGCCACGCCGCAATCCCTTCTCCTCCATTCTCCTCTCGGGATCTTGGGCACGCATGCACACGCGCCCGGCATGAGTTTAAGCCGTCGGGTCTGGGACTTGAACTGCGGTCGACTACGTGGGAGTCCAGCGACATAGCCATTACACTAACTGCTTGTCCCCCTAATAATATTTTTTAAATATTTTTATTTTATTTTATACATTCAATCACATTATTATTTGGCTTACAAAATGGATATTTCAACAGGTAAACATTTCTCCCTAGTACAGTTGAAGAAACTACAAAATATCTTCAACAGATAATACCGCATTTATTTGTGCCATTAATGCTTTGCCTCCCCATTTTTCTTCTAAATGTCTTTCCTCAGACCCTCCTCTTTCACACACACTATTTACATCTATATATGGTGTTTCTAAAAGCTTTAGTCAGTTAGTTTCAGTCATAAAATGTGGACACTCGGTATATATTAAGTGAGGACATATAATGCCTCTCCTTCATAGCCTGGCTTGCTTCACTCAGCAGTAGAACTACCATATTCATCCACTTCCTATCAAAAGCGAGGGTTTTGTTGTTTTTTTTTGTGGCTGAATAGTATTCCATTGAGTATATGTGCCACAGTTTTTCTATCCATTCATCTGTTCGTGGGCATTTGGGTTGTTTCCATGACTTAGCAATTGTGAATAGTGCCTCAATAAACATCGATGTGCAAGCATTTTCCCGATTAAGTATTCTTCTTTTTTTTTTTCTCTTTAAATTTATTTATATTTTACATTAATTCACTATACATCATTATAGCACACAATGAATTTTCCATCCAAAATACGCTGTGTATTGGCTCAATCAAGCACATCAACATACATGTTATCAGCAAATAATTTTCCAATTCTTATGTCTTGTATACTTTGTTTTTTTATTTTGGCATACTTGATTCCCTATCCCTCACCTTCTGCCATGTCCCACCCTCCTCCCACATTGTCTCTGGTATCCATGGTTGCTTTGTATGCCTTCCCCCCCCCCATTTAATTGATTTGCTAATGAACTTAATTAGTCTAAATATATCCAATAGCTAGCACAGCTGATATATACCTATACATGAACCCAAGTCTGACTTTAGGCACAAACCGCAGTGAGTGGAATGAACATATTATAAAGTAGTACCCAGCTGGGGCTATATAGCTTACTGCAGTCATTAAATATGCATTTTTTAAAAATTTTGATACGAACAGTTTTACTGTTTTTATTTCCTCCTGCAACTTTTTTTTTAATTACTTAACATTCATTCCCTGAGCATCATCACGACCTATTAAATGTGGTTTCCCATCTAGAATAAACTGCATAGTGGCTTAATCATGCATGTTATCATCAATAATATTCCATTTCTACTTTCATACATATGTATATGTATATGTATGTTTTTTACCCCATGTTTGACCCTCCGCCCTTTCCCACTCTCTTATTACACTATCTCTGCTATATACAGTTGTCTTCCATTCCTTTTTCCCCAACATTTTGTTCATCACACAATATCATAAGTAATCTAACTACTTTCAGCAGGTAATTTCAAGAAGAGTAGTTTTCCACTGGTAATGATTTTTCCTTGAAACTTAAAGCCTAGAAACAGGTTAGTATTCTGTTCAAATAGTAGGTACATGCACCTATCGACAGCTCAAGACAGGACAAAAAGCCTTTAAAACCGGACAACAAAGCTTAGAAGAAAAGCAGCAATATTTTAGTCAAGTCACAGAATGTTGTTTCATCAGTTCAGTCTCATGTACTTAATCTTTCTTCTGTTAAGGTTCGATCTTCCAGATTGAATTCTGGGATATAATATTCATCTCCAGACATTGTCCCTACAATTAAGTTGCCCATTTTCTTAGTTTTTGAACTCTTATTTCTGCGTATCTGCATTTAATTTTACTGACATAGCACTCCCTTAAGAACTTCTTGGAGATCTAGTCTGGTGCTGGTAAATTCTTTCAGGTTTTGTTTATCTGGGAAAGTTCGTGTCTTTTCTTCCCAAATGAACGATAATCTTGCTGGGTACAGTATTCTCGGTTGAAATTGCTTTTCCCTTAACATGTTGAATATATTTTCCCATTCTTTCCTTGCTCTCATTGTTTCTGATGAGAGATCTGCTGTTAGTCTGATGGGATACCCCTTGTAGGTAACTTGCCGTTTTTCTCTTGCCAATCTTAGTATCTTGTCTTTGTCTGTTGTTTTGGTCAATCTGGCTATAATGTGTCTTGGAGAAGATCTTCTTGGATTGATTCTATTTGGGGTCCTCTGTATTTCTTGGGACTGAATCTTTGAGTGCCTCTCTAGGTTTGGAAAGTTTTCTTGCAGGATCTCATAGAATAGATTATCAATGCCCTTATGAGTCTCTTCACCCTCTGGGATGCCTATTATCTGGATGTTTGGATGTTTGATGGTATCTAGTATTTCTCGTATATTAGTCTCAAATTTTTGGGCCATTTTCTCAGTCTTCGTGGTGGATTTTTCTAGGCCAGCCATTTTCTCTTCTATATCTGAGATTCTATTTTCTGTATGTTCTAGTCTGCTTTTAACACTTTCAAGGGAGATTTTGACTTCCTGTATTATAGCCTTCATCTCTAACAGTTCCATCTGATTCTTTTGTAAAGTGTGAAATTCCTCTTTTAGATCTTGAATGAATTTCCTCACCTCCTGGAACTCAACAACTTCTTTCTCCTTCCTCTTTAGCAGTTCATTGTCTCTCTTCTCTTCCATCTCTGTTAGTTTTGCCATTATGAATGTTCTGAATTCTTTATCAGACATTTTCATGAATTCGCTTGAACTGTGTGTGGATGAAGACGAGTTATCCTTTTCCCTTGGAGGAGAGGTATTTTCCTGCTTTCCCATATTTCTTGTGGTCCTGCAGCAATTTCTAGTCATCTGGTTGATGGTCAGTTTCTTCCCTTACTTGGAAGTTCAATTTGAGTGTTGAGGAGCATGCAGAAAAGGAAACAGAAAGAGAGAAACAACAGCAACAACAGCAAAAACAAAACAAAACAAACAAACAAACCAAAAAAACAAGAAACAAAAAGAGAAGAAAAAAACAAAGATAAAACTTCTCAATACAACTTAAAAAATTAATATATTAAACAAATTTCAGTAAAAAAACAAAAATTGGAAAACCTAAAAATGAAATTCTAAAAAGCAAAAATTTATAAAAAAGAGAGGAGACAGAGACCGAGACAGAGATAGAGAGAGACAAAGACAGGTGCAGAGACAGGAGGCCTGGAAGAGATCTTCCTACCATGCGAGTTTTGTGTGCTGGAGGCCAAATTATCAGTGGGAAGTCTTGATTTCTGTTTCCCCAAAATGGCTAGTTTGCAGGATCCATGAGACTGTGTCTTCAAGAAGGCCTCTTCTCTTTGCCTCTCCTGGGTTGGGAGGGGGAGAGGGAATTATTTTAACAAAATAAGGCGGTAGGAGGGGCCAGAAAGCACAGAAAATGTTTTACCTTAAAAAATTCTAAAAAGCAAACATTAAAAAAAAAAAAAAAAAAAAAAAAAAAGAGAGGAGACAGAGACCAAGACAGAGGTAGAGAGAGATAAAGACAAGTACAGAGACAGGAGGCCTGGAAGGAGTCTTCCTACCACGTGAGTTTTGTGTGCTGGAGGTCAAATTATCAGTGGGAAGTCTTGATTTCTGTTTCCCCAAAATGGCTAGTTTGCAAAATCCATGAGGCGGTGTCTTCAAAAAGGCCTCTTCCCTTTGCCTCTCCACGCCGAGTTTTGTGTGCTGGAGGCCAAATTATCAGTGGGAAGTCTTGATTTCTGCCCCTAATAATATTTTAATATTGACTTTAATGTAATAAAACACGAACACTTAAAACAATACTATAACACTAATAATACATCATTTTTTTCATTAGTTTTTTTTTGTTTGTTTTTAAGAGAGACTTTTACTATGGAATGCGTGTGCTCACCAAACAGACAGAAAGTGAGAAATCACTCCCCAACACACCATAGAGGGGATGGCCACAATGCAATCACTTCTCCTTCATTCTCTTCTCAGGATTTTGGGCATGCACACACATACACCTGGCTTGAGTTTCAAGCCACCGGCCGGGAACTCAGACCACAGTCAGCCATATGGGAGTTCAGCACCTTAACCACAACGCCACCTTCTGGCCCCTCTTCAGACATTTTGATGGACGTAAACAGGATCAGGATTGCTAATTATGTCAGCAATAAAAAGAAAATGTATTGTTTATTACTAGGAAAATGCACTCTACAGGTATTTATCAAACAAAAAAGAAAAATGAATAGAAAATTCCAACCTTGGGTGTCTGGGATGATCAGAGACTTACAGACCCCTAAAGCAGAAGGGCTCCTGTGGTGGCTTTGTCCTCATCACTACAGAGTGTGAACAAGAAACTGGCCCAAAGGCTCACACAGCTAGTAATGCACATGGTTGAATTAGAGCCTGACTCGCGTTTTTAATACCGCAGCATAACACTTCCCTCTAAAGCAGGCGACATTCTAGGACTTGCCAGAGATGGTAGGCACCCCTACTCCTGCCACTATTACCCATAGTGGAGACCCACTACTGGAGACCAGTGGTGTCGATATCCCCAAGCACTGCCCCAAAGTTCCCAGACCTCCTATTTCTCTCCATTCTTACTGTCGACTAGCTACTGAATCTGGCTAAATGTGGCTACCCACGAGCAAAGAAAACAGATCTATTGTAAGGTTACTGGGTAGCCCACTGCACTGGTAGGACAGCTGGAATCCAGGCTCAGAAAACACACAGGAACCAAAGGGTTGAGCTAAATAAAAAATCACATCACAGTGGGCCGGCCTTGTGGCCTAGGGTTAAGGGGGCTGGATCTCAGAAGGCCCACTGTGCAGTTCAAATCCCAGCCCTGGTGGCTTGAAAATCATGCTGGATATATGTGCATCTATACCCAAATATATATGTAGATACCCCCAAATCCTGATGGGATGGCGAGATGGAGAAGAAGGAATTTCGTCATGACTACACCCGACTGGACAGTGCTCTCGCTCTCTCTGTTACTCTGTCTCTTTCTTAGCGAGCCTACATGCCCTTTGGCAATTTTTTTTCTTTAAATTTATTTATTTTTTACATTAATTCACTATACATCATTACAGCATACAAATGAATTTTCCATCCAAAATACGCTGTGTATTGGCTCAGTCAAGCACATCAACATACATGTTTTCAGCAAATAATTTTCCAATTCTTATGTCTTGTATACTTTTTTGTTTTGCCATCCTTGATTCCTTATCCCTCACCCTCTGCCATGTCCCACCCTCCTCCCACATTGTCTCTGGTATCCATGGTTGCTTTCTATGCCTCCCCTCCCCCATTTAATTGATTTGCTAATGAACTTAATTAGTCTAAATATATCCAATAGCTAGCACAGCTGATATATATCTATACATGAACCCAAGTCTGACTTTAGGAATAAACCCCAGTGAGTATAATGAACATATTATAAAGTAGTACCCAGCTGGGCTATATAGCTTACTGCAGTCATCAAATATGCATTTTTTTTAAATTTTGATACGAACAGTTTTACCGGTTTTTTTCCTCCTGCAACTTTTTTTTTTAATTACTTAACATTCATTCCCTGAACATCATCACAACATACTAAATGTGGTTTCCCATCTAGAATAAACTGCATAGTGGCTTAATCATGCATGTTATCATCAATAATATTCCATTTCTACTTTCATACATATGTATACGTGTATATATGTTTTTTACCCCATGTTTGACCCTCCGCCCTTTCCTACTCTCTTATTACACTATCTCTGCTATATACAGTTGTCTTCCATTCCTTTTTCCCCAACATTTTGTTCATCACACAATATCATAAGTAATCTAACTACTTTCAGCAGGTAATTTCAAGAAGAGTAGTTTTCCACTGGTAATGATTTTTCCTTGAAACTTAAAGCCTAGAAACAGGTTAGTATTCTGTTCAAATAGTAGGTACATGCACCTATTGACAGCTCAAGAGAGGACAAAAAGCCTTTAAAACTGGAAAACAAAGCTTAGGAGAAAAGCAGCAATAATTTAGTCAAGTCACAGAATGTTGTTTCATCGGTTCAGTCTCATGTAATTAATATTTCTTCTGTTAAGGTTCGATCTTCCAGATTGAATTCTGGGATATAATATTCATCTCCAAACATTGTCTCTGCAATTAAGTTGCCCATTTTCTTAGTTTTTGAAATCTTATTTCTGTGTGTCTGCATTTAATTTTACTGACATAGCACTCCCTTAAGAACTTCTTGGAGTTCTGGTCTGGTGCTGGTAAATTCTTTCAGGTTTTGTTTATCTGGGAAAGTTTGTGTCTTTTCTTCCCAAATGAACAATAACCTTGCTGGGTACAGAATTCTCAGTTGAAATTGCTTTTCTCTTAATACTTTGAATCTATTTTCCCATTCTCTCCTCGCTCACATTGTTTCTGATGAGAGGTCTGCCGTTAGTCTGATGGGATACCCTTTGTAGGTAACTTGCCTTTTTTCTCTTGCCAGTCTTAGTATCTTGTCTTTGTCTGTTGTTTTGGTCAATCTGGCTATAATGTGTCTTGGAGAAGATCTTCTTGGATTGATTCTATTTGAGGTCCTCTGTATTTCTTGGGACTGAATCTTTGAGTGCCTCTCCAGGTTTGGAAAGTTTTCTTGCAAGATTTCATGGAATAGATTATCAATGCCCTTATGAGTCTCTTCACCCTCTGGGATGCCTATTATCCGAATGTTTGGACGTTTAATTGTATCTAGCACTTCTCGCATATTATTGTCAAATTTTGGGGCCATTTTCTCAGTCTTCATGGTGGATTTTTCTAGGCCAGCCATTTTCTCTTCTACATTAGAGATTCTATTTTCTGTATAATTTAGTCTGCTTTTAATACTTTCAAGGGAGATTTTGACTTCTTGTATTATAGCCTTCATCTCTAACAGTTCCATCTGATTCTTTTGTAAAGTGTGAAATTCCTCTTTTAGATCTTGCATGAATTTCCTCACTTCCTGGAATTCTTCAATTCCTTTCTCCTTCCTCTTCAGCAGTTCCTTGTCTCTCTTCTCTTCCATCTCTGTTAGCTTTGCCATTATGAATGTTCTGAATTCTTTATCCGACATTTCCATGATTTCCATTGAGCTGTGTGTGGATGAAGAGGAGCTATCCGTTTCCCTTGTGGGAGAGGTATTTTCCTGCTTCCCCATATTTCTTGTGGCCCTGCAGTGATTTCTAGTCATCTGGTGGATGGTCGGTTTCTTCCCAAACTTGGAAGATCAATCTGAGGGTCGAGGAGTGTGCAGAAAAGGAAGCAGAGAGAGGGAAACAATACCAACAACAGCAAAAAACCAGACAAGAAACAGAGAAAAAGAAGAGAAAAACTTTTAAATGAATCTAAAAAAGAAAAACAAGATAAAGGCCTAGGAGGAGCCAAAGGGCCCTGTAAAACACCTCACCTTAAAAAATTCTAAAAAGCAAAAATTAAAAAAAAAAAAAAGAGAGAGAGAGAGGGGGGGGGAGAGAGGACAGAGGCAGAGGTAGAGAGAGACAAAGACTGATAGAGAGACAGGAGACTTGAAAGCGTGTCTTCCTACCACGCGGGTTTTGTATGCTGGAGGCCCAGTTAGCAGTGGGACATCTTCCTTTCTCCCAAAATGGCTAGATCGCAGGAGCCAAGGAGCTGTCTGTCTCTTGAAGAAGGGCTGTTCTCGGCAATTTATTTTTTAAGACAGATTTTTGCTATAGGGCACATGCACTCTCCAGAGAGACAGAGAGACTGAAAGCGAGAAATCACCCCTCAGGGAGGATGGCCACGCCAGAATCCCTTCTCCTCCGTCCTCTCAGGATTTTGGACACGAATGCACATGTTCCCAGCGTGAGTTTCAAGCCTCCATGGTCCAGAACTTGAACGGCAGTCCACTACATCAGAGTCTGGTGACCTGGCGATTACACCATCTGCTGGTCCCCCTCTGGCAAGTTTTTAAAAATCGCATCATAGTGACGGGTTGCTTAGGCTATTGCCATGGACACTCACTGCACCCTGCTGGACTCCACGGTCCTGGGCACTAGCCACCGAAAGCCATCATCTGGGACTTACCCTGAACCTCGCCTCACATAGGAATGGCCAGCACCGAGCCCCGTGCACCCCACTTCATCCCCGCCTGAGTGCGTGAGCCGCAGGGGCCGCGGGAGACAGCCTTTTTTACATATCTATCACTTTTACGGGAACTTTTTGTTAGTATATTTTTACAGACATCGTATTTAACAGAAAATAAAACTAGGCATAGGAGTACATGTGAAGTTCAGGGAGGAGCTGAATTGAGCATACCATCATGGATTTTTTTTTTTTTTTTTTTTTTTAGAGATTTTTGCTATAGGGCACATGTGCTTGCCAGGGAGACAGAGAGACAGGAAGCAAGAAATCGCCCCCGGGGGAATGCCACACTGCAGTCCCTTCTCCATTCTCCTCTTGGGATTTTGGGCAAGAACCCACATGTGCTCGGCATGAGTTTCAAGTCGCCAGTCCAGGACTCACACCAAGGTTGACTGTGCGGGAGTCCAGCGACATAGCCGCTGTGCCGTCTGCTGGTCCCCCACCATGGATTTCTGAAGTTACTCCAGTTGTTCTGAAACCTCAATATATTTAATGTTAGAGTGTCTGCATAGATTTGTTCCCCCGTCATACAACCTACAGCTGTAAGTTAATCAAGTTACAATTGCAGATTGTAGGATAGGAACAAATTATATTTTTAAATTAAGGCATAAAAGTTTTTAAATTTGACAAGGACATTACAAAGATACTGTGCTATCTTCTACTGTAATTGTTATTTAAATATGTGACATGTATTTATCTAGTCTCTCAAAGTGATTGTAAATTTCTTTAGGGCATCAGGGAGTCGGTAACTTGTATTATTTTCCTAGTCCCCAAAGACCTACATGTTCTGTGAATAGCAGTCAGTTAATGAATAAATGGCTGGCTGGCTGACTCGATGAATACATTCACGCACTATGTATGGCTTTCCCAGCACTGTAGTAGATTTATTCTAATCTGCAGTCACTTTCTTGCTCATTTTCAAGATGAGAACACATTGGCATAAAGGGGAGGCCGTGCTGTCGAACATGCCGTGGGTCTTCCCGAGGTTGGGGTTCCATCCTGTTTGACTACACCAAGTATCAGAATCGCCTTGTTTCTGACAGATTTGTTCTCCTGAGACCATGCCGGTCATGAAAGATAGAACAGACGCTCACTCCAAGACTGCAGGAGCAGCTTCTGCAGGGAGATGATTGAGATTCAAACCCAGGCTCCTGCAAAAAACGAGCTCCGTGACCTTAGGCAAGTTCTTCACCTTTTTGAGGACCAGTTTCTTCATTTGCACACAGTGATCATCACAATGGTGCCTGTTCCTTATGAAGTCATCCTGAGGACTGGGGAAGGGAACGATGCCTGGCCTCTGGCAAGCTCCCAAGAACAATCATTGTTGTCCTGCCTCTGGGCGATGCAGAGGTAAGAATGCTGCCTGACTGAGCCCAGAGGTGCCATCCCAGGTGGCCCAGTTAATTTTGCTCTGAGCCGTTGGCCACATCCCTTCCTACTCTATCCTCAGGCGGGCAGTACACATGGGGAGGAGATTTTGATGAGAGGCATGAAGCTGGAAACCTGGCACTGGTCCAGGTTTTTAGACTGAGAAATGAAGGCTTCTCTAAAACGTCTCTATGTATCACAGAGATAGGCGAGCAAGTGGAGTTGGGGGCACACTGCTTTATGATTAAAACAGTACATGGCATGGTGGGTAAGTCGGCAAATCCCACATGATGGGCTGTGCCGTTCAAATCCAGACCCAGCGGTTTAACGTGCCTGAGGAAATGGGGAAGGGCTTGCAGCGTGGCCCTGCCCTGTTGGGGGTGCTTCCTCTGTGCTAGTGCACATGCCCTCTAGGAAATTTTTTTTAAATAATTATTTATTTTATTTTATTCATTCATTCATTTATTTTTTAGTTTTACCAGAAAGAGAGATAGAGGGTGAGAGTGAGAGAGAGAGAGGAAGTGAGAAAGCAAGCCACCAGATTCAGGACTCGAACCCTGGTCGGCCATGTGGGAGTGTCCAGCGCCTTAATCACCACGCCACCTGCTGGTCCCTAGGAAATTTTTTTTGTAAAAAGAAGTAACAGGGCATAATGGTTATGTTGCTGGACTTCCACAGAGTTGACCACAGTTCGAGTTCTGGACCTGGTAGCTTATAACTCACGCCAGGCACGTGTGTGTTCATGCCTAAAATCCCGAAAGGAGAATGGAGGAGAAGGGATTGCATCCTGAGAGGAGAATGGAGGAGAAGTGTGGCCATCCCCCCTGGGGGGTGATTTCTTACTTTCTGTCTCTCTGTCTCTCTCTGTCTCTCAAGTGAACACACATGCCCTATACTAAAAATCTATTTAAAAAAGTTACATTATAAGGCATTTTTAAAAAACTTTTACATCTATCCTTGATGACATAATTGAGCTACTAATTCCAGTTTGTGTTTAGGCTTTGTAGGACAGGTTTTGTTTGTAAGTTACTATGTGAAGATGTCTACAACCACCTGTAACATGACCAATGTTACTTCTTAAAATTTATGATATTCTCACTGTGCTCAAGAACGATTTAAACTGACATTTGGGGTACGCTGTTTGTAATAACAAAATTCTGTCATACATTGCATATCCCCTGCCCTCTTCCCTGCAGTTGGGGACGAGCTAAATACTTCAGAGTGCATCTGCGTCAACCCTGTGGGCCTCTGCGTGGTTTATGGCGAAGGAGCAGTCGGCACCCATTTCTACCCTTCCCTGCCTTTCTGCTCTCAAGAGGAAGCTACGTCTCGCGAGCTCCCTTAGGTAGGGCTCTTGACGAGAATGTCCTCCCACCAGTGAAAAAGCCTGAGAGCCCTGGAAATGGGAAGCAAGTGGAGGCCTCCTTCGTCATGAGCTGCCGGCTCCCGGTGCTTGCGGCCGGACTCAGCATTCCAGTGCTTCGGCGTCGGCGCGTCGGCGTCTCAGAGCCCAGACGCAGCAGGCGCTGCCTGGTCACCAGCGTGGGCAACTGAGGCAGTGGTGGGGCTCAAGCAGTGGAAGCAGCAGCGATTGGCTGACTCTGGATCACAGCGGCGCTCCGGAAATCAGCATCCTAGCAGACAGCTGTGTCTGTCCTGCTCCGGGTACCCATCCAGCAACTTAGTCAGTACTTCACTTCCTGCTTTGAATCTTTTTCTAGCTGAAATATCTTTTTTTTTTTTTTTTTTTTTTTTTTTTTTTTTTTTTTTTTTTTGGAGAGGTTTTTTCGCTATAGGGCGCGTGCGCTCGCCAGACAGACAGAGAGAGACATAGAGACAGAAAGCAAGAAATCACCCCCCAGGGGGGATGGTCACGCCGCAATCCCTTCTCCTCCATTCTCCTCTCGGGATCTTGGGCACGCACGCACACGCGCCCGGCGTGAGTTGTAAGCCACTGGGTCCGAGACGCGAACCGCGGTCGACTACGTGGGAGTCCAGCGACATAGCCATTACGCTAACTGCTGGTTCCCACTAGCTGAAATATCTTGAGAGGTTTCTGTTTTCTGCACCAAATCCTGACAGATATATGTGGATGGCAAGAAGGATTAAGATTTATAAGGACCATGGAATAAAATACTCAAGTTACAGCATTAGAGTCAAAATTAAAATAGAGAATATTATATAAAGTATGCTTCATACTGTTACATACTTATTTATAAAGTAAGAATAAAGTGTGTCTGTTTTATGTATAATTATACACACATATATGCTTGTTTACACAGAAAAAAAATCAGGACAGCTACAGAAGGAAATAAAACCAGTCATTGCTTCTGGGAAGACAAAAATGGGGTCTGAGGCCCCGCTGCAGGGCACACCCCTAGCACTCCTGCTGAGGAGACTGGAAGCCACATGGGAGGCCCAGATTCAGTTCTCACCACAACCTGGACACCCAGGGCGCAGTGGTGTACACCTGCAATCCTAGTTAACGGAGAGGCTGGGCTGGGAGGATGATGACGCAGTGACGCCCTGTGTCAAAAATACCTCTCAGTCTCCTTCCCTTTCTTCCTGTCCTCCTCAGCCCCACTCTGAGAGAAGAAAATATAGTAGATCTGAGCTCGGAGAGAGGTTTACATGTCACTGGTCAGTACCTTCAACTGTTGCACCTGCTTACCCACCAACCTAACATGATTATCATTCATGTTTTTATATATTCCGAGTCTTTGTTCATTTTTTCTCACAGTGAGATACGGACACATGTAATTTTATAGTCTGCATTTTTTTTTTTTGCTTATTATATAGCACATTTAGGAAATAATTACCATGTGCCACGTATGGCAATCGGAAATTTCCTTGAGTCAAACTTCATTGACACTAAGATGTTACTGATTGTAATATGCGTTCTTAACCTACTATTAAGAAGGGACTGCTTTAGGCCGTCCGCAGTGGCACAGCAGTAATGTACCGCTCTGTGATGCCGAAGACATACGGAAGATTGGGCCTTGGTTCCCAAACGGCTGAGTACAGGCCTGGTACACACAGGGAGGCTGAGCAGAGGATGGCAGCGTGAGGCTCTGTACAAGTTGCTCGTCTTTCTCTTTCTCTGTCTCTTTCTTATGAAACAAACAAATAAGGACTTTTTCTTATTAAGGTTTTTGCCATAAGGTGTGTGTGCTTCCTGGGAAGAGACAGAGAAACAATGAGAAGGAAAGGGAGAAATCACTCCCTAGGAGGGGTGGCCATGCTGCAATCCCTTCTCCTCCATTCTCCTCTTTGGAATTTTTGGGCATGCATGCACAAATGCCCAGCATGATTTTCAAGTCTCCAGGTCTGAGACTTGAATTTTGGTAAGCCATGTAGGAGTCCAGCGCCTTAACCACTATGCAACTTGTTGGCCCCAAGAACTTTTTTTTTTTTTTTTTTGAGAGGTTTTTGCTATAGGGCATGTGTACTTGCCAGAAAGACAGAGAGAGACAGAGAGCCAGAAAGCGAGAAATCACCCCCCCCCCCCCCCCCGGGGGGATGGCCACACTACAATCCCTTTTCCTCCATTCTCCTCTCAGGATCTCGGGCATGCACACACACGCCCCTGGCATGAGTTTAAGCCACCAGGTCCGGGACTTGAACCGTGGCCAGACTACATGGGAGTTCAGCAACATAGCCATTACACTAACTGCTAGTCCCCTAAGAACATTTTTTAATGGAAGAATTAAAAAAAAAAAAAAAAAAAAAAAAACTGCCACTAAACTATAACATAAGCAACACTTTTTTTTTTTTTTTTTTTTTCAGTTGAACCACGTGTCTCTGGAAGTTAAGCAACTTCTATCTTAAGGTCAACAGGAAATTCTCGACACGTGGTCCTCAACACCTTAATGATAGTTCTGCACAAGGCGTGAGCTGCCCAGGCCGGCCTCACGGTACTCTGAAATTTCATCATTCCCCGAGGCTTTCACAGTTCCCCTGCCATTGGGTGGCGTGGGGTAGGCTCATGTCGCAGTCAGGTCTCTTTGCTTTGCGTGAATAAGAAATGCAGTCTTTCCTTTGAGGATAAACGTTTGCTGTACCAAATTTGAGCCCCCGCTCTACTTCCGTGTCTTCGTCTATGGACAATAGCTCTCACCCCGCACTGACTGATAATGCAATGTTAAGACACTGTAAGTGGCGATTAAATTCAAACACTACAGCACCACAACGGCATAACTCAGCTGCCGTGACAACCACACCGCGACAGCCAAGTGTACTTGAGCTGCCGTCAGCAACTCGGTGATTGTAAATGCCACAATTGTAAGGCACAGCCCAACATGAGAGTTGTTAAAGTGTGAAGAATATACTCCTTACACTAGGTAAAATATGGTATTTTACATTTGATCCTCAAATAACTTTTATACCAGTTTTATTATCCCTCAGGTGTAAAAAGTGAGAAACGAAGAGATTACTAAGGAGCAAGTTATTAAGAGGCAGATCAGGGTTTTTCTTAGGTTTTTGCCATCGGGCATGGGCGTTCACTGGGGACAGATAAAGGGACACAGAGAGAGGGAAAGTAAGACATTACCCCCTGGGGGCATGGCCACACTGAAATGCCTCTAGTTTCCTCAGGATTTGGGGCATGTACGCCCAGTGTGATTTTCAAGTCACCAGGTCCAGGGCTTGAACTGTGATTGACCATGTGGAAGTCCAGCACCCTAACCACCATGCCACCTGCAGGTCCCAGAGTAGGTCTTTTTAAATGAAATCAGTCTGACTCCCATGCTCACAGTCTTAACCATTAAGCTATATTGTCTCCTTGTCCTAAGACTTTTTCTTTATTACCACATGATATTCATAATTATGTCAGCTTAATTCCATCAAAAGGACAAACCAGAATCTAATTAACCATTATCAAATATTAGTTAATTAGTTCCTTCCAATTTTTCCATCATGAATTATTCAACAACTAATGTTTCAATGCATATAGCTTTTTTAAACCAAAGGGATAAAGTTTATTTTTAGTATAAAAATAATATGCTAGAAAATTTGGAAAATGCAGACACCATAAGCGAGAAGACTATCATAATCCCATCACTTATAGGCAGTCATTACTAATATGCTAGTGAGTTTCTTTTCATTTTTTCATACAGATTTTGATATTGTTGAAAATATCAACTATATATGGAAATATCTTCCTATATCCTACTTTATTCATTTAACACTTTGTTTTAGTTTCCTGTGGCTGGTGTAACAAATTACCACAAATTTCGTGGCTTAAAACAGAATTTTTTTCTCTCAAAGTTCCAAAGACCAGGACCAGAAGCTGGCATAGTGGTTACACCGCCGGACTCCCACGGAGTCAACCGTGGTTCAAGTCCCAGACCTGGTGACTTGAAACTCTCGCCGGACGTGTGTACGTGCATGCCCAAAATCCCAGGAGGGAATGGAGGAGAAGAGATTGCAGTGTGGTCACCACTCCTGGGGGGTGATTTCTCACTTTCTGTCTCTCTGGTGAATGCACGTGCCCTGTAGCAAAAATCTCTTTTAAAAAGTTCTGAAGTCCAGGAGTCTGGTCTGGTGTGGGCAGAGCCTCTGAAAGATCTAGGGGAGAATTCGGTCTTGGTCTTCTCCAGCCTGTGATTTGCCATGTCCTTGGTTTGTGAAATAAATTTTTCACTTATTTGGAAAAACACCTTATTGGCCTGTCAAATGAAATGTAGGAGATGCTCAGGCTTGGGAAATTTTCTCCATTCTCTGCCTCCATTTTCCCAATGGGCTCCTTCTCTGTGTCTCCTCTTCTGTCTCTAAAAAGGGTATTTGTCATTGGCATTAGGGTCCACCCTGGCAATCCAGGGTGATCTCATCTGAAAATTCTTTACTTAATTATATCTGAAAAGGCTTCTTGTTCAATTAAGGTCACATTTACACAGTTTTCAGGAACTAGAACAGACATACCTTTTAGGAAGCTACGTTTCAACCACTATCATGAAATGGTGGAAAAGAGACATGCTTCGATTGTTTTAGGTAAAGGACAGGAAAGTGGGAGAAAATAGAAAAAAGTTTAGTGATCCAAAGTGTAAAGAAATGAAACTATCTAAACATTTTCTCATGTTACTAAAAACTATCCACATTTTTAATAGCTATATAATATTCTGTCATGTTTACACAAATTTTAGCATGTTTACCCAATTACTGTTTTCCTAAATGGTTAAAAATTTTCTACTAGGGGGCCAGCAGTTAGTGTAATGGCTATGTCGCTGGACTCCCATGTAGTCCACTGCAGTTCGAGTCCCGGACCCGGTGGCTTAAACCCACGCCGGGTGCGTGTGCATGCATGCCCAGGATCCCTAGAGGAGAATGGAGGAGAAAGGATTGCGGTGTGGCCACCCCACTGGGGGGGGGTGATTTCTCCCTTTCTGTCTCTCTGTCTCTCTCTGTCTTTCTGGCGAGAGCACGCATCTTGTAGAAAGAAAAAAAAAAAAAAAAAACTCTCCAAAAAAAGGAAAAAAAAAGTTCTACTATAAACCATATCTTTAATTTTTTTTTTTTCCAAAGGGTGCGTGTGTTTGCCAGAGAGACAGTGAGAAATGGAAAGTAAGAAAGAACAGGGGGATGAGCATGCCCTGATCCCCTCTTCTCCATTTTCCTCTTAAGCGTTTGACCTTGCACACACACAGTCCCAGGGTGTTTTTCAAGCTTCCAGGTCCATGACTCAAACCCACAGTAGGTGTTGTAGGGTCTAGTGGCCTTAACCATCATCACAATGACTGGTCCAATAAACAATGTCTTAATTCACAATACTTGTCTTAGTAGGTCACATTCATGTAACAAAATATTGATTCAAAAGTTATGAATAATTTTGCAATTTTTGATAGGTACTACCAAAATGTTTAGCTTGCTTTTTTCCTGAACTAAGTTTACTTTTTTTTTAAAGAGATATTTGCTATAGGGCACATGAGCTTGCAAGAGACAGAGGGAACCAGAGAGACAGAAAGCAAGAAATCACCCCCTAGGGGGATGGTCATGCTCCAGTCCCTTCTCTTCCATTCTCCTCTTGGGATTTTGAGCATGCATACACATGGGCCTGGCATGAGTTTCAAGCCACCAGGTCTGGAACTTGAACTGTTGAACTGCTGTTGACTCTGTGGGACCTCAGCACCTTAACCATTATGTCACCTGCTGGTCCCAGAAATTTACATTTTTAACATAGTAAAATAGTCCATATGTTTTAATTTAGTGAGAAAACCAGTGACTATGATGAAATGGTGGAAAGGAGACATGCTTTGATTGTTTTAGGTAAAGGACAGGAAAGTGAGAGAAAATAGAAAAAAGTTTAGTGATTTGAAGTGTAAAGAAAGGAAAAATAAAGTTTTTTTTTTTTAAGAGGTTTTTGCTATAGGGCACGAGCGCTCGCCAGACAGACAGAGAGAGAGAGACAGCGAGAAATCACCCCCCAGGGGGGATGGCCACGCCGCAATCCCTTCTCCTCCATTCTCCTCTCGGGACCTTGGGCACGCACGCACACGCGCTCGGTGTGAGTTCTAAGCCACCGGGTCCGGGACGCGAACCGCGGTCGACTACGTGGGAGTCCAGCGACATAGCCATTACGCTAACTGCTGGTCCCGAAAAATAAAGTTTTTGCCAATATTTGATAAGGATTAGATCCCAAAGCCTGAGGACAGTATATCAGAGAAAGAAAAGGGAGATTAACTATCTAACCAAAAGAAATATCTGAACTGAGTGTCACCTTTCCCTGTAACCACAGACTGTGAAGAGAATGCCTAGAACCAGGACCCACTAACTCATTGACAACTGATCCAACCATGGTGCTTTTATAATGTTTGCTTGTTTGTTTTGGGGTTGTTTTTCCCCCCATAGGGCCCATGCCCTTGTGAGAGAGAGACAGAGAGAGGGAAACTGAGAAATGACACCGCCCCCGACCAAAGGAATGGCCATGCTACAATCCCTTCTCCTCTTCCAGTCTCCTCTCAGGATTTTGGGCACACATGCACACATGCCTGGCATGAGTTTCAAGCCACTGGGTCCAAAACTCTAAGCACAGTCAACTATGTGGGAGTCCAATGCCTTAACAACCATGCCCCTGCTGGCCCCACGTTCATAATGTTTTAAGATTACAAACATAAATGAGAAAGGTAATGACCAGTTGTGATTATAAATTCCTTCATTCCCTTTGGCACTTGAAGGTATTCTCTTCAGAAGCTAGGTGCACTCAAGTTAAAGGAAACTAATTCCCTATCATCGGTGACTTACAAGGCAAAGGGCATTTGATGTCTTTCTCCTCACTTCACAAATGGGGTAGACCACAGTGCGCTAGCAAGCACTGCTAAGAGCTGTGCTCTGCAGGCTGGGGCCATGTGGGAGGCCTGGGTTTGAGTCTGGTCTAATCTAAAAGCCCAGTGCAAAGATGCAGGAGGCTGAGCAGGAGGATCTCAAGCTCGTAGCCCAATTGGGCAACATATTGATACCCTGTCTTAAAGAGCTGGGTGTGGTGGTGCTTGCATGTGGTCCCAGCTGCTTGGGAGGCTGAGGCAGGAGGCAGGAGGATTGTGACACAGGGAAACCCCATCTTAAAACAAAAAAAGGTGTGGGTAGATAGCAAATGAGGATGTGATTCTTTGTCAAATTCTTTGAATGGCGACTTCTGCATTCTATGTGTACTACCCTCCTAAGCAAATTGGCTTCAAGTCTGTGTTCATAGCCCAGAAAAGTAGCACTGAGAAATGACTGATATCTCAGTGAACATTTCATTGATTGTGTCACTTTATGAAGAGACCAATGATTCCACTGAGCCAGATTTTCACAGTTTACTAAGGACCGGCATCTTCTATGTTCAGATGGTTAATTTGAATGTAGAACTGTTTTAAGCTATGAAACAGATTTGCCAGAGAGACAGTGAAAGAAAATATGGATTCAGAGTGATCTGGATTCAAATGCTGATTCTGGCTACCTTACTCTCTGTGTCACTGGACAATTTATCTTTGAGGTAAAATGTCTTCTGTAAAATGAAGATGGAGAGATTTCTTTGAGACCATGGGTTTGAAAATTAGAGATAATGTATGTAGAAATGTTGTACAACCTGGCCAACTCATGGCCTGGTGGTTACAGTGGCTGGATCCCACATGGTCGACTGATAGAGTCTCAGACCTGACAGCTTAAGAAACACTCCAGGCACGTGTGTGTGTGCTCCAAACCCCACAGGAAGGAAGAAATGGAGGAGAAGGGATTGTGCAGGAAGATTCCCATAGAGGGTACTTCCTCACTTTCCATCTTCTGTCTCTCTCCCTCTGTTTCTCTCCAGCAAGCACATGCACCCTCTGGCAAAATTAAAATAAAAGATAAAGAAATATTGCACAGCCAAGTTGTGGAAAACAATTTATATCCTTGCAGAGAATTATGCAGTGGAGTGGCTGACTCAGGACCTCATTCATTACTTGGAGGCCATTAAGCTCCACTGGTACCATGCGTTACCTTAATGCTAATAATGTTTGTTTTGCATCAGTGAAACAGAGTTAAATCTTAGTGAGAGATTTCCCTATGGAACTGTGTTTTCTCCTTCTCTCCATTATAAAAGGAAAAGTTTCTGGAATAAATCTCAATCGTGAATCTACACTTAAGGGTAGATCTATACATTAATACATCAGAAGAAAGATCCTTTATTTGCAGCACATGGTAGAATCAAGTAGATGCTGATGCTATAGGCTTTAACAACAACAAAGGAATAGAAAGATGAAAGATAAATTGATGTTTCTAAAGCAGTACAGCTTAATACAGTTTAATATAATTAGCAGCCAAGCCCGCGGTGCTAATAAATTTGATGCAGTGTGATCAACTAATTTAGAGAACATCAATGAAGACATGTTATTCTCCTCCAAATTGTAAAATGAAATTATAATCCTGTTATATTAAATTCTTGACATATTTAAGATAATATACATTGCTTTAACCTTTATAAATCTTGTAATATTTAGAAAATCCTAGTAGTCCTTTTAAGAAATGAACCAAAAATTCTTTGGCAAGGAATAGGGGGTGGGTAATAGGAGGAGGGAGGGAAAGGAACAGGGGAAAAAACATTTAACTGACACAAAAGGAAACAAAAAGTAGATTTAGAAGTAGGTAACAGTTTTTGTGAAACAGATTTTAGCTCCTCTTACCGCAGGGATAAAACACCAATGGGGGATGGTACATATGCTAATCTGTAACTCATAACATTTTATAAACCTCGAATATACACAATAAAATTTATTTTAGGGAACCAGCAGTTAGCGTAATGGCTATGTCGCTGGACTCCCACGTAGTCAACCGCGGTTCGCATCCCGGAACCCACGCCGGGCGCGTGTGCGTGCGTGCCAGAGATCCCGAGAGGAGAATGGAGGAGAAGGGATTGCGGCTTGGCCATCCCCCCTGGGGGGTGATTTCTCGCTTTCTGTCACTCTGTCTCTCTCTGTCTGTCTGGCGAGCGCATGCGCCCTATAGTGAAAAACCTCTCAAAAATAAATAAATAAATAAATAAATAAATAAATAAATAAATTTATTTATAAAAAAAAATGGACTCCTAGTCTGCAGTCCAACAGAGCAGTCAAGCAAGGGCCGGCTTTGACAGCCCCCAAGGGGTCAGGACGCCAGCTTCCTCACGAACTGCAGGGACTGTAGCTCCTACAGCAGTTCACTGCCCCAGGGGTGTAAGAGTCTTAGAGCAGGAAGGTTTTCTTAGGTGCAGGAGCTCCTTAACTGGGAACCTAGCACGGTGTGGCTGGAACACAGATAATAAATAAAGGGTTGTGGAGGGAACAGCCTGCCTGGTGAGGCAGGCTTTTCCGTTGTGGGACGGCATCTCTCTTTAGGAAACTCTTCACATACAGACGCTAAAGTAATTGTTTTAAACTATTTGCATTTCTGTTTTATTTCCCCAGTGCCCTCTGTGTATGATATTGATTCATTAGATAAAAAAGGGAAGCATATTAAACTGATAATTAGCCTTTTCTTTTGACAGGTAATTAGCTAGGATTTATGAGATGCTAAAGGCTGCAATGTCTAAGAAAGGGAGCATAAATTGTAAACAGGGGTATTTTGTTTTCCTGAGTTTGGAATCACACAGTCATTCATTCTCATTGGGACATTGTGTACCCAATATATTTTTATTTTAAAGTGGCTAATGATCTTCTAAAAAACATAGACGTATTATTCTAGTTCAATTTTGGACTAAAGACCTAATTTTAACTTTTGTCCACCAAGGTCAAGAATCAGATTCGGTCAAGCAAATGTAAAACACTAAAAAGTATAAAATTGCTTTTATCTTAATTTTGTTGTAATAATTTTATTATTGTGCTGTGATCATAATTCAAAATTATACTGTGAATAAAGTATCACTTTAGAGGAACTAAATGAATCTTAAAGTTAGATGTATTAAAATTTATATTAAACTAGACCTTATAACTATTTACACTGTTTTATAATACTTTGTAAACGAACTTTTTACAAGTTAAAACATTTTTTTTAGAGGTTTTTGCTATAGGGCGCATGCGCTTGCCAGAAAGACAGAAACAGAGAGACAGAAAGAGAGAAATCACCCCCCAGCAGGAATGGCCACGCCACAATCCCTTCTCCATTCTCCTCTCAGGATCTTGGGTACACACGCACACGCTCCCGGCGTGAGTTTAAGCCACCGGGTCCGGGACTCGAACTGCAGTCGACTACATGGGAGTCCAGCGACATAGCCATTATGCCAACTGCTGGTCCCTAAAACATTTTTTAAATACCAGCGAATGAATATTTTTCCATAAGATGTAATTAATTTTTAAGTTTTCTTCTCCTTTGTTTAGGAAAAATTCTCTTTCCCCCTGCATTTAATAGGCTACCTTTAAGAGATGGATATGTTTGCAGGAAGGAAGCAGACTACAAAGTATCTGATTTTTCCCTTATTTGGAAAAACATCTAATTGGCTTGTCAGGTGAAATGTAGGAGATTGTCAGCTTTGGAAAACTTTCTCCTAATCTTGAAAACAACTTGTATTCTCTACGGTATTAGAAACGTAAGACATCCAAATTCACCCTGAGCCATGCCTACCGTTCTTGGCCTTTTCAATCCGGCAGAAGGACTCTCTGACACCATCTAGATCAGAAACTTCCTCACACACTACAATTCGTAATGCCATCCGAGTACGGGACGAAAATGAGCAGCCGGAGCCTTGGTTCAAAGCGTTGCTTTCTCTCAGTCGTGCTATGGCAAATCACTTTTTATATCTTTTTAATTCTCTTTCCAAAGTTTAAGCCAGAGACAGGAGACAACATTTTACACTTAGCAACCTTCCATGGCTTCCCATTTATTTCAATTCTCAAACAGAAGCTTTAACCTATCATTATCATCATTATTACTACTATTATTCATCTTTCATAAATGCAACTTATATTCTGCACATACTCATCTCTTCTTGTTTGATGTATGTGATCTTTTGGTAATAGATTTTTATTCTAGACTTCACAGCTCTTTCCCATATTTATTTTTCCCAGTTATTGGAATAACACTTATTGTGTCCCACGATTTAATAATTGTTATTAACTGTTATTATTGTGACTTTTTACAGCAAAAAAAATTAGAAACATCTTTTGGAAGCATAAAATACATGAGCTGAAGGAAGTAAAAATGCAATAAAAACAATAAAGATAAAAAGAAAAAAAAGCAGAGTTTAGTTAGTTGAATTGAGTTTTCTTTAGGAAATTCTATTCCTTTGTTATGAGACCTGTCAGAATTAAGAGAGAGGCTGATGAAGGTTTGGTCTTTTCCCATTTAAGATGGGGAGGAAAGATGGCTCCTAGGTCCTTTCCCCATTACCTGCTCACTGCGAATCTGGGCATTAGTTTTCATCCTACATTTTGACTGCTCTCCTCAGAGAATTTCTGTTTCCTGTGATAGCAATGATTTCTTTCTTTTGAGAGTTGTGATTCAAGGTTAAAGCTGATTATTCCTCCAACTTTCTCATAAGTGTCTTGTTAAATGGCACCTGTCTGTGCTTAAATATTAGGTAGGAGAGCTATTAGGAAGGAAAGCAGGAGGACGGCAGACATAAATATCTTTCCGTGTTGCTTGGACAAGGTGACCCGGGGAAGACAGTCGCTGTATTAATGTTAATGAGGATAAACAAGCTCTGCAGAGACTCGGTACAGCCCAAATCACTACGTTCAGTTCAAAGCCTACCAGGCTCTGTGGTCGGAATAGAGATGAATGAGGTGCTCTGTCGCCAAGAAGCTCATTGTCTAGCTGCCTCTGTCCCCCTATGAGGATGAAACCCCCCATAAAACAGGGCCATCGCTATTGGAACAACGTAGAGAACTCCTCAGAGAGGGCCAGTTGAGCATTTCTCAAGATGAGAAGTCAGACGTGGTGTGGCATAGAATTTGCAGGAAAAATGGGACATTCAGCAGTTAATACTGTTCATCCCCAACTTTTTACCACTGGACTTCTCAAATATCTGGATGCTACCTCCATCTTTATTTCTTTGCCACTTCATTCTTTCATTCCTTGAGAGACTTTCTAGCCAGATCACTCCTTCAAAACTGCATCCTACCCATGTAACTTAACCTACATTCTGAAAGGAAATAAGCCCTTGAGTATTAATTAAATGGTACAATGTACACAGAGCAGCAAGGAAAGTAATAGGCTGGGCTTTCGAATAAGGCAGGCTAAGCTCGAGTCCTAATCCTATTACTTCCTACCTATCTCTGTGACCTTGAGAAAATGTTGTTCAAACCTCATTTGTGAAACAGGGACAATAAAATCTATTTCATAAGATTATCATAAGAATTAAGTGAAAAAATGTATAAGGGACCTAGCACAGAGCAAGTCACATAGTTTGTGGTCCATAATTTTATGATTTCTTTTTAGGTTTTTCAGTCTTTGTTTCCTCTGATGTTTCTATGTCAGGGTGAAATGTTACCATCTCATACAAAGAGTCTTCAAAAACTCCTGGGAATATGAATATTATGAAAAACTAGCCTTTCCGGCGGTGACGACCTCCCCGCGAGAACATGCCTCTCGCAAAGGACCTCCTTCACCCCTCTCCCGAAGAGGAGAAGAGGAAACACAAGAAGAAGTGCCTGGTGCAGAGCCCAGATTCCTACTTCATGGACGTGAAGTGCCCAGGATGCTGTAAAATCACCACAGTCTTTAGCCATGCACAAACGGTAGTTGTGTGCGTTGGCTGCTCCACTGTCCTCTTCCAGCCTACAGGAGGAACAGCGAGACTTACAGAAGGATGTTCCTTCAGGAGGAAGTAACACTAAAAGCATCCTGACTCAAGATGAGTGGGAAACCATCCCAATAAACACATTTGGATAAAAATAAATAAATAATTAATTAATTAAAAAAAAAACTATACATGGATTTCAAAAGTTTTGTACCAAAGTAAGCTAATATCATTTTCCACAAATATTTTGAAGTCCCCTGTGCTCTGACCCATTTCATTGCCAGTAACATTATTTTCCCTGTCTCTCCTCCGTCAGCCCGTCTCTCTCTGGCAAGCACACATGCTCCATAGCAGAACAAATGAACAACACCAAGGCAATTCTGAAGAACATAATGTGGGAAATTTAACCTGGAACTCTCAAGGTTTATTATAAACTTATGGTAATTAAGACATGACTCTAGGATCAGAATAGAGAGCCACCATATAAACATACGTATATATGGAAAACTCTTACATAACAGAGGTTACACTATAGATCAATGAATAAAATTTGGTAAATGATGAAGAGAAAATAGGTTATCTATATGAGGGGCGTAGAAATGTTGACTTTCAGGCCAGTAGGTGGTTAAGGTACTGGACAACCACTTGGCTGACCAAAGTTCAAGTCCTGGGCCTGGAGGCTTAAAAATCACACCAGACATGTGTGTGTGTGTGTGTGTGTGTGTGTGTGTGTGTTTATGTGTGCCCAGAATCAGGAGGAGAATGGAAGAGAAGGAATTCTGGCATGGCCATCCTTCTGGGAGGTGATTTCTCACTTCCTCTCTCACTTTCTCACTTTCTGTCTCTCCTACAAGCTCACGTGCCCTATGGCAAAAACCTTAATAAAAAAAAAGAAAGAAAGAAAAGAAATGTTGACTTCCTACTTCACCATATACACAAAAAGCAATTTCAGGTAAATTGAAATGTAAATGTGAGGGGAAATGTATTTTGAAGTAAATGTAAGATATCCTTACAATTTTGGCCTAAGGACAAATTTTTCTAACAATGTGCAAAACAAGTGCTATAATCTTTGTTTAAAAAAATTCCACGGAGCCTGGTGGTGGCACTGTGGTAAACACGATGCTCTGTGAGGCTGACTCACATGGGCAGGCTCCAGGTTTGTGTCTGGAGATTTCCCTGCATATATTAGACACTCCTGCACCCATGTTTTGGGACTGGCTGAAGCGGGGCAGTGGGCGGGGGAAATCACAGCATCAAGACCCTGTTGGGACTGCTGTCTCTTCTCATATGTTTCTCTGTCTCTCCTGCTCATGGAAGGACTAAAAAAAAAAACCTTACAAAAAGAGAAAGTTTCCTCAAATAAGGCACAATAAAGGAAATAAGTAATCATAAAGGAAAAGATTTATTATTTGATTACACTATAATTAAGAACTTCTGGGGGCCAGCAGGTGGTGTGGTGGTTAAGGTGCTGGACACTCCCACAGGGCTGACCATGGTTCGAGTCCTGGACCTGGTGGCTTGCTTTCTCACTTCTGTGTCTCTCTCTGGTCAAATTAAAACAAATGAACGAATAAATAAAATGAAATAAATAATTCTAAAAAAAAAGCAAAAAAGGAACTTCTGTTCACGAATAGACATGATAACAATAAAAATTCAAGTCACAAATTAAATCAAGGAATTTGTAATACAAATACTGACAAAGAACTAATATACATAATATATAAAGGACCACAAAATAATAGAACAAGACAGGCAATCTACTAGAAAAATTGACAGATAATTTGAATACAAACTTCAGAAATCCAATAACTAATACAAATGAGATAAGGTGTTTGACTTTATTAGAATCAGAGAAAACCACCAATCTGACAATACCAAATATTAGTGAACATTGAAAACTCCTATCCTTATTGGTAGTAGTGTTAATTGGTTCATCTTCTTGGAAAATAGCTTAGCAATGTTTTCTAGGATTGAATGCACTCATATTCCTACTCCCATAAATATAAACAAAACTACCATGGCATGGCAGTAGTGTACTGCTGCTCAAAAAGTAATGCTCAGGACCCACAGATAGTGTAATGGTTACATTGCTGGACTCCCACGTGGCCAACTGCGGTGGAGTCCCAGATCCAGAGGCTTGAAATTCACACCAGGTGCATGTACATATGTACCCAAAATCCTGAGAGGAGAATGGAGAAGGAATTGTGGTGTGGCCATCCCCCCCAGAGGGTGATTTCACACTTTCTGTCGCTCTGTCTCTCTAGCGAGCACACACACCCTATAGCAAAAATCTCTCTGAAAAGAAATAAAAAAGAAAGAAAGAAAGAAATGCTCAAGAGGAGCTGGATCCCATGTGGCCATTGCAATTCGAATCCCCTGCCTGGTCAGCCTAAAGCAACCAGACATGTGCGAAGTCCCCAAAATCTGAGAGGCCAGAATGGCTGGAGGACTGGAAGGAGATTGCAGTATGACCAGACCCTGTGGACGGTGCTCATCTCTCTCTCTCTCTCTCTCTCTCTCTCTCTCTCTCTCTCTCTTCCCCCCCTCCCCCCTCACTCCAGCTCTCACTCTCACTCCGTATCATGAAAAATAAATCGAAGTGGAGATAACAGAAATATCCATCATAGAAGAATGGGTGAGTAGCAACATAGCCATACAATGGCGTACTCTACAAAATGGAACCCGGCACCTAGCGACACCAGCGGATCTCTTACAATATTGATGAGCAGCACAAGAAAAAACAGGATGTCCACAGTGTGATTCAACTCTGTGCAGTTCAAAACCAGACCCAATTTCTCAGTTAGGGTAGGTTGTGGAAACATAAAACAAAGCAAGAAAATGATTATCATTAGATGATTATCAATAGAAAACGATTTCATGTGATTATGAAAGTAAGTATGGTTGTTACTTCTGGGGAAAGGGAAGGAGATACATGGAGGCCATGGCAAGGAATGTGGTCCCAGAGTGTTGGCTTTGTCACAAAGGGTTTCATTTTGTGACCCAAACAAGAGCTACATGATGTTCCCTTGGTTTCTCCTCTTTGAATCGTGTGCACGCACTTTGTACATATATATGATAAACTTCACAATTGGAAGAAAGAACAAAAACTATACTCTCTCCCTTTATTAAATTAGATTTACATACAATATGCCACCAGCCCACTTTAATAAGTACATTTAGGGGCCAGTAGGTAGCATGATGGTTGAGGTGCTGGACTCCCACATAGCTGACTGTAGTTCGAATCCTAGACCTGGAAGCTTTCTTTCTCACTTTCCCTTTCTCTGTGTCTGTGTGTCTCTATTTAGCACATGTGCTCTGTAGCAAATATAAATAGTCATAAGAATAACTAAAATTAAAGAAATAAATTTTAAAAATACATTTAAACCCATTTCTATAAATAAATAGAGATGAGGGGCCAGCAGGTGGTGAGGTGGTTAAGGGCACTGGACTCCCACATAGTTGACAGTGGTTCGAGTCTTGGACTTGGCAGCTTGCTTTCTCGCTTTCTCTCTCTCTCTCTCTCTCTCTCTCTCTCTCTCTCTCTTTTTCTGTCCCTCTCTTGTCAAAATTTTATAAATAAATAAATAAATAAATAAAGTTGTATAAAATAATTCTTTAAAAAAAAATAGAGACGATATTGCATCCCCACGTGTAGGCACCTAATCTCAGCTGGTCTGCCAGAGACCTCCTGAGCACCAACCATAGCCCATCACACAGCCCCTTTCCTGCTCCAGCAAAATGAAAGAAACTATCATGAACCAGGAAAACCCTGCCAAACTGAAGACACAAGTGTGCTCTGGTGGGAAAGGAACTGCTCACGGAAGGAAGGTGGTTCACAGAACAACTAGAGCAGATGATAAAAATCTTCAGTTCTCCTTAAAGAAGTTAGAGTAAACAATATCTCTGGGATTGAAGAGGTGAGTATGTTTACAAACTATGGAACAGTGGTCCACTTTAACACCCTGAAGTTCAGGCATCTCTGCCAGCGAATACTTTCACCATTACAGGCCATGCAGAGACAAAGCAGCTGACAGAAATGCTACCCAGCATCTTAACCCGGCTTGGGGCCCACAGTCTGACTCATTTAAGGAGACCGGCTGAAGCTCTGCCCAACCAACCTGTAGATGGAAAAGCACCACTTGCTACTGGAGAGATGGGGAAGGATGAAGTTCCAGATCTCCTGAAGAACTCCAATGAGGCATCCAAGAACGAGGCAAACTAAGCTGAGTCATCTTCTGGAAGGGATAAAACTTGAAGTTACTGGAAGCTAACTTCAAACTTATATTTTATATTAAGACTGCTTTTTAAAATTGTTTTGTTTATGCATCTGATAAAACCTAGATCTCTAATATTTTTAAGCCTAAGCCCCTTGGACATTGTAGCTCTTTTCAATTTTTGCTAATATGCAGTTCATTCTCTGCAGCTAATTAAGCTGAAGAAGCCTGGGCATAAAATTTGGGACAAAAGTTAATAAAGTTCTTTGCCTAGTAAAAAAAAAAAAAGTAGAGACGAGGAGGAAAATGAGTAATTTATATATATATATATATATATATATATATATACACACACACACACACACTTACATATACACACACACACACACACACACACATATATATATAGAGAGAGAGGATAGAGAGATGATTTGTGTATAACTTATAAAGGAAAATATTAGTTAATTCAATTACATTAAAATATACTTTATCGAGAAGAAGATTCCTCATGGCCCCTGTGAACTAGATATTTCAGGGGACAGGAGAAATGAAGATTTTCTACTCATAATTCAGCCTCCAGCAAGCAAAGCTAGCGTGGCTGAACTTCAAGAATTTGAAAGAAACACACCATCCATCAGATGACAAGAAATCACCACCGGATCACGAGAAATATGGGAAAACGAGAAAATACCTCTCCTCCAAGGGAAAAGAGTAACTCTCCTTCATCCACAAGCAGTTTGGTGAAAGTCATGGAAATGTCTGATAAGGAATTTAGAGCATTCATAATGTTGAAGCTAACAGAGATGGAAGAGAAGAGTGATAATGAACTGCTAAAGAGAAAGGAGAAAGAAGTTGACGAGTTCCAGGAGATGAGGAAATTCTTGCAAGATCTAAAAGAGGAATTACACACTTTACAAAAGACTCAAACGGAACTGCTAGAGATGAAGTCTATAATACAGGAAGTCAAAATCTCCCTTGAAAGTATTAAAAGCAGACTAGATCATTCAGAAAATAGAATCTCAGATGTAGAAGAGAAAATGGCTGGCTTAGAAAAGTCCACCACGAAGACTGAGAAAATGGCCCAAAAATTTGAGAATGATATGCGAGAAGTACTGGATACCATCAAACGTCCAAATATCCGGATAATTGGCATCCCAGAAGGTGAAGAGACCCATAAGGGCATTGATAATCTATTCCATGAAATCCTGCAAGAAAACTTTCCAAACCTAGAGAGGCATTCGAAGATCCAGTCCCAGGAAATACAAAGGACCCCAAATAGAATCAACCTAAGAAGATCTTCTCCAAGACACATTATAGCCAGGTTGACCAAAACCACAGACAAAGACAAGATACTAAGATCGGCAAGAGAAAAACATCAAGTTACCTACAAAGGACATCCCATCAGGCTAACAGCAGATCTCTCACCGGAAACAATGCGAGCGAGGAGAGAATGGGAAAATATATTCAAAGTGTTACGAGAGAAGCATTTTCAGCCAAGAATACTGTACCCGGCAAGATTATCTTTCAGGTGGGAAGAAAAGACAAGAACATTCTCAGATAAACAAAACCTGAAAGAATTTACCAGCATCAGATCAGATCTCCAAGAAGTTCTCAAGGGTGAGCTGTATCAAGAAAATTAAACACAGACACATGGAAATAAGAGTCCAAAAACTAAGAAAGTGGCCAACTTAATCATAGGGACAAGTCTGGAGTTGAATATTATATCCCAGAATTTAATCAGGAAAATTGAACCAGAACAGAAGATAAAAGTACATGAGACTGATAGGTTCATGCACCTACCATTTGAACAGAATCCTAACCTGTTTCCTGGCTTTAAGCAAAGTTCCTTGGCGCTTCTTTGAGTTAATACTGATTTTCTTAGTAGTAATGAGTGAACTCACCATTGAAAGTAGTTAGATTATGTAGGAAATTGTGTGATCAATGCAATGTGGGTGGGAAGGGAATGAAGGACAATTGTAGACACTGGAGGTGGTGTGCGAGGAGGGTGGGAAGGGACAGAGGGTCAGAAAGAGGGGTGGAAATAATTCTAGGAACTAGTAATGGAAAATTTTTTGTAACGTGCATGATTGAGTCACTATGAAGTGTGTACTGGATGGGAGATCGCATTTTGTATGCTGTGATGATGCTTAGGGAAGGAATGTAAATTGAGTTACAAAAAAAAAAAGTTTTGGGGAAAAAATATATATATATTCAATGACTACAGTAGGATATGTAGCCACAGCTAGGTGCTACTTTATAGGATGTGTAAAGTTAGACTTGTGTTCATGGAAATGTGTGTATCACCTGTGTTTGCTATGAGGGTATTTGGATTGATTAGGGTCTTTGGCGATTCAATTAAATATTGGGGGAAAACAGTATAGAAAGCAAACATAGATACCAGAGACAGTGTGGGAGGAGAGTGGGAGATGGCAGAGGGTAAGAGATAGGGAATCAAGGATGGGGGGAAAAAAAACAAAACATACAGAAAACAAGAAATGGAAGATCATTTGCTGACAATAACATGTTTGTTGATGTGCTTAACTGAGACAATATATAGTGTACTCTGGATGGAAAATCTCATTTTGTATGCTGTAATGATGTACAGTGAATAATTGCAAATAAATAAATTGAAATAAAATATACATATATACATATATATGTGTGTGTGTGTGTGTGTATGTGTGTGTATATATATATATATATATATATATATATATATATATATATGTATACTTTATCTTGGTGCCGGCAGGTGGCATGGTGGTTAAGGGCACTGAACTCCTGCATGGTTGACCATGGTTCAAGTCCCAGACCTGGAGGTTTGTTTTCTCATGTTCTCTCTCTTTCTCTCTTGAAATATTAGAATAATAATAAATAGTTAAATAAAAAATTCTTTAAGAAAATAAAATATACTGTATCTCAAAATACAGATAGAGGTTTTTTCCACATTGTATAATCTGTATTTTTTTATACTTAGGAATAATATTTAAAATTAATCAGCCTTTACTATACTGTTCAACTGTAAATAGTGTGAGCATATAGAGTAGATATTATTCACAGATTATTTCTAATCCCCCAACCATCTGAAAGTTAGATACCATTTTCCTCAATGTTTAATTAAAGACACTGAGAACCTGAATAAGTTAAGCCGCTTGCCTCCAAATAACCCAGCCATTTAGAAGTAGAGCCAGCTAACAACTGCAGAGCCATTTCAGTTGAGGTCCTCTGGCTCCCAAATTGGGATGCTTCTATGTTATAGGACCATCCTTTTCTTTACTTCCTTGTGGTCTTGAGGCACACCTGATGTGTTTTCTCTTTTATTAGTTTTTTTTTTTGTTGTTGTTTTTTGTTTTTTGTTTTTTTTTTAGTTTGCTATAGGGCATGTGTACTCACCAGAGACAGAGAGAGAGATAGGGGGAGAGAAGGAAAGTGAGAAATCACACACACACAGCCACCACCATCACCACCTGCCCCAGAAGGGATGGCGACGCCACAATCCCTACTCCTCCATTCTCCTCTCAGGATTTGGGGCATGTACACCCATGTGCCCAGTGTGATTTTCAAGCTGTTGGGTCTGGGACTCAAAGTTGACCATGTGGGATCCAGAAGTCTTAGCCTCTGCACCACCTGCTGGCCCCTGAGGAAATGATGCCAAAGAGATGGACTGTGGAATAAATTTCTTATTCCCAAAGTCAGGTTTTTTGTGTTCAAAGTGAAGGCTCTAGCAATAGTTGCTTTAAGCACTAAAGATTTGTGTTATTTAACCATGGAAATAGGAAACTTCTATTCACCTCCAGATTAGTGATGTTCCTTTTCTGGATAAAGTAGGAAGCTGGAAACTAAGTTAAACTAGAAAAAATCACATACAAGCCAGTTTCTCATAGTAAGAGGCCATTTTTTTCTAAAACCTATTCATTATGATAACTTCTCTCTAAATCAAGGTAATTATGAGAAGTCCAAGATAAACTTATGAAAAATCTAACTTATATGATGTGTTTGTTTGACAAATGCCTTATTTTTAAACTCAATTCAGAATTATTCATTCAAGTTAGAAGCATAATATCTAGTAAGTTGCTCTCATGGTCTACTATAATCAATTATTTCTGTCCAGCCTATCAGATACTAAAACCCAAATGACACATTAAAAATGTTTAGAGGTGCTTTAAAGAATTATTTTCGTAAGAATTAAACATTTTTTATACACACACACACATATATACACACATATACACACATACATATATACACATACACACACACACACACACACACATACATTAAACTCTTGCTGAGAAAGGAAAGGCTTACGAAGTAAGTACTGGCTTACTTCCATTCAGGCTCTCTCTGGATACTGACAAATGTTCAAATCAGTTTGATGCAAATGAATTGTTTTACTAATACAGTCTTTGATATGCTCCATATTGGAAAGTCAGCTTTCACCGCATGAATGTCTGAGCAATGCATACAAAACAGATGCAATTAGAAATGATTAAAGCACTGATGAATGGTTGATCCCATGAAATAATCTAGTATTTTAAAATATGTTCATCTACTTAGCACTAAATTGTAAAGGTACGTAGTACCGTCCTGGTGCTTGGCAGGACTGATGTTGCCCTCTAGGGGACATTCGGCAATGTCTGGAGAGATTTTAATCTGTCACACTGGGTGGAGGTGTGCAACCAGCATTTGATGGGTAAAGAAGCCAGGGACCATTCTAAACAGCCTACCAGGCGCAGGATAATCCCTCACAACAAAGAATTATCAATCCCCAAATCAAAATACCAATAATGCCAACTATAGATACAATGTTATTGACAATGTTAATGGACTTAATAAAGATTTTTGTCTCTAAAAGTGTAAGATGAAAAAAGCTAAGCTTGGGACCAGCAGTTAGCATAATGGCTATGTCGCTGGACTCCCACGTAGTCGACCATGGTTCGAGTCCCGGACCCAGTGGCTTAAACTCACGCCATGTGCGTGCGTGCCCAAGATCCCGAGAGGAGAATGGAAGAGAAGGGATTGCGGCGTGGCCATCCCCCCTGTGGGGTGATTTCTCGCTTTCTGTCTCTCTGTCTCTCTCTGTCTGTCTGTCTGGTGAAAGCCTCTCAAAAAAAAAAAAAAAAAAAAAAAAAAGCTAAGCTAGAAACTATACGCACACACACACAGGCACAGGGATATACACATAGATACATACATCTTTATGTATATATGAGCACTACATACACTTATACGAAATGTGTTTATAAAACAGCCTACTTTGCTTGTATGTGAAAATAATGGCCAACATTTAG
This sequence comes from Tupaia tana, assembly GCA_026018925.1. Taxonomy (NCBI): domain Eukaryota; kingdom Metazoa; phylum Chordata; class Mammalia; order Scandentia; family Tupaiidae; genus Tupaia; species Tupaia tana. Next base: position 96,886,629 of record JAKSZU010000006.1, read on the forward strand.
TTAATGACTTGATTTTCTCAACACTCTCTCAACAATGTTATCTGTACCTATTGCTTTAACTTTCATCTCCATGATTATGACTTTGAAATATTTATCTGTAGCCCAAACTTCAATATGTCCCCACACTGTGGTTTTCTGTCCTTGATATTTCCTCCTCACTCTCTGTGTGATTTGGCCTCATCCTTGTTTACCCGGCTTACCACATGACCCTATTTTCCAAGGTGGTTGTAGAATAAGGAAACACCTTTTTCTTACTGCACTAGTTCTAACAGCGTTAATCTTGACTAACTTCCAGACATCAGCACTCATCAATTACCAGGCACTTCTGAAACTTCCCAAGTTTTGCTGTGTGGCCTTTTGAGGAGGACCCCAGTTCTTGGGTTTACTAAGGCTCTAAGGTCGCCACGTCTTGGAAAGGTCACGTTAACCCTCAGGTGGACAAGGCTTTCTACAGGGGACTACAGCAGCAGCAGCCTGGTCTCCGAGAGGAAGCACACTGCTGGCTCCTGCGTGTCTCTTCCTAAAGCACATGCACAACCCTTCCTGAATCCTCCATAATATACCCCAGTCTGGACCATGATTATTGACAAAGCTTCTCTACAGGCTTAGAAAGAGAGGAAGTAGTTCTGTTCTGTTAGGAAGTCGTTCCTTAGAAAGTCTGGGTAGTCCTTTCTCACATGGGACATCAGTCACCCAGAGGCAGCTGGACTGCACCAACCTTATTCTAGACCATGTTCAGTCTCTCCTCATGACTGGCTTGTAATTTTGGTATTGATCTCACAAAGAATGACCTGGTTATGACGGAGGTGACTTTCCAAGTCATATCCTTCCTTTGGTCTGGTTTCATTAAGTCCACACCTTTGTTGCTGCCAGTGTTCCGTTAGAAAGGCAAATCTGAGCTGGCCCCGTGGCCGAGTGGTTAAGGGAACCCATTCCCAAGTGGCCAACCACATGGTTCAAGTCCTGGATCTGATGGCTTAAAAAATATGTTCAGTGTATGTGTGTACTTGCTCAAATCCCTACAGAATGGAGAAACGGAGGAACAGGGATTGTGACGTGACCACATTCCGCTGGGGATGCTTTCTCTCTCTCCCTCTCTCTGCCTCTCTGGTGAGCAAATACACCCTCTCGGAAATGTTTAAAAATACAAATCTGATCAGTCACTCTTTACTAAAGACTGCGAGTGGTCCCACAGAGGCTGCACAGACAGCCCCGTGCCAGTTTCTCCAGGCCCCCTCTCTTCTCTTCCCCACAGTCACACCCCATGCTTAAATCAGGACATGAAAGATTACGACAAATCCTGGGCATGGACTCTCTTCTGTGCCTCTGCCCACTGTCGAGTCCAAAAATGCCTTTCACCCCTTCATCAGTGGGCCCTACCGCAGTCATCCTTCAAGACAGAGCTCAGTGCCCCCTCTTCCAGTAACCTCAGACTGCCTCGTCCTGTTCCCCTGGCTTACTATGTGGCACTATGTTCCAGTTGCACTCTACTTGTGCTTATAAAATTACTTCCTGCAGAAGACTGGGCTGGAACACCTTCTCTTTGGTTTGGGGCACGTTGCACTTATCTCTAGCACACCTATCACACTGTACTGAAATCGTCTCTTCTGTGAGCACAGGCACTCCCTAAAGGTAGAAAAATGTTGACCTTAGAATGCCTCGGTACCTAATTCTCAGTAAAGCTGAATTATGTTGATTGAATATTTCCATTTGATTCTCTTCACAATCCTGGGAAGTTAGTATTATTTCCAATAGTACTGGTGGAAAGCAGCAAATCCATTAAGCTAAGATGAAGATTAAGGGCCGACTCCGTGGCCTGCTGGTTAAGACAGCAGGATCCCAGCTACATGGCTGACCATGTAGTTGAAGTCCCAGATACAGGGTAACTTAAAAAAACATGCCAGACACACATGCATACTTTCCCACAATCCCTAAAGGAGGGAGAAATGGAGGAGAAAGGATTGCAGTATGACCATGCCTTATGGGGTGTGCTTTCTCTCTCGCTTTCTCTCTCTCTCTTTCTGTCTCTTTCTCTAGTGAATGCACACATCCTTTGGCCAAACTATTAAAAAAAAAAAAAGATGAAAATAACCACACAAATTTTACAGAACAGAATATAGGGCCAGCTCCATGGTACAACAATAATACACTCTCCAAGAGAAGCTGGATCCCACATGGCAACTGCAGTTCAAATTCCCTGTTGGATCAACCTGAAACATGCCAGGCATGCATGCAAGTGCCCAGAACCTAATGGGCTAGGGGACTAGAAAAGGGGGAGCGGGGTGTGACCAGACCCTGTGTAGGTGCTTGACTCACTCTCCCTAGCACATGCACATGCTCTACTATGAATAAAGCAAAAGCGAGAGAGAGAGAATAGAATGTAAAATGTATATATCATGACAACATAAAAAGTGTAATTCAGAAAAGGGTTAGAACGGTAGGAGATGTGTAAGAAGTTCCTGATTTTTCTCTCAGTTATACCAAGGTAATAAACTTAGGTTTTTAAGCTGACAAATTGAGTAATAAATGTACAACAAAATTCCAAGATATACAAATAAACAGAAGAATATAGACAAGTGTGTTAATTAAACTCAGGTTTTAGTGGTCGAAAGCGAAAATGAAGAGAGTGAAATCGCTCCTAGTGGAGAGTATACACACAGACACACATGTATGTCACACACTGTTAAACCAAACTGTACTGGCCCAAGAAGGCCTTCCAAATCATGAATCATGTGCTTGGGTTCTTGTCAACAACCTCCCTTAGAATCTGCCTCCTTAACAAAGTGCTGAGTCATAGCCAATCACAGCAGCCACGCTTCAGTCAATCACAGACAGCCCGCCCTTTAAACTTGCGCTCTAGGCAAACACCAAGCTGTAACCAATCCAGCAGCTTCTCTACCTCATTTCCTTCACTTCCGGTTTCCTGCCAATAAATGTTACTCAACCACACAGTACTTCAGAACCGGCTCTGGGGCTGCCCTATTCCTGGAGTCATTCTTTGCTCAGTTAAATGCTGCTAAATTAGATTAATCTATAGTTTTGTTTGAACAGTAGATATACAGATAAAAGAAATGAGAAATAAAATATATAAGGTTTTGGTAACTTCCACCCTACAAACAACCACGATGCAAATTTTTTTCACTTGCAGAAAAAGTGTATACATATAAATATTAAATACAGATAAATAAAATAGCGATCATATAATCAATGATAAAAACTAAGAAACATAAAGATAGCTATCATATTAATACATTTACCTATGAAAACAAAAATGACTCTCCAGAAGGATTATGAAACAAAATCTAATTAAATGCTGCATAATTAAAGAGCTACCCCTGGGGCCAGCAAGTAGCGTGGTGGTTAAGGCACTGAACTCCCACATGAGTGACCACAGTTCAAGGACTGGACCTGGGGCCTAGAGAATCATACCTGGCATGTGTATGTGCATGCCCAAAATCCCAGGAGGAAAATGGGAGAGAAGGGATTGTGGCATGGCCATCCTTCCTAGGGGTGGTTTCTCACTATCCTTCTCACTGTCTGTCTCTGTCTTTTTCCGGTGAGCACACCCTCTATAGCAAAATGCCTAAAAAAGAGAGAGGGAGAGATACACTAACACAAAGTACTTGGAAGGCTGAAAATTAAAAAATAAAGAAACAAGTCAGTCATGGAGTGAAATGAGCTCAAGTAATTCATATTGAGAAAATAATTCAGAATACTAAGAAAAAGACTGAGGAAAATAAATAAAAGAGAAAAGAAAAAGACTGAAATAAACGCAATAGAAAAGTGGTCATCCCCCCTGGGGGGTGATTTCTCGCTTTCTGTCTCTCTGTCTCTCTCTGTCTGTCTGGCGAGCGCACGTGCCCTATAGCGAAAATCTCTCTCAAAAAAGAAAAAAAAAAAGTGGTCAAGGACTTTGACCAGATACTGTACCAAAGAGGACACCTTTTCATAAACACCTGAGAGGTACTCTACTTCACTATTAATCAGGAAAATCCAAATTGAAGCCGCCGGAATGGCTAAGTATTGAAACATCTAAAAAATACCAAGTGTTGGCAAGGATACAGAGATTTGAGAACTCTAATAAATTGCTAGCGGAAGTATACGTCAGCCACAGTGGACAGCAGGCATTTTGTCTTACAGCTGATGCAGCAATTCACGCTCTGGATTCTGCACCCATCAGCAATGGGCGCACATGCATGCCGACATGTGTAAGGCGTCTCTGAGGATGTGCACTGGCCTACGCCGGGAACAATCACGTGTTCATCAAGGGCATCGAAATGCCCCTACGATGTAAAACAACACAACAGTGCAAACGCGTGAAGGATGGTTCCTAGGCGATGACACAGGTGAATGTCATCAACGTAATGGGGAGTGAGAGAAGAGACCGCACGCTTCATAACTCCATTTATAGTACCTTCAAAAATAAGCAAAACTAAATGCAGAGTAAATAGATGCCCTTTTTTCTAGTAAAAGAACAAAAAGAATGACTACATGATATTTCCCATAAACATCAGGAAAGGACTACACCTGGGAAAGAGAGGAAGAAGGGGATGGACATGGAGGAGGCCCAGTGCGCCTCGAGTTCGACAGACGTCAGACTTGAACCCTTGACCTGGATTGGCAATGTCGGCCTTGAAGGGAAGGCTGAGGCAAAGTCAAGCAAAAGATCTTACTTGGTACAGGGTTAGGATGACTGCCCGAGCACTACAAAATCAAAGTTGCCTCAAGTAATATAGGCTGGGACCAGCAGTTAGTGTAATGGCTATGTCGCTGGACTCTCATGTGGTTGACTGTGATTTGAGTCCTGGACCTGGTGGCTTAAACTCACGCTGAGCGTGTATGCGTGTGTGTCCAAGATCCCGAGAGGAGAATGGAGGAGAGGGGATTGTGGCGTGGCCATCCCCCCTGGGGGGTGATTTCTCACTTTCTGTCTCTCTGTCTCTCTGTCTTTCTGGCGAGCACACGTGCCCTATAGCAAAAACCTCTCCAAAAAAAGAAAACAAAAAGTAATATGGGCTGAGGTCTCACAGATTTCAGGATTATTTAAAAGGCAAAAGTTGTGAATGAGAGAGGGGAGTGGCGAGAAGTCTTGTACAATAGTGACTGGCTAAATTCTACGATAAGGGGAGCGGTGTGACCTCATGATCTCCTGGACTCACTTTGCTTCATCGTTCTTAAAACATTTTGCCAAAGGGCACATGTGCTCACTACAGCAAGAGAGAGAGACAGAGAGAGAGGGAGAGGAGAAAGCAACCCCAGTGAGATTGGTCACGCCACAGTCCCTTCTCCTCCATTTCTCCCTCCTCTCAGAATTTTGAGCAGACACAGACACCCTCCTGGCCAATTCTGCAAGCTGCCTTGTTGTGGACTCATTCGGTGGGGCAGTTATGTGAGATCTGGCTGCCTTAGTCACCAGGCCATGGAGCCAGTCCTACTTTGCTTAATTTTAAGCAAACCATGAGAGTCTGGAAGATAAAGGAGGAATGTATTTGGACAAGGTATTTATTAAGGGTATTTATAAAGTGAAAAAATCCAAGGGTTTTAGGTAGCATTTGAGCTATTCTAGGTCCACTTTTCTTTTTCTTTTTCTTTTTTTTTTTTTTTTTTTGCTATAGGGCATGTGCACTCGCCAGTAAGAGAGACAGAGAGATAGAAAGCGAGAAATCAACCCCCAAGGGGGATGGCCACGCCTCAATCCCCTCTCCTCCATTCTCCTCTCGGGATCTTGGGCACGCACGCACACGTGCCCGGCGTGAGTTTAAGCCACCGGGTCCGGGACGCAAACCACGGTCAACTACGTGGGAGTCCAGCGACAGCCATTACACTAACTGCTGGTCCCAACTTATGCACATCTTGTGGCTATCTTATTGTAGAAAAGTGGACCTAGAGGGACCAGCAGTTAGCTTAATGGCTATGTCGCTGGACTCCCACGTAGTCGACCGTGGTTCGCGTCTCGGACCCGGTGGCTTAAACTCACGCCGGGCGCGTGTGCGTGCGTGCCCAAGATCCCGAGAGGAGAATGGAGGAGAGGGGATTGTGGTGTGGCCATCCCCCCTGGGGGGTGATTTCTCGCTTTCTATTTCTCTGTCTCTCTCTGTCTTTCTGGTGAGCGCATGTGCCCTATAGCAAAAACCTCTCTTAAAAAAAATGGAGGAAAAAAAAAAGATTTGCATAAGTTTGATTTCTGTGTTTTTTCTGTTTTTCCTGGCAAGCAATAATTCATTTTATTTTATTTCATTTTATAATTTTTATTAACATTTAATTGTACATCTTTATGGGATATAATAATAGATTTTTCAAAGCATGCATAATCAAATCAATACAATATTGTACAAATCAGTACAATAATCAAATTAAAGTTATTACTGTATTCATTATTTTAAACAAAAACCAACACATTATGATTTGTACAATTAATTTTTTTCTTCTTTTGTTTTTGTAGAGGTTTTTGCCTTAGAGCATGTGTACTCACTGAAGAGGTGATAGACCGAGAGAGGGAAAATGAGAAATCATCTCCCGGGGAGTTGGCCACACTGCAATCCTTTCTCCGTTCTCCTCCTGGGATCTTGGGCATGCACGTACACAGGCCTAGCGTGAGTTTCAAGCCACCAGGTCCAGGACTCAAACCTTGGTTGGCCATGTGGCAGTCCAGTGACCTAACCACTACACCATCTGCTGGTCCCTGTACCATTCATTTTTGCTCTGCTGGTTTTTCTTTCTTCTTTCCTTTATCTATCTTCTTTATTCTTTCTTCCTCTTTAGATTAGCAATGTTTGCTTTTTTCACTCATTTCCAGTATGCTATTCCACAACCAGTTTGCCCTGAACACCTGCATTCCTGTGCCTGCTAAACTTTTTTGTTTCCCTGATTCTTTTCTATTCCTCTTTCCCACTATGTAGTCTCTAGTATCTACAGAGCTGACTCAGGCAGCCTGCAATCTGCTGCCTTCAGGAAAAATTGGTCTATTAGGGGATCTATCTGTTTTCTTAAAGTTTTGACTTTTGATGTGACATTTTAGCATGAGTGACTCTATTTTGGTCTGTTCTTTTGGGACCTAGAGCAAAACAATGGTCTTTTATCATTTTAACAGTGATTACACTTTGTTCCTATGTAGTAATTCATTAAATTGCATAATTATGTTTTTACGCCATTTTCTATAATGCATTTTGTTTAACAAGAAAAAATCTTCTAAAAAATAAAACTATGGGGTCTGGCAGGTGGCGTGGTGGTTAAAGGCACTAGACTCCCACATGGCCGACAATGGTTTGAGTCCCGAACCTGGCAGCTTGCTTTCTTATTTTCTCTCTCTCTCTCTCTCTGTCCCGCTCTGGTCAAATTAAAATAAATAAAATAAAGCTAAATAAAATAATTCTTTTAAAAAAAATAGAACTATGACAACTTCTAAAAGTTTCCCCTAATTTTTAAACTGAAATTGAGAAGATATTCAAGAATTAATTGAATAAGTAAGAATATCCTTATTTTAGAAGTCTTCTGAAAACTAAAAATATAAAAGTGGTTATAATGGTAAAAAATCTGTGCCAACTACATTATTTCTGTGCATGAAAACTTCATCAAAGCCACTAATTTAGCAGATTTAGTCCTCCCAAAGGCTATCATTCTCAATACTCCTTTTTACAATGTCTTTTTACCATACCTTTGCTTTGAGATAATTTATGCCTCCTTCAATCAAAGTAAACTTAAAATTTTTAAACAACAAACCCATAGGTCACAATGAGGGCATAGTCTAAGACCAGAAGAAATTCCAGTGAGTCTGGTGACATTACTTCAGAATTTAATAAACAGTTTAAAATAGCCAATTACTGGGACCAGTGGGTGGTGTGTGGTTAGGGTGCTGGACTCTCACATGGCAGACCATGGTTCAAGTCTCAGACCTGGTGCTTACTCTCACTTTCCCTCTGTTTCTCTCTGCTCAAATTTAAAATAAATAAATAATTAATTAATTAAAATAAAATAATTATTTTTAAAAATCTATTTTTTGAAAGAATTACTTATTCAGTTTTATTTATTGTTATTATTTTTCTCTAAATTGCTGTAAGGCACATGCCCTCACCAGAGAGAGAAAGAGAAAGAGAGAAAGCAATTTACCGGATCTGGGACTCAAGCTGGCCATGTGGGAGTCTGGTACAATTTTTTAAAACCTCTAAATCCATTTGATATTGACTATTTCCAGGACAAAATACACATGTCAAAAAGCAAAGCATGTACCATTGATTTTCTTTTTGTTAGTCTATTTATTTCTTCCATGAGAAAAAGAGAGAGAGAGACAGGCACCCATGAAAGGGTGTTCAGGCCATGATCCTGGCCTGCCTTAGCCAGTGTGGATCATAGGTATGCATATGTGCACCTGGCATGTACAAGGGGGCCTTGGGATGAGAACCTGGGGCCTTCCCATGTGGGCCCAGCGCTATATAGAATTGTGTTACCAGTGTCACTGCCTACTCCCTACTAATGATTTCTTCATGATGATTAGGTAGGCAGGTGTCAAGAAAAGAACAATTATTAGAGCCAGCCCTGTAACCACCATGTGGTTAAGAAAACTGGATCCCACATGGCCAACTGAGGTTTAAATTCTAGCCCTGGCAGCTTGAAAAACACGCTGGGCACATGTGCCTGTGTGCCCCAAATCCCGACAAGATGGGGAAATGGAGAAGGGACTGCTGTATGATCACACTCTATTGGAAGGTGCTTCCCACGTCTTCTCCCTGGTGAGCAAATGCACTCTCTGGCAATTAAAAGAAAGAAAAATGATTAATGTAAAATGTAATATGAGAATAAGCCAATGGTTGTTTTTTTGTTTGTTTGTTTGTTTGTTTTGAGAGATTTTTGCTATAGGGCATGTGTACTTGCCAGAAAGACAAAGAGAGACAGAGACAGAAAGGGAGAAATCCCCCCCCCCCCCCGGGGGGATGGCCATGACACAATCCCTTCTCCTCCATTCTCCTCTCTGATTTTGTGCATGCTGCTGGGTCAGGGACTCAAACCATGGTAGGTCATATGGGAGTCCGGTGATGTAACCATTATACCATCTGCTGATCACAAGCCAGTGATTCTTATCGAGGGATGGTTCCAGGGGACATCTGGCAATTTTTGGAGACATTTTTTTAGCCACAGTGAAGTGGTGTGGTACTAATGGCATCTAGTGAGTAAAGGCCAGGGATACTATTAAACACCCAACAATGAGCGTCAAGTGACGGTGAAGTAGTGGCACAACTGGACCCACTTGGGAAGGTCCCAAGTTCATGTCCCAGGGCTTCTCTGTGCACACTGAGCGCATGCGCACGTGGACTAGCTGAGGATGGGGGTGGATCATGGCATGGAGGCCTTGTTGGGGCTCCACCCCTCTCTTCCACAAAAGAAAGCGAGAAAAAAACCTTAAAAAAAAAAAGAGAAACACATCCTACAATGCATTAAAAAGTTCCTGTTACAGAAAAAGTTACTGAATAACACTCGTTAAAGCACAGTAAGGATGACTTTATTCGGGTCCATCAACGTAGGCACAGGAACCCCTGTCATGGGAAGTAGCAACTGAGGTGTGTCTGATGAGTAAGCTACAGCCAACTGGGGAAGAGGTCAAAAGCCTTCTTGGTCTAGACAACAGCAAAGGCAGGGGCACAGGAGAACCCACGCTCAAGCCTTTGTTGTAGTTCTGAATGTTTGGACTTAAGCATAGGGTGTGAGTAGGGGAAAGAGAAGAGGAGAAATAGGTAGGTAATGAAGCCTAGCTGGGACCACTGTGGGCTCGTAAGTAAAGAAGGGATGATCACAGGGGCCAGCAGGTTGCGTGGAGGGTGAGACACTGGCTTCTTACATGGCTGATTGTGGTTCAAGTCCCAGACCTAGGGGCTTGAAAATCACACCAGACATGTATGCCCAAAATCCTGAGAGGAAAATGAAGGGAAGGGATCATAACATGGCTGTCCTCCCTAAGGGTTGATTTCTCACTTTCCCCCTCTCTGTCTCTTTCTGGTGAGCACAAGTTCCCTATGGCAAAAAACAAAAAACAAAAAACAAAAACAAAAATATATATATATATATATATATATATATATATATATATATATATACACTTAGGGACCAGCAGTTAGTGTAATGGCTATGTCACTGGACTCCCATGTAGTCGACCATGGCTCAAGTCCCAGACCTGGCAGCTTAAACTCATGCCAGGTGCGTGTGTGTGCGTGCCCAAGATCCCGAGAGGAGAATGGAGGAGAAGGGATTGTGGTGTGGCCATCCCCCCTGGGGAGTGATTTCTCACTTTTTGCCTCTCTGTCTCTCTCTGTCTTTCTGGTGAGCACATGCACCCTATAGCAAAAACCTCTCCAAAAAAAGAAACAAAAATATTTTTAAAAAGTGATGATCAGATTTGCATTTCTGAGAAACACTGGTGGGAACAAAGTGTAGACACCCAATACATCACAGGCACGTGGGAAGTTACAGCCATGGATGAGGGTAGGGAGGGTAAGTGGGTAGAAAATTCCTAAGAGGAAACATTCGAAATATTCCAGGCAAAGGAGATTTGGCTGAACTGACCTAACAGGATTCTTGCTGAAGACAGGTCAGGGTGGCCAGGCACTACCAGGTGGTGGGGGACCAGGAACCTGTCAGATATTGAGGGTTATCAAATGTCAGGTGGGAGGGTTGATAAACTGACTTAGTAGGGTTCTGGCTAAAATTAGATTTTAGAAGGAAGTACATAGATGGGTCTAGAAGGTTCAAGAGCCTGACTAAAATTTGTTCAAAGAATCCTTGTTAGCCCCACAACGAAGAATCTGACCCAATATGTCAAAAGCATCCAAGTTGAAAATCTTGGAGTAAGTTTGAGAGAGCAGAGCTAATCCCCTGTGGTTAAGTAAAAAAGTAGATTGGGAAAGATTAGTGTTTTAGTTCATTGTGTTGATAACAGAAATACCTGCATCTAGGTAATTTACAAAAAAATTAGTACCATTGGGAACCAGCAGTTAGCGTAATGACTATGTCACTGGACTCCGCGTAGTCGACCGCGGTTCGCGTCCCGGACCCAGTGGCTTAAAACTCACGCCGGACGCGTGTGCGTGCGTGCCCAAGATCCCGAGAGGAGAATGGAGGAGAAGGGATTGCGGCGTGACCATCCCCCCTGGGGGGTGATTTCTCACTTTCTGTCTCTATGTCTCTCTCTGTCTGTCTGGCGAACGCATGCGCCCTATAGCGAAAATCTCTCAAAAAAAAAAAAAAAATTAGTGCCGTTTAGCTCACAGTTTGGGAGCCCAAGATCCAGAAGGTCTTCCTGCTGGTAGTATCTCTCTGCAGGGAGAGGTGCCCGAGGGCAGCACGCAGCATCTGTGCCCACGTGTCTGTGTTTGCCCGGTCTCTCCTTACTAAACTATCCGGACACAATCACGTTGGTCTCACCCCTAACCCCTGCACGAAGTCTCTTCTTCTTACTCTCACGGTCATATTAACTTTTCTTCTAATACTGTAGGAACTTAATCAGAAGACATGGATTTGGGGGGAAATGTTCATACCATAGTGGTTTGATTTCATTTTGGTTAAAATAAATGTATGTGTGTAATATAATCAAAAACAGGAAAGAAGAAAAAAGCAACGGCTATGAATGTATAGAGAGGATGCCTAAATAGGCCAGCAGGTGGCATGGTGGTTAAGGCAGCTGGATCCCATATGGGCAAGTACATGGTTCAAGACCCAGACCTGGCAGCTTGGAAAATATGCTGTGTGTGTATGTGTGTGTGTGTGTGTGTGTGTGTGTGTGTGTGTGTGTGTGTAGGCCCAAATACAGAGGTGGTATGGAGGAGAGGGGATTGCAGCGTGGCCCTCTCACCTGGGGACATGATTTCTTACTTTCCTCTGTCTCTGTATTTCTGATGAGTAACACATGGCCTGTAGTAAAGGGGGAAAAAAAAAAAAAAGAAGGTGCCTAAAACATGAACAGCACATGCTTAGAAAAAAGAAGGAAGGAAGAACAAATAAGATATGTAGTAATCTCTGAAGGCAGGAAAGTGGGTGGTGGGGTGATGCTGCCTCAGCCACCATCCTGTCACCATCAGATGCTTGTCAAATGCCTGTCTGACATCTGGGGTGCAGGAAGAGATGAAATGATCCTGAGTGGGGAGAAAAGGAATCCCGACACCATCAGCAATGTGTACATGGAATTGGGCTAGGGCTCTTATAACCGGAAGTGAGCCTGTATTTTATAAACGCAGCTATTTAGATTAATACAATTACAGAGTTTATCGTGCTGTCAGAACATGGTTAAGAATCAGTATATTCTGGGACCAGCAGTTGACGTAATGGCTATGTCGCTGGACTCCCATGTAGTCGACCGCAGTTCAAGTCCTCGACCTGGCGGCTTAAACTCAACGCTGGGCGCATGTGCCTGAGTGCTCAAGATCCCAAGAGGAGAATGGAGGAGAAGGGATTGCGGCCTGGCCATCCCTCCTGGGGGGTGATTTCTCACTTTCTGCCTCTCTGTCTCTCTCTTTCTGGCAAGCGCGAACCCTATAGCAAAAACCTCCAAAAAAAAAGAAAGGAAAAGGAAAGAAAAAAAGAATCAGTATGTTCTAGAGGGAGGGCAAGGCTGGGGATACCAGGGATGCTTGGGGTAAAGAACACACTCACTTGGCGTTACAATAAAATGTGAGGAGAAAACAGTATAGAAAGCAAACATAGATACCAGAGACTGTGGGAGGAGAGTGGGAGATGGCAGAGGGTAAGAGATAGAGAATCTAGGATGGGGGGAAAAAAGCAAAACATACAGAAGACAAGAAATGGAAGATCATTTGCTGACAATAACATGCTTGTTGATGTGCTTGATTGAGACAATATATAGTGTAATTTGGATGGAAAATCTCATTTTGTATGCTGTAATGATGTTCAGAGAATGAACGCAAATAAATAAATAAATAAATAAATAAATAAATAAATAAATAAATAAAAGAACACACTCACTTTAGAACGGGCAACTCTTTGAACAGCGAGATTAGAGAACGGAGACCAAAAGTCGACATCAACGGAAGCCAGAGCCAGCGCTGCGCAGAGCACAAGTCGGAGTGCAGCGTGGCTCCCTGGGTGGAGAGAGAACTTTTCAAGCAAGGCAGCTGTTTATATTTCACTCAGACGGCAGTGAGCAGCCACAAAAGATGATACACTGTTTTCAGATTTTCAAAAAGTATCTCTTTTGACCGTAAGGAGGGAAGCAGCTGCATGGCTTCACTGTAAGGCAGGAGCTTTAAGGCCAGCACTCGCTGCGGGCGAGGGTAATCTCACTGCGGACAGGGAGGGAGGCAGGACAGGGGCACCGAGTAACAGAGAGAGGGCCCACTGTGGGCTCCAGCTCGAGCTCTCCCACGGTTTATTCCCTACGCCTGGCACTGCTGGAGTCCGGCCGTTCTGCCCCACCGTCCCGCTCCCCGCTGCAATGTTACTACCCCGGGGAAGCCTTTCCTTTCCCGCTCTTTCCCGCCTCCGCCCACTTCCCGGACGGCCTCCGGGTTACAGGCTCCCGAGGCTGTAATGCCTGTGCTCAGCGGTCAGTGATTGCGGGTCGGTCTCCCCTTCCAACACCCAGCCGGCACTCGCCTTCCAGTGGGCGTCCGGGGCGACGACCCCGCGGGGTCTGCAGCGCCTGCCGCGCGGGGGCGGTCCGCAGCCGCCGGGAAAGCTGGGCGGGGGACGGCTGCGGGGTCACCGCCGTCCCCAAACCGTTCTCCCCCAAACCGCCACCAGGCCAGGGCTGGAAACCCAGGCGGCGTACCCCGCCTTCCGCGTCCCCGGCCTGATCCGCCACCCCGGCCGGTCCCGCGGGACCGCGGCAGGGCTCGCCTCGGGGCTCGGGGCTCGGCGCTCCGAGTCCCGCGCAGCCCGCCGCGGCCACACTCGCTTCTGCCTCTTGGAAGGAGCCCGGGCCAGGACAGCCGGCGCGGGGAACGCCGGGCGCGCCCGCCACCGCTCTGGCAGGCCCGAGGGCCCTGGCTCGGTGGTTGTCGCCATGCCGGGCTCGGGGCCCGAAGCCGGCGCTGCCCGGGTCCTGCTGCGGGCGAGCTGCGGCTGGAGCGGCCAAGGGCGCCCCTGGACACCCTCCGAGAGCGTCTCGGTCAATGTTGGCCAAAATTCGACCCTCCTTTGCTGCGTGACAAAAAGAAAACAATACTATTTCTTCGTTTGCCTTATTATTTTCTACTGTTTTCTTGTGCGTTTCCTTGGTTTTGATGCCAGTTGTGGCTAATAGACACACACGTGGTGGATGCCCACGAAAGGAGCCCCTGATCACAGTTCCCTGGGGCAGGCTGGCATGGGACTTCCGTTTCTTTTCTACACAGACCCAACAAGCTTTAAAACGGTCAACATTAGCACTATTATCTACGCTGTAGCTCGTGCACCTAATTAAGTCAGAAATTAATAATTACAGAGCGACCAAGGAGGAAGGGGGAGTTAAACCATTGTAACTGCAAACATTAAGGATGTCAGATTGTAGAGCGAAAGCACAGAACGTGAGCACCGCAGATCCCGCCTGAAACTTGAATTACTCTGTCTGAGGTTAGTGGAAATGGCAGGGGGAAATGAACTAGTATGTGTATTTCTAAATGTACTACCATCAACTAAAGGAAAAATAAACCTTAATGACTAGGTTTATTGAGGTGACATGCAATAATTCCTAAATGTTCTGCAATTAGAAGTTTCTGCATTATGAAGGCAATTGAGAGTATTACAACAAGATGCTGAAGCATGACTCTTTCCTATGCTTATTCTTGATTCCAAAGCCTTTTATCAGTTCCCTAGGTCTTTAAAAATTAAGCCGAATTCCTCTTCTTTTCATGTGACTACTCTGACAATATCAATACCCAAATCAAATGTGTCTTTGTGTTGAGATAGGTTCTTGCCTGGGTCAGCAAAGAGATCTGGGTAATTTAAACAGGCACAAGGTAAAGCTGATGTCCCTGACTGGGTAAGGACCCCAAGGACTTCAGTTTCCGCTGGAAAATCTTACAGCCATTTCAGAATACTTATTAATGAGCTTATTATATTATCCATTTTAGGAATCTGCCTTGGCAATCTTTTATTCTTAGCGGCTCCCTCTAATAACTTCCTCATTTTATTGCTATGTGCATAATGATGTTCTTTAGTATATCCAAGAGAGTTTTTGATGTTGGAATATGCAGTGACTCAAGTCTCACTCCAGCAGCTTGTACGAGTGATAATGAGGTGCTCTCCTTTTTACATTTATACTCCCCTTCCAGGCGTGTAATTTCATTTAAAAGTTGATATTGTTCTTCTAGATTTTCTGTTCAATAATGAAATGCAAAGCAATGATTGCTCCCCTAAGAACAACTTTAAGTTTTCTAAGAGCTGTGATAAGGACTTTGTGGCAAACTCTGAAGGTATCATTTGGGAATTTTAACATAATATGCTTGAAAGACAGATAAAAGGCAGGTTCTCAGTTAAAATGGGTAGATGAAAATCTATGATCTGGCACTGTATCAGTAGTAATATAGTGGAGAGAAAACAGAATTTCAGAAAGACAGTGAAGACCTGGTTAACTGTCGCTTCTTTCCGTAGGATTCAACCCTAGCTCAGCATTGTTGGAAGAATTCCTTAAATCACGAAGACAGAAAGAAAAAGGGATGTTTGAGATGGAGAAGCTCAAGAAGACTAAAATACAAAAAATAATCACAGCAACTAACATTTATGGAGCATTTTAAACATGGCACACACTATGTTAAACATTTTATAGGGTATGCCATTTAATCCTCACAATGATCTAATGAGTTGGCTCTTTTATTGCCCTCATTTTATAAATGAGAGAATTAAGATTTAGTTAAGTAATTTTCCCAAGGTCATATAAATGTAAAGTCATGTTGGAAGTTTTCAAACTTAGGTTCGTCTCACTCTCAACACTACAAAGAGATTTTTGTATCAGCTGTGTTATGTTTTACTTTAAAAGAGCCGATCTCTACTGTTTTGTCATTTTGCATGAATTTTGGTCGTCCTTCCCTCCTCTCACAATTGCTCTTCTGCATCTGAGTCAGCAGACATAACTGGCAAGGCAGCAGAGATAACGAGAGGGTCAGTAATGTGGCTCTTGCATCTTATCATCTGGATTCAGATCACAATAACCTCTCTTCCTCATTTCTTCCTTTCTTCCTTCTGTTTTTTCTTAATTAAGAGGGAACCAGGAGTACCCTCAGTTGGGTCTCATGCCACAATCCTTCTCCAGCATTGCTTGGCCAACCAGGATCACAGGCACACATCTTGTGTGTACAGGGTAACCTGGAAACCGAACCCCAATCTTCCGTATGGCTTCCAGCATTACAGCGCTTCCTGCTACTGTGGCTGGGCCTCTGCCTAGTTTTACTTCCTGTAAATAGGGATAATATTAGTGCCTACACCACAGGGTTTTAATAAGACTTACCTGAGACAATGTGTATAAAAGTACTTGGTACATTATGTGGGCATACAATGAGTGCTCACTTTATAAGGACCCAACAGTGGTATGATAACATTCTCTAACGAAAGCCTGTAAGGAAGCCGAGGCCCAGATGACTGTGCCCTAGGAGAGGAAGTCAAATGTTGACCCATGGTCCCCTTTGGATATTCTGAGTAGATGCCCCAAAGTTGGAGAAGAAGAGATGAAAGAAGAGGTTATCATGACTCAAGGCAATCTAAGTATAGGAAAAGCCATTTCTGTGTATTGTATACCACTGCTGATGGAAAGAACCAGAGTGGCCTTTCCAGACTTGGGCCATGACTATCACTAGATAGGGGCGAAAGCTCAGGTTCCATCTGCAAGAAAAATGATCTAAAAAGTGCTTTGGCTTCTGTGTATCAATCAAACCTTGCTTATTAAAGTGTCTGATAGTTCCAGGACCCAGCCCCCAACCCTTTTGAAAAAAATTCATTTATTTATTCCCGTTGAGAGAGAGAGAGAAAGAGAGAGTAGCGCCCTCAGCAGCGTCTCTTCCAAAGTCCTCCCCACAGCCTTCCCAGACAGCCAGGGTCATAGGCACACTCTTGGTGTGTATAGGTTAGCCTGGGAACTGAACACCCAACCTTCTACCTGGCTTTTCACATTGTGCTATTGTGCCACTGCGGCCAGGCCCATCCCCTCTTCTTCTTTTCTTCTTTCTTCTTTTTTATTTTCTTCTCCTCCTCCCCCTCCTCCTTCTTTTTCTTTTAATTTGCCAGAGGAGAGAGATGAGAGACAGGAATAGAAAAAGATAAAGTGAGAAAGAAAAAGTGGAGGTGTCTCCACGAGGAAGAGCTACGTCACAATCCCTTCTCCACCATCTCTCCCTCTTATAGGGGTTTGAGCATGCACACACACACTGACTGTTTCTCAAACCACTGGGTCCAGGACTCAAACCCTGTGATCAGCCTTCTGCGATCCAGCTGCATTAACCACTAGCACTAGCTGACCCAGGCTCATCTCTTCTTTTGAGAAGTGCTTTTGTCCCACCTGAACTATGTGATTCCAGAAAAAGCTGCCTTGCTCTTGCATGATTCTGTCACCCTGTCAATAGTTGGCTGGTCTTGATGCCTGACATCCGAAGGGGAGCCAATCAGAGTCATCTTAAATTTTTCAAACTGAAATTGATAAGATTTCTTCCACTTTCCATAGTGGCACTGGCAGATTGGAAACATGAGTATCATCATGCCATAAGAAAGAAACTGTCCAGCAGAGTTTGTGAGTGTGTCTACATGCACATATGGTGAGACAGGGAGAGTAAGAAAGAGCGAAGGGGGGCAGCAGGTGGCATGGTGATTAGGGCTCTGGACTCCCACGTGGTTCGAGTGCAGGGCTTATGGCTTGATATTTTACTATCTCTCTCTGTCTCTTTCTGCTGAGCATACGTGCCCTATGGAAAAACTGAAAAATAATAATAATAAATTAATTAAAATAAATAATTCTTTAAAAAAAAAAAAAAAGGAAAGGCATGAAGGGCCAGACCATGGCATGGTGGCTCTGGTGGTTGGATCCCACATGGCCGACTGTGCAGTTTGAGTTCTAGACCCAGCGGCCTGAGAAACATCCCAGGTATGTGCATGTGCATGCCCAGAATCCAAAAGGAGGGGGAGATGAAGCAGAAGGGATGGCGGCACGACCATTCCCCACGGTGAGTCCTTTCTCCTTCCTTCTCTATCTCTGTCATCTCTCTCCAGAGAGCTCATGCACCCTCTGGAAAATTAAAAAAAAAAATAGTGGGAATGAGGAAAAAAGTGAGGTGAACGGAAGTGGGAAAAGTTCTGGCTACCATCAGGGATCTGATTTAATTATCTCTGCGTCCTCTCTCCTTTCGGGACTATGTTTATACAGTCCTTCTTCCAATCATATGAGGGGACTTCATGGAAAAATGGAATTAAAGAGATGAATTTGGGAACTGCAGATGGTGTAATGGTTATGTTGCTGGACTCCCACATCGTCGACCATGGTTTGAGTCCCACACCTGGCAGCTTAAACTTCATGCTGGGCTCATGTGTGTGCGTGCCCAAAATCACAAGAGGAGAATGGAGGAGAAGGGATTACAGTGTGGCCATCCCCTCAAGGAGTGATTTCTCATTTTCTGTCTCTCTGTTTCTCTGTTGAGTGCACACACCCTGTAGCAAAAATCTTTCTCTCTCTCAAAAAGAAGATGAATTTATTTTGGTACAAAAAAATGAAAATCCACGCATAGTTTTATTTATTTATTTATTTATTTATTTATTTATTTATTTATTGGAGAGGTATTTTTTTGCTATAGGGCGCGTGCACTCGCCAGACAGACACAGAGAGACAGAGGGACAAAAAGCGAGAAATCACCACCAGGGGGGATGGCCACGCTGCAATCCCTTCTCCTCCGTTCTCCTCTAGGGATCTTGGGCACACACGCACATGCGTCCGGCGTGAGTTTAGGCCACCGGGTCCGAGACTCGAACTACCTGGGAGTCCAGCGACATAGCCATTATGCTAACTGCTGATCCCCATAGTTTTTTATAAGGCACATTTTCTATGAACTTTTTGAAAATCTTGCATATAATCTTTCTAGTACTTTGTCCTGTTTGAGGTGTTTAAGTTGGGCTTTTGATGCTTGCCATCAGAAAATTCCTAATACCCACTTGTAAATTCATCACACTGAAATCATGTATTGTACTAGAATTATTATAGTTTATCATCTTATTGTAATAGGCCCCCAAATTCTGCTCATAATATATACGACCGATATTGACTGTTTCCCTTGAATATGGGTGGGGCTGGTCAATATTTTGGGATTTCAGGTCTATGATTGTATCATTTTTTATGGCAATGATGTAATTAAGCTCACTAATCAGCTGACTTTGAGCTAATTGAAAGAGACTACTTGAGTGCACTGACCTAATGTCTGAACCCTTTGAATCTAGGTCTAGAGACAGATGAAAGTAGAGATTCAGGGACCAGCAGTTAGCGTAATGGCTATGTTGCTGGACTCCCATATAGTAGACTGCAGTTTGAGTCCCGGACCCAGTGGCTTAAACTCACGCCGGGCATGTGTGCGTGCGTGCCCAAGAGCCCTAGAGGACAAAGGAGAAGAGACTGCAGCATGGCGATCCTCCCTGGGAGATGACCTCTCACTTTCTGTCTCTGTTTCTCTCTTTCTGGTGAGTATACGTGCCCTATAGCAAACACCTCTTAAAAAAGTTAGATTCAGAGCAAGAGAAATGCTCTTTTCCAGCACAAGTTCTATAGCTATAAGGGAGTAAATTTTGCCAACCACCTGAAGGAGCAGAGAAACCCAGAGCCCAAGATGAGCTCATAGGCCCAGCAGTTCCCTGATTGCAGCCTTGTGAGACCTACGCAAGGACATGGCTATGCCTCACCTGAACTTCTGACCTACAGAAACTCCGAGATAATAAGTGGGTGGTGTAACCCACTAGGTTTGTGGTCATATGCTATGCAGCAGTAGAAAAATAATACAATCAGGGAAGAAAAATACGACAAACTTTGTAAACAAAAATGATTAGTCACTCGAGAACATTAAAAGATTTTTTTTTTAAAGTTACCTCAGCTCCCAGTATAAATATTGTGGTAAATATTGTGGGTGTATTATGTCCTCCTGAAATTCCTATGTTGAAGCCCAGTACCTTAGAATGTGACTGTATTTGGGCATTTGAAGAAAAATTTAAGTTAAAATGGCTATCAAGGTAAGATTAGACACCTAGTCTAATCTGACTGGTGTCCTTATGAGAGGACAAAATTATGACAAAGACACACCAGGGATGAGTCTACACAGAAGAAAGACCATGTGAGGGCACGGAGAAAAGATGGTCATTTGCGAGCCAAGGGTAGAGGCCTCAGAAGTCAGCCATGCCAACAGCTTGACCTTGGACGGAACTATGAGAAAATTTCTGTCGTGTAATCCACCCGGCCTGAGGTTTTTCATTATGGCAGCTCTAGCAGACTAATTCATATGCCAAGGCATTGATTCATATCCATAAGGTCAGCACAGTTACAGTTTGATATAAAAGAAACTCAATGTATATATATATTTTTGCGGGGGAGAGGTTTTTGCTTTAGGGCGCGTGCACTCACCAGAAAGACAGAGACACAGAGACAGAAAGCAAGAAATCACCCCCCAGGGGAGATGGCACACCGCAATCCCTTCTCCTCCATTCCCCTCTTGGGATCTTAGGCACACACGCACACGTGCCCAGTGTGAGTTTAAGCCACTGGGTCCTGGACTCGAACTGCGGTTGACTACATGGGAGTCCAGCGACATAGCCACTATACCAACTGCTGGTCCCAAGAAAGCTAATATTTTAACATCAGAAACCAGTAAAAGTGAAACAAAATAGAACAATAAAATATTAACAAATGAAAGTGGTCAGGCTCTGTGGCCTAGTGGCTAAGGGAGCTGGATCCCACAGGGCTCTCTGTGTAGTTTGAATCCTGGACCCAGGAGCTTGAAAAACACATCAGGCACATGTGTGTGTGGGCCCCAAATCCTTACAAGATGGAGAAATAGAGAAAGGATTGCAGTATGACCATGCGCCTTAGGGGCACCTTCTCCTTCTCCCTCTCGCCCTCTCTCTCTCTGACAAGAGCATGTACCCTTTGGCAATTTTCTAAAAAAAATGAATGCAATTGCTGTGCTAAATATGATATCAAACCTCAAAGCTACTTTTAATGTGTCTGATT
Organism: Tupaia tana; assembly: GCA_026018925.1. Taxonomy (NCBI): domain Eukaryota; kingdom Metazoa; phylum Chordata; class Mammalia; order Scandentia; family Tupaiidae; genus Tupaia; species Tupaia tana. The sequence continues at coordinate 96,907,789 of JAKSZU010000006.1, forward strand.
CTCGCTTGTGTGTGATATACCTTCTTCAAGGGAGTGTTCTTGTCTACTAGATGAAATTTTGGCGTAACTTGAGAGTTCTGGAGGCTAGAAGTCCATTACATGAACCGTAACCATAAACTACTATCTGCTCCTTTCCTTCAAGTGTCAGCTTCTTCAAAGAGTTTTTCTCAAACTCTTCATCTAATGTTATCAAGGGTCCTCCCAGCACCTAGCAACACACACTCTTCATCACTTTTCCTCCTTTTTTTTCTCTTCTCTTCCCTCTCTGCCCCTCCCCTCCCCTCTCCTCTTTTCTCCTCTCTTCTCCCTCCCTTCCTTCCTTTCTTACTTTCTTTCCTTTTTTTTCTTTCCTTTTCTTTTTTTTCTTTCTTCTTTCTTTTTTAGAATTTTTTTTTTTTTTTTTTTTTTTTTTTGCCATGGGGCACATGTGCTGGCTGGAGAGAGATAGAAAGAGAGGGAAAGTGAGATATCAACCCCCCAGGAGTCGGGGGAATGGCCATGCCACAATCCCTTCTCTTCCATTTTCTTCCATGGATTTTGGGCTTGCACCCACTGCACCTGTCCTGTTTTTCTGGTAGCCATGTCTGGGACTCTAATCACAGAGTTGACCATGTGGGATCCAGTGCCTTAACCACCATATCACCTGCTGGCCCCATAATATTATTTTCTACATAGAATTTATCACTATCTGGAATGGTCTTGTTTGGTTAATTGTTTATTATTTATTCCCCTACTGAAACGGAAGGTTTATTGCTGGTATATATCAGACAGTAAAATTTTACTTGGTTAATGAAAATGCATACAATATAATATAATTTTAAAGTATGTATTTAAAAATAAAAATCTTATTAAATCCAATTAGAAAGTAATTCTTTCTTGAATTAATGTAACATAACAATTTCTAGGAAGCAATAATGAAATTATAATTTTTGGTGAAGGGGAAGTTAGGCAGAATATAGTTTCCATTGTTCTGATCTAGAGAAAATCTTCTTGATTATTACTTTCTAGTGAGGTAATTTTTAAATATAGAGTTGAAGAACCTTCATTTTGCATCTCTTACTGATTTCTTCTTCACATGGCCAAGCACAGTTCAAATCCCAGCCTCAGTGGTTTGAAAAACATACCAGGCCTGTGTTTGTGCCCCAGATTCCAACAGGATGGAGAAAGGAAGAGGAGGGACCGTGGCGTCTGACCATGCTTCACTGGGGGGCATTTTCTCCCTCTCCCTCTCTGGTGCATACATGTGTCCTCTGGCAATTAAAAAAAAAACAAAACTAAAGAATGAAGCCAAAAATAATTTCTACCTCAAGTTTATAATATTCTAGATATCCTCTAGACTGAATGAAATGTAGATGATATAAAAGAATAATCTTGCTCTATTTAGAATTGGAAATGCGATCAAACACTAAGATACAAACTGTCTGCTCTTCTTTAAAGTGTTTGTATCAGCCCACATGGTAAATTCCAGTTAGAATTTCCTAATGGACGGCGCCCCTCCTCATTAGCCAAAGAACCTGTGCAGGGCACCTTAGTGTGAGCTGAAAACTTCACTCTACACAAACAGCAGCAAAGAGGGCTGTTAAAGGTGCTAAAATACAAAGTTGTTTTCATTCTTCTGCAGCAATCTATTTTTCATCAATTTAGGATGGCTTTTTTTTTCTTTTTAAATTTATTTATTTACATTCATTCACTATACACCATTACAGCATACAAAATGAGATTTCCTATCCAGAATACACTGTGTATTGACTCAATCAAGCACATCAACATACATGTTATCGTCAACAAATAATTTTCCATTTCTTGTTTCCTTTATATTTTGCTTTTTATTGCCATGCTTGATTCCCTATCTCTCACCCTCTGCCGTGTCCCACCCTCCTCCCACACTGTCTCTGGTATCCATGGTTGCTTTCCATGCCTTTCCCCCCCGTTTTATTGATTTGCCAATGAACTTAATTAATCTAAATATTTCCAATAGCAAGCGCAGCTGATATATACATATCCATGAACATGAGTCTGACTTTAGGCATAAACCTCAGTGAGTAGAATGAACATACTATAAAGTAGCACCTAGATGGGGCTATATAGCTTAGTGCGGTCATCAAATATGCATTTTTTTCCTGAAACTTTTTTTAATTAATTAATGTACATTCATCCCCTAATCATCGTCACAGCATATAAAAAGTGGTTTTCCATCCAGAATATACTGCATAGTGGCTTAATCATGTATGTTATCATAAATAATTTTCCATTTCTAGTTTCACATATGTGTGTGTGTGTGTGTGTGTGTATGTGTGTGTGTGTGTATTTACCCCTATGTCTGACTCTCTGCCCTTTTCCACCCTCTTCTCACACTATCTCTGGGGTCTACAGTTTGTATTTCATTCCTCCCCCCCCCCCACTTTTTATTGATCACACAATTTCTTAAATAATCTACTTTCAATAACAAGTTCAGCTGGTGATTTCAAGAAAAGCAGTTTTGAATTGGTAAGGAAATTTGCTTAAACCTTAAAGCCTAGAAACAGGTTAGTATTCTGTTCAAATAGTAGGTACATGAACTTATTGACAGCTCAAGAAAGGACAAAAACTCTTAAAATCTGACAACAAAGCCTAGAAGAAAAGCAGCAATATTTTAGTCAAAAGTCACAGAATGCTATTTCACCAGTTCAGTGTCATGTACTTAATCTATTTTGTGTTGTGGTTCGATCTTCCTGGTTGAATTCTGGGATATAATATTCAACTCAAGACTTGTCCCTATGATTAAGTTGGCCATTTTCTTAGTTTTTGAACTCTTATTTCTGTGTGACTACATTTAATTTTCCTAATATAGCATTCCTTAAGAACTTCTGGGAGATCTAGTTCGGTGCTGGTAAATTCTTTCAGGTTTTGTTTATCTGAGAATGTTCTTGTCTTTTCTTCCCATACGAAGGATAATCTTACCGGGTACAGTATTCTTGGTTGAGATTACTTTTAACTTAACACTTTGAATATATTTTCCCAGTCTTTCCTTGCTTGCCAATCTTAGTATCTTCTCTTTGTCTGTAGTTTTGGTCAATCTGGCTATAATGTGTCTTGGAGAAGACCTTTTGGGTTGATTCTATTTGGGTCCTTTGTTTTTCTTATGACTGGATCTTTGAGTGCCTCTCTAGGTTTGGAAAGTTTTATTCCAGGATTTCATGAAATAGATTACCAATGCCCTTATGAGTCTCTTCACCTTCTGGGATACCAATTATCTGACTGTTTGGACATTTGATAGTATCTAGTATATCTTGTATAATATTCTCACTTCTGGGGGCAATTTTCTCAGTCTTCATGGTGGATTTTTCTGGACCAGTGATTCTATCTTCTACAACTGAGATTTGATTTTCTGTATGATCTAGTCTGCTTTTAATACTTTCAAGAGAGATTTTGACTTCCTGTGTTATAGTCTTCATCTCTAACAGTTCCATTTGATTCTTTTGTAAAGTGTGTAATTCCTCTTGTAGATCTTGCAAGAATTTCCTCACCTCCTGGAACTCTTCAGCTCCTTTTTTTCTTTCTTTTCTGCAGTTCATTGTCTCTCTTCTCTTCTATCTCTGTTAGTTTTGCCATTATGAATGTTCTAAATTCTTTATCAGACATTTCCATGATTTCCATTGAACTGTCTGTGGATGAAGAGGAGTTATTCTTTTCCCTTGGAAGAGAAGCATTTTCTTGTTTTCCTATATTTCTTGTGGTCTCGTGGTGATTTCTAGTCATCTGATGGAAAGTGTGTTTCTTCCCAAACCTGAAGTTCAATCTGAGTGTCCAGGAGCGTGCAGAAAAGGAAACAGAGAGAGAAAAACAACAGCAACAAAAACAACCAAGAAATAGAGAAAAAGAGAAGGAAAGAACTCTTAAAAAAAAACTAAAAAAAATTATTTTTGTTTTCAAAAAGCAAAACTTAGAAAATCTTCATTTCTCCTGTTCCTCTGAAATCACTAGTTCTCAGTAGCCATGAAGGGGTCTTCTGAGGCCTGCTCCCTGTCCTGGGTTGAGAGAGGGAGAGAGGATTATTTAACAAGATAAAGGGAAAGGAGGGGTGAAAGCCAAGAACTGCTTTGCCTTAAAAATTTTTAAAAAGGAAAAATTACAAAAAAAGAGAAGACAGAGACAGAGACAGAGGTTGAGAGAGGCAAAGACAGAGATAGAGACAGGAGTCTTGAAAGTCTGCCTACCATGTGAGTTTGTGGCCTGGAGACTGAATTCAGTGGAAAAATCTTAATTTCTCCTATTCCTCTGAAATCACTAGTTCTCAGTAGCCATGAAGGGGTCTTCTCTTTTTTGGCTATTTAATGCGATCCTGCATAAAGACAATGAAAATTTTAAAATTATTATTATGAATTCTACCTTTTATCTTCCTGCTATATAATGCCAGTTTTAAATGTAAATATAAGAGCATTTATTTTATATCTGAAATCACAGAATTTATATTTTGTAAATTGTACATGAATATGTACTTCACTCTTACCAGATGAGTGGAAACTGCATAAAACTAACTCTACTGTTTTTATAGTGTCTCTTGATATCAATGTAAGGGTTGCACATCTGGCCACCCTCTCTGACTTTGGTTCACTGATGAGCAAGTAAAGACTAAAAGGGAAAACAAGTATGTGTAGTTCTATCGTTCTCTTTCTGCCTATGTCATTTTTTGTTTAAGTAGTTGGCTAATATAAGAAGTAACACATGTAGGAAAGAATATGATGTGGGGCCAGCAGGTGGCATGGTGGACAAGGCACTAGACTCTCACCTAGATGACCATGGTTTGAGTCTTGGACTGGATAGCTTGAAAAGCCATGCCAGGTATGTTTACATGCATGCCCAAAATCCCAAGAGGAGAATGGAGGAGAAGTGACTGTGAGGTGGCCATATCCCAGGGCGGGGGTGGGGAGGAGTGTGATTTCTCACTTTCCCTATCTCTGTCTTTCTCTGTCTCTCTTTGGTGAGGTCACATACCCTATTGGGGGAGGACAACAAATAACCAGTCAAACCTCCACCAAAAATGGGCAGAAGCTTCGAGCAGGTACTTTACAAAGAATATGCATGGATAGCAAGTATATGAAAAGATGCTCAGCATTATTAGTCAGTAGGGATATGTAAATTAAAACCGCAGTGAGATACTGCATAGCTCTCCGAATGACAAAACGAACAAACTCCTTAATCTGTCCCAACTCCACCAAGCGCTGCTGAGAATGAGGGACTACTGGAATGTCATATGCATTGCCGTGGGATATAAAATAGTGTCCCCTAGATAGGAGAGAGGTCACACACACATAGTTAGGATATAGATCCACGAGATGGAGGCACCATCATCCTTAGAAATCACTCACTGAAGGCTGTTTGCACACTAGCTTTCCTTAGAAATCATTCACTAGAGACTGCGTGCAGCTTGCTTATTCAAGGGCTTGCTTACAGCTCAGCTTAAAATAGTGAGCAGCATGACTTAACACCATCACAGCAATTATGGCTTCTTCCATGTCCCCGCCATATTCCACCACATTCCAGAACCTGGATAATGGTCATTGGGCCCAAAACTGTCTATCAGAGACTTGAGCAATCACTGACCAGTAGACAATGGTCTCTGAGACCTGAAGCTTTCAGACAAAGATCTGAACAATCATTTACCACTAGTTTGCTAAAGAAATAACCTGACTAGCACGTAACCCCCATGAGGAAAACACATGTACTAGGCCCCTTTAGCTAGAATATAAACCCCAGACTAAAGCCCCACTTTGGCAACCCACCTTTGGGATCTCTCCCATTGCAGAAGCTTTCTTCCTATAATAACATTTGCTTTGCTGCCCGCCTCCTTTTGTCTGTACTTCTAATTCTTCTTGATCATGAGACACCAACTAGGCAATTCAGAAATCTTGCAACATCTCGACTTCAGAAGAGTTTGGCAGTTATATATTTTTTGTTTTATTTTCTTCCTTTCTTTTTTTTTTTTTAACAATAGAGAGTGTATGTGTGCATGTTTGCATGTATGCAAGAGAGAGAGTGAGAGAGAGAGAAAGCACCATCTACCGAGTCTCGTTATGCCACCATCCCTGTTCCCCAGCCCTCCAGTTCCTCAGAATCTTGGGTGTTGTGTGCATGACTGGTTATGTTTTAGGTGTCTGAACCTGTGTCAGCCCTGTGGCTTCCAGCACTGCAGTCCCATCCTCATGGACTGTGCCACCTAGGCTGGGTGAGCCTCGCAGTTTCCTGCAAAGTCAAGTATTTTCTTATCACAAGTGAGATTTAGCAATATCATATCAAGGTATTTTCCCAAGTAAAATGAAAATTTTTGTTCACACAATAAAATCTCTATGTGGGGACCAGCAGTTGGCATAATGGCTATGTCGCTGGACTCCTATGTAGTTGACTGTGGTTCGAGTCCCGAACCCAGTGGCTTAAACTCACACTGGGCACATGTGCGTGTGTGCCCAAGATCCCGAGAGGAGAATGGAGGAGAAGGGACTGTGGCATGGCCATCCCCCCTGGGGGGTGATTTCTCGCTTTCTGTCTCTCTGTCTCTCTCTGTCTTTCTGGTGAGCGCACATGCCCTATAGCAAAAAAAAAAAAAAAAAAAAAAAAAAAAAAAAAAATCTGTGTGAATGTTTGTAACAATTTGATTCATTATCGGCAAAAAAATGACAAAAAAAGTCCATTAACTAGGAAGTGCATAAACGATACTCTGTGACAAGATGGAAAACACCACTAATATATCAATAACAGAGTCTCAGATGCATTATCCTAAGAGAAAGAAGGCAAACTCAAAAGGCTACGTTCTGTGTAGTTCCATTTACACGCTACTTTTGAGAAAACACAATTGCAATGATGAAGAACAGATCAGTGGTAGCCAAGAGTTACGTGAGGACGCCAGGCACGTGTGTGTGCGTGCCCAAGATCCCGAGAGGAGAATGGAGGAGAAGGGATTGCGGCGTGGCCATCCCCCCTGGGGGGTGATTTCTCGCTTTCTGTCTCTCTGTCTGTCTGGTGAGCGCACACGCCCTATAGCAAAAAACGAACAAACAAACAAACAAAACCTCTCCAAAAAAAGAAATAAAAAATAAAAAGAGTTGTGTAAGGATAGGGCTGACTACGATGGGTAGCGTGAGGGATTTTGTAGGAGTGTTCTGGAACTATTCTGCTTCTTGATAGTGGTGGCAGGGATATGACTGTGCATCGGTCAAAGCTCATAGAATTGCACACCAACAAGAGTGCATTTTACTGGACGTAGAGTAAAAGCTAAGTGTGTAGGTGTAAGATGGCCTATTGCTGGAGGAGAACAGGGAAAATGGAGGTGTAAGATGGCCTATTGCTGGAGGAGAACAGGGAAAGTGGAGGTGTAAGATGGCCTATTGCTGGAGAACAGGGAAAATGGAGGTGTAAGATGGTCTATTGCTGGAGGAGAACAGGGGAAATGGAGGTGTGAGATGGTCTATTGCTGGAGGAGAACAGGGAAAGTGGAGGTGTGAGATGGTCTATTGCTGGAGGAGAACAGGGGAAATAGAGGTGTAAGATGGTCTGTTGCTGGAGGAGAACAGGGAAAGTGGCCATGTGTTGGGAGATAAGTCTGGATGGCTAAACTGCTTGTTGATTTGTAAAGGGCCCTGGAGCCAAGGTTAAGGGCCCTGGAAAACAGGCATATCTCTAAGTCAAAGCATTTGAATATGGGACTATCAAAATGAAAATGACAGGTGGCTTGATGGAGGTGCACCATACAACCCTAGGGAGGTAGGCAGGGAAACCGATTAAGAGTAATAAGGGCTTCCTTAAAGGCAAATACCTTATATATGACAAGGAATTTATAAGTGGGAAAGTCTTTCATTTATCCCATCTTAATTACTCCTCGCCAGAACCAGTGAGGTTAGAATTATTATTTGCAATTAATAGATGCAAAAATAAAGGCTCAGAAAGGTGAAGGGATTTACTTAAGCTCATAATATGTAGCTGTTAAGCTAAGAAATGAAGCTTAGTCACGTGCTTCTTTTCAGTTCTCTTTATTCTTTCTATATCATTATACTCTTTATCTCTCTAGGATATGCCACAATCTGAAGGTGGTCTGTTAATTTGCTTTCTTGCTTATCATCTGCTTCTCCCACTTGACTTCAGGAAAGAAACCCTGTCCCAGCTGGAGCCTCAGAGTCTCTTACAATGCTTGGCACATAATAGATATTCAACAAGTATTTGTTGAATGAATAATCATCCAGGTTAGACAGCAAAGGTAGAGCATTATTGCAGCTGGCAGTACTCTTTTTAACACGTATGCTATCTGCAGTGATATGACCTGCTGCCTCTTTGCCCCAGTTTTGAACCCAGTAGTTTTCAAAACCAGCTGTACAAGAGATACCTACAATTTTTTCCCACAAAGCAATGCAAGTGAATAAGATCCTATGGCTTCGAATATAAGAGAAGCCCCAGCCCTGACCACGCTTACTCTTTAGTCCCCAGCAGCGTCCTTGTAGCTGAACTCTAATCTCAACATTTTCTACCATGAAGCATGCCTTTAATAGCGCTTTTTGATTTTTCAGTATTAGAAATGGTTAGTATCTGCTGGCTTCTTACTGTAGACGGGGAGGATTCAGCTCACATTACTTACACTCCGAGTTTCTCCACTTGAGTTTTATAATACAGTAGGAATTACAGTATTATAATTTTTGGTTTAGTCCACATTCAATCCTTGATTGGGATGATTATATAATGAATTTTTAAGGTTCATTTATATGCATAGTTTTTTTTTTTTTTTTTTCAAAACATCCCCTGCCTGGTGGTTAATACTTCGTTTTCTTTTATGTTATCTCTTTTATACCCATCCTTAGTCTCCTCCAAATCTGTCAGAATTCTAATCATGTAATAATACACATCAGAAAGTCAATTGATCCCCCCCTTTTTTTTTTTGTCTTGAATACATCAGTTCTGAACATTTCCATTTTCCTGCCTCGATCTATTCTGGCCGTCTTTTAGGCCCATCAATAGTTACCCTGGAAATTTTCCTCACTGTTATCCTTTCTTCCCTCCCATTCTCCAGTAATGACTGCATGTCTTCATTTTTCTTATTTTGATTCCTTCTTTCTTTCTCTCTCTCTTTCTTTCTTTCTCTCTCTCTCTCTTTCTTTCTTTCTCTCTCTCTCTCTCTCTCTCTCTCTCTCTCTTTCTTTCTTTCTTTCTTTCTTTCTTTTTTTTTGGAGAAGTTTTTGCTATAGGGCACGTGCGCTAGCCAAAAAGATAGAGAGAGACAGAGAAACAGAAAGTGAGAAATCACTCCCCAGGGTGGATGGCCATGCCGCAATCTCTTCTCCTCCATTCTCCTCTCGGGATCTTGGGCACGCACGCACACGCGACCGGCATGAGTTTAAGCCACCTGGTCCGGGACTCGAACCGCAGTCAACTACGTGGGAGTCCAGCAACATAGCCATTACACCAACTGCTGGTCCCTCAATTCCCCCCGCCCCCCTTTTTTTTGTGGTAAACACCTTGTAGCTTTCTGAAAACAGTTTCCATAAAACACTTTTTAAGATGTTGCATACCTGAAAATAACTGTATTTTTATGTTAGATTTGATTGATTCCTCAGTTTAATAAGAAATTCTAGATTGTTAATAACCTCCCTTAGGAATTTAAAGACACTGCTGCATTTTTCTTCTGATTGCTGGTATCATTGTTAAAAAGTCCAATACGGAGGGACCAGCAGTTAGCGTAATGGCTATGTTGCTGGATTCTCATGTAGTCCACTGTGGTTCGCGTCCCGGACCTAGTGGCTTAAAACTCACACCGGGCGTGTGTGCGTGCGTGCCCAAGATCCGGAGAGGAGAACAGAGGAGAAGGGATTGCGGAGTAGCCATCCCCCCTGGGGGGTGATTTCTCGCTTTCTGTCTCTCTGTCTCTGTCTTGCGAGCGCACGTGCCCTATAGCAAAAATCTCTCCAAAAAAAAAAAAAAAGTCCAATACTATTTTCTATTCTCATGCCTGATCTTTTATCTGCAATCTGTTATTTTATTTTTTAAATTGCCAGAGGGTGCGTGCACTTGCCAGAGAGAGACAGAGAGAGTGAGAAAGCACCCCCGATGGGGCATGGTCATACCACAGTCTCTTCTCCACCCCTCCATCCAGTCAGGACTTTGGGCATTCTTGGATGAGTTCCCAGCATGTTATTCAAGCCTCCAGGGTTGAACCCCTGCTGGCCATGTGGGGTCTGGCTGTCTTAACCACTAGGCTATATGGCCAGTCCTGCAATATGTTATTTTATTTTAAGCATTTAGGTAATTTTCTTTTATCCCAACTGTTCTCACAGTTCAGAATTCTTCTTCTTCTTCTTCTTCTTCCTCTTCTTCTTCTTCCTCTTCTTCTTCTTCTTCTTCCTCCTCCTCCTCCTCCTCCTCCTCCTCCTCCTCCTCCTCCTCCTCTTCTTCTTCTTCTTCTTCTTCTTCTTTTTTTGGAGAGGTTTTTGCTATAGGGTGCATGAGCTCTCCAGAAAGACAGACAGAAACAGAGACAGAAAGCAAAAAAATCACCCCCCCCCCCCCCAGGAAGGATAGCCACACCACAATCCCTTCTCCTCCATCCTGCTCTCGGGATCTTGGGCATGCACGCACATGTGCCAGGCGTGAGTTTAAGCCACCGGGTCTGGGACTCGAACCGTGGTCGACTGCATGGGAGTTCAGTGACACAGCCATTATGCCAACTGCTGGTTCCCATAATTTCTTTCTTTCTTTCTTTTTTTTTTTTTAAGAAAGATTTTTGCTAGAGGGAATTTGCGCTTGTTGGAGAGAGACAGAGAGACAGACAGAAATTGCCTCCCAGGGAGGACAGCCACATCACAATCCTTCTCTTCCACTCTCTGAGGATTTTGAGCATCATGAACACCTGCCTGATGTGTTTCAAGCTGCCAGGTCCAGGACTTGAACTGCAGTTGGCCATGTGGGAGTCCAGCAATGTAGCCCTTATGCCATTTACTAGTCCCCAGGATTAAGAGCTTTTGTGTGAACCTTTCTCATTCATTTTGTAGGGCACTCACTGACACTTTTCAGTTTGGGAACTCAGGTCCTTTGGTACTAGGAAAACATCTTTCTTTGATAATTCTACCCTTCCCCACCCACATACTTTTCTCTCTCTATAGGTAAGATGTTCTACCTTCTGGGTTGATCCTAATTTTCATTTTTGCTATATATATTGTAACTGTCTTTCTGTCCTTTTTGTCTCTGTGTGTGTGTATTTGTTTGTTTATTTATTTATTTATTTATTATTTTTGAGTCTCCTCAACTTCATTCTATCATCTACTATTGGATTTAATTTTTTTTAGAGGTTTTTGCTATAGGGCGCGTGCGCTCGCCAGACAGACAGAGAGAGACAGAGAGACAGAAAGCGAGAAATCACCCCACCAGGGGGGATGGCCACGCCGCAATCCCTTCTCCTCCATTCTCCTCTCGGGATCTTGGGCACGCACGCACACTCGCCCGGCGTGAGTTTTACGCCACCGGGTCCGGGACGCAAACCGCGGTCGACTACGTGGGAGTCCAGCGACATAGCCATTACGCTAACTGCTGGTCTCTACTATTGAATTTTGACATTTACTTTTCAGCAATTTTTGTTTGTTTTAAATCTGGGTGTTTCTTTAGAGAAACAGTATCCGGTTTCATTCATGGAAACAACTTCTTCTCTTTCTTTAAGGGTACTACTCAGCGTTTCTTTGACATTTTCTTCTGTTCTCTTTCTTTGTTTCCCCTTTCTCTTTGTTTTGGTATCTTCGTCTTTGATTTTTCATGTCTTTGATTTTTATGACTATGGGTTTCCTCAAAAGTGTGGTGATCTCCAGATGTCTCTTTATTTAAGGGGCCAGCAGTGGAAAGGGGTGAAGGTGCTGAACTTCCACATAATTGACCATGGTTCAAGTCCTGGACTTCATGGCTTGTTTTCTCACTTTCCCTTTCTTTTCTCTCTGATCAAATTAATATTAAGTAAATAAAATAAAATAATTATTTTTTTAAAAAAAGAGAGAGAGAGAGAGATAGTGAGGGAAGCTCACTACCTGCATGGCTGGAATTGTGGGTTGGCAGACCTCATTTCTGATGTAATTGGCAGAGTATCTGGCTATTTTCGAAGACTGTTCTCCCCGCTTCCCCCAGTAGCCATAAAAGTGTTTTTTCTTTAGGTGAGTCAATTTCTCTAGAAAGGAATCCTCCAATGTCCTTTCTGAGGTATGTAAACCTAGAAGCTGTCATTTCAGGGACTGAGTGGGTGAAGTCATCAGAGTTTAGTTCTCAGACCTACTACCTTCGTCCCAATGTGCAAGAGGGCACTTCACGCCTGTGTTTAGTTTCTTGATGACAATGTCTTCAACACTAGAGCTTCTCTAGGTAAACCTTACTGGATGGGTGTAAATCCTATTACTTCTGGACTGGGGCAGGTGTAACCTAGCTGCTTACTAGAAGTGATCGAAAGGCTTATCTATTCCTTTCAATTTATTTTGTAGTTTTTGATTTCTCTTCCCACCAAGCCCTCACAGCTCTCTGAAAGGCCTTAGAGTCCAGGTGATTTGAATTTGTGTTTACACTTTGAGGAGTTAGAGAGACAGCAGAGACAGGACTCTGAGCTCAGTATGCCATGTTGATCAGATTCTCCATTCTCCTCTCGGGATCTTGGGCACGTTTTTTTTTTTTTTTTTTTTTTTTTTTTTTTTTTTTTTTTTTTTGGAGAGGTTTTCACTATAGGGCGCGTGTGCTCGCCAGACAGACAGAGAGAGACAGAGAGACAGAAAGCGAGAAATCACCCCCCAGGGGGGATGGCCACGCCGCAATCCCTTCTCCTCCATTCTCCTCTCGGGATCTTGGGCACGCACGCACACATGCCCGGCTGAGTTTTAAGCCACCTGGTCTGGGACTCGAATCACGGTCGACTACGTGGGAGTCCAGCGACATAGCCATTACGCTAACTGCTGGTCCCATCAGATTCTGATCTCGTGACAAGCAAACAGATTTTGAGAACACTTCCAAATTTGAATCTTCAGAAGTGAATTAGAGTTTGTATTTTGGAAAAGGTCCTTGGGTAATTCTGGTGACATCACATGTGGAAATCATTAATCAGCACTCTCCCACAAACACACATTTCACATCGTCTTTGGAGGTACCATGAACCAGGAATAAGGCAATGCCAGAAAGGATAGGTTCATTTTGAGAACGGGATGACTTAAAAAGGGCCAGACCTTACTGATCCAGGGACAGTCTGGCAAGGGCATGCCTTGATCAGCAAAGTTGGTGGTGGTACCTCTCAGTGGAGAGCTGAGGGAAGCAGAGGGACCCATGCTGGAGTGGTAGGACAGACACTGGCGGGGGAGATGGCTGTGAGTTGGTACAACGGGTTTGACATCTAGGTTGAAGGCACAGCAGAGGTCTCCTTCCTCCAATTCTATTTCACCTTCTCACCTTCTCATTTTCCTTAAATGATTAGTGAAATAAAGGAAGCCATATAGCCATTTTGAAAATGGAGTCCTAAAGAAAATTTCATGCAAGTATGACTTCCAGTAATACTATTCATTCAAGAGAACAATGTTCAAAATCAAAGATGTTTATATCCACTCAAAACAGATAACAGCATGTATAGAATAAAGATAGATATGATTTCCATACAGCATGCCTCATCACTCTCTTGTAGGAGTGGTATGTGCCAGTGGTTAGATATGAATTGTAGATTAGGGAGCAGAGTCACAAATCAAAAGAACTGGCAGAAAGCAGTAAAGCAGAAAAGACACGGATTAAGGAAAAGAGGGAGGATATGTATGGGAACTGCTGAACTAGGCTGACACGCAGCCAAGATTCCTCTTGAAGTGTATGAGAAACTCAGAGAGGAAAATAAGGAAGTGGGAGACATGGGCTGAAGGACAGATGGAGCTAACCAAAAGGAGTTTAAAAATTTTCAAACCACTTTTTGCTAATTGCATAGGTTTCACATCCATATTACTGACTTCTTTTGTCCAGGTAAGATGATTACAACGGACAAAATTTGGACTGAAATATATACTAAGGACTGTTTGCCTAGGGCTAGGTAGTACTGTGGCATTTCAAAATCATGGTAGTTCCTGCGATAGATCTCAATTTTCATGGCAGAAGATGGTCCTGTTAAGCCCTATGCTAACAACTTCAAATGAGATACACATCCCTCCAGTCCCTATTGCGGTGGTTAATATTTTACAAAGCCATAGGTCATATAGGCAGGGAATTATTTTCCTTCATCCTTCCATATTCTCCCTGCATTTTCAGGATGGAAGGAAAGCTGCACATCCATTTCTGAAACCAGCTGAAGCAAAATGTTTGTTAATGTGTTGCAATGCAAAGTGATAATGATAATAGAAATGAAAATTTAAAGCTGGATTTGCTATCATATTTTTTCGGTTTCAAACTAGAAGATTTTTGCCACATTCACTTACTGTATGTACATTCACTCAAAATTGCATTTCCTGGCACAATGCCTGGCATATGGTAGGCACTTCCTAAATTTCTTGAGTCAATAGGTGAGAACTAAAAGAATAACTGTAGAACTGGAAAGATTCTTATTGCTCTTAGAGATTTGGTTTCTTAAACATACACACACATTTTACATTTTATATCAAATAACTCTTATTTTCACTGTATTTGTATTTAAAGCTATTTTCTGCAAAAAAAGTATTAACTAACTTACCAATCACAGCTTTCTAGACTTATATTCTCTTTGTGTAGAGATAAATCTTAAGGTTCTACCTAATCATTTAATACACACATTTTCATGCATTTCATCATATTGACCTGACATATACCATAATATTTAATGTTCACAGAAAACTAACTTCTATTTTAAAAGGTTTGCTCAGAAGCTTAGTTTGTGCATTCAATGGTCACTATGAAATACATATCAAACATTAACCTTATTATTTCGGATTCTATTAAAATTTTATTTGTAGTTCAGTCATAAGGTATTACCTAATGTGAGATGATTTTAGATAATAAATTTAAAACTAAAAAGTAATTACTTTGTTTCACTTTGCTGTCTCAATATTCTGGGCATGGACATAGTTGGAGAAATGTAATTAAAAACAAAATCTCCCAACACAGAAATCCTCTGTACAAAAGTAGCAGAGGATTTATTTTCAAATAAGCATTAAGTCGGAATATGATGTGTCTCGTAGGCAATTCACTAAGAGATCGCCAGGACAGAAAGAAATGTCATGCTTCACATAGCTGAGCAGATACAACCCTTACACGCATTTTCAAGGTAAGCAGTAAGTAGTGCTCAAGGACTTGACACCACTTGTCACAAAAAACTGACTTGGTAACTGGGGTGGCCATCTGAGTGAGCTAATTAGATTTATCCAGAGGAAAAACAAATTCATATCCTTAGGACAGGAGGTAGTTTTGCGATGGAGTAAAGTATCCCCTGAAGCTAGGCTCCTACTCGCACAGAAGCTGCGAGAAAGGGGTGCTTTCATCTGTGTTCCCACCATTTAAAACAATGGCTCCAGGTTTCTGAGAAAGACTTCCCTGCATCATAGAGCTGACAAGTGACCTGTCTAGACTTCAGAAGATTATACATATTTCAAAGAGAAGAGAAAGTACTTAACAATGACAGGTTTTCTAAGGGGTAGGATCTGAGAAAAGGGAAGGGACTGGAAAGCTCATTCTCCCTTTTCCAAAGGGAAAATTAAGCCTTTTATTTTCAATTTTGCTTTGTCCTCGCAGCATGTTTTGGGTCCTTCAGCTTTGAAAGAGTAGACAAAGTCCAACCTGAGCTTTATATTTCTCTCTCTTTTTAAAATATATTTCTCTATGGGTAGGGCTGTTCACTATTATCAAATAAATACCCGTTTTTGAACAATATTCACGACTCCCACATAACTCAGTAGTTTTTGAAGCAGAAGGTGGATATGAAGTTGACGTTAGATTTGCTCCAGGCAAAGAATGTGGGTCAACCAACGTGCAAAGTACAATGCCTTAAAAAGCCTGCTACAGGAGGACGGGAGGAACACACCCTCGGTCAGGGACAAGTAACACCTAGCCACTGTTACAGATCATCTAGCGATCTGGGCTGAGTTCGCATTACTCATTTCCCAGCAAATTCTTTTGGTGAAGGACCTCCAGAAACAGCCCTTACTGGAAGAGCAAACCAGTTTGGTTCATTCCACGTTCTAGATCGGAGAGGTAAGGATTAACTAAGGGGGCCCCTCCCAGGACCTGGGGGAGCTGAACACCGTTCATTGCAATTCCAGCAGCGTCCGACATTTCTTTAACTGTCCTAGGCGCTGGGTACAGGAATGAGAAAGCTCGTTTCTGCCCCTAAGAGATTGGAGAGGCTGACAGCCATTCTAAGTAAATCGACGTTACAATAGGTGCAAGTAACGTGTGGGTTCGTCCAAGAAAATGTGACCGACTCTGACGGTGCAAAGCGCCCGTCAGGAAACGTGGGCCTCCTCCCCGCACCCGGTCCGGGCCGCCCCGCGGGCACACTCGGCAGGAGCATCGCGCCTCCGCCCCCACCCTGCGAATTCCTTTCCGCCGCCGACCCGCCGGGTAGCCCCTTCCAGGCGGCCCCAGCTTATCACCCCTGGCCCGGCCACTTCCCGGCCGCGGCCAGGCGACTCTCCCAAAGTTTCCTGTGACGCTGCCGTCCGCCTCCGGCCGCATCCCACCCGGCCGCCCGGGACACTGGCTGGGAGGAGCGCGGGCCGGCGGACCTCCAGACCCCGCCCGGCCCGGGGAGCGGGTCCAGGAGCCGGCGGCCACAGCCCCGAGCCTTCGCTCACCGCGCCCACGGCCCCGCTCGGCGCGCGCCCACCCACCCCAAAGCTCGCGCCCGCGCCCGCGCCCGCGCCCGCGCTCGCCCCTCCAGGCCCGCGCCCGCAGCCGCGCCCCGCCTCCTGGGAGGTGGAGGAGGAGGGGGTGGGGGGCCGGGAGACAGCGCCCGCCTCCCGCCTCTGCCCATTGGCTGAGGCCTCGAGGGTGCCCGGAGACCGGAGTGCGGCGGGATTGGCCGCAGACGTTCGTGACAGCGGCGCCTATTGGCTGTGGTGGCCCCCGTGACGCGGGGTGGCGACTGGCTCCCGTGTCTGAGGGGCTCCTGCTTGTCAGGTTCTAGGTAGGTGCGTTTACGCCGCCGGCGGTAGGCGCTGTTGCCCGGGGCAACGCCGGGGGAGGGGGGCAGAGGAGGGAGGGCAAGCCTGGAGTCGGGGCAACAGTCCTTGCCCGCAGGGGGGCGCCGGGGGTTCGGCCCTGGCGGGGCTGCGCGAGGGCTCTCCCTCCGCCCTCGGCCACCCCCTTCCCCGCCCCGGGCTGCGGGGTCACCGGCCCAGACTGCTGCCTGCGGCGGAGCGTTCCTGGCTGGGCTTGGCCCGGGCTACACACCCGGCCCCGCGAGGCCCGGCCCTCCCACCACCCCGGACCCGCGCCGAGGGGGCGGGTGCCGGCGCGAGCGGGCTGTGGCGGGCGCGCGGGCCCCGCCCGGCGCGGGGTCTGGGCTGCGGGCGGAGCCCGGCTTGGGGGGACCGGGCACCGCCCATCGGGCGGGTACCTCGCCTCCCCGCGCGCTCGTGCTCGGGGGTGCGGCAGCCCCCGGCCCCGGGGGTCCCGCAGTCCTCCCCTGACGACCCCCGGTGTCAGCATCTCCGCTTTCACCCCCTCTCGTGTCTCTCCTAGCTCGGTCCTCTATTGGGGAGAGACGTTGCAGCATGAAGCCAGGGCTGTGGGGGTCACTCTGCTCCCGGGTCTCCATCGCCTAGGGTTAGGGAGCTGCTTGGAGGCACCTGCGGTCGGCTTTGATCAAGCTCGTTAGGCTGGTGTTGGTAGGCCTGGGTACTTGCACCAATCAAGGACTTTACCCTGAGGCTGTCTCTTTTTGTGCATTTGTGACTTTGCTATCCACTGTGGTACAATCCAAAATCTGTTACCGTAATTATTATTTTAAAAAGTAGCTTCAATCTTTCAGAAGATGCTGCATATATTTATGGTGGTCTCACTGTTACTTTGACTTAAACTGCTCCAAAGGTACACTACCACTTCTCAGATATTTTAAGATAATTCATTTTTCAAATGAAGTCACGAATATAAAAGTGTAACGGAAAAATAAAATTATTTTAGTGATTGGACCATAAAATACTTTTAAACTTCTGAAGTGAGAATAGGATTAATAAAGAAAAACACAACAAAATGATTGGAAACTATTACAATAGCTCAGTGTTGTAGTCCTGGTAGTGTGTAGCCTTTTTTTTTTTTTTTTTTTTTTGGAGAGGTTTTTGCCATAGGGCACGTGCTCTCGCCAGAGGGACAGAGACAGAGAGACAGAAAGCGAGAAATCATCCCTCAGGGGGGATGGCCACTCAGCAATCCCTCCTCTCGGGATTTTGGGCACCTACATGCACCCGCCCAGCGTGAGTTTTAAGCCACCGGGTCCAGGACGCGAACCGCAGTTGACTACATGGGAGTCCAGCAATGTAGCCATTACACCAACTGCTGGTCCCCATATGTGGCCTTTTTAGGAAAGTGTACTTGTGAAGAACCACAGGTGTGTAAGTAGGTGCCCAGGAAGGTTGCATATCTCTCTTGTAACGCAGAAAAGCTTTCTGTTGGGACCAGCAGTTAGCGTAATGGCTATGTCGCTGGACTCCCATGTAGTCGACCGCGGTTCTCGTCCTGGACCCGGGTGTCTTAAAACTCACGCCGGGCGCGTGTGCGTGCGTGCCCAAGATCCCGAGAGGAGAATGGAGGAGAAGGGATTGCGGCGTGACCATCCCCCCTGGGGGGTGATTTCTCGCTTTCTATCTCTCTGTCTGTCTGGCGAGCTCATGTGCCCTATAGCAAAAACCTCCCCCCCCCCAAAAAAAAAAAAAAAAAAGGAAAGAAAAGTTTTCTGTTAGTATTTATGAGCCAAGAGTACTATGGGGATATACATGTGAAGAGAGTATGTAGGCATTCTTGGAATCGCTCTGTCCACTTCATACCGTGAGAGATCTTTCTCTTCTGCACTGATGGTTAGCAGCAATAAGTATACACCATCTAAAATTAGTTCTTGCCTAGTTGGTGCAGCTTCTGCAATAATTCAAAGGTAGATGTCGTTAATCTGGAAGAAAAAATTGGGGATTTTGTCAGTTAAGTCACTTTGATTTCAGCATGAACTGTTAGGTAGCTATAACTCCGGCCTGTGAACTGTTCAGTTTGCCCGAGATTCTCTCCAATATTTCACTATTAAAAATCGAAAACTGCAGAAAATTTGAGTTGCACTGTCCATCTTTATATCAGTAATGTCTTCAGGACAGTGGTTACATAGCAGATATTAAGAAATTGGGACCAGCAGATGGCATACTGGTTACGTTGCTGGACTCCCACGTAGTTGACCGTGGTTCAAGTCTTGGACCTGGTGGCTGAAAACTCACTGTGCTGCCCAAAATCCTGAGAAGAGAATGGAGGAGAAGGGATTGCCGGGTGGCCATCTCCCCTGAGGGGGTGATTTCTCGCTTTCTGCCTCTCTCGTGAGCACACACACCCCTATAGCAATAATCTCTTACTAAAAAAAAGGAAATAGAGGTACTGAAGTGATTAAATTAAAATAAAACACAGGGAAAGACTCCTTAGCCTAGTGGGTAGGGGAGCCGATCCGCATAGCCAGCCACAGTTCAAATTCTGGCTGTCTAACTTGAGAACCATGCTGATGTGTGTGCTGTGTACCCCGAGTCTCCACAGGCTGGAGAGGTGAAGAGAAGGGATTGTGTGACCATGCCCATCAAGGTGTACTTGCTCTCCTGTCTGTCTCTCTGGCAAGTAAAAACTTCAAGTTTATATGAAAAATAGCATAAGTATATATACCAAAATATTGCGAAGTGCTTGTTTCTGTTTATATAGGAAGAGTGCCCACAAAAACTAGTGATTGACTTACATGAGGCTGTTCAAAGCCATCTCGTGAGCAAGCAGGAAACCATCATCCGTGTGATCGAGGGCCAGATGAGTGCATTGCATTCTGGTAATCAGAAAAAGGAAATTTAATGCACTTGTTATAGAAATAAAACTTTCAAAAAATTAGACTCCTGTGTTAATACATTATAGTTTTACGTTTGATTTATTAAATGAACATCTTCTTTTGGAGGGAAATCAGCGACTATGAATTATGCAATGTTTGGGTGACACAAATTAATACATCATCTCAATCTTATGTATGTTCTTTAGAAATAAGAACGTGTTTTTGTAATGGAAAAGAAAGCTTAGCAATGTGCACCTTTTTTCAGCATTTTGATATGACTCAAAACTAGGTGTTGTCTCATGGTGTCAATAAGAGAATATTTTAGTATAGAACTTCAGTTTTTGGTAAGGAATAAGTACATATTATATTGGTAATTTTCCCATACTTAGGAAATTCCTGTACTCTTCTTTAAGTTTTTTTTTTTTTCTTGCATCTTGCTTTTCAGTTGCAGTATACCCTTAATTTGTTTTTCAGTCTTTATTTATATACTGACTTGTTAAATATTGAAATTAAGAGCTGTGTGTCAAAACTTACAGATCTTAGGTTTGCTTCATTATTATTTTTCTATATTTCACTTATTTTTGGCATGTTTATGCATGCTCAACCTGCCATTGTGAGGTTAAAGGGAACAAGCAAATCATAATTTTGGAATTTTAATGGGAGATACACCTAGTTCAGAAACAATGACATTTTTTCTTGCACCATCTTTCCACCTCTGTCTTATACTTTTTCTTTCCAATTTTTATTTAACTATAAAATCTAAATGCTTTTAATATTGAGAAAACTATAGAGAAGAAAAATCACCAATAATTCCACTATAGTTAATGCTTTGAAAAGTGAAATTTTCATTTCTTCTTTCACACTCTATGAATTGCATAGAATCTTCATTTCAGTGTGTTTGCATTTGCATCTACATTTGTAGGCATTTCTGATATTGGGGCTCAGTTACCCTAAGTTAGAGGAAGGCCCCCAGATCCTAGAACAATGGAAAAGAATACATTAGAGGATATATTAGTGCCAGAACAAAGGGATCAGACCAAGTAGTTACTTCATAAACATAAATATAATCCTAGTTTACCCTATGGAACTGCTGTATGGCTGGCAAAATATGGGGTCTCCCAAGATTTCTCTTTGGAATTTAAAATCTGTAGGTAAGATGCAGTTTACTTGGTTCCTTTCATTGAAAATTTTTGATTTCTCCATTTTGGGGGTATTAACATATTTACCTTTCAAAAATTCAGTGTCATGCTTAACTTGGAATCGTTTCTTAAATTTTTTTATATAATCATCAAACTAGGACTAATTTTCAGCCTGTGCATCGTCATCATTCACTGTAAGTTTGATATTGTCCTTTTTCTTTAGTAGATACTAATTACAGTACTGGAAAGTTTAATGTTGACCTTGCGAGGTTGCAGAGTATCCTAAGAAGAGCTTTGGAATCAGATCATTGAGGTTTCAGTCCCAGTTTCCCTTCTGTGGAATCTTGGGCAAGAAGTTATGTCTTCAGGGGGCCTGGCGGCTTGCTTGTTCCCTCTCTCTCTGGTCAAATTAAAAAAGAAAGAAAGAATAATAATGGAATTAAATAAATAAATAATTCTTTTAATAGAAAAAAAGTTACATCTTCAGATCATAGCTTCCTCATCTATTAAATAGGGATAATAAAATTGCCTCACCTTTTTAGGTAGAGGCAGCTAGAGAGTGTAGGTGAAATGCTTGAATTTAAGAAGTGCTTAACTTTTATATTCTGTTCTGTAGGTTGCCCTAAATTCAATTAAATCACAAGTCTTTGCTTAAAAGTGGTATAGAAAAGCTAAATATTACTTTCTTAAACCAATAGTGCTCTCTCCACCTTGAGCCACATAATGTGCTTAAAACTTAATTTTCAAATGTAATAATACTCTTAATTGTCTATTAGTTGCAGTTCCCCCTCCTGCTGACGTTCACAGCTGTTTCTTAGGGAGCAGTATTTTACAGATACCTCTGTTTCAGAATCTGTGTTTTCTAGGGTTCTAGTTCTGAAAGAGCACACTTACAGTTGAAATGCATAGACCAGCATATAGTTATTGCGTATAGTGAAGCAAGCACTAAACTGAATACATTGAGGAGTCGAACTGAATAGTCTTTATTATCTCATCCAGAAGTACAACAAAGATTTTGTGATCTATGTTGGTGATTCTTGATATTTCCCACCCACGTTCAGATGGTTACGTGTGTGACGTGTGACGTTTTCCAAAGTGCCGTTTCCTAGAGTGCCCGCTGGGATTCCATCTCTTCTCCCACTCAAGAACACGTATCAGAATGAAGTGATTGAGAATGACATTGTAGATATAGACTTGAATCTACTCTGATTTATTGAAGAAAGTGATTCATTAAAAAAATGTGTATAAGGCCAGCAGATGGTGTGGTGGTCACGTTGCTGGATCCTGAAATAGCTGACCATGGTTCAAATCCCAGACCTGGTGGCTTGTAAATCATGCTGGGCATGTGTGCACAGATTCCCAGGATCTCAGAAGGAGGATGGAGGAAAAAGGGATTGTAGCATGGCCATCCCCCTTGCAGGGTGATTTCTCACTTTTCCTTTCACTGTCTCTGTCTGTCTGTCACTCTCTTTGGTGAACAAACACACCCTATGACAAAAAAAAATCTTTTTTTTAAAAAAAGGTGTATAACCATTATTAGTAACAAATACCTTAGGTATAACTTAGAGTTCTATAGTTGAAACTCAAGTTACTTTCACATTTTCTTGAAATTAATGCCTCTCCAGGTTTTTTTCTTGAAAAAATTATTAGTTTATTATTATTGTTATTATTTTAATTTGCTATAGGGTAAGTGCACTTACCAGAGACAATCAGAGAGAGAAAGTGAGAAAGCAAGCCTTCAGGTCTGGGACTCAAACTGAGGTTTGGCCATGTGGGAGTACAGCACCTTAACCACCATGCCACCTGCTGGCCCTACCTCTCCAGTTTTTATCATTCCTATAATGCTATAGAAAAAAGATTGTTACATGAATTTTATGTCATTGTTTTTATTTATTTATTTATTTAGAGATTTTTGCTATAGGGCATGTGCGTTTCCTAGAGAAACAGACAGACAGACAGTGAGAAATCATCCTGCAGGGTGGGTGCCCATGCCAAAATCCCTTCTCCATTCTCCTCTCAGGACCTTGGGCATGCACGCACACATGCCTGGCTTGAGTTTCAAGCTGCTGGGTCTGGGACTCAAACTGCAGTTGACTATGTGGGAGTCAAGTATGCCACCTGCTGGTCTCAGAATTTTATGACATTGTTAATGAAGAGTCCTGCATTTAAGTTAGAATAACTGCTTTTTTTTTTTTTTTTGAGACAGGGTTTTGCTATAGGGTGCATGCACTTGCAGAGAAGACAGAGACAGAGAGACAGAAAGCTAGAAATCACCCCCCAGGAGGGATGGCCACGCTGCAATCCCTTCTCCTCCTTTCTCCTCTCGGGATCTTGGGCACGTACACATGCGCCCGGCGTGAGTTTAAGCCACCAGGTCCAGGACACGAACCGCGGTCGACTACGTGAGAGTCCAGTGACATAGCCATTACACTAACTGCTGGTCCCAGAATAACTGTTAATGAATATTTAAAGATATTTTAACTACAGCATCACAGTTTTTATTGTAAATGAAATAACACTGATTATTGTAGAAAATTGAAATTAGTTTTCTAGTATATGTTATTTCACTGGCAGAAAGACTATTTCTGTAGTGGGGCATAACAGTTTTAAGAGTTAGGAAAATCTTTTTTCTTGTATTTTTCAGAGGGCATATGTACTCACAGAGAGAGACAGAATGAGTGAGAAAAAGCGAGGGAATGGTCACTCTGTAAATCCTTCTCAATCTCTTCCTCCTCTTGGGATTTTGGGCATGCATGCATACACACTCAGCATGTTTTTCAAGCTGCTAGGTCTGGGACTTGAACTGTGCTGTTGGCCATATGGGATCCAGCTGCCTTCACCATGATGCCACTTGCTGGCCCAAAAAGGGGAAACCAAAATTAATACCAATTTTTTTTTTTAATTAATTCTGGGCACTTTATATACGTAAATGGTCTTTACCTTTCTTCAGGAAAGTATCCTTAAAATTGCCTTGCCATGAATGGTATTGCCCATCCCACGTGGAAGTACCAGATATAATATATATAGTTAGAAGTGAACACTTAGAAAAACTATGTTCAGTAGACCCTTGATATTTGCAAGCAGTATTTCTTGAATCCTTTGTGAATCTAGGTTATAATTACCTCCACAAAGTGCAGTCTAATTTAATTGAAAAATGTAAGTGATCCCTTCAGACTCCTAACAGTTCTATAAATAGGACCCCAGTCATTGAAGTTGTTCATTTTTTGCTACTAAAATGAAGGTTATTGACTTGGCATTACATCACTAGTTTACAGGTAAAGGTTCTGATTCCTGACTCTTGTGTCCTGTGGTTTGCAGAACTGAAGAGCATTTGTAGCCTAATCCCAGACCTCTCACAGTAAAGGTGAAGACTGGCCCTCGGTCACTGCAGTGGCTCGCTGCTGTTTCTCGGATAAGCCTTCTCCCTGTCCTTTCTGCTCTCGTGAATATGTTTGGTTTCAGGGGATTTCTGGAGCTTCCGTGAATTCCTGGGGATCTCCTGTTAATTTCACATTCTATAAACAAAAGTGCATTGGACTCTTCTGCCAGCATTTACTTCTGGTCACCAGTGGGTCAGTGGCCATTCCTAGCAGCCGCCGTACCTCTTACTTCAGGAACATGTTTATACAGTGACTTTCTCTTCCTTTAATTTCCTTCAGAATCACGTGCTTTCTTTGTACATTCTTAGGTTAACCATCATGTTAATTTTCACTAAGATTTTGCAAATTTTGCTTTGCTAGGAGGAAAGGAAACATTTTCAAACACACCTGTTTTGGTTGGTCTTAGCATGCAGTCCGTGCTGTATGGCGGACTTCTTAACGCGGCACATCCAGGCACTGTCACACTTCACATCCATTCGGGTCTTACTTCCCGCTGGTGTATTCTGGTGAAGTGCCATCACTCTGTCATGCCTTTTTACTTTCCCTGTATTGAATAAATTGACAGTAGAAGAGTAATGAAGGGGAACTAAATAATATAGTTGTCTCAGATAATTATTGATGACAAATAGCTTGATAGATAGATCACTATCACAATTATTTATAAGGAGGTGTGCAAGGTGAAGGACTGGAATTTATATATACATTTATATACAATAGATACTTTTTATAAAACAGGAGGCTCATTTCTTCCTTTTACAGATAAACACACATAAAAGAAAGGTATATTTTGTTTTATTTATTCATAGTCCTTTTTTCTCCCCTCCTTTAGATTTTAACCTCCAAGGAAGGAAAGGCTTCTGTCAGTAAAAGTATTATTTATTTATTTTGGAAATTTGCCAGAGGGTGCTTGTATATGCTGGCTGGAGAGAAACACATAGAGAGAGAGACTGAGAGATAGAGACTGAGAGAGAGAGGGAAAACAAGAGTGAATTATAGACTAGTAGGATTTGAACTGAGGTCTTTTTTTTATTGCTAGAGGGCATATGCATTAGAGAGAGAGAGAGAGAGAGAGAGAGAGAGAGAGAGAGAGAGAGAGAAACCCCTAATGTCCTAATGGGGTGTGGTCATGCTGCAATCCCTTTTTCTCCATTTCTCCATCCTACCAGGATTTTGGACACGGACACACACATATGCAATGGTGTGATTTTGTGCCTTCCAAGACCATGATTTGAACTTTGGCCTGGCTCCTTGAACCACCAGGCTACAGGATGGCCAGAACTTGAGTTTTTCATGTGATGAATCTGAAATAAATACAAATGGTAAAATACTAAATATAGTCAATGCTTAGTAGTCCTGGAGTTAACAGCAGATAAACAATCTGAGAGTGACTCTAAGTTCGTTTTGAAATATTCCCAGTTTTGCTTAGGTGACTTCCTCTTAGAAGTGAGAACCCAAGATATGCACGACCTGGCCACCCGTCCAGTGTTCATGTTCCGCTGGGCTTTGTTCTCCAAGATCACTTCACGCTATCACTCTTGGGAGGTGATGAGATGTCTATTGGTAAAAAGATTTTCCTAAAAAAGAGAGTCAGCTGCGAGGAGTGAAGGGCAAGCAAAGAGGCCTGTGAAAGTGGTGGATCTTAGCCAGAAAAGAGACATTTTTGAATAAGT
The DNA here is from genome assembly GCA_026018925.1 of Tupaia tana. Taxonomy (NCBI): domain Eukaryota; kingdom Metazoa; phylum Chordata; class Mammalia; order Scandentia; family Tupaiidae; genus Tupaia; species Tupaia tana. Next base: position 96,933,947 of record JAKSZU010000006.1, read on the forward strand.
TTAAAATGGAATGTTGAATTCAGCAAGTCTGTGATCTGAATGTGCTTCAATCTGCCACACCTTCTAGAGAAATAAAAATTAATATGTGAAATATTTTCAGTGAGTGTTCCAGCTCTCAAAAATTCTCATGGTCTTTAGACAGATTTCTTTTTCCTTTTTCCTTTTCTTTTCTTTTTTCTCTTTTGTTAGTTTGCCAGAGGGTACTCACTTGTCAGAGAGAGAGCGAGCGAGACAGAGACAGAGAGGATAGGAAGAAAGCTTCCCCCTCCATGGGGAATGGCCATGCCGAAACCCCTTCTCTTTCATCTCGCCCTCCTTTTGAGATATTTAGCACACATGCACACACACCCAGTGGGTGTGGGACTTTGGTGACTGGGACTTGAACCATATGGTAGGCCATCTGAGATCCTTCTGCCTTAACCAGAAGGCCATGGGGCCAGCCCTAGGCAGATTGAAAATGTCATACGTTTTATAAATCCTGTCCCTTATTTTTCTCCCAGCCTCAACAATAATATTTGAAAGGGACTTGACTGTTTATTAATAGATGCTACCTTATAGAAGGTCATGTACTTCTTACAAACATCTGAAAATGTTAAAATAACCGTCTCCTTACTTGTGGGATAATATGGGTATCTTATCCCTGACTGTTTCACAAATAATTGTGAATAGTGGCTAGAACTTGGTGATGGCCTCTTCTTAAAGTTCTGATTTCCTGCTTATATATTGGAACCTGGTTTAACCTGTAATTGGAACTGGCATTCTGAACTCTGATTAGCTTAGAGACACTTGCTATGATACACAGGAGTAACATGATTTTTGAAAAGGATGCGGATGGTAAAGAAACAGGCACGTCCTTCACAGTAGCTTACATTGTAAAAACTGCAGACATTTTCTATGTCAAGAGGCAAGCTTTTGCAGGAATGGAACAGAAAACAAGCATATGATTCGTCCATTTTTGGTTATTCTATGTTAATAGAATATTCCATGTAAGGACTTACTTCTGGCTCCAGATAATCATGAGACACGGGGAAGTTTCAGACTGTTGTGCAGAGAGAGGGGTATAGTGTAGTGAAAAGAGGACGGATGTTACAGCTAGACCTAGGGTTAAATCTATGCTGATGATAATAAGATGTATGAATTTAGACAAATAATTCTTTTAGCTTCTTTTTTTTAAATCTGCAAACTGAAAGTAATAGTACTTACTTGATTTTTCAGGTTTTTCTTCAGTTGGATCCTTCAATTGCATGAGATCAAATTCCTATTTTTATAGAGTCTAAACTAATTTAAAATTAAATAGATCCTGTAATTTTTGGGTCTGTCTTTGAAATGGAATTAGATACTTATATAATGTGCACTGAGAAAAACAGGAGTTCACTCTTCGTGTACGGACAGATTCATGGACTCAAACAGCCTCAGGACACGCTCAGTGGCTTTGGCTTCTGTTAGACAAACTCCCATAGAGGCTTTCTCCAAGTGGAGCTTGCTGCTGGCTCCAGGCTTGTTACATTCTTTCAGTTTAGCAAGCCCAGCATAAAAATAACTTGTCTTACTCTATTCTAGCCATAGAATTCTGTCATTCCTTGCCGCCAGAGGGCTGGCACGGAACAGGCCAGATCTGGTTCAGGTGCTGACCGCTGAACTACGAATAGGAAGTGTGGTCAGCCATGTGTGAACCACGTGGGCTGAGAGTCAGGGTGAGGTTGTTCATTGGAAGAAAATGAAAGTACTGTGGACCAGCAGATGGTGTAATAGTTACATCACTAGACTCCCATGTAATCAGCCGTGGTTCTAGTCCCAGATTCAGTGGCTAAAAACCCATTCTGGGCACTCTTTCCACCATCTTGGAGCCTGTGGAGGCCTGCTGAGAACAGGACTTCTAAAAGGCAACTGTGTGTGGAAGGCTGTGGCCCAAGGCCATTTTTACTGGCTATAAGTGGGGTCTTAGGACCAAAGGGAACACACAGCTCTGCTTAAAATTGAAGGTGTTTATGCATGAGATGAAGTGGAATTCTATTTAGGCAAGAGATGTGCTTATGTGTACAAAGCAAAAAACAGCACAGTGACTCCTGGTGGGAAATCAGATAAAACCAGAGTAATCTGGGGAAAGGTTACCCGTGCCCATGGAAACAGTGGCATGGTTTGAGCCAAATTCCGAAGCAACCTTCCTGCTAAGGCCATTGGGACACAGAATTCATGTGATGCTGTACCTCTCAAGGATTTAAAATAATGAAAAGTAAATGAATAAAAATGGATTCATTTTGTTAAAAAAACAAAACAAAACAAAACAAAAACCAAAAAACTCTTATCAGGTGCTTATATATGTGTGCCCACAATCCTGAAAGGAGAAAGGATTGCGGCATGGCTATCCCCCCTGGGGAGGTTATTTCTCGGTTTCTGTCTCTCTCTCTTTCTCTGTCTCTCTGGCTGGATAGCAACAATCTCTCTCCAAATAAAAAAAGAAGGTACTGTGGCCATGGAAGTGGAGTGGGCAAGCATAACCAGAAGATGGGCACTCTGATCTTCCAGTGTTCGCACATGCCTTCCCTTACATAGATGCCCTGGGAAAAATGTCATACGAACCTGTTGCTACTTCCAGTGCATTTACCACCTGCCCTGAGGAAGAAGACAAGTGAAAGACCTGTTTAATTAATATCTTTTTAGTGTTTATTTTATTCATTTTATAGAATGTACCTACATGAGCAAGAGAAACACCTTCTGTAAGATCTTGTCACCCTGCTATCCTCCGTCCCTGTTACTCAGGATCTTGGGTATGAACTCATGTACCCAGTTGTTTTCAAGTCAGCTCAGGGATTCAAACTCATGGTTGGTCCTATGGCTTCCAGCACTGCAGTTTAGTTTGCTACCGATTGTGTCTATTTATCGCATACAGTTTAAGGCTAGGATCCATGAGTAATTTCTCTCAGTTTTGTTTGACCTCAAAGTGTAGTAACCTGTGGGTAAGTGGTAAGATTAACTAATTATAATAAAATTAGTATTCAGTGATGAGAGAAAAATAGGTTAAGGACAATAAAAATTCTTAGAAGGAATAGAGGAAAAAGGGAAACAGTGCACAAAGATTCCTCATCAGTGAAATATGTATGTATATATGTATGTGTATATATATATATATATATTTCATCGGACAGGGATGACCAGGACTTTTTGTCCCAGCAGCAAAATAGGATTTTTGTTAACCAATATGGTTGTCTCTGATTCGGTCACCTTAGAGGATCTTTGTTCTTTTTCTGCTTGGGCACATCCAAGATGGTAGGGATAATGATTTTTTTCCTGAGAACCACGCCTCTTTAGCAGCTAGCTTTGTGTAGGTGAGGAGTCGGAGTCCTGGAAGTCATCTTAGGGGTTGAGCAGTTATAAGCTATTGTTTGTTAGAAGTGTCTTAGGCAACTGGGACCAGTAGTTGGCTTAATGGCTATGTTGCTAGACTCCCATATAGTAGACCGCGGTTCGAGTCCCAGACCTGGTGGCTTAAACTCACGCTGGGCACATGGGCGTATGTGCCCAAGATCCCGAGAGGAGAATGGAGGAGAAGGGATGAAGGGATTGCGGTGTGGCCACTCGCCCTGGGGGGTGACTTCTTGCTTTGTTTCTCTGTCTCTCTTTGTCTTTTTGGTGAGTGCACATGACCTATAGCAAAAAAAAAAAAAAAGTGTCTTAGGTAACTAACTTGCTTATAAATGTAGTAAGTTATTTATTTATTTAATTTGACCAACTTCTCCCTTGTAGCCAAAGTGCAAATTCTAGTCCTTGAATCAAACCATTGCCCGGCATGTTTCTAAACAACTTAGCCCATCCTCCTATCCAGTGCTTCTCCAGCGGGGAAGCACGTCTAGAGCCATTTTCATTACAGCGGAGCATGAGGAAGTAGGCAGGTGCTACTGGATGGTTGAGGGGAGAGACTAAGGGTACTGCCAAACATTCTGCGGTGCGCAGGGCAGCCTTCCATGACAGAACGATCTGGTCCAAAATGTCAGTACTGTCAAGGTGCAGAGAGGCTTCTAGCATACATTTTTATATGTGTCATTTCTTGACACCAGTGATAGAAACCCAACTAAACACTCAGTTCTTCCCATCTCAGTAAATGGTTACTCCATTCTTATTTTTGTTCAGGCCCCAAATGTTTAAAATTATTCTTGATTCCTTTTCTTTCACATCTTCCACACAGTCTTTCAGTATATTCTGTTTGCTTCAAAAATATCCAAAATCTGGGACCAGCAGTTAGTGTAATGGCTGTGTCACGGGACTCCCACATAGTCGACCGCGGTTCGCATCCCGGACCTGGTGGCTTAAAACTCACGCCGGGCGCGTGTGCGTACGTGCCCAAGATCCCGAGAGGAGACTGGAGGAGAAGGGATTGTGGTGTGGCCATCCCCCCTGGGGGGTGATTTCTCACTTTCTATCTCTCTGTCTCTCTCTGTCTGGCGAGTGCACGCGCTCTATAGCAAAAACCTCTAAAAAAAAATATCCAAAATCTGACTTGTTCTCACCATTTCTACTTTGGTTGTCTTGGTTCAAAACCATCCCCTTTCTACTCCTGTGTAACTTCTGCCAAGTCTTCATGCTAGTATTGCTGCTTTCAAAAAGTAGCCTGTGGTGGGGCCGGTAGGTGGCGTGGTGGTTGAGGGCGCTGGACTCCCACATGGCCTATCATAGCTTGAGTCCTGGACCTGGTGCTTCCTTTCTCACTTTCCCTCTCTCTTCCTCTCTTTCCCTCTGCCCCTCTCTGGTCAAGTTTAACGAAAGAAAGAAAGAGAGAAAGAGAGAAAGAGAAAGAAAGAGGGACCAGCAGTTGACCATGGTTTAAGTCCTGGACCCAGTGGCTTAAAACTCAAGCCGGGCACATGTGCGTGCGTGCCCAAGATCCCGAGAGGAGAGTGGAGGAGAAGGGATTGTGGCATGGCCATCCCCTCTGGGGGGTGATTTCTCACTTTCTGTCTCTCTGTCTCTCTGTCAAGTGCACACGCCCTGTAGCAAAAACTTCTCTGAGAGAGAGAGAGAGAGAGAGAGAGAGAGAGAAGAGTAGTCTGTGTCATTCTTTGGAGAAGATATCACATTACTTCTTTTCTTTTTAAAAGAGTTATTCAGTTTTATTGGTTGTTATTACTATTTTTATTTTGCTATAGGGCATGTGCACTCACCAGAGAGAGACAGAGAGAGAAAGAGAAAGAGAGAGAGAGGGAACGTGAAAAAGCAAGTGGCCAGGTCCAGGATTCAAAGCTATGTGGGAGTCCAGTGCCCCAACCACCACACCACCTGGTGGCCCCGTGAGATCACGTTACTTCTTTCTCAGAGTGGTTCACTGGCTTTCCATATAAGGCAGAGTAAAAGCTCTTGGGTCAGCTAGCAGGCGGTGTGTTCGTTAAGGCATTGGACTTCCACATGGTCAACTGTGGGTCGATTCCCAGACCTGATGACTTGAGACTCATACCAGATGTGTGTGCATGTGTGCCCAAAATCCCGGGAGGAGAATGAAGGAGACCCTTCTGATTTGGATTGTGGTGTGGCCATTCATCTTGGGGGGTGATTTCTCATTTTCTCTCCCTCTGTCTCTCTCTCTCTCTAGCAAGTACATGTGGCCCTATACCAAAAATCTCTCTCTCAAAAAAAAAAAAAAAAAAAAAAAAAAAAACAGACAAAAAATGAACTAGTCTTGCGGTTATGTTCCCCCTTGCTCATGCAGGGTCTTTCTCTGAACTCGTTTTCCAGTTCTCTTCACCATTTAGTGCACACAGGGCTATGGGCTATTCCCTGAATAGGTATTTACCATTCCCTCAGCCAGAATGCTCTTCCCCCAGCTGCCGTCTGTGTGACTCACTTCCTTGTCTCCTTTGGGTTTTTTGTTTAACTATTGCTTTATCTGTAAGAAATATGAAATCTTCATACTTACTACTTTCTTCTGCTTTTTCTTCCTTCGTAATGCTCATCACTACCTAACAGTGTATATCTTACATATTTAATTTGGATTTTGTTTTTTCCCTCTTTCTAGAATTCAATGTCCATGATTTCAGGAATTGTTACCTGTCCTGCTGTGTAGGAAAATGCATGGCACCTAGCTTACTAGGCTCTCGAGATATTCATTGAATGAATTAATAAATAAAATAAGGTATTGTCCGAAACTCTGAGAATACCCAGATTGCAAACTGCGAATTAGCCTGCCATAGTTTTATCTGTATATCTCTGAATCTCTGTAGCTATCCATCAGTAGAATATCGAAAGAATTAGTTGGTTTTCCAGACCTGAAACCTGCCGGGTACTCATAGATAGATAGATAGATAGATAGATAGATGATAGATAAATAGATCCATTAGCACAAGAACCCTGGATTAGAGGCCCAGAGGGTTTATTACAACAAAAACAGTGACCAGAGAAATATCTTAGTGCTGGTTCCCCATATCCCATCACATACCTGGTTGATGTGATGGGGGCCAGATGTTTATCTACACTCGTCAAGAGTTTGCATCCCAGGAAGGGAGTCCTGAAACTGGGATAAGTTTGTTCAGGCTGCTGGCACCTCTGTTGTCCTGTGCAGAGGCACAGAGATGGCTCATTAAGCAGATCTCCAGATGAGGGAGGGGACAAGGTATCTTTAGGCTTATTACCCTAGAATAGAGCCCCTCCTCGCTCAAAGCTGAGACCAGACCACTCGGGCTTACGACCAGTTCTCCAGCTTAGGGAGCCGTTTTCTCAGTCTCTGAGTCATGGGAATCTTTTTCCTCAGTCTTTGTCTCTTTCCCGCAATATGTTAGTATTCATTACACGAAGCATCCACAGTTTTGCAAGACCACATATTTCGTTTATAAATTTGTACTTTATCGGGCATTCATAGTACTATTTAGAATAGACAGAACGATACTGAATTTATGTTAGTGTGTGTGGTATGTGGTCTCTTTCTGGTGCTTACCTAACGTATGCTTTTTGTATGGTTAGATTTACACTTTTCTAGTGTGGTGTCTTGTGATAGCTATTAAAAATTCATACCCTATGACACCATGACACACCATAAGACATCCAGCTCGAGCTCCTTGCTAGGAAGTGAGGAGTGCTTGTGTAAGTAAAAGTCTCCAAGGGGGGGGAGGGAAGGCTTCATTTTTCCATGGCTCTTTAGAGATCTCTATCTTAGGGAGACACTATCTCTAGCTTCTAAGGCTGTTTATTATGCAGATGGCCTTGCAGTATCTTTTACTGTGAAGGTCCTGACTGTGCAGGAACATGAGAGATCAAAAGAGGAATTTTTCCCAGGAGTAATCCGAATTTCTAGGAGCCACACCTATTCACATCTGAACTCAGACCTAGGGGCAAAAGGTTTTCAGAATTTTCTCCATTTCTCTTTCCATCTCGTGGCTCTTTTTCTGGGTTGGCTCCTTGTCAGGTAGACACCTGATATGTTCTTTCAGTTTAGCAACCTCAGCTGAAAGACAGCTTTCCTTCCTATTAGTTCTGGCAAAACTGTTGGGAATCAGTCTTGTCTGTCCAGTTTGGGTCCCGTGTTCGTTCCTAAACTATTGTTTATGGGAAGGAGTTTGCAGATTTTTCAGACCTGGACCATGTGTCAAATCCAGGAGCTCCAGCATGATTAATGCCACCCAAACCACATGAATTGAGGCCAGGAGAAGAGTAGCTCAATGAAAGATCAGTGAGATGCCTCTACCTAAAGAAGGGACAATATATGATTCAGAGTAAAAACAATACAGGTCTATTAATGTGGTGACTTAAGGCACTGGACTCCCACGAGGTAGACTGAGGTTTGAGTCCCAGACTTGGCAGCTTGCTTTCTTATTTTCCCTTTTTCTCTCCCTCTCTGTCTCTCTCTAGTCAGATTTAAAAATAATAATAATAATAATCAAAATGAAATAAATAATTCTTAAAAGTTAGATTCGTATTATATATAGGCATTCATATCTCATCATATCTCGTGATGTTACTTATCACGTCATGAATAAGAAGTTGTCTTTGAAAATATAGTTTTAAATGGATATACAATTGTATTTAAATTGATCATTTATTTTTAGATATTTAACTTACCAGAATTAGATTTTTGAAGAAGGGATGTTTATTGGAGACGTAGGCAGATAGGTGTAGGAAAAAGAAATAGGGTCAGGACTTAGGTGAGGCAGGAGAGGTGCCCAAGACACAAAATGTGAGGCAGGACTTGCTCTCTGGGTCATGTAACTGCAGGGTGGTGCTCACATGACCGTGAGAGTGTCCCCTTAAATTTTGCTCTTCACTCAAGCTCTGCTTGTGAAGAGGAGAACATAGGAACTGATGTGACTACGAGTGCGAGTTACAGGGGATAGCATATATAACTGTGGAGGTTGATGGGATGATTAAGGTATGCTGGAAATGGTTATTACACTGTTTTTCATTTGGTAGAAGGCTTATCAGAGAGAGACAGTGAGGCAGAGAGCAAGGGAACGTGAGAAAGCAACTCCACTGGGGAATGGTCATGGCACCATTCTCCTCCATTTTCCCCCTCTTTGGGGATTTTGGGCACTCACATATATGAGCCTAGCATTTTCCCAAGCCATAGAGTCTGGGACTTGAACCCTGGAGTCGGCCACGCGGGATCTACCCAATTTAACCATGCCTTCAGTTGGCCCAGTTATTATACATTTTAACTGGTTGTGCATGGAAATCTTCGCAAGGTTCTGATAGGAAGGATGATACCTTTGAAATAACATAAAGAATATACTTGTATATTCATAGATTTTGTAATAGGTTGAATAGAGAAAAGTTCTATTTAGAGAGGCCAGCAAAGAAGTTGCTACTTATTTTTTAACCTCAACCATTTCAGTATCAATGAAAAATACTGTCTTTTTCATTGAGAAATCAAAATGATAGGAAAGATGGCGTTGGAGGTTGAGATCATATATGGGAGCTTTTACTAGCTTTGATGAGAAGACTCTTGACACTGCCCAGTCTTGGGCATACAGTCCAGTTAAAGAGCTGCCTCTCCTGTACTTAGGTCTTGAAATCCATACACCGAGAGGACAGAATATGGAATTCTAAATATATCTCAACTATTGTTGCTAATAGAAGAGTCCAAAATAATCTAAAATTAAATAGATGATCCTATAATTTTGGGGTCTGTCTTTAGAATGGAATTAGATACTTACGTAATGTGCATATTTAGGTAGGCAGTACATTTGTTCCTTAAAAATCTCTATGAAATTCTGTTTATTGAACTATACCTTAGGAGTTTAATTGAATATTCTGAAAACAATATAAAGAGAAGTCATGATTAAAATTTTTCCATTTCACTTTCATTTTAAGCCATGAATTTTATCATTGAATATAACAACTCTGTTTTATTTATTTATTATTTTTTTTGAGAAGTGTTTGCTATAGGGCGCTTGCCCTCGCCAGAAAGACAGAGAGACAGAGAGACAGAAAGCAAGAACCCCCTAGGGGGATGGCCACGCTGCAATCCCTTTTCCTCCATTCTCCTCTTGGGATCTTGGGCACGCACTCACATGTGCCCGGTGTCAGTTTAAGCCACCAGGTCCAGGACTCTACCTGTGGTCGACTATTTGGGAGTCCAGCGACATTACCTGTGGTCGACTATATGGGAGTCCAGCGACATAGCCATTATGCCAACTGCTGGTCCCACAACTCTTTTTTTTTTAAAGAATTTATTCATTAATTTATTTTAAATATGACCAGAGAGAGGCACAGAGAGAGAGAGAGAGGGAAAGTGAGAAAGCAAGCCACCAGGTCTGGGACTTGAACTGTGGTTGGCCATGTGGGTGTGTCCAGTGCCTTAACCACTATGCCACTTGCTGGTCCCTGTAACAACTCTTATTGTAGCCTTACTTTACAACAAAGTGTACAAATCAGAGAAGGCTATAATTCACCTTGAAATTTCATTCAGTCTATAATCACTTATTTAGTGGCTATTCTGTTCCAGGTATTGTGGAGGATGTTGGCTACATCAGATAAAAATCCTTGTCCTCAATCGTGTCACAGGTTAGTAGAAGAGGGATGTACTGAGACTACTTACATGTTAATTAAATTTCCAGCCAATTCTAGCATTGGGAACAATGCCAAGTCAAGAAGGAAATAAAATGCTTGTCCAGAGGCAAAGAGCCCTTTGGAAATGGGTAAAAGAGAAGAAAAGTGGGAAGACTTGGAGACTATGTCTGACAAGCAGTGTTTGGTTAGTTTCCTGCCTAGAAGAAAAGAAATAGTCTGACTGGTAACATTCATGAAATGTCATCTGATTCATGTGAGAGTCAAGGAAGTAGAGGAAATGACAGGAAACAGAATAGGCAAACAAAAAAGAAGAGCCAGGGAGAAGAGAAGAGTTGATCATAAACCAGGAAGTTGAGATTATTTATAGGAGGGCATGAAGCAAAAAAACCCAAGAAACTGAACAGGCTATACAGTGTATATATTGACATCAGTGATGAAGAAGAGAGTAGTAGGAAAGAAACTTCTTAGAAGGTCTCCCAGTTTCAAAAGGATTAAGGATAAGGAAAGAACAGCCAGCCATTTGGTGTACTAAAGCATTTCAGGAAGAAAGCATGTGTTTGATGAGAGAATCCCTCTTTTTTTTTTTTTTTTTTTTTTTTTTTTTTTTTTTTTTTTTTTTTTGCTATAGGGCGCGTGCGCTCTCCAGACAGACAAGAGAGAGACAGAGAGACAGAAAGCGAGAAATCATCCCCCAGGGGGGATGGCCACACCGCAATCCCTTCTCCATTTGCCTCTTGGGATCTTGGGCACACAAACACACATACCCAGTATGAGTTTAAGCCACCGGGTCCTAGATTTGAACTGTGGTTGACTACATGAGAGTCCAGCGACATAGCCATTACACTAACTGCTGGTCCCAATGAGAGAATCCCTCTTAAACCCTCCTCAGTCTTTTTTTAAAAAAATATTTACTTTTTTAATTTTTAATTTTTTTTTTTTTACATTCAATCACTGTATAGCTTTACAGCATAGAAAATGAATTTTCCTACTGTGAATATGCTGTACGTTAGTCCAGTCAAAGATATTATCATTGGGACCAGCAGATGGCGTAATGGTTACATTACTGGACTCCCACGTAATCGACCATGGTTCGTGTCCTGGACCCAGTGGCTTAACACACGCTGGGCATGTGTGTGTATGTGTGTGTGTGTGTGTGTGTGTGTGTGTACCCAAAATCTTGAGAGGAGAGTGGAAGAAAAGGGATTGTGGCATGGCTATCCCCCTGGGAGGTGATTTCTTGCTTTCTGTCCCTGTTTCTCCATCTCTTCAGCCAGCCTACATACCTTATAGCAAAAATCTCTCTTTAAAAAAAAAAAAAAATATTAACATAAACATTGTCTTCAACAGGTAATTTTTCCTTTAGTATCTGTTGGATGTTTTGGCTTATATTCTCCTTGGTTTACACCCTCCCCTCCCCCCACTTTCCACCCTCCTTCCACACTGTCTCAGGTATCCACAGTTGCTTTCTGTGCTTTTATGCCTTCCAGTCTTTCAGTTTCTGCCATGGAGCACAATTTGAAAACATTTTTCTTATATACTTAATTACTTCTCTAGCTCACAATAGTATTTTAACTAGTGTAGTCACTTGCTTCTGATGTGTTTCAAACTTAAAGTCAGTTTTCTGCTGTGTAAATGGGGGAAAACAAAAAAATAAACTCAAATGACCTCTTCAGAATGGAATAGGTTGAGGAGAACGTAAAATGCGTTACATATTGAGAAAGTTGTGGAAGGAAATGCGGAGGGAGTAAGCAGTGACTAGACAGGTAGGTGGTTGGATGCCTGTGATAAACCGTCACAGTTAATTTCCAGTAATAGCCCCCTGTGCTTCCTCTGTCTGTTTTTACCCCTTTCTCTGTAGAGAACAGTCCTGACTCCGTGGATTTCTTCTCGCAGCTCATGGGTTTTCGGCTAGACCTATGATCCCTCCTGTGAGACTTCACTGCACGTTTTCTCAAGTGTCTTCCTCCCGGATGTGTGATACCTCACCATGGACCTGCTGCTTTAGCTAAGACGTGGCCAGCAATGAGTAGTAGTAAGGTAAGATTACTTGGATCTTCTTAACAAATTATAAATGCATATATCTATGTGTGTATAGATATATATGTCTTCATATATTTTTTTGTCTCTGAAACTGCAAAATAGTTTGGATTTGTCTTGATTTTGTAGTGTTCATTATGTTATTTTCCTACGTGGACAGGTTATATATAATTTTATATTTGTTTTATTTATGTTTTGCCTGTCATTTATCCTAATGAATTTCATCTCATTTTTGATGTGATTATTGTGTTTCCCTGACTGACATTTATAATGAGCAGAATCCCAATCTGTGTCTCTTTCTCAGCCTATGTATCCACCATTTCTGTACTTTGGACTGCCTGCCACCAAGCTCAACATATTATGTTTTTCTTCTCAAACATTTTCTCTTCCTTCTGGTTCCTGAATTTCTGGAAAGACTCTGAAGTCATATGGAATTAAACTTATGCTTAATTAAAATTGTGCAAAATTGGGTTGGCCCTGTAGCCTCTTGGTTAAGGGAGCTGGATTCCACATGGCTGACAAGGGTTTGAATTCCGATCTTGGTAGCTTGGAAAATACTCTGTGTGTGTGTGTGTGTGTGTGTGTGTGTGTGTGTGTGTGCGCCCCAGATCCTGTCAGGATGGTGAAATGGGGGAGAAGGGATAGTATCGTGACCATTCCCCATTAGGGTTGCTTTCTCCTTGTCTCTCTCTCTCTGTCTCTCCATTTCCCCTGGCAAGCAAATGTACCCTCTAGCAATTTAAAAGAAAAAAAGTTATATAGAATTAAATCTCAGGGAAAAAAAGCAAAATAATATTTTCTAGTACCTATTACCAGTTTGCCAGATGCTTTATTTTCTAATGTTAATGAAATAACTAATGTTATTTTTAACATTATATTTAAATGCCTTTTGATAACGTGACCAATCCTTCAGCTAATGGGAAAGATAGTATTCTAAAAGGTTTCTGTCTAGTTTTCTAAAAGGTTTCTGTGTTTGATACCAGTTGCTCAAACCCCCAAAATCTTGAGGTCATTCTCCAGTATATTTTCTCTCTTTCTATACCCAAGTGATCCACAAGGACTATGAATTTTGATTCAAAAGCAAAAAAAAAAAAAAAAAGCATCTCAAATTCACTCCCCTGTCCCTTGTAGCTTGCACATTCCTTGAGGCCACTGCTGTCCTCCTCAGCTTTGACTCCAGCCTGTCCATTCCTCATACGGAAAGGAGATAATTTAGAGTCCGATACAGACTTACTGCCAAGCCCTTCAGATCCCTGAAGAGCTTTAATTATTTATGAGTTAAATTTCATCTACCTTCACAGTCTTTTTATGAGTGAAAATAATCGGTGTATACTTTTGTACTGTGTCTTAAGCCAGGAGGCTTATTCTCTTTTAAAAGAGAGAAATCTTTTAACATTTTTGGTCTGAAATCTGCCCAGACTGTTACCCAAAGTTCTGAAATATAATTTTATTGCTTTTTATTTTGGAGATTTTCTAGCTCCCTACAATTAGCTGTTTACTAGACTAAACTCATTGAAAGTATCTAGTTTGTTTAAACTGCGAGGATGTTCTCTTACCATCTTTTTGGTTTTGTGGCTTCATCAGAGCACATTTATATTTAGCCTCTTAGAGCTGATAGTTTAGGTACAAACTGAAATGGAACAGATATTAAAATGAATCTAATTGCATTTCTTGTTTGTGCTACATTAATTAGTAGTTCTACTTTCTTTCATTTTTTTCCTCTGAAGATTTTTAAAGCTATTTCTCCAAAGAGAGAAGTTAATATTTATTGTTTCTGCTTAATATGAGAGGAATTTGGCTAACTGTTTAAGATCCTTATTTTATTTTATCTTTACAACACTCTTGTGGGTTTTCTACCTTGTAGTTGGTTATTTCTGGGTTTTAGAGCTGAGAGTTAGTAAGTTAATAAGGGAGTTGTGTAGCTAGAAAGGACCCTGGAGATGATCCACTTCCGTCTCCCTCAGCTGGGGCCCACGAGGTTCTGAGGCCTGCCCGAGATCCTGCGGCTGCTTTTCATAATTGTTACGACTAACGCTGCTTCTGCCCCGTGCTCTGTCAGGCCGGCTGCCTCTGTGCTTTCTGTCTTCCTGCCCCCTCAGCACTTCATTTTGACAATGTTCGGTGCTACTGCAAATTGAAAATACAGGTTGGTGAGCACCCGTATTACCTTTCATCTGGATTTACTCTGTTAACATCTTGCCATTTTCTTTTTTTTAAATTTGTTATTGCTATCTTTTTTATTATTCTAATTTATTTTATACGTTCAATCATTGTACATTACTATAGTTTATAAAATGAATTACCCAACATGAATAAACTTCACACCAGTCCAGTTGAAGACATCATACACGTTATCAACAGACAATACTTCATTTGTGTCCCCTAAATGTCTTCCCTCTCTGTTTTTCTCCTTTATTCCTATGCTGTCACTCTCCCCTATCTCCCACTCTCTTTCCACACTGTCTCCAGTACCCATAACTCTTCTCCATGCCTCTATATCCTTCAGTATTTCAGTTTCTGCCATAGAGTGCAGACAGTCAGTGGAGACATACAATGTCTCTCCTTCATAGCCTGGCTTGCTTCACTCAGCAGTAAATCTTCCACATTAGTCCACTTTCTTCCTCTTTCTTTTTTTTATTATTATTTAAAAAAATTTTTTGCTGTAGGGTGTATGTGCTTACTAAAGAGAGACAGAGAAAGAGTGAAAGTGAGAATTCACTCCCCGGGAGGGATGGCCACATTGCAATCCCGTCTGCTTCATTCTCCTTTTGGGATTTGAGGCATACATGCACACATACATGGTGTGTTTTCCAAGCTGCTGGGCCGGAACTCGAACCATGCAGTTGGCCATGTGGGATCCTTGAACCATCATGCCATCTGCTAGCTGGCCATTTTTTTTCTTTACATTTTTATATATTTTAAAAACCAACTGAAACCATATTAAAGACATCATTATAACTGAAACATTTTAGCATGGAGAGCCTACAATATGCATCATAGGAATAATTTCCTACCTAATTGTAATTCCAATATCATATATAAAAATTAACATTAATTGAAGGATGTATTTGTTTTAGACCATTTGTGCTCTCTGGAGCCTCTTTTGTAAGAGCACTATTCCATCTATGAAGGCTCTGCCTCATCATACCCCAAAAGCCCCATCCCTTAATACCACCTCTGTGAGGGTTAAGTTCCAACATACGAGTTTCTGAGGGACATAGGCATTTAAACCATGGAACTGTTCAGTGTAATGGTCCGTGTTTGGCTCTTCCAGGTTGTCCTTAAATTTTGTGTGTGTGTGTGTGTGTGTGTGTGTGTTTAAATCCGGGATTCAATCAGGTTTCTTGCATTACACTTTTATTTGATTTTATTTTTTTAATTTGCCAGAGGGACTGTTTACTTGTTGGGTGGGGAGAGAGAGAGAGAATGTGAACCCATAGGGGGTTGGTCACACTGCAGTCCCTTTTCCAATTCTTCCTTCTTTCAGGATTTTGGGCACACACACACACACACACACACACACACACACGCGCTTCTTGTGTGTGTTTCTTTTTCTCTTTTTATTTTAAAGAGATGTTTGCTATAGGTCACGTGTGCTCGCCGAAGAGATGGAGATAGAGAGACAGAAAGCAAGAAATCACCCCCCAGGGGGGATGGCCATGCCACAATCCCTTCTCCTCTGTTTTCTCAAGATTTTGGGCACGCATACACTGGCATAAGTTTGAAGCCACTGGGTCCGCGACTCGAACTGGGGTCGTCCAGCGACGTAAGCATTATGCCATCTGCTGGTCCCATGTTTTTCAAATCCCCATGTCTGGGATTGGTCTGCTCTATCAGCCACGTGGATACAACAGCCTTTAACACCACGCCACTGAATGGCCCTATGCTTGGTTTTTATGCATCTTTATTCTCAAACAGTCCACTTCTTTTTTTTTTTTTTTCATGATATGTATTGTCTTTTAAGAGGTATTATTTGTGAATACCTAATGTATCTTTTGGAAATTGTATGGTGTTTTAGAATATTATTCATCCAAAACTTGCTTGGAGTTTAATTTTTCCATCCAATTCTCAGAGGTTGCTGGACATAAGATTGTCATTTCCAAGCCTTTCCCTGCCCCCTCAAAAGAATCATTCAAACTACAAAGAACCACTGGCTGATGCTTTTTTCCTTTGGTTGCATTAAGTTAAAGATAAGGAAACTGGCAGATTTAAGTTGTAGCAGATTTGCTGGCACTGCTCAGCAGTGGAAATCAGATTGGAGAGGGAGAGCTGTAGGAGTTCCTCCCTTCCCCTCCACTGCCGGTATCCACCTTCTAGCCCGTTGGTTATATCTAGGAATATGCATCTAGTTGCTGTGAACATTATAAAGCAGTAACAGTCTAAACCTTCGCCTTTGGAAAAATGCACGATTTCAAATGGTTAAAATGCAAATTATGTGTAAACAAGTTAGTCAAGACTACTAGCACTAGGCACAATGAGAAAAAATTGAAGTACCTTCTCACTATCGTACTTGAGGAGAACTGTCAGTCAGTGAGTACTCTTTCTCTTCCTAGTTGCTTGCTTTTGAATTTCACAGATTTGGCTGACTGGATGGCTGGTTAGCTTTCTTTCTGTCTTTTTAAAATTTTGCTAGACTAGGGCACATGTGCTCAGAGAAACAGAGCGAGAGAAAGAGAT
Source organism: Tupaia tana (assembly GCA_026018925.1). Lineage (NCBI taxonomy): Eukaryota > Metazoa > Chordata > Mammalia > Scandentia > Tupaiidae > Tupaia > Tupaia tana. The sequence continues at coordinate 96,950,648 of JAKSZU010000006.1, forward strand.
AGGGAGTGAGAGAAAGTGAGAAAGCACCCACTCCTGGGGGATAGTCACACCACACCTTATCCTCTGTCTTTCCTTTCAGGATTTTGGGCATGCGCACACACACACATACCCAGTGTGTTTTTTGAGCCACCAGGTCTAGGACTTGAATCATGTAGCGGGCCATGTGAAATCCAGTCACCTTAACCTCCATGCTAGCAACTGACCCTGCTTAGTTTTCTTTAAGAATCATATGATATTTAGGAAGTAGTGTAGCTTATATTGGAGGAGTTAGGAGGTAACTTAAGCAGTATTTTAAAAGAAGAAAGCATCTTATTTTGATTGAAAGGAAAAGGAGAACATTTCAGTCAGAAAGGGACTACTGCAGATGGTTAAGGAGGTCTCTGAAGCTTATTCTTCCCTTTTGCTCCAGCTAGGCTTTGGTTATACTAAGGCAATTTTACTACATATTGCACAGAGATTCTGTCTAGAAATTATTGTTGGATATTCAAATGGCTTCTCTTCTAATAAGCTCTGAGGCTGGAACCAGTACTTTTCATCTCTGTGTATTTAATCTCTCTGTATTCACCCAGTGGCTGACATACTGTAGACATTTAATAAGTGTATGTTGGATGAATAAATGAATGAATGAAAGTCTCCTATTAAGACAGAACAAAAAGAGAAAGTTCTTTTGCTGGGCCACTACACTAATGGTTGGACCTGTGGTTGAATTAATTACTGAGGTGCTCAATTAGCACTGCAGTTGGTTGAGGAGGTTGGGATAAGCAATAGGGATGAGGACTGGCGCCGTAGACGGCAGTTCCTGTGCAGAGGAGTCTGAGTCCCACATGGCTGACCAGGGTTCGAGGCCGACATGTATGCATGTTCCCAGGATCTCAATGGATGGAAAATTGGAGAAAAGAAAGAAGGATTGTGGTGTGACCAAGTCCTGTTGGGGGTACTTTCTCTCTGACACTCTCTCACATGTGGGCACACGTACCCTTTGGCATTAAAAAAGAAAAAAAGAAAGAAATAGGGAGGACATTGTTTCAGTGGAAGCCAGAAGCTTTCTATAGGAGGGACAAAGATGATGTGTTATGGGAATGCTACTGGGAGCGTTTTCAGAGACATAGCTATCATAATATAAATACTTTTGCCATTTTCTGAATAAGAGTGAATGTATTTGAAGGAGAAAAAAATTTTAATGGTAAATACTTAATACTTAGATCAATGTTATGCTTTCAGAGTAGTGTAAATGTTATCCATGAATCATTTTTAACATTTTATAGTGGCATCGTCTAACCTAAAGGAAAGCAGAGAGAATAGTATAATGGGCCACCAAGTACCCACTCAGCAGTGGTGGTATCTCATTATAGTTTTGATTTTTTCCAGTGACTCTTTTCTTGTGCTGGTTGGCCAATTGTATATCTACTGTGAAGAAATGTCTATCCAACTCCTTTGCCGATGTTTAAATTGAGTTATATAGTGGTTAATTTTATGGGTCAACCTTTCTGGTTTAAGAGATGTCTAGATTGCCAGTAAGACATTATATCTGGATATGTCCATGGGGTTCCTATAGAATGGATTAGCATTTGAATAGATTGAGTAAAGATCTTCTAGGGCCAGCAGGAGGCATGGAGGTTAAGGCAGCTCGATCCTACATGGCCGTGCAGTTCAAGTTCCAGACCTGGTTGATTGAAAATCATACTGGGTACTGTGCTTGTATGTCCCACGGAGTGTGATTTCTTACTTTACTTCTCTCTGTTTCTCTCTCTCTCTCTGGCGAGCTCATAGACCCTGTAGTAAAAGTAATAGAAAACACAAAAAAGGTCTTCACCAATGTGTGGTCATCATCCAATCTGCTAAGGGCCTGCACAGAAGAAAAACCAGAGGAAGGCAAATTTCTTATTTATTTATTTATTGGCTTAAATTAGGCTGAGATATCCACTGTCTCCTGGCTTTAGAAATCTGTATTTCTGTTTTTTGGTCTTTCAGACTCAGACCAAAATTTAAACTATTGACTCAGCTCCTCCAACCCCAATCCACTTCCCCAGCCTACCCTGTTCTCAGACCTTTGTACTCAGACTGAGTTACACCACTGGTGGATCGTGGGACTTCTTGGCCTCTATAACTATGGGAGCCCGTTCCTATAACAAATGTAATACACATGTACAACTCTGTCCTATTGCTTTTCTTTCTCAAAGAACACTGGACAGATACGTTTTTGTTGCAGAGATGAAGTGATTTTGGATTCAAGCTCTGGGCTATAGCAGTATGTAGTTGAAACAATTGAATTGAAGGTCTCTGAGGAAGAAAAGCTTCCATCCGGAGTTATAGTTTTCAAGGATGAAGATGAGACTTGGGTTAGAGAATAAGGTTTTGAGGCAGGTAGAAGACGGAAAGGCAGATTTGGAATCAAATAACAGCAAGGTGGGGTCGTACTTGGTGCAGCTGAATGATGTAAATGTCAAAGGAGAAGGAATTCTTGCATCAGATCGGAAGACTAGTGTTTTGGAAATCGCAGTAAGCAATCAGAATAATGTTACCCACCCTCTACTTCCCGAGTCTCAGGATACAGGTGGTGGGATGTCCAGAAGGTGAGGCTCCCACTTGAGAGCAGTGTATTTGGGGAGGCAGGTTTCAGATGAAGTGAGGAGTTGGAGGGTAGAAACTTAGGGGCATTTGAAGGAAATTTTAGAGCAACTAATGCAAAGTTTGAGTAGAAGAATAATTTAGGAGGAAAACGGTTATAGGGGCATGACAAAGGGAGAGGATAGAGTGGGAGTAGGGATAAGGCTTTTTTTGTTTTTGTTTTTTGAGAGTTTTTTGCTATAGGGTGCGTGTGCTCACCAGAAAGAGAGACAGAAAGGGAGAAATCACCCCTGGCGGCGGGGGGCAGGGGTGGTGGTGGCCACGCTGCAATCCCTTCTCCTACATTCCCCTCTTGGGATCTTGGGCACATACACACATGCACCTGGCATGCATTTAAGCCACCAGGTCTGGGACTCGAAGCCCAGTCGACGACATGGGGGTGCAGTGACGTAACCATCACGCTATCTGTTAGTACCTGGATAAGAACTTTTCTTTTGGGAAAAGACTGGATAAGCCCCCAAAACCGAGAATGTAGTGAGTGCTCTTTGTTCCCGTTCTGAGCAGTGGTTCAAGGTTTACTGCTCTGGGCTTCTTGAAGGGCTGTGCCACTGCGAGGTAGGGACTGGTTATGGCTTAGTCATGGAAATGAGAACCGAGGGAACCTGGTTGGTGGCCATCCTGCTCGTGTGCCCTTAATGAACACGTTTGACAGTACGAATAGGGATTTCAAGATTATTTCGATTTCTCCCAAACTACTACTCTATTTAAAGAAAAATCTTGTTTGCTTTCATTTGAAAACTGAAGTCTCTCATAGTAATTGATCGTACAGGAAAGGAGAACATTAAAAGGTACCTAGGTAGCAGTTAACTTTCTGTTTTAGAAAACGATGTACACAAGGTTCCATGCATTGTGGTCACATGTCATCTTTTTCACCTTTTTTTCCCATTTTCCTTTAATTAGTAATGTTTTTACATACGCAATCCCTGTCTTCCCACCTCTGTACCCTTGTTCCTACTAAAACTCCTACTTAGAAAGTGAACCTCCTCCACTGCTTGCTCGTCCATTTCTTCTGTGCTCTCTCATCCTTGGTTATTAACGAGTACTTTTTAATAAGTTTCCTCAGTGCCAGACTCATTAAATACTTTATCTCAGCTAATCTTCACAACCACCTTGCTGAGTAGGTATTCTTAGCCCCATTGTAAAGAAAAGAAGACCAAGCTACCAGGAGGTAGTTAAAGTGTATGGTTTTATAGGTGGTAAGTGAGAAGTTAGGATCTGAACCCAGGACTGTGTTTCTAAACTCACCTGGTCTGTACATCTGTGTAGAGAAACAGACATACACATGGGCTCTTATTGTGCACACATCGGAGGTGTTTTCTTTTTTAGGATTTTTTCTTTTGCCCGAGGGCATATGTGCTTGCTGGAGAGAGACAGAGATAGAGAGGGAGAGTGAGAAGTCACTGCCCAGGGCGGATGGCCACACTTCAGTTCCTTCTCCTTCATTCTCCTCTCAGGATTTTGGGCACTTAACGCACATGTGCCTGGCATGATTTTTCAAGCTGCTGAGTCTGGTACTCAGACTGTAGTCTGCCGTGTGCGAGTCCAGCGCCTTAACCACCACGCCACCTGCTGGCCCCCAGAGGTGTTCTTTTAATAAAGCCTTCCGGAGCGTCCTGCTGGGCTCTGCTGCTTGCTCTGTGTCTTTGCAGCACTCTGTGCCCCAGGCTTTTATATTGGGCAGAGCCTTTCTTTGTGGCCTCTAGGAAGTCGTGCATCCTCCCTCCATATCCCCACTGAGCTCAGAACCCATCTGTATTTGTGCACTGGTCAAGTAGATGGCAGTTACTTGTCTCAACATTCATCACCTCTTTTCTACTTCTTGAGACCAGGGACTGTACTCTTTCATTTTGGTATTTTTAGCACTAAGAAATATGCCTCATGAATAGGTGCTCAATACACTCTTGCTGAGTAATGTTGAATTACGTGAATTAATTAGTTGTATCTTGTTACCTGTGGACATTTCTCTTTATTCCTGCTATTTAGTAAATCATTTGACAGTAGTAATCCAGATGGTATTACTGTTGTATCCTGAACAATTTTCTCTTACATGGTTACTCAAATACCTATTGACTTACAGCAATACTTTAAAGAAAAAAAATTGTTACTAATTCTGTTTTCCTTAAATAATTTTAAATACCAGTATTTCAGATATTTGTAAAATAAAGAGATCAGCACAGGTTGGTAGTATGGTTGGTGACAGGCTGAATCACAGTGGTGGAGGCCACATTGCTGAATGTGGATGTGGCTCTCCTGGTCTACCTGGGAACACACAGGCCCGTGCACGTGTGCCCTGGGTCTGAAGGAGCTGGGGGTTGGAAGTGGGGTTATCTCGGTTTGAAGGGACCCTGTCAAGCCTACTTCTCTTTCTCTCTCTTGTGTGTGCACACACTCTCTGTCATGATTCATAATGAAAAAGATAAGCTGATTTAAAAGCAGACATGTTCATTTGTTTATGGACTTGGAAGGCTTTTATTTGGTGTGTTCTCTCAGTGGAAGATTATTAGCCATCACTGTTCCAGTAGGCTGACCAGTCCAGTGCTGTTTCACTTGCATTTAACTTTTATTTTACATTGAGCTGGAAGTGATACTTTCTGATAAAGAAAGCACAGGAGGATTTTTAAATACTGTGCCTGTAAGGTGGCCAAGGTCAGCGTATAGTACCTGGTAGCGAATATTGTCTGAGTAGTTAAACGCCTGACTGTAGGTTCCTGCCTAGGTTGAAGTGCTGCTGAGAAAAGACCTCACTTTATATTTATATGAAGTCGTGTTTTTGGTTTGTGTCTGTGGTCATTACTTGCATGCTTGGTGGCTTTTTGTGACTTTGTTTCTGTCTTGCTGCAGGCAGCTTCTTATTCTGCTCAAACAGGGTTTCTATTTCTGACTCTGTCAGTGTTGAAATTATGTGCAAGGTAAGAAATACCTTCAGGCAGTTTGTTTTATATATTAACTGGTTAATGATTTTATAGTCTTTATCACTATACAAATATATTATGATAGAACTTGAACCATAAATTGATTTGTATACGTGTTATGAGTTAAGGATTATAAATTTAGACTCTACTGAATTTGTTTTTGCTTATGAGAATATCAGTTGAGGCAGAGTGAAGGATTTCCTTTTCTATTACATAGATTTTATTTACTCATTTGCCTGTTTTTCTATATTAGCATCCCTTTAGTGATATACTTGAATTTTTATCAATGTTAAAATAAAGGAAGGCTGGTCTTGTAGACTAGTGGGTTCAGGACCAGATCCCACACTGGTCAGGGACCAGTCATAGTTCCAAACCAGCTAGGTGGCTTGAGGAACACACCGACCAGCATGTGTGCACATGTGTGCTTAGGATTCCAGTGGGATGGAGAAAAAGGAAGGGATTGCAGCGTGACTACATGCCCTTGGGGGGTACTTTTAGTGTCTCTGGTGAGCGATTGCACCGTCTGGCCATTAGAAAAAAAAAATTAAACAAATATGTTTGACCTTAAACCATCAACTGTGTTAAAATAAACTGTCCTCACTTGTAAAAGAAGATTCAGTGTCAGTTGAGACTTCCTTCGGATATGTAAAATATTTTTTTTTTTTTTTTTAGTTTTGCTATAGCACGTGTGTGCTTGCTAAGGAGAGAGAGAGAAAAAAAAAAAAGAAAGTAAAACCTCATCCCCCTGGGGGATGTCCATACTACAGTCTCTTTCTCTTCATTCAGCTCTTGGGATTTGGGGCATGTACGCACACGTGCCAGGCATATTTTTTGCATGCTGGCCATATTTCCATTTTTGTAAATCAAGATGATGAAACTTGCCAGTTGTAGAGTCCAAAGTTGAAAAACAGGAAACATTTTTGAACAGATATACTTGCACATGCTTTTATAGTCTCATGTAATACCATGGGAATTCTTTCATTCTTCAAAGGAAAATAGTTATTTGTTTTATATTTTTTCCTATTTAATAACTTTCATTTCTGCTTGAGAAGTATAGATTTATTTTATGCAAATTAAACTTCTAATTTAAGGAAAGCACAGGAACTGTAGTGGTGCTTTTAAAGTTTTTAATCACTATTTATGATGAGTTGAAAACTCAGCATTTAAGCACGAACTTGATCCTAAATACCAAATTGAATACCATTAAATAAGATAGATTTAAGTTCATATAAATGCCAGTAGTTTAGAAGGACTGTTACTAGTCTCAAGTTTTTGAAACGATGCTTTTGCTAATAACATGCACTTTTTTATAGTACTTTGTTTTTGTCTGATTTATACTTACTGTCCACTTAATTTCAGAAATTTGAATTTTAAGATCTTATTTTACAAACTTTTTAAATATATATTTTTTTCCTGTTTTAAGGTTTTGCTGTAGGGCACATGCGCTCACCAGAGAGAGAAAGGGAGGCACAGACAGTGAGAGGGAAAGTGAGAAATCACCTACCGGGAGAATGACCATGCAGCAGTCCCTTCTCCATTCTCCTCTCAGAATTTTGGATACGAACATACAGGTGCCTGGTGTGATTTTTTTCAAACTGCCAGGTCTGGGACTTGAACTGTGTTGGCCATGTGGGAATCCGGTGCCTTAACCACCATGCAACGTACTGGCCCCTACAAACCTTTTAATTAATTTATTTTTGAGAGATTTTTGTTATAGGGTGTGTGCATTTGCCGAAGAGACAGAGAGACAGACAGCAAGAGAGAAAGTGAGAAATCATCCCCCAGCAGGAATGGCCACGCCACAGTCTCTTCCCCATTCTCCTCTTGGGATTTTGGGCAGACTGTATACTCCTGGCATGGGTTTCAAGCTGCCAGGTCCGGGACTTGAACCATGATCAGCCATGTGGGAGTCCAGTGCCTAAAGCACTATGCCATCTCCTGGCCTTTGAACTTTTTTTCTTTTAAATCCAACCATTCTTCCTTCCTCCCTCCTTCCCTTTCTCCCTCCTCTCCTCTCTCCCTCTCCCCTTCTTTCTTCATGATAGAGCTCATGCATGCATGAGAGAAAGGAGAGAGATGAGCGCCCTTCACAGCATCTGGCCACTCCACGATGCCCTTCTCCCAGTCCTCCCATTGGAGCCTGAGAACTCGTGTGTGTGTTTGGCATGTTGCAGGCTCACTGGGTGGAGGATTAGAACTGTGGTCTTTATGTAGGATCTGTCTTTTCTTGGGTTGTGCATTGCTGCTCTGCTAAGTGCTGGCCTCTTATTTTATGAACTTTTTAAAAGTTTTGCTCCAGCCAGCTAGTGGTGTGGTGGTTAAAGCAGCTGCATCCCACATGGCCGATTGCATGGTTTGAATCCCTGACCCAGAGGCTTGGAAAGCACACTGGGTGCATGTGCATGTATGCCCAAAACCGCAAAAGGAGGGAGAGGGGGACCAGCAGTTAGCGTAATGGCTGTGTCGCTGGACTCCCACATAGTCGACCACGGTTCGCGTCCCTGACCCGGTGGCTTAAAACTCATGCCGGGCGCGTGCGTGTGTGCCCAAGATCCCGAGAGGAGAAAGGAGGAGAAGGGATTGCGGCATGGCCATCCCCCCCTGGGGGGTGATTTCTCGCTTTCTATCTCTCTGTCTCTCTGTCTGTCTGGTGAGCGCACGCGCCCTGTAGCAAAAACCTCTCCAAAAAAAAAAAAAAAAAAGAAGGAAGGAGAGGGAAATGCAGGAGAAGGGGCTGCAGCATGACCATCCTCCTGTGAGGTGCTTTTCACTTTCCCTCTCTTTCATTTTTTGGTGAGTCCACATGCCCTAAAAACTAAAACCAAGAAAACTAAAGTGTTTTTTTTTTTTTTTTTTTTTTTTTTTTTTTTTTTTTTTTTTTTTGCTAATAATCCATGATGAATTGAATGCCTACTGCTTACTGGGTAGTAACCTAAGCCCCAGTAATAAAAGGTTAAAAAGTTAATGATATTCTTGTTTTCAGATAGCTCCTAGTGTAATAGGAGACACACACCTGAGCTAATAGGTAAAACACATCATGAGAAGTGTTATATTAATCGTGGCTACCTGCACAGTCCCTGGGATCCGAGAAAGGGATTCCCCATGTCAGCCTGGGTGGTGGTGGCTGTTGGGGAGACTCCACGTGTACTGTGGCTGTACAGTTTCCTCCTTGATTCTCCAGGCTGAGAAGGGAGGAAAAACATCCTGACCAAGTGGACACCTGCAGATGCCTAGGGTGGGGGGAAGCACAGGTAGGATGCTGGGGGACTGCGGTGGGCAGCCTTTGCTTCTCAGGCTAAGCAGCTGGAAGTTGAACCGGTAAGTCAGAGTTGTAAAATTAATACCAGTATTACAGGTAATAATACAATTAATAGCTAGGATTACTCAGTATCTTACAGAATGAAAGGAACAAAATGGGAATTGTGGGGCACTGGAGAGCCACGTAATGTCAAGGCACTGTTCTATGCACTGGGGATATAGTAAGGGATAGATTACAGTCTTTCCCTGCTCTATTGGAACTTATACTACAAATCAGTGTATATGTGTTCCTGCCCCCTATAATTGATGGCCACAGCACGATTGTACAGTTTCTTACAGCGTCTTTCCATCTTCTTCGTGGGTAGATAGGCAGCTCCATCTATCACTCGTGTTACTGTGGAAGAGTATGGCTGAATTTGGGAGACCCTCTCCATATTATTGTTGTCCTTGAGGCCTCTGTATTACGTTTTGTTCAGTGAAATTTGTATTGAAATCATTGTAGATAAACCTGCAATGATAAGACATAATTCAGAGATCTCCCTTTGTATACTTTGTCCATTTCCCCAATGGTACAATTTTGTGAAATTATTAGGTCGTTGGAGAATTCATGATGTATTTTTCTGTTTCTCTATGCAAAAATGTGTTATGACTTTCCCGACAACCCAATATATATAATATGACAAGCAGGATATTAAAGTTTATACAGTACACTAATCTTACTCATATTTCTCCAGTTTCACTTGTATGCATGGCTGTGTATTTATTAAGTTCTGTAAGACTTTATTACCTGTCTGGATACGCGTATCCACCTATCAGGGTACCGGACAGTTCCAGCACTGCCAGATTCCCTCTCACTGCCCTTTCATAACCACACTCACGTCCTTCGACTCCTGTCCACCTTGTTGGTCCTAAAACTCAGCAATCACTAATCTGTCCTCCTTCTAAAATTTAGTCATTTCAAAAATATTATATAAATGGAATCATGGGATATGCAACATTTTGGAGTTATTTTTTTTCACTCAGCAGAATTTTCTGGTGATTTGTCCCAGCTGTCTGTGCTGGCAGTTTGTTCCTCTCTGTCCCGAGGAGTCGTCCATGGTAGAACCATCCGCCTATTGAAGGGTATCCGGGTTGATTCCAGTTTCTGGCTATTGCAAATAGAGCTACTACGTTGGATATTTGTTCACAGGTTTTTGTGTAAACATACATTTTCACTTCTCAGGCTTAAATGTCTGGGAGGGTAAATGCTGGGTCATAGGATAGTTGAATGTTTAGCTTTATAAGGAAAACCAGAGTGGCTGTATAATTTTGGATTCCTATCAGTAACAAATGAGTGATCCAGTTTTTTTACATCCTCTCTAGCATTTGGTATTGTTGTTATGTTTTATTTTTAGTTATTTTAGTAGGTACATAGTCATATCTCATTGTGTGTTGTTTTTAGAGGTGTTGGCCCTGGGATGCCTGCACTCTCCAGAGAGAGACTGAGACAGAGACTGTGAGAGGGAAAGTGAGAAATCACCCCCCAGTGGGGATGGCCATGCCGCAGGTCCTTCTCCTCCATTTCTTCCTGGGATATTGGGCACACATGCACACGCTCCTGGAGTGACTTTCAAACCACTAGAGTCCAGGACTTGAACTGCGGTCAGCCATGTGGGAGTCCAGCGACGTAACCATTATGTCATCTGCTGGTTCCCTCCTTGTGGTTTTAATTGCATTTCACTGATGGCTAATGATGTTGAACATCTTTTCATGTCTTATTTGTATTTTTATATCTTTTTTCTATGAAATGTCTATTCATGTCTTTTGCCCATTTTCTAGTTGGATTTTTTAAAAATAGTTGAATTTTGAGAGATCTTTTTATTGTTTTAGATTCTAGCTTTTTTGTTAGATATATAATTTGTAGATATTTTTCTCCTAGACTGTAGCTTCTCTTATTTTTATGTTGATTTAACTAAAATATTTTAGAGTAGCTTTAAGTTCACAGCAAACCTGGGAAGAAGGTAGAGTGATTTCTCATACACCTCCAGCTCCCACACATGTATAGCCCCCGCATCATCACTGCCCCCCACCAGAGTGATGTATTTATTACAACTGATGAGCCACCATTGACACATCATTACCACCCAAAGTGCATGGTGTTCTTTAGGGTTCACTCTTGGTGGTGTACACTTTACAGGTTTGAAAAAAAAAAGGTGCAGGGTCACATATACATCATTACAGTATCATAGAGAGTAGATTCATGCCCTAAACATGCCCTATAAATATGCCATTTAAGGGCTGGCTCCAAGGCCTCGTGGTTCAGGCAGATCCCACATGGATGACCCCACAGTTTGGGTCCTGGTCCTGGTGCCTTTAGAAACATGTATGCCTGACTAAAATCCTGGAAGGAGAGGTGATAGACAAAGGATTGTAGGGTGACCATACCCCGTGGGGCGTGCTTTTTCCTATCCCTCTGTCTCTCACTAGCAAGCACAGGTGATCTCTAGCAGATAAATAAAAAAATGCCAGTAAAATTCCAAAAATTCTTTTCCAGAATGTCATAGAGTTGAAATCATACAGCATGTAGCCTTTCCAGGTGAGATTCTTCCGCGTGGTGATATGCATTAGTTTCTTTCCTGCCTTTTCATGGTTGGATGACCTAATACCGTTTAGTACCGAATCATTTTCCATGGTTTGCGTTATTACCACAGTTTATCCTTTCATGTACTGAAGGCCGTATTTGTTGCTTCCATGTTTTGGGCAATTATGATTAAACCTGTCAGAAACATCAGTGTGTAAATTTTTGTGTGGGTATGTTTTCAACTCCTTTGGGTATGTACAAAGAATTATTTGGGATTTGTTTAACCGTATTTAACATGATTGCTGGGTGTATGGTAAGAGTATGTTTAGTTTGTAAGAAACTGCTGAACTCTGTTCTAAAGGGACTCCGATCTTACATTTTCCCCTGCAGGGAGTGAGGTTTCCTGTCGCTTCTTATCTTTTTCAGCATTGGTGTTTCTGGTGTCCTGATATTTGAACATTTGAATAAATATTGGTGGTATCTTGTTAAATTAATGTTTGTTTCCTTGAAGATAAGGTATATATATTCCCCATATATTGTTGTCATCTTTAATAGTTTAAATCTTTGGAAGATGTTCCCAAAAGTTTGTGAAAATGTGGAACTAACCTGTGAATTTGTTGGAAAAAAATTTTGAAGATCCATGCTGTTTTCTCATAGAGTTCATGTTCCATGAACTTCCTGACTACTTCCAACATAGCGTAAAGCTTCTTTCCATATGCTTATTTGCTATCTGTAGATCCTCTTTGGTGAGTTGGCTGCCAAGGTTTTTGCCCTCCCTCCTTTTTCTCTTTAGCATATAATCATTAGATATCTTTGTGGGCTACAGAATGGTCTTTAAAAGCAAGTATACAGTGTATAATCAGCGAATTGAGGATATAAACATGTTCATGACCTTTAACATTTAACATTATATTATGTGTGCACATTTGAAACCCACTTCAATGGTTATTCTGCAAGTATGCTCAGAATTGTCTATGATGTTCTTTACTGTGAGATATAGTTCTAAAGAAAAAACATATTGATTAAAAATCAGGAAACAAATGATCTCATAAAGTAACAAAGATAATCTTAACATAGCCAGTGAATGAGGAATTTGTAATTTCCATGTAGAGGACTATGGGAGATAAGAGTTTATAATCTGAAAAAAATCTGTGAGTATCAATCACTGGTTTTAGATAAAGGTAAAATTGTACATGATGGTAACTTATTAGGAAAAGATGGATAAAGAACACTTTCACTTGCATATTGTGAGTTCTTATAAGATCATAGTACTGTACCGTGCATAAAGAAATAAGACCTTGCAAAAGAAAACAAAGCAAAATAAAATTAGAAAGAGACATGTAAAAGTGAAGACATGGTAAAGCCAGTGATTTGGTGATTTATAGGCTTCACAAAGTTCTTGATTTTAGCCTTTTAAAAATTCATTCTAAAGAAAAACTCAGCTACTTGTAACATTTTAGACTTTTCCTCTATTCAATTTTATGCAATGAGTAATGGTTATAATAAATATATATGTTGATAACCTGTGGAGACAGCTGTCTATCAGATAATTGGCGAATTTGTTTTAAACCTGCTTGTATGTAAAATAGTCGAATTTGCATTTTATTTGAGAGATTTAGTCATGACATTCAATGTTATTTATCAATATGTATGGACTTAGCTTTTTTTTTTTCCTAGTTGTTTTTGTGGTCTTTTATTTTTATTTGCCTCCTCTTAGCTTTCCTGGTGTAGTAGTCCCGTAGGTATTTCCTGAAGAGCCACTTTTGTTGTGGTGAATTTTTTTAGCACTGTTTATGTGAGAATTATTTTATTTCTTTTTTCCATTTGAAGGATAATCTTGCCAGGTATAATAGTCCTGGATGAAAGTGCTTTTCATTCAGGGTTTATGTCTTCCCATTCTTTCCTTGCCTGCATTGTCTTAGTTGAGAGATCCGATGTTAGTCTAATGGCCCAACCTTTGTAAGTAACTTGGTATTTCTCTCTTGCCATTTTTAGAATATTATCTTTGCCTTTGATTTTGCCAATTTGACTATGATATGCTTTGGAGAGGATCGTCCTATGTGATATCTATTTGGTGTCCTTTGTATCTCCTAGATTGGGATGTATGCATACCTCTCTAAATTTGGGAAGTTTTCAGCTAATGTATTATGATAGATGTTTTCTATGCCTTTGCCTCTCTTTTCACCTTCTGAAATACCTATTATGTGGATAGTGGGCCATTTAATGATGTCTAGGATTTCCCAAATATTGTCCTCATTTTTAATGGTTATTCTTCTTTTCGGTTAATGGTTCGAAATCAGAGGTTTCCTCTTCAGGATCAGAGATTCTTTCTTCTGTATGGTCTAATCTGCTGTTGATACTTTTGAGGGAGGCTTTGATTTCCTGCACTGTGTTCTTTATCTCCATAAATTCTGTTTGATTCTTTTCCAGTGTCCATCTCTTTGTGGGCTTTCTCATCTTCTGTAATTGGTTTTCTCTTTCATCTCATTGGGTTTTTCTACAACGAATATTCTGAAATTTTTCCTGGTATTTCTGTGATCTCTCGTGTTTTGTCCATTGTTGGTGAGGAGTTATAATCCTTTGAGAGGGATGTATTTCCTGATTTTCTCCTGTCTCTTGGGGCTCTGCCTTGATGTTGTTATCTGACGGTATACTCACTTCTTACTTCTTTGGAGTATGTTTCTGTAGCTGTGTGCTCCTGAACTTCTCTGACATGCGTAACCTCTGTGCCAATTTCCCTCCTTTTCTGTGAGTGGGAGTGTGGAATCCTCAGTGGGAGTTTGGGTTCAGGTTTTCAGGGGGGAGTTTGTTTCCTTTTACTGCCAAAAGAGGTATAGGGACAGAATTCCTCCAGAGTCTGCTATTTTCAGGACTGTGGTTCTTATGTACCCAAACCTAACTGCTCCCAAGGTGGGCTCTCGTGGAGGGAGAGCCCCTCTGCACCCACAGCAGGCTGGCTGGGGTTCCTTGATGATGAGCTCAAGCCAAATGGCTTGGCTTGTGCTGACCTGTTGGTCCTGGATAGATTTTTGCCCCCTTTTTTAAAAACTGGGTTGTTTGTTTTCTTTTCTCGCTCTCGTTTTTAAAGCTTACTTATTTGTTTATTTATTTATGGTTTTTGCCATAGGGTGTGTGTGCTCATCAGAGAGAGGTAAAGTGAGAAATTGTCCCCTGGGGATGGCCATGCTGCAATACTTCCTCCTCCATTCTCCTGTCAGGATTTTGGGCATGTATGCATACCTGGCATGATTTTCAAGCCACCGGGTCTGGGTCTCGAGCCACAGTAGGCCATGTGGGAGTGCAGCACCTTAACCACTGTGCCACCTGCTGGCCCCAGGGTTGTTCGTTGTTTGTTCTCTTAAATTGGGTTTTGAGAGAACTTTTGTTCTCTTACTGTTGGGTTTTAAGAGTTTTTTTTTTTTTTTTTGTATGTTTTAGATTACAGTCCTTTATCAGAGTTATCTTTTGTAAATATTTTTTTTTCTTAGTCCGTGGCTACTCTTTTGGTTTTCTGACTGTGTTTTGTAGAGGAGAAACTTACAATTTTAACGAAGTTTGCCTTATTATTCTTTCTTTCATAGACCATGCCTTTGGTGTTATTTCTAAAAAGTCATGGCCTGGGACCAGCAGTTGGTGTAATGGCTATGTCACTGGACTCCCATGTAGTTGACCTTGGTTCGAGTCCCAGATCCAGTGGCTTAAACTGATGCCGGCCGTGTGTGCATACGTGCCCAAGATCCTGAGAGGAGAATGGAGGAGAAGGGATTGCAGCGTGGCCATACCCCCTGGGGGGTGCTTTCTCGCTTTCTGTCTCTGTCTCCCTCTGTCTTTCTGGCGAGTGCACGCACCCTATAGCAAAAACCAATCCCCCCCCCCCCCCAAAAAAAAAAAAGAAAAGAAAAGAAAAGTCATGGCCAAACCCAAGACTATCCAGGCTTTCTTCGTTGTTGTCTTCTAGGAGTTTTATAGTTTTTGCATTTTATACTTTGGCTTGTGATTGATTTTGAGGTTACTTTTGTGACATGTGTAAGGTCGGTGTAGATTATTTATTTATTTATTGTAAGTGGATGTCCATTTCTGACACCATTTGTTGAAAAGACCTTTTTTGGTTGCTTTGCTTTTGCTTTGTCGGAAGATCAGTTGACTGTATGTATGTGAGTCTATTTCTAGACAGAACCCATCAAAGACTTTCTTCCTTTCTGTTACCGTGTTTTTGATCTCTAGCATTTGTTCTTGGTTCTTTCTTAGCATTTCCATTTCTCTGCTTACATTGCCCATCTGTTCTTGCATGCTGTCTATTTCTTCCATTAGACCCCTTAGCATATGAATCATAGTTGGTTTAACTTCTCTGTCTGATGATTCCAACATCCCTGCCATACCTGTCTAGTTCTGATGCTTGGTCCAGCTCTTCAAACCGGTTTTTTTTTTTTTTAACCTTTTATATGCTGTGTGATTTTTTTCTTGATAGTTGGATCTGATGTCCTGGGTGGAAGGAACTACTCTAAACAGGCTTTAGATCACAAAGTTTTTCACATGTTCTTTTTTCATTTAAAATTTAGCAGTTTTTGGGACCAGTAGATGGCCTAGTGGTTACATCACTGGACTCCCACATGGACGACCATGGTTCAGGTCCTGGACTGGTGAATTGAAACACACCAGGAACGTGTGCTTGCAAGCCCAAGATCCTGGAAGGAAAATGGAGAAGAAGGGGTTGCAGCATGACCATCCCCCCTGGGGGGCAATTTCTCACTTTCCCTCTCACTGTCTCTGTCTCTCCCTCTCTGATGAACACATACACCCTAAGTAAAAACCTCTAAAAATTTTTTTTAGCAATTTTCCCATTTATATTTAAGTCCATGATCCATTCAGTTAATCTTTTGTAAGTTTCTTTTTATTTTCTTGCCAAAAGATGTCCAGTTGCTCTGGTATTATCTGTTGAACATCCATTCTTTCTCTGTTGCGTTGCTGTGGGACTTCTGTTAAAAATCAGCTGGGCATATTTGTGTGTGTCTTTTCTGCATTCTGTAGTTTGTTCATTGATCTATTATCCTTTTTTCTACCAATACTACAGTGTGCTGATTTCTGTAGCTATGTAGTATATTTAACAGAATGGATCATATAGCTTTGAATTCTCTTTCAGCCCCACTCCCTTTTCCTCTATATTCAGATTCTGATGATACAAAATTTGCGTCTTTTGTTATGCTTCCACAGGTCCCTTGAGACTTTGTTCATTTTTTTTTCTTCTGCCTATTTTCTGTGTTGTTTGGATAGTATGGATTCAATCGTTCTGTTCTTAAATCCATGGATTTTATCCTTTGCCATCTTCATTCAACTATTGAGACCATCTACTACTTCTTAAATATTTGTTATTATATTTCTTAATTCTATAATTTCCATCTGGTTATCTTTATAACTTATATTTTTTTGCTTAGAATGTCTGTCTTTACATTTATTTTAAGAGCGCTCCCCGGAGACAGAGAGACAGAAAGCAAGAAATCACTTTCCAGGGAGGATGGCCACGCTGCAGTCCCTTCTCCTCCATTCTCCTCTTGGGATTTTGGGCATGCATGTACATGTGCCTGGTGTTTGTTTTTGCTGCCAGGTCTGGGACTTAAACTGTAGTAGACTATGTGAGAGTCCAGTGATGTAACCATTGTGCCATCTGCTGGTCCCAGATTGTTGAAACATTTTTACAATGGCTTCTTTAATGTTCTTGTCAGATAATTTCAAATGACTTGTTTTATTATTTTCTCTTTCCTTTTAATGGATTATTAGTCTTTTTTTTTTTTAAACTAGGTTGTGTATGCTCGCCAGAGACAGCAAGACAGAGACAGGGAAAGAGAATTCAGAGCCACTCCCCACGGGGGCGGGGGGATGGCCATACCACAGTCTCTTCTCCTCCATTCTCCTCTTAGAATTTTAGGTATGCACACGCGTGTGAATTTCAAGTCGCCAGGTCTGGGACTTGAACCGTGTAGTTGGCCACATGGGATCCAGTGCCTTCACCACTGTGCCACCTGCTGGCCCCATATGATCCATTTCAGTGTTGGCATTAGTTGATTGTCTTTTCTCATTCAACTTAAATTTCTTCTTGGTACTTAGTGTGACAGGTGATTTTTAGTTGAATTCTAGATATTTTATCCATTATGTAGGGATACTCTGGGACCTGTTTCAAAAAAAATTTTTTTATAGGCATTCAGCCCATTTGGGTTTAGTATATAGATCTTAAAACTATTTTTTTTGGTGGGCTATGGATCCAATGACAGTTTAATTTTTAGTCTTTGCACTGTTGTTTTGGTTTGTGAACATTATGTGGTGACCCTCGGACTCAAGCTGGGTTTTGCAGGTGATACCTGGGTGGAGCCACTGGCTGTCCGTTGGTGGGGAAGGGATGTATGGGGTTTCCTTACCATTCCCCCTTGGTGCGGATGCCTTGTGGCAGGAAGGTTGCATATTGCACCTGTGGTGAGCAAGAGGCTTCCCAGACTGGACTTCTTGCAAAAGCTGAGTTCTTGCCAGTCCTGTCTGTCAGCTCTGCTTTCTCTGAGTGGGGAAGGAGATCTTCTGGCCTGTGAGACAAAGAAGTTCCTGACCAGGCTGTTTGATGTAACTGGTCTCTTTTCCTCATTCATCTGCTTGCCTTGGTTTCTCTCAACTGTAAAGTCGAGTCTCAGTCCCTGTAGGGAAGGTGAGTGCTTCTCTTGGCCGTTGGTGTTGGTGTCATTCCCAGTTAACCTCCCTTGCTAGTCTTTCCCTTGGTGTTGTCAGAAAGATTCCCGGTTTTATTGTGGAAGGAATGAACCTTCATGGGGTGCCTTTTAGTGGTTGGAAAAGCTGGGTCTGGTAACCTTCTGTTGGGTAGGGGGGATACAAGTCACCCTCCCTCTGTGCTGTTCTTCTAGTCCTAGGGTCCCAAAGGAGTTTGCTCTCTTCTTTCTACCTTTCAGAGCTCTTGGTACTCTCTCATGCGATTTCCAGGGTTTATGTCTGTATATAGTAGAGAAGACCTGGGGGGATGGTTTGTGCCGTGTCTACACCAGAGCTGTGTTTTCCTTTCAGTTTTTATTTCTGTGGCTTGTGGAGGTAAAGGGTAACGAAGATATTGGCTGGGATTGAGTCTGGCTTTGTTGGGGACCCCGAGATTTACTTTCTCTTATAGCATTCCGTTAAGCATCTTATAATTCTGGATTTAAGTTTCATCCACTGATTTGTCACAGAGCATTGGAAAATCACAAGCCAAGACTGCTCTCGCTGCATTTTCTAAACTGCTGTCCTACTATAGAGGGACTTTTCTCCTTAGAATTTTTTTCTTTTTTTTTTAACTTTCTCTAGTTTAACCTACTCACTGGTAGTTTATGTTTCTGTTTTTTTTTTTTTTTTTTTTTTTTTTTTTTTTCATATTTGAATATCCAGTGTGAATTCTCAGGATTTTGTCAGTAACTCTACTTGCCCAGGATATCTTCTTTATCGGTTGGTGGTTGGGCACATCGTCATGCCGAGAGCACCAGCATTTCGTTTCTTTCCTTTGAAACCGTGCTATGAAACTTAGGGGCTAAGGTTTAAATTTATGGCTTTCTTAAATATTGTCTTTTGTTCTTCCCACTCATGATTGGTCGTAGGAGCTTCATTATCGGTTGTAGGAGCTATCGGTTCATGATAACAACTTTACCCACACTTTTAGTGATGACTTTTTTGTAGTTTTCATCTCTCTCTCCAACCTTGGACTGGGGTAATGCCTTTGCTCTTCCTCCTAACATCTGCGACTTTGCCAAACTCCTTTTACCCGTTTATTTGCGTCCGCTCTGTCCTTTGGGTGGCCTCTCCTCCTCTCGCTCTCGGGTTGGCAGATTCTCGTAGGCTTTGCTCTTGGCTGTCTGCCTTTCTGTGGACAGTCTGTTGGTTTCATCAATCATCCTTAAGCAGTTGACTCTTGAATTTGGATCTTTAACCTTAATGTTTTACCTAAAGATTTATTTCTGTCTAAAATTATATTTTCCCTAAAGTAGCTGCATATTCTCATTCTTGCATTTTTATTGATATTGTCATCATTCCTTCTTTTAAAGCCCTAAGGTTTTCATGGGATCATCTCTCTTTTGTTCCCTAAATCCATTTACCAGGTCGAGACTCTTCCGTCGGAATTCTCACTGATATTGTCAATTCTAAGTCCTCATATCTCAAGTTCCATCTCTATAGTGGTTTTTTCATTTACCTTCTTAGGTCTCATTGTGTCCTTCCTCTCTCTTTTTCTCAGTTATCCGCTGCTTAGCTCTCAGATCAGAATCTATGTTATTCCCTCTCTTTTTTACTAAACTTTTACATGCAGAACAATATACACATCACATTCAGTTTTGTGCATTTTTACAAACTGAACATACATGTATAATTAGCACCAGTAAATCAATCTTTCTAAAATATTGGGCTCATGACCTTAGTATTCTGCCTTAAAGTTCAATTCATTCACAGAGTTTTAGTTTTAGTTTCCTGAGCAGAGGAGTAGCAGGAAATAGCAGGAGCTGAGTTGGCACTCCACTGCTTCTCACAGTTAGCTTGATTTTGGAGACTTTTTTTTTTAGATTATACTTCATATTCCCCCCCCCCCCCCCGCCCCCGTTGCTTCCAAAAATAAACTTTACTTTGGATTTTTTTATAATTTAAATTGTAGTCATTATTTCAGTCTTAGCTGATGACTTGCCATTTCTAGAAATATTCTGGGTGATTCCTGTCTTTATTACTTTTATTTTTTTGTTTTCAAAGAGTATGTAATGTATTTTTTGAATAGGTGATATCAATACACCTTCTTAGAACAAAATTCAGACATACAAAAGGGTATACAATGGCTGCTCTCCCTTCTGTTACTACGCTCCAGCTGCTAGGTAGTCTTCTAAAAATATTTTATATATTTACAAGCAAAATTAATATTATTTTTATCCTTTTTTAGGCTAAGGTAGTATAGTAAGTTTTGCATATTGCTTTTTTCAATTAATATTTTAATGATTGTCCTATACCAATACATAAAAAGTTTTCTTTGTGTTCTAGGACTGAATGATAGTCCAATGAATGAATATTGCCAGAGGGCACATGTGCTCACCAGAGAGAGAGAGATAAAGTGAGAAAGCATCCCTTATGGAGGATAGTCATGCTGTAATTCCTGCTCTTTCAGCTCTTCTGTCAGGATTCTGGATACACATGGACATTTGCCCAATGTGTTTTTCAAGTCACTGGATCCAGGACTCAAATGGTGCTGTTGGCCATATGGAATCTAGCCACCTTCACCACCACATCACTGGCTAATCTCATTATTACTCAAAATAATTACTCAGTGACAGTCAAATGTAGCAGCCTTAATTTTAATTTAATCAATCAGTTCTTATTGGTGGATAGGATTATTTGTTTGTCTGTTGTTGTTACACACACTACAGTGAAGTGTATTATATGTTTGGCTGTTATTTGGCATCTATTCAGGAATTATAGCATATCGTCATCTTAATTCCTAAATTTTTTCAGCTTAAAATATTTGTATTTACGGGAACCAGCTGTTAGCGTAATGGCTATGTCGCTGGACTCCCACGTAGTCGACCGCGGTTCGTGTCCCGGACCCGGTGGCTTAAAACTCACGCCGGGCGCTTGTGCGTGCGTGCCCAAGATCCCGAGAGGAGAACAGAGGAGAAAGGATTGCAGCATGATCATCCCCCCTGGGGGGTGATTTCTCACTTTCTGTCTCTATGTCTCTCTCTGTCTGTCTGGCGAGCGCACGCGCCCTATAGCGAAAATCTCTCAAAAAAAAAATTTGTATTTACTAAATTTACAGTCAGAATGGAACATCTACTAAGTCATCAATGTTCTGAGGAGGAAAATTTAACACAGAAGCAGATGAGTTTCTTGTCCCAACTCCTCCACAGTGCACCGTGAGGGCGTTCCCACTTCAAAGAGCTGTTGAAGTCCTTTCTAGTTCGGATGAGTAGACAGTTGGCAGTAGGAACGTCATCTTATTAACTGGAATGCATGGTAATTTGTGAAAGTCTTTTCCATTTTCAAACAAAAGAGTCTCTGTACCCCAGCCTGTGAAGCAGCAGGCACTGTCAGGGTCCAAGGGTGCCATCTGCATCCCACCACTCTGCATGGCCTCTGGGCAGCAGGAAACTCAGCCGCTGCGGAGGACCAGAGTTCCGCTGTCTGGGGGCACTGTGGAGTTGACTGTTCATCGTTTCTAACATTAATTACAACTATAGGTGTGTCCTTTTCCTGGCATTCTACTCCCACTGGAAACTTTGCATTAAGATCTTGTTCTTTTTAACACATTCTGGGCATATATTGTCCTCCAGGTGCAGGGGTAGGAATCCCAGGCTGGAAGTAGGAAGAGTGCACTCACTCTCTGCTTTGGCTTCCCAGGCTTGTCCAGCAGGAAACTGCAGGTGAACCCAACCACCTGTGTTTGCAGGGAGACTTACTTCTCCCATGGACCACACACCACCTGACACCGTGGGCCTCTTGTGGGGATTCCATGGCCTCTGATTCCGCTGCCTCTATCTTCCCAACCACAGATGCTGCATAGCCTCTGGGGCAGAGCTTGTCACCTCAGCTATATTATCTCCCTCAAAGAGAGCTGCAGAGTCTTTGGGGTTAGGCGAAGCCTCTGCAGGTGGAGCAGCCACTTTCCCAGGATTAGTGCATTCAGAACACATCCCATCCCCAGGAATTCTGGCATATGCTTTCCCTCTACCCACCTTTAGTTTTCTTCCTAATGATAGCTCAATACTGGCCTCTTGCCGTGGTAGAAATGTCCTTTTGATTTAGATAAGCATAGGCACACAATCTCCTATATGCATCTATTTGGTTGTTGGAAAAACCATGACGTATTTTTCTATACAAAAAATGTGTCATGATTTTTTCTTGTGACCTGATAATTTCTGGCATTGGAGCTGATCTTTAATTGTTGGTACCAAGTCCACAACATGTCTCACTGGAGCTGGTTGACTGGTAGCAGTTCAGAGGGTAGTGGGGGCACTGGCATCTTTTTCTGAGGCTGTAGGCTGTCATTTTATTGTGCCTTCTCCTTTGGACAGGAAGCTTTGTCATCCTTCATAGATCTTTTTTTCCCCCTTTGCCGAGGTTGTTGGTAACTCTGCAGATGTGCTTGGTTGACTGAAAACCCAGTGTTGCTCTTCAATTTCTATGGACACGTGTTCAAAACCAAGATTTCTGTATTCTTCCCATGGTTTCTCAGTGAATTTCCACTCCTTGCCTCTTCCATGCTCCATATCAGAAAGTAGATCAGGTTGATAAATGACAATTTTCCAGTTTTTAACGTATTTTTAAAAATCTGTCAATTTAACAATTAAATATACACTTAATTTATTATGAAGTCTTTCTAAAATTTTTATATTTTTTATTAATGAGATATATTAAATTATATACACTTTGACCTAAGATACTGGTATATAAATAAGCTATTGGGATGGCTGGAGTGCTTTGCAGATAGAGGTCAGAGCTCATCTTTAAAAATTTTTTAGTCATTTATAAACTTTTCTTAGAGATGGTTTTGCTATATACTGCCTCAGCCTCTTGAGTATCTGGGACTACAGGCATGCGTTACCACCTTTGCTCCCCTGACAAGAGTCTTGCTACATTGTTCACACTGGCTGCAAACTCCTGATCTTCCTGCTCCAGTCTTCCAAGTAGGGGGGATTACAGAAATTTACCTCATGTCTTTAGATGAAATCACTGAGGTTAGAGAAATACATCTCTTCTTGGCTTTCTGTTTGGTTTAGAGGTTATCGACTAACTTAACGAGAAGTTAGCTTCTGCCTTGGGTGATCTAGAACTAAAAATAAAAGCTTCGTTTCTTCATTTCTTCGAAATGACTTGGAAAGATGCACCACCTAAAATTTTAGGATATTTGAAAGCAAAATAAATTCTACGATAGTTTTCAGGATTTATAGTATATGAGCATGATATTTTGGTGAAGATTATGATAATCAACCTTTAGATAAATCATAAGTCATGCTGTAGTGATTTTACTTTTAGACAACTTTTCTGACCTATAATTAACATATTAAAGAATTTATTCGCTGGAAACTGTATAAATCAATTACAATTGGAAACTGTATAAATCAATTATAATTGGAAACTGTATAAATCAATTGTATATTCACAGGGTTGTGCAGCTATCACTACAGTCAGTAGTTAGTCAGTCATCACTACAGTCATCATCTCTAAAAGAAATCCAGTACCCAATAATAGTCACTCCTCTTTCCCCAAATTCACCAGCCCTAGGAAACAACTGGTCTACTTTCTGTCTCTACTGGATATTTCATATAAACAGGATTGTATAATCTGTAGTCTTTTGAGTCTGACTTCTACTTGATAAAATGTTTTCAAGGTGTATCCATGTTACAGCCTGTATCAATACTTCATTCTTTTTAACTGCCAAGTTATATTCCATTATATGGATATTATCATATTTTATTTATCCATTCACTAATTAGTGGATATTTGGGTTGTTTCCTCTTTGTGTCTGTTGAGAATAATGTTGCTTCAGACATTGACATACAAGTTTTTGTGTAGAAATATGTTTTTATTTCTCTTGGGTATATACAAAGGAAAGAAATTTCTGGGTCATATGGTATTATTATTGAGGAACTGCCATACTGTTTTCTATAGTGATTGCATCATTTTTAAATTTAAATTAACAAGGCAGGAGAGTGGGGTTCCCGTCTCTCCATAGTCTCTCCCACACTTGTTATTATCTGATTTTTATTTATTTATTTTTATTATTATAGACATTCTAGTGGTACGGGTGTTAGCTCATTGTAATTTCAATTTGCATTTTCCTAATGATATTGAACATTATTCCACATGCTTATTGGACATTTGTATATATTTTTGGAGAAATGCCTATTCAGAACCTGTGCCCATTTTTTGTTTGTTTAATTGCTAGTGGATGTGTGTGCTTACCAGAGAGAAAGAGAAAGGAAAAAGGATTGCAGGGTCATACTGCAATCCTTTTTCCTCCAGTTCTCCATTTTATTGATTTTGCCTTTCCCATCTTAATTGATTTGTCTTTTTATTGAGTTGTGAGAATTCTATATATATTCTAGGTAGAAGTTTCATATTAGATACATGATTTACAAATATTTTCACCATTCTGTGGGTTGTCTTTTTACTCTCTCAATGGTGTCTCTTTATTATTATTATTATTTTTTTTTTGGAGAGGTTTTTGCTATAGGGCACATGTGCTCCCCAGAAAGAGGTAGAGAGACAGAGAGACAGAAAGTGGAAAATCACCTCCTAAGGGGGATGGCCATGCTGCAATCCCTTCTCCTCTCAGAATCTTGGGCATGCACTCACATGCACCCGGTGTGAGTTTAGGCCACTGGGTCCGGGATTTGAACCACTGTCTACTACATGAGAGTCGAGTGATGTAGCCATTATGCCATCTGCTGGTCCCCCTTGATGGTATCTTTTGAGGCATATAATTTTGGTAAAACCCAATTTATGTATTTTTATTTTGTTACTCATGCTGTTTTTGTATCTATGAAACCATTGCCTAAGCCAAGGTTAAGATTTATTCCTAAATTTTCTCTAAGACTTACAGTTTTAGCTTTGATGTTTGGGTCTATGATACATTCAGAGTTTTATGTGTGGTCTACAGAAGGTATGCTTTATTCTTTTGCATGCGGAAATCAATGGTCACAAGACCATTTGTCGAAAAATTTTTTCTTTTTCTATTGAATAGACCTGGCACCCTTGTAGAAAATTATTTTATCATAAATGTGAAGATTTATACCTGGGCCTTAATTTCATTGATCCTTATTGCTTTCCATGGGATAGTACTATACTATCTTGAGGATTATAACTTTTTAGTGAGTTTCAAAGTCAAGAAATCTTCCAACTTTGTTCGTTTTCACAATTTTTTTTTGTGTTCATTGTGGTTGTCTTGCCTTTCTGTACAAATTTTAGGATTAGTTTGTCAATTTCTGCACAAAAGAGCTGTGTCATTGATATGGATTATATTAAATCTGAAGAAAAAATTTAACAGCCTTGCTCTCCTTTTTTCTTAAGAAGTTTTTGCCTTAGGGCACATGTGCTCACTGGGGAGAGAGTGAGAGACAGACAGACAGAAAGACATAGAAAGAGAGAGGGAAAGTGAGAAATCAGCCCCCAGGAGGATGGCCATGCCACGATCCCTTCTCCTCCATTCTCTGCCTGGGATCTAGAGCACACATGCACACATGCCCAGTTGAGTTTCAAGCCACTGAGTCCGGGACTTGAACTGTGGTTGATCATTTGGGAGTCCAGTGACATAATTGCTATCCCATTGCTGGCCCCTATTTAGCCCTTTTAAAATTTCTTTCAATAGTGTTTTGTAGTTTTAAGAGTCCAAATTTTATATTTCTTTTGTTAAATTTATTCCTAAATGTTTTATCCTTTTATTTTTGATACTTTTATAAATAGAACTGTTTTCTGATTTCATTTTTGGATTGATCATTGCTGCTGTATATTAAGTTGTTGGGAATGTCATGATGTATTTTTCTGTGTTCTTCTGTTCAAGAATGTGTCACAACTTTCCCAACAACCTAATAGAAGTATAATTGATTTTTGTATATTGGTCTTGTATTCTGTAATATCCCTAAACTCATTTTTTAGTTCTAATAGTTTTTTTTTATTATATTCCATAGGATTTTCTGTGTACAAGATGGTCATTTGCAAATAAAAATACTTTTAAATTTTCCTTTCCAATATGAATGTCTTACTTATTTCATTGTAATCTAATATTGAATAGATGTCAACAACACTGTGAACATTCTCATCTTGTTTTTCATCTTTAGACAGAAGTATTTGTTTGTAGTGACCTTTTTAACACTAAAAAGAAAGGGCAATACCTTTGCTTTGAAGACTTAATTCTTTTTGATTTAAGATCTTTTCCTTCTGTTTACGTGTGCAGATATGTGCTGATTAAAAGGCTCGCTTGTGCAGTGTGGACGATAAGCAGTGCCTTACAAAAATGGGGTTTGGGAGTGACCTGAAGAATTCACATGAAGCTGTGTTAAAATTGCAAGACTGGGAATTGCGGTTACTGGAAACAGTGAAGAAATTTATGGCCCTGAGAATAAAAAGTGATAAAGAATATGCATCTACGTTACAGAACCTTTGTAATCAAGTTGATAAAGAAAGTACTGTCCAAATGAATTATGTCAGCAATGTATCCAAGGTAAGAAGGACAATTTCCCCATTTGTTATGTGCAGCATCACAACTGTGCTTAAAGCCGATTGATCATGCTAGTGAATGAACATGCACGAATCAGCATTCTAAGGCAGTTCCAAAATTTTGCTGAGTATTAGAATTCCTGGGGATAATTTTAAAAATTATAAAATTTAGGGCTCTGTTTCCCAGATATGCTGATTCAGTAGATCTAAGGAGAGGCTTTGAAATCTTTTTTTTAAAAAGTGTTGTCTGGGGCCAGTGTTCTGCAGTGCCGGACGTGCCTGGGAGTGAGTGTCTGGACTTCGTGTCCCAGAGGCCTCCCCATGCCTGTCCAGCAGGTGCATTCATGACGGCTGAGCCTGAGGGTGGTCACAGTGTGGGGACCCTCTTGGGGGCCTGTGTCTCTCTCTCATTTCTGTCTCTGTCCCTCTAATGGAGGGGAAAAAAGATGTCTAGGTATTCTAACGATAGTCAGGTTTGAGAGCCACTATTGCTCATGTTGGTTTCTTTCATTATTCTCCCTGCTTGTAACTTACATCAACTCTGCTGCTTTGGTTTCTGTTTTTTATTTTTATCTTTTAAGAGAGATTTTTTGTATAGGGCGTGTGCACTTGCCAGAATGAGAGAGAGAGAGGGACAGAAAGCGAGATATCACCCCTCGGGGGGATAGCCATGCTTTAATCCCTTATCTTCCACTCTCTTCTCAGGGTTTTGGGCACACATGGATGCACATGTGCCCAGCATGAGTTTTAAGCCTCCAGGTCCAGGACTTGACCATGATCAACTCTGTGGGAGTCCAGTGACGTAACCATTACGCCGTCTGCTGGTCCTGATTTTTTTTAATATAAATTTTTATTATAAGCCACCTCCCTGGATTCTTCTGTGAATCATTAATGTCACGAATCTCTTGGAATAGTTTAACATGTAGCTGTTACTTGCTATCGTTTCATGACTAAATAATAGTCTACTGATGTGTTAGTCTTAAGACAAATCCACTGGATAAACGTGATTTTTTTTTTTATCTCCAAGACTATTCAGTCATATAAAAATTAGGTTATATGTTGTTATTTGAAAACATTAACGATGAAATATTAAATACCTTAACAGTTCTTGGAGTTTTACTCCATTTATTTCCATTGTCTTACTTAAATATTACATTTCACAGTATTTATTCAGAGTCAAAAATAAACTTTACCCAGGGCCAGCAGGTGGCATGGTGGTTAAAGCACTGGGCTCCCACCTGGCTGACTGCAATTCAAGTCCAAGACCCGGTTGCTGGAAAATCATGCTGGGCATAGGTGCATGCATGCACCGAATCCCAGGAAGAGACTAGAGGAGAAGGGATTGTTGCATGGCCAATCCTCCCTCTCCCTGTCTCTCTCTAGCAAGCCCACTCACCTATGGCAAAAAAACCATACGTGCGCACGCACACACACACACACACACACACATAAAGTATGTAAGCAAAGAAATAAAATGTACTTTTTTTACTTTGGGAAGTTTAAAAATTATTGTTTCTTTCACTTATGGGCCTTAGGATATGAGCAGATTGTACGGGCAAACTGTTTCCTGGGGAGAGTGTGTGCACGGTGTGGTTGATCAGGGAAGGATCTATGATTTTTGTTGAGAGACCCTTCCCTTCCCTTTCCTTGGCCCAGTCAGGTTTCCCAAAGAGGAATTTTCTGCTCTCTAGTCTGAAGGTAAGGCTGCCTAATACAGCAAATAAAAATGTAGGACACTAGTTAACTTTGCATGTAATATTTGGGACAAATATAGACTAAAATTTTATTTTTTATTTGAAATTTAAATAATATAATAGGGTGTCTTGTATTTTATTTGGTCAACCTATCTGTGGATATAAGCGTGCCATTATTTTAATGGAAATAGATAGGAAAAGTCTTTTTTTTTTCTTTTTTTTTTTATCTTTCATGAGAGAAAGAGGTAGAGACAGAGACAGGGAGGGAGAAAGAGGCAGAGACAAAGATAGGGAGAGAGAGATAAAGACAGGCTCCCTCAAGAGAGTCTCTCAGTCTGTGATCATCCCTACAAACCTCTCAGCCAGCCAGTATCTTGAGGTACACACGTGGCCTCGTGTGGAGGTCAGCCCAGGAATCGAAGCCAGTCTGCTACGTGAATTCAGTGGCATAGAGTGGTGTGCTACTGCTGCACTACCAGGGCTGGACCAGGTTTCTTTTTTAAATTTACTATTGGGTATGTACTGTCCCTGGAGAGAGACAGAGAAACAGAGAAAGAGAGAAAGCACCCCCTGGGAGGATGGCCATGCTGCAGTCCCTTCTCCATTCTCCTCTTGGGAGAGTAGGCACACGTACTCCCAGCGTGTATTCACGCCAGGGGGTCTGGCACTTGAACTGTGCAGTCGCCTTAACCACCACGCGGCGAGCTGGCCCAGTTGGGTATCTTAAGCATCGTATTTTACGGCTGCTCCTGTGTTGGTGAGCTGCGTGGTGTCTGCGTCCAAAGGCTCTTGTTTCCCTCTTGTGTCCTCCTGCAGTGGGAAGGTGGTCTGTCTGTGTGGGTTGCGCTACGGCAACTGCGGTTCCACCTGCTTCTGGGTCGGCCTACTTTCAGCACCCCTTTCTCTTCCTGTGTTTGTTCTGGGTGTTTCCAGTTTCTGAAACTTAGTGGAGTCGTCTGATCCCGGAAATGTGGATCCTCTCCCCGTTCCCAGGATGCTCGTGCCAGCTGTTCCCGATATGCTGAGTAGTTTCCATTTACCTGCTCTTCATTCCCTTACGTTCTATTGACATATCGTATTGCCATTGTTACAATTTTGATATTTTGTTTAAAATGAGTTATGAGTTTATACTTTAACCGTATTGTATTTTATTGAGGTTTTAGGAGGAGGGGAGAAGTATGTTTTATTTATTTTGCTTAACTGGAATTATACTTTTTAAAATGTAGTAGTTAAAGGAATGAGAAATAGGATTAACAGGTGGGAGTACAGGGGTTTTGAGGTCGGGGAGTGGAGGAATCACCAGTGTGGATACTGCAGTGTCGAGTGTTTTGGTGAGGAAGGAAGAGAGACGAGTGCCGGAGTAATCAGGAAGGCAGGAGAGTGCTTGGGGTGAGGATGGCAGCCAGGGAAGGGTAATGACGATCGGGCGGGCATGGGGTAAGTGGGTCGTGTTGCCTTCCAAAAGGACATTTTGAGAATTAACAGTTGAACAATAGTTGGGAACCAAAGAAAATCAAGGCATATGTCAGCTTTCCCCTTAACACTGAAAAGCTATAATTTATTCTACCTATAAATAAAGTTCGGTTTTTCAGTATTTTCTTTAGATAATTGTTTTTCTACAAGTTTATCTATATCTTCAGAGAAAGAGAGAGAGAGAGAGAGAGACAAAGACTCTGAACAGGGGCCCCGTACCGTGACGCACCCTCAGTCTCAGCAGGCCCAGATTGTGGCCATGCTTCCATGTTCAGGGAGATTCCAGGATTTGAGCCCAGCCAGGACTTCTTCCATGTGGGCCTAGTCATATTACCACTGAGCCACCACCTGGCATCCTAGAAAATTGTCCTTTTGTTGTATCTGAAAAAAATCTTTCCCTGACCCAAAGTTTTGAAGAGTTTCTTCTATATTTTCATTTTAGTTCATTTTTGTTTATGGGGTTAGATATGAATTGAAGTCCACCACCACCCCCGCCCCCCCACAAAGGAGTGTCCATTTGTTTCTGGACCATTTGTTGAAAAGACAGCTTTCTCCATTGTATTGCCTTTGTATTTCTGTATAAAAATCAGTTGACTATAATGAGTGTCTGTTTCAGTACTTTTTATTCTGTTCCATTAATATTTTTGACTTATGACACCAGTATATGTTGTCTTGGTTATTGCTCCATGACAGTAATCTCAGTCAGGCAGTTCCTCAAGCTTTATTTTTTTTCCCCAATTTTTTTTGAATATTTAATTCCTTTGAATCATTATATGAATTTAGATGCAACTTGTCAATTTCTATAACAACAGACTACTGGGATTTTTGATTAGAATTGTATTAAATATTCAGGTAAATTTGGAAAAAAATGTGTATCTTAGCAATATTGGGCCATTCAGTCAGTAAACATAATATGTATCTTTTATTTTTTATGACCAATGTTTTTATTTTTGTTCCATTTTTTTTAACGTGCCAGAGGGCACATATACTTGCCAGAGACATAGACAGAGAGAGAGAGAAAGCAAGAGAAAGGGAGAAAGCAAGAAAGCACCCCCAAGAGGGATGGCCACGCTGCAGTTCTTTCCCCTCCATCTCTCCTTTCAGCGTTTTGGGGATGCACTCTTATGTGCCTGGCATAGCTTCAAAGCTGTCAGGTCTGGGACTCTCACCATGCCTTCAACCATGTGGGATCCAGCGGCCTTAACCACCATGCCACTGCTGGTGCCTGAGCAAGGTTTTACAGTTTTTAGCATACAAGCATTAGATTTATGTAATAGGTTGTTGGAAAAATCATGACACAATTTTACATAGAAACAGAAAAATTTGTTATGACTTTTCCAACTACCCAATATAAATGATTATTTTATATATATATATATATTTTTTTTTTTGAGAGGTTTTTGCTATAGGGTGCATGTGCTTGCCAGAAAGACAGAGAGAGACAGAGAGACAGAAAGCGAGAAATCACCCCCCAAGGGGGATGGCCACGCCACAATCCCTTCTTCTCCATTCTCCTCTCGGGATCTTGGACACGCACGCACACGCGCCCAGCATGAGTTTTAAGCCACCGGGTCCGGGACTCGAACTGTGGTCGACTACGTGGGAGTCCAGTGACATAGCCATTACACTAACTGCTGGTCCCTATATTTTTGTAAATGGTATTTTTTCCCTAAATTTTGGTTTCCAATTGTTTATTGTTATTATGTATGTTGACCTTACAACCTCAACTTTGAGAAATGTACCTATTTGTGGCTTTTTGTAGAGTCTGTTGATCATGTTGCCTGTAAACAAAGACAGTTTCCCTTATTTTCCAATCTGAATGCCTTTTATTTACTCTTACCTTTGCATTGACTAGAACTAGCACCACAAAGTTGGGTATAAGTACTGACAGCAAACCTCTGATTTTAGGGGAAAAGAATTTAGTCCTTTGTGATTAAATATGATATTAGCTGTTTTTTTTTAAGATACCTTTTATAAGCTTATAGAAACTCCCTTCTAAGCTGATTTTTTTTTTCAGATGTTGCGTTTTTTTCAAGTGGTATGTTTTTGTCTGCTAAAATAATTGTATTTTTTCTTTTTAGTTTGATTAACATGGACTTGTATTTTTCAAACATTTCAAAAGCTAAATCAGGGCCAGCCAGTGAGTGGTGGTATGGTTACCATGATTGGAACTGTGCGGTTCCAGTTCTGGTCCCAGTGGCTTGAAAAACACCTGAGCCAGGTCTGTGTGAATGCCATGTGCGATTCAGCTGTCTGAACCACTAGGTTACGGGGCCACCCTGCAAATCTGTATTTTAGTGCTGTAGTGGCCTTAATAGCCTTGTAGCAGTATACTTCTGTTTCTCCCCACCTGTTCTTTGTGTTATTATTGTCATGCCTTTTAATTCTACATATATTATAAACCCTACAACACATTATTATTATTATTATACGTAATTGTTATCTTTTGATTACTTTAAGAATTTAATAAGAATATACGTTTTTATATTATTCATTGAGTTACAATTTATGATGCTCTTTATTTTTTGTGTAGATTCGGGTTTCTATCTAATATCATTTTCCTTTAGCTTTAAGGACTTCCCTGAACATTTCTTACAGTGTAGGTCTGTTCTTTTTCTATGCTGATGATGGAGGTTTTCAGATTTTGAAAATGTGAAAATATCCTTACTTACTGTCTTTGCTTTCCAAATAATATTTTTTGTCACGTATAGAATTCTAGCTTGTACTTTTTTCATACAATATTTTAAAGATGTTACTGTATTGTTATCATGCATTGTTTCTAATGAAAATTTGTACCTCATGTTTTTTGCCCTGTCTGTGCTTAAAATTTTCTCTTCATTGCTGATTTTAAGCCATTTGTTTTGTGCCTTTGTATATTTTTCTTCATGTTTCTTGTATCAGTTCTCCTCTCCTTTGGAAACTGATTATATATGTATTTTAGTATTTGAAGTTGTCCTAGAGTTCACTGATGCTGTTAGTTATTTATTTTCCTGTCTGCTCTTGGTATTTCAGTGATTTAATTTCTTTCCTTTAAAAAATTAAAAAAAAACTTATTTATTTATTTTATTTTATTTCTTTATTTTATTTCTGGCACGTATACTCGCCAGAAAGTCAGAGAGAGATAGAGAGACAGAAAGTGTGAAATCACCCCCCGGGGGGATGGCCACAGTGCAATCTCTTATCCTCTTTTTCCTCTTGGGGTCTTGGGTGAGCACGCATGCACATGCACCTGGCATGAGTTTAAGTCACCAGGTCTGGGACTCGAACCGTGGTTGATTACATGGGAGTCCAGCAACATAGCCATTACGCTAACTGCTGATCCCTTTTTTTCTTTTTTAACCTGATGGCACATGTGTTCTTGAAGAGAGAGTGAGTGAGAATGAGGGAAAGTGAGAACGCGCCCCAACAAGAACAGTCACGCTGCTGTCCCCTTCTCCTCTA
Source organism: Tupaia tana (assembly GCA_026018925.1). Taxonomy (NCBI): domain Eukaryota; kingdom Metazoa; phylum Chordata; class Mammalia; order Scandentia; family Tupaiidae; genus Tupaia; species Tupaia tana. Next base: position 96,983,821 of record JAKSZU010000006.1, read on the forward strand.
TTTTTTTTCTTCCTCTATTTGGGATTTGGGGCATTCATACATGTGTACCCGTCATATTTCTAAAGCCACCACGTCCAGTTACTGAACTGTGCAGTTGGCCATGTGGATCTAGTTGCTTAACTGCCATGTCATGGGCCTGTCCCATTATGGTTAATTTCTTTTGTCATGTCTTCCACTTCTCTAAGCTTATGTTTATGCAATGTAGTGTCGCTAACTCCGTTCAGTGTATTTTTATCTCAGACAGTTTTCATTTCCAGGATCCTTTAATGACCTTGTTAAGGAGGTCATCTCTAACATTTTTCTTGATCATTTCTCTTCCAAGAATGTCACTTCCTCTTTCATTCTTCTTGTTCTGGCAACATCAGTTCTTATTTTGTTGATATTTAAATTTAACTCACGCCTGTGTATCATTTGTTCATCTTCTTACACCCAGCAAAACCCAGCTCTTCCTTTTGCCCCACACCTATACTTTGGGGTGGAGGAATTGGCAAAAGTAAATATAAATCAAGTAGTCAGGTCATTTTCATGTTAAAAGTGAGAAGACCCTAAGTATCTATAGTAGTTCAATTGGTATCCTTTTTATATTATCTGTGTTTCTACTTGGTATGTTTATGCTTTTCTCTAATTTTTTGAATATATGAGATGCAGTCATAATAGATGTTTTATTGTCCCTGTCATCTTTTCCCCCCTTTTTAGTTTTTTTTCCATAGGGTGTGTACACTTGTGAGCAAGAGAAAGAGATAGAGAGAGAAATATATCACTCTCAACAAGGGATGGCCATGCCACAATCCCTTTTCCTTCCTTCTCCTCTTGGGATTTTGTGTGTGCATGGACGCATGCCCCAGGGTGATTTTTAAGGCACCAGGCCTGGGGCTCCAACTGCAGTCAGCCATGTGGGAACTCAGCCCTTAACCACATGCTACCTGTAGTTCTGTCCCTGTCTTCTTTTATCTATATTATTTCTGGGTCGGTTTTGATTGTTTTTTTTTTCTTATTTTAGGTTGTTATTTTTTTTGCATCTATGTGATTGGTAATCTTTGATTTGATATCAGGCATTGTATGTTTTTCCTTTTAAGTAGTTTTTTTTTTTTTGGTGTTGTTACTTTCAATATACTTAAGCTCCTTTTGAGTTGTGATTAAGGTAGTAGGAGATGCTTTGATTCTTTTGGTTCTCTTTTACATTTGTTAGGTAGTATTAGAGGTATGTTTAGTCTCAGGTGAATTTACTTGCTCTACTGAGGCAAGATTATTCTTAGTACTCAAACGATGTCACTTGTAGTGTAAGGTTTTGACATATGGCTGTTGGGATGTGGCATGTTTTGTGACTCTATACATTCTAGACAGCGTTCCCTATAATCTTTCAGGGTGATTGTTTTTAGGTATCAGGTTGTTTTCTCACACCTTTGAGCTGATTAGTACATAATTGAGAAGAGACTTTGCAGATCTCAAATGTAAATATGTCAAAATATAAATGTGCAGTGTTCTCTGCGCAGATGGCACTTCTCTAATGCTCTGTACCCCGTTCTCCAGTACCCTGACTACGCTGGTGTTTCTGTGCTCTGAACTTAGCCTCTGAAATCCGTGGAGATGACTTGTATTCTGCTTGGCTCTTCCCTGTATGGTGGCCTGGACAGCGTCTCCATTCAGTAAGCTCGGATACGCGTAGAGCTTGTTCATTTGTTTATAGTCTCTCAGGGATCACTGCTAAGACTTCCGGATATCCAATGTCATGAGTACTGTTGCATATGTTTTTGTCTAGCCATAATTTTCAAACCTCGCTCTATACTCAGTTCTGCTGTAACATGTTATTAGTTTTTTTAATCAGGAGGATAAATCAGTCTCTGATTCCCATCTTGACTTGTGGAGGTCTTACAATGAATCATTTTTATGCCTTTATTTCTAAAAATGAAACTGTGTGGCACAGTTTCAAGAATAAAACAAAGAACCCCTGTATGTCCTTCATTCGATTCACTAATCGTTAGCATCTTGCCATATTTGCTGTATGGTTACCTTTCTCTCTCAATATAAATATAATTTTTTTCCAAAAAATATTAGTCAAAGACATCATATCCCTTCATTCCTAAATACTTATGTGCATATTTTCTAAGAACATATCCCCAATATAATGATCCAATTTTGGAAATCAAGCATTGTCACATGTTGTTACTGGAAAATACATTCCATGTGCACCTTTTGTCCACTGTCCTTTGTTGGCAGTGTTTTCATCCCGATCCAGGATCCAGCCCGGAATCACTCATTTCATTTCGTACTATGTCTCTTTAGTATCTTTACTCTGGAACGTGAATATGAGAAATTAATGCTCTGTGATTTGGTAATTTGTTATAATCCTGAGGGCATGGATTTTTGTGGTTTTATTTCCCCCTTTTTGTGCTTTCCTGTTGACTTTGGAGAAAGTACTGGGAGGTGGAGACCGAGGTAGCCATCTTGGTTTTCAACCACCTGCACGTTCTGTTTCCTAGTTTTCCTTTGAGCACTTTGTTACTTCTTGGCATAATAAGATGTTCCACAGGCCTGGGATGGATCCTTTTCCCTAGGAGCCCTGTTTCCTCTTAGTGGAGAGAATATTTGGGTACTCAGCCAGTTTACTCCGTATGGAATTTTAGGTTTAACGGTATTTCTCCAGGACAGATAGTGCTGCAGTGGACACCTTTGTGCTGACATATTTTGTATCATTATGAATGTCTTCAGGGTGAATTCCTGGACATCAGATTTCTAGGTCAGAATGTGAACATGCAGTTTTGTGCACGTCTCCTGTGGACTTCACTTACAGACCCTGTGCCATCTTGCACGTCACTGAGAACACCCAAGGGCACCAGCCCTGCTTACTCCGGGCCGCAGAGTGCGCTGCCACACTTTCATGTTTTTGCTTATCTGATAGGTTATACGTGATAGCTACTGGGTTTTTATTCTATGTTTCTCTAACCGTCAGCCTAAGCCAACACTTTTTCATGTGTTTAACAGCTGTTTTATTTTGAAGACTTGTTTTATTTTCTGCAGAAGATGAATTTTACTTGATGTTTTCTTATTCATCTAAAATTTCACCTGTCCAAATACAGTCAAATCTCTTCTGAAATAGTACAGTAAAACAGATAATCCTCAAATAACACAATTTATTTGAAGGGAGATATTGGCTTACCTTTTAAACATAAAGTGGCCAAAATATTGGCAGTGCTTCATATAACATGTGGAAATAGTAATGAAAAATACTTTTTGGTAAACCAGGCTTATTATTTAGTAGTCACATAATACACATATAATGTAACTTGAACCTGTATAACTAGAGTTTCAACTACATTTTTTTAAGGTTTTTGCCATAGGGTATTCATGCTTGCCAGAGAGAGACAGGGATAGTGAGAAATAACCCCGCAACCCCTCCCGAGGGCGGATGACCACCACGATCCCTTCTCCCCCATTCCCCTCCTGGGATTTTGAGCATGCACATACATTTGTCCAGCAAGATTTTGAAACTGCCTGGTTTAGGTCTTGAACCATAGTCATCTGTGTGGGAGTCCAGCATCTGAACTACCATGCCACCTGCTGGCCCATCAACTACATGTATTTTTTTTTTGGAGAGGTTTTTGCTACAGGGAGCATGCAGTCGCCAGACAGACGCTGGCGATCTGAGAAGGAGAGAGAGAACGCACGAGAGCTAGAGAAAGCGAGAAATCACCCCCCAGGAGGGATGGCCACACCGCAATCCCTTCTCCTCCATTCTCCTGTTGGGATCTTGGGCACGTACACACACGTGCCCGGCGTGAGGGTGTGAGTTTAAGCCACCGGCTCCGGGACTCGAACTGCAGTCGACTGCATGGGAGTTCAACGACATAGCCATTATGCCTACTGCTGGACACTCCCCACTACATGTATTTTTAAGGCAGTAATTCTCAAGCCTCACTGTAGGGTCAGTTCTGTTGTAACACTATTTGAAACCCAGCTCTGTTCCAACACAGTTTGACATTAGGAAACAATTCGAGCTTAATGTGAACTTTGCTTTGCCTGTGTGTGAAAATCAGAGGCTAATGCAGACAACTTTAGCCAGCTGAACTGAGCTACTTAGGATTACACGTAAGACACACATCTGACCCTGGACTGGCTACCTTCGCTTGTCCCTTTCTTACGTGTCCTTCCCATCCATATGTAGTTGCAACTTCCTGTCCAATTTCAGATAACTCTGCCATTGTACAGTAGCCTTTCTGAAAGCTGCTTCAACAAGCAAGCTCCAGGTCTTTACAAGATAGTTCCACGCTCATTGTCCTTAGTTATACATTTCTTTTTATGGGGGGGAGAGGTTTTTGCTATAGAGTGCGTGCACTCACCAGAAAGACAGAGACAGAGAGACAGAAAGTGAGAAATCACCCCCCGGGGGGATGGCCACGCCACAATCCCATCTCCTCCATTCTCCTCTCGGGATCTTGTGCATGCACGCACACATACCCGGTGTGAGTTTAAGTCACCGGGTCCGGAACTTGAACCACAGTTGACTACATGGGAGTTCAGCGACATAGCCATTATGCTAACTGCTGGTCCCCTTAGTTATAAATTTCTTAACTATCGAGTATGTGTATAGTTGTACAGTTTTTATTAAGTTCCTGTGTTTTTACTATGTGCCCCTGATTAATTTTGCTTGTTTATTTATTTTCTTTCATGAGACAGACAGAAAGAGAGGTGCCCCTAACAGGGTCTTCATGCCTTGCTCCACCCCCAGCTTCAGCCAGCCAGGATCATGTAGTGTACAGGGACAGCTAGCCTAACTTTTCGGTGTTACATCTCTAACCTCATTTATCTAGAAGGCCTGTGGTTCCGCCTAGCCCAGCCCTGTTCTTCGTTCTCTTCCCCTTCATCTTCCTTTTCCGAGAGAGGTATTTCTGACAGGGTTTGGCCATGTTGTGATTTTCCTGCCACAGCCTGTCAGTTAGCAAGGACCACAGCACACACAGCCTGTGGGAGCCGGGAGTCAGACTGGGCCTCCTGGGCAGGCCCAGCACCTCACGGCGGTGCCCTCCCACTCGTACATCGGGGCTGGGTCAAACCCTGCGGTTTCGATTGTGTGACTTCAGAATCAAATTATTGTGTCCAAATACGATTATTAGGGGCACAGATGTTTTGCGACAGCAGAACAGGTACATTAAAATTGTTGGGGGAGCTTCAAAATCCTGATGCAGGGACTCCATCCAAAACCTCTTAAATCAGAATCTGTGGTTGTGGAACTCAAACATTGTGAGTGTGTGTGTTTTTTTACTAAAATTATTATGTAATTTTATTTATTATTATTATTTTTTAAAAATTGCTATAGGCACATGTGCGAGAGAGAGAGAGAGAGAGAGAGAGAGAGAGAGCAAACTGCCAGGTCCCAGGCTCTAACCACAGGTAGCCATGTGAGGGTGTAGCATCTTTAACCACCACACCACCTGCTGGCTCTAATGTTGGTATTTTTTAAAAGCTTCCCAATTATTTCTTTTATTTTTGGAGAGGTTTTTGCTATAGGGTGTGTGTGCTCGCCAGAAAGACAGAGAGAGACAGAGAGACAGAAAGCTAGAGATCACCCCACAGGGGGGATGGCCACGCCGCAATCCCTTCTCCTCCATTCTCCTCTCGGGATCTTGGGCACGCATGCACACACGCTTGGCCTGAGTTTAAGCCACCAGGTCCAGGACTCGAACTGTGGTCAGCTACACGGGAGTTCAGCGACATAGCCATTACTCTAACTGCTGGTCCCCCCAATTATTTCTTTTTGTACTTGGAATTGTGAAGCGCTGGTCTAGGGAAACCAGGAGGCTTTGACGAAAATACAGAAATAGAGTGGGAAGTATCTAAGGTTTCCTTTGCACTTGCAACTGAGTTTTTGAAAAATCTGTTTTCGTGAAATGTAACGTGTTGTTTCTGGATTTCTGTATCTTACAAGGACACAGGGATGCTGAAAGCATTCTCTGTATATAATAGGCACACTCAGAATTAAAACTGTTGTTTCAGAGAACCATTTATTGTGAGTTACTGTGTGTTGCAGAAATTTTTATATTGTGTTAAAAAATGTTGGAGCCAGAAACAAGGAAGCAATAGTTGGAAGATCTAGTGTGTCCTGAGAGCGGTTATGACATCTGTTCTTTAGCTATTTCCAAGTGTGATCATCTTGTTGGTTGTTGTCAATGTTCTGTTGTAATTATGGCTCCAGTAGTAGTTTGTTCTTTGACTCAGTGTCCAAGGTAAATACCTTTTGGTGTAAGGAACTCAGAACACTTAACTTTCTGCTTGTGGATAGCATACTGATTTACCTCTCACTTCTGTTCGTTCAAAGGTCGAAGGTGAGAGAGGGCATGACCTGTTTTTCTAAAGGATATGTATGTTTCTCAGCCTATAGTTTTCTCTTTTTAAAAATTGACTTTCTCTGTGTCATTTATGCTCCCTCATATAACTGGCCCTCTGTACTTCCATTAACTTCCTAAGTGCGAAACCGCCGTTTTAGGGTATTAGAAGCCTGGGCTACTGTTTAGTATGCAGCTGAGCTGTTTGGGGAGATGAGAACACACCACTCAGAATTCTAAAATGTTTTCTAAAATTTAAAAGTCTCAAACCAGTAATTTGGTTTCCCTGTGACATAGGAAAATGCATGCCATCTGTGCCTCAGACTAAAGTGGCTCTGCTCTAATTATCCATTGTGGTTTTGGAGTTGTTAGATAAGGAGACGATGATTCTCTTGTAATGCAGAAAGCACAAGTGCATGTGTGCATGAGAGAGAGCGATGGGGGGAGAGAGAGTGCGAGCGAGCGGCCCCTAGCCAGGCCTGGTCATGCTACAGCCCGTTTGTCCCTAGTTCTCCATGCCGTCCTAATCCTAGGCATGCACACATGTGCCTCAGTGTGTTTCGAAGCCACCCTGGGGACTAGAACCTTGACTGGCCGTGTGGCATCTGGCTTCTGCTGTGTAATACTTACCCAGCGTACCATATGCCTGACCTTAATTGGTTGATAAAGTTTTTCGTTAGCATGTGTGCTCACCAGAGAGAGAGACAGAGAGAGAGGGAGAGAGAGAAAGCATCTCCCCGTGGGGGATGGCCATGCCACAACCTCCTCTCCTCCACTTCTGCCTGTGGAATCTAGGCACACCTTCAGCACGCTTTTCAAGCTGCAGGGTCCAAGACAGCGTCCATGCACAGTCTGCCATGTGGGGTCCTGCTGCCTTGCCCACCACACCTCCTGCTGGTCACAAGCCATTTTAGTATTAATGTAAAACTGAATATTTCTGAGCTGTTAAAGCACAGTGAAATGGAAACTTCTAATACAAATACTAACTTGATTTTTTTTTTTTTTTCAAGTCTTGGCTGCTTATGATTCAGCAGACGGAACAACTAAGTAGGATAATGAAGACGCACGCAGAGGACCTCAACTCCGGACCCTTACACAGGCTCACCATGATGATCAAGGACAAGCAGCAGGTGAAGAGAAGTTACCTGAGCGTTCACCAGCAGATAGAGGCAGAGATGGTCAAGGTCCGTCCTCTGTACCGAATCCTTTCTTTATATGTTTTGCAAACTCACTGAAATCATTTCTCTTCTTTTGACTTCAAAAATCGTTAATTTATCATTTCCTGACAAAAATAGGTTTGGCACGTATAGTAAGTAATATTTTATTGAGTGTAAGTCTTTATTGATTTTGAATATAGTGTTATTTTTTATACTGCTAAGAAAAAAATGAAATGATGCTAATTGAACTGTGTTCTTACTTTCTGAAATACCCCGATAGCCTTTTAAAAAAAACAAATTTGTGTCTTGCAACACTGTACATAAATAAATAAAATATAGGCAAAATATAACCCAGTTAAGATATTCCTAAGTTTTCCTCAGAGTTTCTGTCTTCAGGACAATTTTTTTTTTTTTTTTTCCAGAGGACATGCATGCCTGCTGGAGAGAAACACAGAAAAGAGAGAAAAAAGAAAAGTATCCCCTTCGTGTAGGGCATGTTCAGGCCACAGTCCCCTTTCTTCGGTTTCTTCCTCCTTTGGGAATTTTGGGCACACACACACTGTACCCGATGTGTTTTCTAGGCTGCTGGGACCAGCACTCATTCCATGTGGGAATCTAGTCCCTTTACCTCCGCGTCAACTGCTGGCCCAGTTTGGATAACTTTAAAACTGTTTTTATTATGGAAATTTGTAAATGTACACTAGAAGAGAGAATAGTAAAATGAAATTCTATCTGCCACATAGAATGCCTTTTGTCACGTTTTTTCCCTGTACTCCCACCCACTTTCTCTTCCACACTGGATTATTTTAGAGAAAATCCCAGGTACCATTTTAGCCATAAATATTTTAATATGTATCACTAGAATAAGGATTCTTTTGAAAACATATTTAGATTATCATTAATTCACCTAAAAATAACAGTAATTCCTCAATGTTATTAAATATTCATACTCAAATGATTGCTATTTAAATGGCTATTATAATTGGTTTGTTTGAATCAGGATGCATACATTGCATTTGAGTGATGGTTCTCTTTTAATCTGTCGGTTCTGCTCTGTCCTCCTCTTATTTTTATTTTTCAGATAAAATATTATAGGTTTATTTAAATCTTAATTCTCGCCTTGAGTATGCAAAACACAAACTCCACGAAATGTTCTTCTTTTGGTTTACCTTGTAATTTACAAATGTATAAAATAGAAGTTTGCTTCCATGTATATTATATATTCATTAAAGCAAGGGATTGTACAGAAGTAATTTGTCCTGCTGAAGGCATACTTGAGAATGAACCATTGTACAAATTATTGCATATCTGTAACCACAGTGTTACAGAGAGTACATAAAAATGTTCAAGAAGTAAACCAGGTATAGTACTCAACTCAGATCAGAAATGTAGATCAGAAGACAAACATAGATTTTTTAAAAAAATACTTTTTATATGTGGAAGAAACGATAATTTGCTTTACAGAATTGAATTTCTTCCTTTATGGATTTTGTTGTTAGCATCTTGTGCTATGACGTCACATATTTCTGCCTGCATCCTGCGTTTTTTCTCTAGATTCTAGCTGGTCTGGGCAAGGCTGCGTCATAGGTAGCGGTGCAGGCTTCTGCTTGTTTCGTATCAGGAGGTGTACGAAGTCTCCTGGTTACTTTTTTGTGAGGTTAAAGTTGAGTAATAGGTTCCACTGTTGTCAGCCCAATGAACGTATTAAAAAGGTTTATTATTAATCTTTCACCTAAATAGTTTTAGAAACTGTTCATTCTTAACCTCATCATTTTATTTGAGTTTTTATGATGGCAGTATTTTACTTTATTTCCTAATGCGAGTGTTAGCTGGAATTATTTTACAAAGAAGACATTTCTTTTTTCTGCATACGCTCACCAGAGTGAGAGAAGACAAGACAGAGAATGCAGTATACCCCTCACCCCCCTGTGGGGCATGGTCATGCTTTTTCCTCCATTTCTGTTTTCTCCATTTCTCATTCCTGTTGGAATGCTGGCTGGGCTTGCATGCACATGTGCTTGGTGGCTTTTAAAGCCACTGGGGCTGAGATTCAAACCGCAGTCAGCCAGGCGGGGTCCAGCTCCCGATGCACAAGGCCCCACCCCTGCACTACGGGCTAGCCCTAAAGAAAGATTTTTCTGGGGAACCAGCAGTTACCGTAATGGCTATGTCGCTGGACTCCCACGTAGTTGACCGCGGTTCGCGTTCTGGACCCGGTGGCTTAAAACTCACGCTGGGCGCGTGTGCGTGCGTGCCCAAGATCCCAAGAGGAGAATGGAGGAGAAGGGATTGCGGCATGACCATCCCCCCTGGGGGGTGATTTCTCGCTTTCTGTCTCTCTCTGTCCGGCGAGCGCACGCGCCCTATAGCGAAAAACCTCTCAAAAAAAAAAGAAAGATTTTTCTGTATCAACTATTTGATTGCCCGAAAGTACAGTATAGTTCCTATAGGACTTGCTGGATAATCGCTTGCTTTTTTTCTTATTAAGTTACCAGTTTTCAGAATAATGATTTGGATTTTTAGAAACTTAGAAAGTTAACCAGTGAGTTTTTTTCTTGAAAGTAGAATTACTTGAACTCATTTATAGTTATATGATAGCTGTTGATATGTCTGTCTAGTCACGTAGTGACATTCTCTGTGGCCTCACAAACGGGTGAGGCGGAGTATCCTGAAGGAGAGGCTAGGATCTTCCACCAAGTTGCTGATGCCTCTTCTTCAAGTCTTTGATGCTTTCATTTCCTTAGTCTTCTAAGAAGGTATGTTAGAAGATTGCAGAAAACATCTGGAACTCATATTTTTCCTCAGAGCATGTTTAAATGGCTTTTTGTCTACAGAGTCAACAAGGTGAATTTGTTTACTTCATAGAAATAATAACTGTACTCATGCAGGCTTGCAGTGATTCCTGTCAGGACTACTTCCTGGTCAACAACGATTGTTTCCATAAATGCAATGTATCCGCTTTTCAGATATGTTAAATTGTCAAAAAAAAAAAAAAGGCGTGATAGAACTGGTAAAATACAATAATTCCAAGGCACTCAAAAATAATATTTTAATTAGTTTTTAATTACAGAAAATATTAGGTTGTCGGGAAAGTCATGGTATTTTTCTGCAAAAATGCGTCATGACTTTCCTGAACACCCAATATTTCTGTACATAATTAATTTATTGGTCACTAAGTTCTAGATGATACTGTTACTCTTGATTTGTTCTTCTTTTTAAGAAGTTTAACTGTTTCCATACTCTATTTAATTATCACTGATTTTAAACTAGTTTTTACTTTATTGTCTATCAACATATATTAAAGAACAACCTTGAGCTATAAGTAGTAAAATATTACATCAGTTAAGGTTTTGTGATTTCAACTCTTGATCAATTTGAATTTAAACATTTAAAAATTTTTCTACATTTGTTTTTTTCACAGGTTACAAAGACAGAATTAGAGAAATTAAAATCCAGCTATAGACAATTAATAAAAGAAATGAATTCTGCCAAAGAGAAATATAAAGAAGCTTTAGCTAAAGGTATGACAAAAATCATGAAAAATATTTGATGATTCTTATTCTTACCTTTTGAAAATTATCTTTCTATTTTTTTTTTTTTTGAGAGTTTTTCGCTATTGGGTGTGTGTGCTCGCCAGAAAGACAAAGAGAGACAGAGAGATAGAAAGCAAGAAATCACCCCCCAGGCAGGATGGCCACGCCTCAATCCCTTCTCTTCCATTCTCCTCTCGGGATCTTGGGCACGCATGCACACATGCCCGGTGTGAGTTTAAGCCACTGGGTCCGGGACTCTAACCAAGGTAGACTATATGAGAGTCCAGTGTCATAGCCATTACGCCAACTGTTGGTCCCTGAAAGTTATCTTTCTAAGCAGTGGAATGTTTCCATTTAGAGTGATTTGCATATAACAAAACCTCAAAATAGATCACTTGTCAGATTGTAAAGTTTTACTGTTTTTTTTGTTGTTTTCAATGATTTAAAGTAATTTTGTAAATTTTTTACCGAATGGAATTATGTAGCATTTGTAATAGAATCCAAGGACAGTTAAAACTTTCTAGTTTTAGCGCGGCAGGTGGTGTGGTGGTTAAGGGCGTTGGATTCCCACATGGCCGACTGTGGTCCAAGTCCCGGACATGGCCGCTTGCTCTCTCTTCCTCTCTCTCTTTCTCTCTCTTACTCTGTCCCTTTCTGGCCAAATTAAAATAAATAAATAAATAGAGGTAAATAAAATAATAAAACTTTCTAGCATTATATTTACTTATTTGATTAGAGTAAATAAGAAAAGTAGGATTATATTTGGTTAGAAGCCTTTTTAAAATCTTTTTATCTGTTGTATTTAAAAATCATTTAAATAGAAAGACCTTTTTTTAAGGAGAGATTTTTGCTGTAGGGCGTGTGCGCTCTCCAGAAAGACAGAGACAGAGAGATAAAAAGTGAGAAATCACCCCCACAGGGGGGATGGCCACGCCACAATCCCTTCTCCTCCATTCTCCTCTTGGGATCTTGGGCACGCACGCAGACGTGCCCGGTGTGAGTTTAAGCCACCAGGTCCTAGACTCGAACCACAGTCAGCTACATGGGAGTTCAGCGACATAGCCATTACGCTAACTGCTGGTCTCCAGAAAGACCTTTTAATAGAATTGTGTTCTCTTGGGGAACCAGCAGTTAGCGTAATGGCTATGTCGCTGGACTCCCACGTAGTCGACCGCGGTTCGCGTCTCGGACCCGGTGGCTTACAACTCACGCCGGGCGCGTGTGCGTGCGTGCCCAAGATCCCGAGAGGAGAATGGAGGAGAAGGGATTGCGGCGTGACCATCCCCCCTGGGGGGTGATTTCTCGCTTTCTGTCTCTATGTCTCTCTCTGTCTGTCTGGCGAGCGCACGCGCCCTATAGCAAAAAACCTCTCCAAAAAAAAAAAAAAAAAAAAAAAAAAAAAAAAAAAAAGAATTGTGTTCTCTTTCTGGCTCAATGTTTTGTGTCCATATTGTCATAAAATTTTTATAAGAAATCTTACAAGTAAGTGAAAAGAGAAGCATATTATTTATATTAAAAAATATTTATAGGTCCAGTAGGTGCCATGGCTGACTGTGGTTGATTCCTGGACCTGGTGGCTTGAAAAAATCACAAAGGACACGTGTGTATGTGCCCCACAATCCCGGGAGGATATAGAGAAGGAATTGCAATGTGGCCATGCCCCCCATGAGGGATTTCTCACTTTCCCTCTCACTGTCTCCCTTTGTCTCTCTCTGGCAAACAAAAGCACCCTATGGCAAATATCTAAAAAAAAAAGGAAAATAGGTTTATGGTTATAATTTCTTTTTAAGTACTTGTGTAACTTTGTGTCTGAAAGTTTTTAAATGGTAGATTTCAGTGCAAATTAAGCATAGAGTATGAACAGAAGCTTCTTTGGGTATTGCTCTAATTGGGCAGTATTTTCCATATGTTCAAATAAGATTAAACAGTCTTCATATTTTCATATATATTTTCAGTTGTATATATATTTTTTCATTTGTTTTAGAGTGCATGCATTCACTGGAGAGAGAAAGAGAAAGAGAGGAAATGACAAAGCACCCCTTAGGGGATGGCCACATCACAGTCCCTTCTTCTTTGTTCTTTACTCTGGATTTGGGGCACACACACACATGTGCAAAGCATGTTTTTCAAGCCAGTGGGTGCAGGACTTTAAACACACAGTCAGCTATGTGGGATCCAGCCACCTTAACCACCAGGCTACAGGCTGGCCCAGTGTTTCTGAATAAAATTTTATCTGTTCATTAATTTAAAAATTTATAAACCAGTGAATGTTTGTGCCAGGAGTAAGAAAGTGGTATCGTAACTACTGAATTTGGGCCTGAACTTGTGGGGAGGTCTTTCTGGACCAATGGTTAGCAAAAGACTCATCCTTCTATTCTCCTGTTCCCATCTTTTACTGATGAAAAAGTGGTAATTGATTGTGGGAATGAACTATATGGGATTTGTGAGGATTAGCAATTTAGGATATACCTAAGTGGATATTGCTTGGCATTGAATATCAACAGTTAAAATTATGAGAGAATCTGAGAAATTTGTACCTAGGGAAGGTATTTGTTAATATTAAAGAAATCTTGTTATATTTTAGGTTCGATCATGAAATTGTGCTTATTTTGCTAAGAGCCTCTCTGGTCATTTTTTTCCTCTTGTCCTTTTTCTGTTTTATTTTGGTTAATTTCTAAGGCTATGTCTTCAAGTTTACTAATCTTTTCCTCTATGTTTTCTATATTGCTTTTAATCCTATTCAGTATACTGTTCCGTCTTAGGCAGTGTAGATTTTGACACCATAAATAGAATTTGGATCTTTTTTCTCAGATCTTTTATGTGTGTACTTAACATTTTGAACATATGGAATACCATTATATTACTGTTTTAATGTACTTGTCAGCTAATTCTACCACTTGTATCTTTGAATTGATTCATTTATCCTCTCATTTTGAGTAGAATTTTCTGTTTTTTGCATGTCTGATAACTTTAGATGAAATTCCAGACATTGTGAATTTTACCTTGTGCTGACTGGGTCCCATTACCTTATTTTTTTCTAATTTGCCAGAGGGTGTGTACACTCCCTGGGGAGAAAGAAAGACGGGAACAGAGACGGGGGGGGGGGGGGGGGGGGGGGGGCGGGAGAGAGAGAGAGGGAGGGAGGGAGGGAGGGAGATAGGGAGAGGGGGAGGGAGAGAGCGAGAGAAAGAAAACAAAGTACTGCTCACAAGGGACAGTCACACTGTGAACACTTCTCCTCCATTTCTCCCTCCTTTTGGAATTTTGAGCATGACTCATATGCACCCGGCATGTTTAAGCCCCATGTAGTTGACCATGTGGGATCTACCTTAACCACCATGCCACTGGGCAGTCTTCATTAACATTTTTAAAGCTGTAACATTTTAATCAAGGGAGAAAGTGTAGAACACTGTCTTGATTCATAATAACGAGAATACATTTTGTTTTGTGAAAATAGTGATGTTTAAAAATTGTATTATTAATGCCTTTTCTGAGTTAAAGTTTTTGTTTAAAATTTATTCTTATTCTCTACTTTCTTCTGTATGATATCTGTAAGTATACTTTGCATATGTACACGTTTTGTATATTAATCTGAAAAATATAAGATCCCTCTGATTTTTCTTCTGCAGAAGTTTAGTAATTCAAGTCTTTGTATATTATACTTTTAATTCTTTTTGTTTAATTGCCAGAAGGCACATGTGCTATCCAGGGAAATAGAGAGAAAGAGAAAGGATCCCCTAATGAAATGTGGTCTTTCCACAATCTCTTCTCTTCCTTCTCTCTACCCTATTGGAATTTGGGGCATGCACACACATACACATATTATGTTTTTCAAGGTGCTGGGGATAGGACTTTAACTATAGTCAGCCTTATGGGACCTGGATCCCTTATCCACTAGGCCATGAGGCTAGTCAGGTAATGTCTTTATAATGCATGATTTTTCTGTAAGTTTCAGGATTCACCAATGTACACAAGTAGTTGCAATTATTTTTGTGTTTGTATTGTTTTTGTCTCTTTATGTGAAAATGAGTGTTATGTGAAATTAGTAAAAATTTTCACATTAACTTGAGGGACGTGCCAGCAGGTGGTGTGGTGGTTAAGGTGCAGGACCCAATATTACCAACTCCACAGTTCAGAAACTGTGCTGGGCATGTGTGTATGTGTGTGCCTAAAATCCCAAGAGGAGATTGGAGATGTGTAGGGATTGCGGCATGGCCATTCTGACTTCTCACTTTCCTTCTGTCTCTCTCCTGTGAACACCTGTGCCCTATGGGAAAAATACTAAAAAACCCACAAAAGCAAAACAAAACTCCCCCAAAAAACAAAAACAAAAAACTTGAGGGAAATATATCTTTTCTATTTTTAAAAGCTGGAATATACTATTTGTTTTTCTATTAGAAAATGTAAGGCTTGGGGGACCAGCAGATGGTGTAATAGCTATGTTGGTGGACTCCCATGTAGTCAACCGCGGTTTGAGTCCTGGACCCGGTGGCTTAAACTCACGCGGGGTGCATGTGCATGTGTGCCCAAGATCCCGAGAGGAGAATGGAGGAGAAGGGATTGTGACGTGACCATCCCCCTTGAGGGGGTGATTTCTTGCTTTCTGTCTCTCTCTGTATTTCTGGCGAGCACATATACCCTATAACAAATATCTCTCCAAAAAAAAAACAAATTAAGACTTGGAACCAGCAGATGGTGTAATGGTTATGTCACTAGACTCTCACATAGTCGACTGTGGTTTAAGTTCTGAACCCAGAGGCTTAAAATTCACGTCAGGCACATGCGCATGCATGCCCAAGATCCAGAGAGAAGAATGAAGGAGAAGGGATTGTGGTGTGGCCATCTCCCCTTTGGGGGTGATTTCTTGCTTTATTTCTTTCTGTCTCTCTTTCTCTCTTTTCAGTGAGTGCATACACCCGTTAGCAAAAATCTCTCTCTTAAAAAAAAATAAAAAAGAAAATGCTAGACTTCCAAGATGTGTATTTTATTTTTATTTTATTTTCAAGGGATTTCTGAAGAAACTACTACAAAGAATATCTGTACACTGCTTATTAAAATTATTTTCTGTTTGTTTAGGGCAGATCATATGAAACTAATATAGATGATTATTCTACCTTGTTATTAAAAATACCAGTGATAGCGACAATGATAGATGGTTTCTCTGGAGATTTGTGATAGATGCACAAGTTTCTGAGCGCATGATGAGAAGAATAAGAAAACAGTCGAAGCCAAGTCTGTCTGACCTCCATGCCCTTTGCCCTTTTAGTTTTGTTTCCCCCAATGCAGAACATGAATTAAGTCAAACTTTATTAGCAATAATGAGAGGCAGATGCATGTTAACCTAACTTTTGGAATCTTCTGGACTTGATCTCCTTTCTCTATTATTTTGAGAGTTGTTTGAGCTTTTTCACTTATTCTGAAATTGCCAGAGGTTGTGTGTTCTTATATGCCAGAGAGAGAGAGAGAGAGAGAGAGAGAGAGAGAGAGAGAGAGAGAAAGAGAGAGAGAAAGAGAGAGAAAAAGAGAGAGAGAAAGAGAGAAAGAAAGAGAGCATTTTTCAGTGGTGGTGTGATCATGCCACAACCTTTTCCCCTCTATTTCTCCTTCCTGTCAGGATTTTGGTCATGCATGTACACGTGCCTTTTGTTTTTTTCAAGCTACCAAGTTCAGGATTCACACTGTGGTTAGTCATATGAGATCCGACTTCCAGTGCACTGTACTACTAGAGAGTTGTACGAGTTTGTTAATTCCTAGATATTTCACAATATTTCCCTCATTTGTTTGTGGTGTGGAAAATATACAACCTCACCTATAAACCTACAAATAGGCCTTTGTGCTGTGCATATTCCATACAGGTTTTTTTTCCAAGTGAAAAAAATTTTGAGTAAATGTAATACACATCAATTTTATAAAATTTAAGCAGTACCATGTAAAACCTATATGATATTGGAAAAGTGAATTTAAATATGGTTTTGCTTTGAAGTTTTGGAGTTTACTTGAAGATATACTGAAGTATCCAAAGAGATGTTCGGAATAACTGCTTTCTAGTTATGTATTCTGATGTAGTCTACCCAGCTGATTCTGCACAGCTAGAATTATGCTCCGGTTTTATATTTGTCAAGCCTCGAAATACCCACGGTAGCACTTGCGGGACCTTCTTTTACATGAGCCGAATTCTGAATGCTTCTGCTTTATCATAATTGTATTCAGGAATAAGAAACTCAACACATATGGCCATGACAGTCTGTCCAGGCAAGAGTGGAAGGAGCTCTCGTTCCCTTCTTTCAGGACAGGAGTGGGGAAAGAAGCTCTCTTCCCAACTGTTCTTTCTGTATGAGAAATGGAAAGAGTGCAGGACTGGTAAGCGCCCTGAGCTGTACAAGCCCTCGCTTACCCTAAGCGGACAGAGGGAGAGGGTACCTACTGCTGACCTGCGGCGGGTAGCTGCAGGTCTCATTCAGAAATACATGTTTCTATAATTGGGAAGTAGATTTTCTTAAATCACTTCTTCATGCATTATGAATAGGTCTGTGATATTTTATAGCCAATTAAAATTGATTAGATCCTTTGAGTTGTCTCTTCAGAGTACTTCAATTATGAAAACCAGTTTGAAATGAGTCCAGCCTTGAGACAGATGGTTAAATTTATGTTTAAATAAATTCACATTTAAAAAAATGAATAAAACTTTTTAAAGACTCTTAGTTGATTTTCTGAATTTGAGTTCATGAAGAATGACAACTGGCCTTCTTATTTTGTAATTTGTGTATCTTAGAGATATGCAAATCAGAATCAAGGATGGTTGATGTATTCTTTTGGAAAACAATCAGGATTCAAATTTATTTCTCAGTTTAATATATGGAAGAAATACATCTGGAGACAGTAGTTAGCAAAGATCAAAGCATAGTTCAGACTGTGGTTGTTGCGCATTGTTCTCCTGCACTGGCCCGTAAGTGAGCAGTTTTCTCCCTTTTTTGGATCTACTCATCAATACATGATAGCTGCCTCTAACTGCCAGTGCTTTTCACTGCACGGGGCTTAATAGGATCGGGATTTTACAAGGCCCTTAATAGTGATAGCGCTCGCAGTCATTAATCTACTTTGTGTTGGGTTAAAGCTGTGCAGAATTTGGAGTGAGTTATAGTACTCTCATTAAATGCTAAAATAGGCTACATGATTCATTTATATTCTTCATATAACATCCTAAAAATAAAGTGAAAGTCCAATATTTTGGTTTGTCCTTACTTTGTTTACTTTTATTATATAAACAAGGCCAAATTCCATACATAGATTAAAAGTTCTATCCTTTTGCTGATTTTCCTCTACATGTTATGGGTAAGGTTCTTAGCAATATTTGTTTTGGAATTTATTACTAGAAAGATGATACAGCAGATCTAAACAGGATGATCTAAACAGTAGATGGTAAAATTGTAATTTTCTATAACTTTTAACTTTAAAACATCGTATTTATTTAAATTTATTTTCATCAGATAAGGACAAAATTAATGAATATATTTAAGAACTATTTATTGAGTTATTTCCATATGCTAAATATTATTCTTTGAACAAGGGATATTTTAGATAACAAAACCTACAAAAATCCCTACCTCTTTGAGGCATAATTTTAGAGCAGAAGATGAATAATAAAATAAATAAGTGGAATATATAGTATGTTAGATGGTGATAAGGGTAAGAGAAAAATGAAACTAGGGTCAGCAGGTGGCGTCGTGGTTAAGGTAACGGGATTCCCACAAGGCTGACTATGGTTTGGGTTCCAGACTTGGAGGCTTGAAAATCATACTGGGTATATATGCTTGCAAAGCCCAAAATCTCAAGAGGAGAATGGAGGAGAAAGGATTGTGCATGGCCGTCCCCCCAGGGGATGATTTCTCAATTTCTCTCTCACTGTCTCTCTCTTTCTCTCCTTTCTGGTGAGTGCACACACCTTATGGTAAAAACTTAAAAAAAATTAAAAAAAAAAAAAAAGAAAAGAAACCAGGTAGTTGGATAGGGGTTGGAAAGATGATCAGGTACCTAAAAAATAAAAAATAAAAAATAACCCAGGTAGTTGGGTAGGGGCTTGGGAGATCAGGTAATGCCTCATGGAGAAGGAAAGAAGAGAAGGAATGAACTGGGTGATTACCTGGGGCCAAGAGTATTCCAGGTAGAGAGAATGGTCAGAGAAAAGTCATTGAGATTAGATTGGGTCCGGCATATGTGAGGACCATAGCAGATGCCCGTGTATCTGGACTGAGCTGACTGATGAAGGAGAGACGTGGAGGCATGCGATGAAGTCAGAGAGGAAGAGCGATGCTGGGTGACAGAGGAGGCACAGATCACGACGGAGCTTGGTAGTTTTTAAAAAACTTCGACTTAGGTCAGCCTGTGGCCTGTTGGTGAGGATGGCTGGATTCCTCATGGCTGTGCAGTTGAGTCTGGGACCTGTTGGCTTGAGAAACATGCTGACTATGTGTGCATGTGTGCCCGGAACCCAGAAAGGTGGAAGAAGCAGAGGAGAACAGATTGCCCTCCCCATGGGGAATGCTTTCTCACTTTCCTAACCTCTCTCTATCTCCAGTGAGCTCACACGCTCTCTGGCAAATTAAAAACAACACAAACAATAAGACAAACCAAAAAACCAGTGAAACACTTTGGCCTTGAATAAGATGGGAAGCCTGAGTAAGATGGGAAGCCAATAGAGAGAGTTTTGAGAAGAACTGGTCCAAACTGTCTTGGACCTGAGTGGGAACAGGAGAAGTGGTGAGAATTCTCAAATTCTGGTTACATAAGCAATTCTTGTTATTCATGGTAGTTCTGTAAAGTCACTGTGAATCCCAAATTAGCAAGTACTGAATCATCGTGCCTAGGCGACACGGGGTTTGACCTTGCCAGCAAGCTCACAGCGTTTTTGACAGTCCATCAGTGGAGCCTTTGTTCATATATGTTTCCATGTAAGGACGCTCTATTTAATACTTGTTGGTTAATGCGGAACTCACGATAGTGCTGTCACTCATGACTAAGCAGAGCTGACCCAATGCATGTGTTTTCTCCACAAGTCACACACAGCATTCTTGAGTGTAGGACACTAGATAGCACCATGGTTGGGGACATCTTAAATAGTGAACTTACAAAAATAAAACCAAAAAACAAAAATGTGAAAAATATGGCATGAACTGGACTGGGGCAGGACAGTTGTTTACTATGAAAGCATGAAACCGGAATCAAAAAGGCAGAGCATAACCTTGTTTAATCTTCACTGAAATTCTATACTTCTGTTTAGTTTTTTGCCATTCTGCACCTGGAATGCCTGTAATTGACCTAGAAAACAATGTGTGTATTTATTTTGGGGTTACAAAATAAATACATTTTAGTCAGTAGGTGAATTCAGAAATACAGAATCCACAAGTAAATGGTGATCAATATATTGAAGGTACAGTATTGGGTCATTGCAAAAGTTATGATGCAGTTTTGTGTAGAAAAACATAGAAAAATACATCATGACTTTCCCAACGACTATATATAACATGCAAGGAATTGGCTGATGAATTGGATGTAGTTTGTGAGAAGAAGGCA
The DNA here is from genome assembly GCA_026018925.1 of Tupaia tana. NCBI lineage: Eukaryota > Metazoa > Chordata > Mammalia > Scandentia > Tupaiidae > Tupaia > Tupaia tana. The sequence continues at coordinate 97,004,401 of JAKSZU010000006.1, forward strand.
AGGCAGAGTCCAAGGCTTTTTCCAAAGTAGCTGGAAGAATGGCGTCGTTAATAACTGAGATGGGAAAAGCCTGTGAGTGGCTGCTCTGTAGGTGAAGATTAGGAGCTTGTTTGGAGATTCTTATTTGACACACAGTGGAAATGTCAGATTTGTACTTAGATTTGTCATTCTGTAGCTCCCTGGGGAGTTCCGGAATAGAGTTATAAACCGAGTGTTCATTGTAGCCTAAATCCATGCGATTCGATGACATTAAATAATAGGAAAGAAGATGGAAAAGAGAAGAGGAAGACCGAGGCCAACATTCAGAAGTCGGGGAAATGGGGAGTGAATTGTGGAGACTCACATGAAAGCAAAACCTAATGAATGTGCTGTTCTGGGGGGTGTGGGGGAACCTGGTTTAAGGGAGAGGAAATGATCAACTAGGCTCAGTACTCTAAGACACAGGATGAGGGTTAGGGTTTGCATTTATTGGTGGCTTTGACGAGCAGTTCCGAGGGTAGTAGAGGGGAAGACCTAAATGGGATGGTTTGGAAAAAGAACAAGAGGAAAGAAACTGGAGCTAAGTAGTTTCAACCCCTCTCGTTGAGTTTTGCAGTAAAGAAGGGGAAAGATAGGGAAGAGTTGGAAGAAGTGCGGCTAAGGGGTGTTTTGATTAGTTTAAGATCGGGAGCTACTGCAGCCTTTTTGCTGATGAGGGTGGTCCCTGAGTTTTGTCAGCAGGTGGCGAGGTCTTGGTTGTTCCCAGAAAGCTGAGGCTATGTCGGGGTGAGGCCCTCACTTTATCCAGTGACCAGCATGCTCTCCAGTGCCAGCCCCACAGTCGCCGTACCACCTGTGTCTCTGAGCTCACCCGCATCTGGGTTCTCGTACTGTGTGACAGGGGTCCCCAAATCCTGGGCTACAGGGAGACCCAGGGACACCAACCTGGAGCCCTCCCTGTGCCCTCACCATCACAGAGGACGGCCACCATGGCGCCACTGCAGCTGGCCAGAGTCCTCTCCCTCCTAGAGAGCCCCGCGGTCAGTGACTGCTTGTCCATGCTAAATTGGCGGTGGTCTCTGTGCTCCTTATCCTCTGCCGTTAGGGCCTAACATTGTTGGAACTGGTACGCCTCCCTTTTAACTGTCTTGGCAGATATCTTTTAGGAAGAGGTAATAACATGGTATCCCTCCTAGGACACCATGGATTCTGGCTAAATATTTAAAAGATGAATCCTTAATTTGTTCTAAGTGTCCTTCCTCACATTTCACTAGTCTTCTAAAATATAATGATAGTTTTTCTTTCAAGAGATTTTTGCTATAGAGCACGTGCATGCCCTGAAGAGACAGAGAGAGACAGAGAGATAGAAAGCAAGAAACCACCGGCTGGGGGCTGGCCATGTCCTAATCTCTTCTCTTCCATTCTCCTCTCAGAATGTTGGGCATGTATGCACACACGTCCGGCATGAGTTTTAAGCCACTGGATCTGGGACTTGAACTGCAGTTGACTACGTGGGAGTCCAGCAATATAACCATTACACCATCTGCTGGTCCCAGAATGATAGTTTTTCTAAATTAATATTTTTACTAACAGTTGTTACAAAGTGATTTTTTAGTACATGAATGTAATGTATAATGATTACACTGAGGTATAGCATACCCATCTCATCTCAACCTTTTTTTTTTTTTTTTTTTTTTTTGGAGAGGTTTTTGCTATAGGGCATGTGTGCTTGCCAGAGAGAGAGAGACAGAGAGACAGAAAGCGAGAAATCATCCCCCGGGGGTATGGCCACGCTGTGATCCCTTCTCCTCCATTCTCCTCTCAGGGTCTTGGGCACGCATGCACACGCACCTGGTGTGAGTTTTAAGCCACCAGATCCGGGACTCGAACTGTCAGCTACATGGGAGTTCAGCAGCATAGCCATTACACTAACTGCTGGTCTCTCATCTCAACCTTTTAAAACATATACAATAAATTATTGTTTTTTTTTTTTTTTTTTTTTTTTTTTTTTTTTTTGACAGGTTTTCACTATAGGGTGCGTGCGCTCACCGGACAGACAGAGAGAGATATAGAGACAGAAAGCGAGAAATCACCCCCCAGGGGGGATGGTCACGCTGCAATCCCTTATCCTCCATTCTCTTCTCAGGATCTTGGGCATGCACGCACACGCGCCCGGCGTGAATTTTAAGCCACCGGGTCTGGGACGTGAACCGCAGTCGACTACGTGGGAGTCCAGCGACATAGCCATTACGCTAACTGCTGGTTCCCATACAATAAGTTATTGTTAACCATAAGAATGAGTTTTTCTAGTGTTGTGGCTTTTTTGTCTATCAATATTATTTATAGTGGAAGCCTACCTGTTCAAAGACATAATATTAAAACCAAATTTTATTTTTTATCATGAGAAGTCAGTATTTTGATATTTTAAGGACAAATTACTGAGGCTTTCCATCTCTATTCTATGTAATGTCAGTTCTTTAGATATCATGAATATTCAGATGCTTTTCAATTTTTATCAGATTCTCACAGCTTTCTGCTTATTAACTTTTTATTTTGACATTATTTCAGATCTATAGAAATGTGAAGAGAATAGCACAAAGAATTCCCATGTACCCTTTCCCTGTAATTCCCAAATGTCCATATTTATCCTTTTCTCTCTCTGTACATGGTGTCGTGTGTGCATGTGCACGTGCAAGTATGTGTGCAGGGTTTAGCATGCTGTCTAAGTTGTTTTTCATAGGAATACCACAGAAAGGACATCTATCCTCAGTGCATTGTACTAGCTACATGATGTCCGTTTGTCACACTACTGGGAGTTAATGTGGTCATTTAGTTCAGGTGTTACCTTCCTGATTGTCTCATAGTAAAGTTACATTTTCATTTTCCTTTGTAGGAAAACTTTGATACAATATAATGTGATGTTATGTCTCAATTTTTCACTATTTTTCATATCCATTGATGGTTTTAGCCTACATCATTTATTATTATGGCAATTGTGAAGTGGTCATTTTTGAACTCAATTACTCTTTTTCTTCCTTAATATTTTTTTAATTGCCAGAAGGGTTCATGTACTCACCAGAGATTGAGAGACAGAGAGAGAGATGGGGAAGGACCCCCTCCCAGTGGGGCATGGTCATGCTGCAAGACCTTTTCCACTTCTCTGTCCTGTTGGATGTTTGAGCATGTTGACACACATACCATGGTGTACTTTTCACACCTCCAGGGTCGGGATTTGATCTGTGGTCAGCCATGTAGGATTCAGTTCCATTAGGCGCTAGCATCTGGGGTTGGCTGTCCTTGTTCTTTTTACAATAATTTGTTTTTAAGGTAAGCAAAGACATTTCTTATTCTGTTTTTGTTTTGTTTTGTTTTAAGGTTTTTGCCATAGGGCATGTGTACTGGCTGGACAGCTACAGTGAGAGGAAAAGTGAAAAATCATCCTCTCGGGGGGGATGGCCATGCCACAGTCCTTTCTCCTCCATGAGATTTTGGGCATGCATGCACACGTGCCTGGTGTGATTTGCAAGTAGGGCTAGGTCTGGGACTCCAACCGTGGTCAGCCATGTGGGAGTCCAGCATGTTAACCACCATGCCACCTTCTCGCTCGCTCTCTGATGAATTCAATATATATGTGTCTCTGTGTGTATTTAAATGATTAATTTTTCTCTATCATGGGAATTCATGGATTCTTATTAGTCATTATTATTCATAACACCGTGCTATCATCGCGTATTATCGTGGTCAGGTTTGGCCAGTGGGAAGCACTTCGGATGGTTTCCTCCCTTCTTTTGTCATGTTCCTCTCATCTGTTGGATACTTATTTTCTGGCTCATGGTTTACAGAGTTATTTAGATTAGTTTTTTCTTCCCTACTTCTTTTAGTGGTGTTTTGATATTTCCTTGAAGTTGGGTTTATTTGGTTTCTTTTCATTATATCCCATTTTAAGTTTCTGTTTTTCCCCCTCTCTTATCCATGCTGATTTTTAAATTTATTTTTAAGTGAAACTTCAATGATTTCAAAAGTCAGAACTTTGCAAAACTATAAGCTTAGTTTTCTGTACTTAGAAAAACTGTCTTTAGTTATTTCCTTTTCTACACAGAAATTATGATACTGTTATGTATTTTGTTACTTTGCTTTGCCATGGTGCAACTTGAAAATCATAATATTTCATTTTGTAGGGTTTTATTCTTTTTTTTTTTTTTTTTTTTTTTTTTTTTTTTTTTTTTTGTTAGAGAGGTTTTTGCTATAGGGTGTGTGCGCTCTTCAGAGAGACAGAAAGTGAGAAATCACCCCCTATAGGGGATGGCCATGTTGAAATCCCTTCTCCTCCATTCTGCTCTTGGGATTTTGGGCACACATGGACACATGCCTGGCATGAGTTTTAAGCCGCTGGGTCTGGGACTTGAACCGTGGTCAATTATGTGGGAGTCCAGTGATATAACCATTTTGCCCTCTGTTGGTCCTGTGTCTCATTCTTTTTAACAGCAGCATAGGACATCATCATAGCTTTTTTTTTTTTTTTTTTTTTTTTAAGGTTTTTGCCATAGGATGCATGCATGTGCTCACTGGAGAGAGGGAGAGGGAGAGAAAGGGAGAAATCACCCTCTGGGGGGGATGACCATGCTGTAATCCCTTTTCCTCCATTCTGCTCTTGGGATTCTGGGCATGCGAACACATGCACCAAGCATGACTTTCAGCTGCTAGGTCTGGGAATTGAACCTCAGTCCGCCATTTACTTTGTAACATTCAGCGAGCACTTTCCTATCTACGGACATGTACCTGATTTCTATTTTTTCCATTTATGTGCATTGTTGCCATGAATAACCATGTGTATGTAGTTTTGTGTGTGTATGTGTATGTGTATGTGTGAGAGAGATAAGAGGCATACATTTCTAAAAGTGTGATTGGCTGAAGAGGTAAACCTGAGTACACTTCTGTTAGATATTCCCAAATTTCCTTCTATAAGGATAATACCGGGTTGCATTCCTCCCACAGACATGTAAAAGTGCTTCGTTGTCCACACCCTTACCAAAAGAGTGTTTGCCAATTGGTAGATGAGAAATAGAATCTGGGTGTAGTTTTAACTTGCTTTTTTCTTTTTATAGAGGGAGTGAGGTTGGTGATCTTTTCATGGTGTTAAAATTTTAGTGTTATTTACACATTGTAGCTCTTTATCTGTTATGTATGTTGCAGATACTTTCTACTAGCTCGTCAATTATCATTTGACTTGATTAATTTTCCATAAATGATGACACTCTATCTATTGATATTCCTGTGAGTAATAAATGGTTCTTTGTCTCTGTCTCGGGAATCTTGTGTCTTCTGTCAGCATTCATGACACTGTGGCGGGCAAACTTGAGCTTTGCAAGTAGGGGAAAAGCTCATAGCCTTTGTGGTTTTTGACAAGGACTATGTGTCCTTTTGTTTATTTTATTTTTACTTTCTTTTTGTTTTTCCTGCACGATTTAGTTTCCTTCTTTTGCCGTTTTTTCACTTTCACAGTTTCTGAAATTTCTTCATTTTTTTCTTTTTTTTCCTTTAGAGCTTTCTAATTTAATATATTTTAACCACTTCTCCCTCTGCAGTACTGCCTTGCTGAGGTTGCTTCTCTTCCCTTTCACATACACCTTCAGGTCCCTTTCCTGTTCTCAGTGTTGTAACCATCCTTACACTCTCGGTATTTTCACATGTACATTGGACATTTTTTTTTTTTTTTGGAGAGGTTTTCGCTATAGGGCACATGCGCTCACCAGACAGACAGAGAGAGACATAGAGACAGAAAGCGAGAAATCACTCCCCAGGGGGGATGGTCACGCCGCAATCCCTTCTCCTCCATTCTCCTCTCGGGATCTTGGGCACGCACGCACACGCGCCCGGCGTGAGTTTTAAGCCACCGGGTCCGGGATGCGAACCACGGTCGACTACGTGGGAGTCCAGCAAAATAGCCATTACGCTAACTGCTGGTTCCCTGGACCTTCTTTTTCTGATGGTGGTTTTTGATCAGTCTGTTTCTCTTCTTTCTTTAGTGTACTTTTTTACCCCTAGAACTGCTGCAGGTCTCCACAGAGGCTTCAGTGGTAGGGTGAGAGATCATTTGCAGAGCTTTGGTGTTTATTTTTCTACTCATAGCCAATTTAAAATGTGGATTCTCTCTGCCTGTCAGTTTTGCTAAGCTGCAGGTTTTTGTTTTTCTTTTTGTTCTTTATTACATTTTGGATGGTATGTAAGAGAGGCAGAATTATGTTGCTGCCACCATCCCAACTACCTAGAATGATCCCATTGTAGCTTTGTTACATTGTGGGATATATTGTAGATGTGGACATGACATATCATTCCGTTTACAGGTTATTACAAGGCCAAGGGTCAGTTAAACCTAGCGATCACTCTATGTGAGAAAATAGTATCACATAGACATGAAGAACTCGCTTGTTAGAAGTATTTTGCATTAAGGGGGCTGGCAGGTCGGCGTAGTGCTTAAGGGTGCTGGACTCCCACACGGTCAACCACAGTTCCAGTCCTGGACCTGGCAGCTTGCTTTCTCACTTTCTCTCTCTCACTCTGTCCCTCTCTGATCAAATTAAAATAAATAAAGTGAAATAAAATAATTCTTTAAAAAAAAAGACAGGAATATTTTACATTAAAGTTTTAAATAAAATATCACTTTCAGTTCCCTGAACACTTTAAACCCATATTACATGTTTAATAAATACTTCTTGATTGGTATTTCAGATTTTATTATAGAAAATGTATTAAATTTAGAAAAGTATGAGATTCCTATTGCATATTTTCTAAGCATATTCCTATTGCTTCATAGTACAATAAGATCGCAAAGGTTTTTATTGGTTCTTTACGTTCCGTGCTCCACTTAGCCTTTGCTGTTAAATGCATTTTGACAATTTTCTGTCATTTGATCTCCATCACAAACAAATGGATGAGGAGGGCAAGTAATTTAACTCCCAGTTTTAAAAATTAGAGCTAACATTTAGATTAAATGACTTTCTGGGGATTGCACGACTAATCAAGGGAGAAGCTGAAGTTAAACTGACTTTAACATCGTTCTTGTCAGAATGACACTGAGTAAAATAGGTAGCTAATTCAGTCTTCCCACATATCACACTTGAATGTAACTTCTGTGTGAAAAACATAAGGGGTCTTCAAAAGTTCATGGAAACTTTGTATTATGAAAAATACTATGTATGCTTGGATTTAAAAATATTTCTGCACCACAATAAACCTGTGCTAACGTGTTATAATGTGCATGTACAGGATCTAGTCTGAGGGACTGAGCAAGATAAGACATCAGTTTGAAAAGAGGCCCTATCAGAATAATATGAATTCTGCTAAAATTGAAGCAAGGACAAAAATAAAATTTACAGTGAATCTTGGGTGGGAAGAATGGTCTATGCCTTATAGAAATTTTATTGGAACAATACTCCTAATAAATCAGTAGTTCAAGAAGGGAAGAGATGATGTTGACGTTAATGCCTGCAGAAGCACACCATCCACATTAATTTGATAGGAAAAAATGAATCTCATTTATGCCCTAATTGAAGAGGACCTATGATTAAAAGCAAAAGCAATAGATACTACAGACATCTCAATTGGTTCGGCTCACGCAATTCTGACTGAAAAATTAGAGTTGAGCAAACTTTCTGCTTGGTGAGCGCCCAAGCTATCACACCCAGATCAACTGCAGATGGGCGGAGCTTTTGTTGGAAATTTTAACAAGTCGGGTGGAGCGTTCAGTGGAAGAATTATAACAGTAGATGACACAGGCTTTCCCAGCATGATCCTAAAGGCACAATACAATCAAACTACGGCTATCAAGAGGTGGACGTGGTGCAGTCAGCACAGAAATGGATTGGGCAAGAGCAGTGGTCATGACAGCAGGTTTTTGGGGTGCTCAAGGCATTGAGCTTGTGGGCCCCCATTTTCTTCAGTTACCAATGTGAAAAAGACTATGTTGATGTGGTTAGACTCCCAGGACCTTTGGTTCTTCAGAGATGGACAAGATGGCTAATATCACTTACAAAAGTGTTTTGAACTCAGTGGCACTTATGTTGAGAGTTTATATATTTTATTTATTTATCTTAAATAATTATTTTTAAATTTCATTTTATTTATTCATTCATTTATTTTAATATTACCAGAGAGAGGCAGAGAGAGAGAGAGAGAGAGAGAGAGAGAGAGAGAGAGAGAGAGAGAGAAAGCAAGTCACCAAGTCCGGGACTCGAACTGTGGTCGGCCATGTGGGAGTGTCCAGTGCCCTAACCACCAAGCAACCTGCTGGACCCCTATATATTTTATTTTTAGCTTTTAATTTCATTTTGCCATGAACCTTTTGAAGTCTCTTTAGGCATTTGGGCCAAGTAGTTTGTAAGTTAAGGTGAATTCTTGTTCATTTTCTTCTGCTTAGTGTGCCTAGGAGAGCACTAGGGTAGAGTAATCAGTGAAAATCATTAAGGTGAACAATACCGTTTGGAAAGGAAGGGATAGTATAAGATGGTAGACTGTTTAGTTATCCAAATAAAAGCAGTGTATAATTGTGGGTGCTTTATTTTGGAAAAATAATCACTTCTTATTATCAAGTTTTCTATTGTAATATTTGACTAATGGTTTGAAAACACTTCAGAAGTTCATAATAAAAAAAAAACAAACTTGACTTTCTAGACTAGTTAAATGAGTAGTCTAGCTCATCTCTTGAAAATGTCAAACTGACATAATTGAGTTTTGCTAGTTTCATAATATTGCTTATGGTGTGACATGTTGTATACACACTCTGTTATTACCAAACATTAAACAGATTTGTCAACAAGTAGTGACAAAAGAATTATAATTCAATCTCTTTGTGAATTTCATTATGTGGAGGAGGAAAAATTGGCTCTCTTTCTCTTTGTTAATTGACACATAGGACAACTCCATGCCCTGCTGCAGTGCCTCATCCTTTTACAAAAAAAGTCATTGTACCAACAGATATGATTTTTTGTCTGTCAATAAGAATTTATTTTCTCTATGTACTTCATGTTCATGTGCAGTTATTTAAATGTTCAGCAAGTGTACCAGTGGCCTGAGATACTCTGTACCAAATAGGTAGGGCAAACATTGTGTGAGGTAGTTTGCACAATAACCTTTTTAAGGAAAGGAATTCTTCTTTTTTGGAGAGGTTTTTGCTATAGGGGTGTGCACTCACCAGAAAGACAGAGACAGAGAGACAGAAAGCGAGAAATCACCCCCGGGGGCATGGCCACACCGCAATCCCTTCTCCTCCATTCTCCTCTCAGGATCTTGGGCACACATGCAAACGTACCCAGTGTGTTTAATCCACCAGGTCCGGGACTCAAACCATGGTCGACTACATGGGAGTCCAGCGACATAGCCATTATGCCAACCGCTGGTCCCCAAGAAAGGAATTATTATAATTTTTTTTTTTGAGAGTTTTTTTTGCTATACTGCACGTGTGCTCACCAGAAAGACAGAGACAGAAAGCGAGAAATCACTCCCCAGGGGCAATGGCCATGCCACAATCCCTTCTCCTCTATTCTCCTCTCAGGATCTTGGGCACGCATGCACACACACCCGGCGTGAGTTTAAGCCACCAGGTCCGGGACTTGAATCACGGTTGACTACATGGGAGTCCAGCGACATAGCCATTATGCCAACTGCTGGTCCCAGGAAAGGAATTCTTAAAATTTTATTTGTGACTTTGGTTTATACATGGTTTTTACCATTTCTGGGATTCCATGGAACTCTAAATACTTACTTTAAAACAAACCAGGAAAAGGTACAAAAGAATTTCTTTCTGAGTCACTGCAGCTGTGCATGTTTTTAAAATTGTTTGTTCATACCTAAAAGAGAGGGAGATAAAATAGATAGATGGACAGACAGAAAGTGCGGACACACAAGCAGACCTTGTGCATGCTGTAAGCAAATGGAGAAGAGTACGTGAGCTCTAGAGTATTCACGCCTGAGATAAACCGTAACCCTCCCTAACCAAAACATCATCCTTTAAAAACGTAATCCCAAATTCAGTTTTAAAACTGAACATGTTATTGAAAAACTTATTACAAGGTTGTCAGGAAAGTCATGATGCATTTTTTGCATAGAAAAAATCATGACTTTTCTGACATCCTAGTATTTTCATGTTAAGGACTCTACACTGAGTGTTTTCAATGGTATTTAATTTTTTTCTAGCTCACGGTCATGACCACTAATAATCTGTTGGTGATTAGATTTTGGCTCTAATACTCTTCTTTAGGTTGTCATATACTATATCTAATAAAGAAAAGTAACTGGGAAATTTTAACCTTTTCAAATGTCATCTTGGATTATACCATCTTAGTGGTTGAGTGTTGTGTATTTAGTGAATTGTTTTGCACTAGCTAGAAAGACAGATGGTAGTGTGCAGTGGCAAATAGTGCAGACAGGAGGACAGATGGGTGGCTTAAATGGTTTAAATATCTCCCTGGAAATGAGTGAAGTGCTTATCTCCTGAAGTTAGACTAAAAAATGAAGGAATTTATTAGGAATAATAGAGTTTATATAAAAAAGTAATAGTTTTAAAAACATGACATAAAATACAGAATTTATTCATTAGTTATACCTTTTGCACTGATGATAAAAATTAACACACCAGAACACAATACTCAAATACTCCTGCCTGTTAGCTCCTTTTTACATTTTCTTGTTACGAACATGTAGAGCGTAGAAAACATCTTTATTACTTGGAATTAATTTATCTGGATAATTGTCCATTGCCTTTATAACTGCCTGTTGTCAGAATTAATTTGTTCAATTTCAAGTAATAGTAACTCAGAGCTAGTTTTAAAAACAGTGAATCAAAGCAAAAAACAAACCAGACCTTTGAAACAGACCACAGCGAGGGCAGGCCTGGAGCAGCTCTGCAGCCTCTGCAGCGGGGTGGGCACAGCGGGGTGGGCGCAGCAGTCGGCGCAGCGGGGTCCTGAACTGCCACTCCCATTTAGCATGGATGTGGTTAGCTGCGGGCTGTGGGTCGGTCTCGGTATGGTCAGTACAGTACGCACCTTAGATTCTCGGCTTCAGGTTCATACAGGAGTACCCTCTTGGCTCGTGTGGGTGCGGACAGAAGGCCGGTCCATTTCAGAGGAAGGCGTGGCTGTCCATGGTTTGTGGGGCTGGTCTAGATATGCCACTTACATTGACTCCTGGGAATTTTTTTTTTTTTTGAGAGGTTTTTGCTATAGGTGGCATGCGCTCAATAGAAAGACAGAGAGAGACAGAGAGACAGAAAGCAAGAAATCACCCCCCAGGGGGGATGGCCACGCCGCAATCCCTTCTCCTCCATTCTCCTCTCAGGATCTTGGGCATGCATGCACACGGCATGAGTTTAAGCCACTGGGTCAGGGACTCGAACCACAGACGACCACATGGGAGTCTATCAACATAGCCATTGCGCCAACTGCTGGTCCTGACTCTTGGGAATTTTTAATGAAATGGATTTCTGCAGGAAGGATGCTAAGTAGCATTATTCAGTTTGGAATGTTACATTATTTCATGAAAAATTATTATAGGAACTTAACGTGTGGGAGGATATGTTCCTGAGAGTGTTAAAAGTCGCTCACGATTAGACTCATTGAAGTGATTTGTTAATTGCTGTGGTAATAGATGGATACCAAGTGCCATAGACATCGAGTTAGATCTTCTCTAGGGATTTATATTAACTGAGGTAGAAAGTTTAATTTGATTCTAATGAACATCTTTAAGAATTCAAAATTACAATTGTTTAGAACTTTTAAAAAAAATCATGGGACCAGCAGTTGATGAAATGGCTATGTCACTGGACTCCTATGTAGTTGACCGTGGTTCGAGTCCTGGACCTGTGGCTTAAACTCACACCGGGCGCGTGTGCGCGTGTGCCCAAGATCCTGAGAGGAGAATGGAGGAGAAGGGATTGCGGTGTGGCTATCCCCTCTCGGGGGTGATTTCTTGCTTTCTGTCTCTCTGTCTTTCTGGCGAGCGCATGCACCTTATAGCAAAAATCTCTCAAAAAATAAAAAATCACAAGACACACCTCATAGTAAAGAGAAGAATGATGTCATATTTTAGTTACATATTGAAATATCTATGTAATTATTTACTGATTTCATGACATAAAATGTATCATCCTATAGGTTTTAGACAAACATGTGAAAAGTCATTTCTTTAGTGATTCAAGTTTAGTTGTTCTTTTCTGGTTTTCTGCAGATCAGAGCTGAGTGTACACCCCTGCTTTCTTCCTGCACTCTGGTGTTAGAACCCGTTTCCTGTCAGCACTTAGAGGGCCTAGGAGGGATACCCTGTTGAAAAAGTTATTTTCTCATTGAGACTTTATGTTATAAAGTGAAGTTGATCACCTGGGGCAACATTCTGTGAATAACTTGGGATAGTGCTGGGCCAGGAGGTGGCGTGATGGTTAAGGCACTGGACTCCCACGCAGCTAACTGCGGTTCGAGCCTGTACCTGGAGACTTCAAAATCATGCTGTGTGCATGTGCATGTGTCCTCAAAATCCTGAGAAAAGAATGAAGGGAAAGGGACCTCAGTGTGGCCATCTCCTCTGGGCGGCGATTTCTCACTTTCCCCCTTCTGTCTATCTCCTCTCTGGTGATCACACACACCTTATGACAAAAACAAAGAAAAAATTAAAATATCCTGTGTGCAGGAGCTGGTCTAAGGAGCTGTACTCTGTAAAACACGCACAGTTCTCTCAGAGGCAGTGGTGGTGCTGGTATGTGGAGGTGCTAGAATTAGTAGTAGAGATGTGCTTGTCTGTTGTTTCCTTGTGCACCATCTGGATGTGGGTAGTTGCTGTGCCTCGGAATTAGAGTGATGAGAAAAGCAAGGGAATTGTATTTTTTATTCATCTGTTCCTTCTGTTTACCGCGAATAGGAGAAACAACGGACTAAAACAAAGTCTAAAGTCTCCTCTCTCTGCAAAAACCCTCACTTTTTCTGTTTGTTGTTTTGTTTTGTTTTGCCCTGGGTTAGAGAGATTCTCAGATGGTTGCTGAGCTTAAGCAAAGTGGTGGCATGGGAGAACTTCTGGCAGCAAACATTCTCAACCTAAGATCTGTATCTAGGGAGAGGTTTCTTTTCGAGGACTTCCTTGAAAAGAGAGTAGAAGTTAATATTTTGAAAAGATTTGTTGCCAAAATCTAAATATATTGGTTTGGGGCTAGCAGGTGGCGTGGTGATTAAAGGTGCAGGACTCCCATGTGGCTGACCGTGGTGCAAGTCCCAGACCTGGTGGCTCGCTTTCTTACTTTCCCTCTCTCTCTTTCTCTGTCTCTGATCAAACTGGAAAATAGTAATAATAAATAAAGTTAAATAACATGGTTCTTTAAAATATATATTGTTCAATTTGCATAAAATGTTTAGGATCTGTTTAGACTTTTCATTAAATTATATATTCACTCACATCTTGACAGTCCAAGAAAACAAGAAACATTTTCTAAGTACTTCTGATAAAGGAACCATATAAACACTTAACTATAGAATTCTTAACTCATAATTGATATAAAATTATCAATAGCTGCCAGAATTCTCCCACATCAGGCCCACATTTCTCTGATTTTCAAGCCATGCAGTCCCTAGATTCACCCTACCTATACAGACTTATTAGTAGACTTCAAAAAGTTCACAGAAAAGTGGAATTAAATTATGAGTTGATTTTGGTGCAAAGTATTATTTTGAAATCCATAAATAGTTTTTTTCTTAATATACATTTTCTGTGAACTTTTGAAGATGCCCGCCTCCCCCATGTCCTTCACTCTTGCAAAACTTGCTTGCTTTGTTAGGCGAGCTATCACTTTGCTTGCCTGGATAGTATTGCGTATCATTTGCGTATTCATGCGCTATTTCAAGTTGCCAGATTGTCAAAGACTGTTCTCCCAAGTACTGAATTCCTCGTGTCTAGTCCTTCCTTGTAGTGCTCAGTTAGTAATAGTCATTGAATGAAAGGAAAACATTATGAAGAGAAGAACTATTGTCTATTCTTTCCTTTTTTATTTTTTAGAGAGATCTTTGCTATAATTATGGTGCATGCACTTGCCAGAGACAGAGAGGGAGAGAGAAAGTGAGAACTTGCCCTCCAGAGGGTATGGCCACGTCGCAGTCCTTAATCCTTCATGCTCCTCTTGGAATTTTGGGCACTCACGCATGTGCACCCAACATGTTTTTCAAACCACCAGGTCCAGGACCTGAACCAGTCAGCTGTGTGGGATCTAGCTGACTTAACCACCACGCTGCTGGCTGGTTGTGTTCTTTCTTTCTTTTTAACTTACTAGAGGACATGTGTACTCACCAGAGAGAGACAGAGAAAGTGAGAAGGCACCCCAGGCGGGGCGTGGTCACACAGCAGTCCCTTCTCTTCCACCTCTCCTTCAGGCATGCACATGTGCCCTGTAAGTTTCATGAAGCTGCTGGGTCCGGGACTGGAGTGCATGGCCGGCCATGTGGGATCCAGCCACCTAGTCAGCACACCACAGGCTGGCTCTTCTGTTCTTGTATTTTTCCTGACATTCCTCTAATCTTTTAAGTTCTGTTTCTCCTAAAAGCCTCCTCTGACTACCTTTATATTGAAGACACAGATCTCAAAATTTTACATATTTTATAAGCTCTCTTGGTTATGTGGTTCGATTTGCACCGTTGTTCCAATTTGGTATAAGGTCCTTGACGAGGATCATGTGTCTGTATTTCGTGCATTGTAAATTGGCCTTTATTCACTGAACCTTTACCGCTCTCCGTACTCGCTCCATGGCAGCCTCTGTGCTCAGTACTGGCAGGTAATAGTGCTTAGCACGAAGCTGCACACTCAATGCACACTCAGTGGACTTTGGCTGATTATTCTTAACATATGTGAGACGTAAAGCAGTAGTGATCCAGTTTGCACATAGGGAACATACAAGTTTTTATTTTATTTTTTTATCTTTTTGCTAATTTTCTCCAATGTTTTTTTATTTCAGGGAAGGAAACAGAAAAGGCCAAGGAGCGTTACGACAAAGCCACGATGAAGCTGCACGTGCTGCATAATCAGTACGTGCTGGCGCTGAGAGGGGCCCAGCTCCACCAGAGCCAGTACTACGACACCACACTGCCCCAACTTCTGGACTCCCTACAGAAGATGCAGGAAGAGATGATCAAAGCACTGTAAGATACCCCCTCTCCCTCATAAGATCTCTTTATAAGATGATCTCAGCCGTTTCTCTCTCCTAGACACGCGCTGGCTTTGTAGCTGCATTATTACCTCAGCCCGGTGGGTCTCTCCAACCCGTTGTACTTTGATCCTTCTTGAGTTTCACTTCTGATGTCCTTCCATTTGTGCTCTTTTCCTAAACCTTCCATCCAGCCCCATGAAAGGACTGTATATATATAATTTTTTTTTTCCCCAGTTAGATGGAAAGTTAAATGAAAAAAAATGCATTCGTCGATAAGCATTAAGAAGTGAATAGCTGCCTCTGGAGGACTGGACATTTAAATCTTGACAAATTGAAAAACCTCAAGGAAAGAGTTTTTTCAAAGGCTTATTTGCCAGCCTCTTGTTCTTCCTTTTTTTTTAATTTCCCCTGTATGAGATTAAAGTCAGCAAATGTTTACTGAGGCTTTATTATATGCAAAGCACCCTGCCTGGCGTGCTGAGATACGAGATGAGCAGGAGACAGTTCTTACCTTCCAGGCTCCACAGGGTCCTAACCAGTAAGCCAGATGCAGCTGTTCACCCTCACGTGGACAGGAGAGCACTGGTCAGCCCTCTTTGGTGGACTTTCATCTCTTTTACTAGCTGTTTTAGTCATTTCCAAGTGCTTCAGTTGATTTTCTTTGACTGCAAATGTGAATGAGGGGGACTCTTCAGCATTGGAGTTCCCCTGGATGAGGAGCAGGGATGTGGAACAGGGAAAGGAGAGGTCTCAGGAAGGAGAGTCAGAGGATAACGGTCACCTCTTCCGTGGAGGCAGAGTTCTCCAGGCAGTAGAGAATTTAAAGAGTGGGAACGTGGCCCAAGTAAGTGCAGGTTCTTGTATTCTAGTTAATTTATTGGTAATTACCAAACTAGCACATGAGCACCTAGGTTAGTATATTTGAAATGTAGCAGTAAATTAATACAAAAGGGCGTGTGGTATTTCCTTTATACAATACTGTGGTTTGCAGAGCGCCTGGTGGGCATGAGCTGCTGATGGCTCCCTTGCCTTACAGTATCCTGGAGAGTTAGGAAGAGCAGGTCATGTCCAGGGTGTCTGTGACAGACCAGTCAGAACTGACCCACAATCACAGAGTGTGGGCACAGGTGGCAGATCTGGGACTTAAAGCTAGGTCTTCTGACTCTGTACACATGCCCAGTCCTGGGATTAGAACTACACAATCAGCCAAGTAGGACCCAGTTGTCTTAATCTTTGCACCACTTGCTGGTCGCCTACTTATCCCCTATTTATTTATTTGTAATTACCAGAGGGCACATGAACTTGCCAGAGACAGAGAGAGGGAGAAAATACTCTCCCATAGGGTGTGGTCATGCCTCAATCTGTTCTTTTTTTTTTTTTTTTTTTTTGAGAGATTTTTGCTATAGGGTGCGTGCGCTCGCCAGACAGACAGAGAGACAGAGAGATAGAAAGTGAGAAATCACCCCCCCCCAGGGCGATGGCCATACCGCAATCCCTTCTCCTCTCGGGATCTTGGGTACTCATGCACATGGGCCTGGCGTGAGTTTTAAGCCACCGGGTCCGGGACGCGAACCGCGGTCGACTACATGGGAGTCCAGCGACATAGCCATTATACTAACTGCTGGTCCCTCAATCTGTTCTTTTTCCATCCTCCTGAATATTTCCATCCTCCTGGGATTTGAGGCTTATGTGCACATGTACCTGATATATTTCTTAAGCACCAGGGCTGGGACTTGAACTTGTTCTCAGTCAAGTACAATCTGGCTCCCTTTAACCACCAGGCCACGGGGACAGACTACCCTGATAGGAACTGATCTTAATAAATGGCTTCGTCATCTTTTTTGAAGGGCTCTCTAGTGTCATAGTAGCTTAAGTATATGTAGTTCACTTTTTAAAATGTTAATTGCATTTACACACATTTCAGATCCATATTATTCCCAATATTTCTTGGGCAAGAAATCCCCCTCTGAAATTGGGGGATCAAATTTGTCTTTGCTGCCTTTTTTTTTTTTTTTTTTTTGAAGAGAGGTTTTGGCTATACGCTTGCACTTGCAGGAAAGACAGAGAGGGACAGAGAGACAGAATGTGAAAAATCACCCCCCAGGGGGGTTGGCCATGCCGAAATCCCTTCTCCTCCATTCTCCTCTCAGGATCTTGGGCACACACGCACATGCGCCCGGCATGAGCTTAAGCCACCGAATCTGGGACTTGAACAGCTTTCAACTATGCGGGAGTCCAGCGATGTAACCGTTACACCATCTGCTGGTCCCTCTTTGCTGCCTTTCATACTCTATTTGGCTTTACCTTCTCTTTATGTAAAAGTAGAAGATAAAAAGGTATGTATTTCTGTATATGTAAAACTAAGTTTTTGGTGAACTTCTACGTTCAGAATTAGATAGCAAAGTATTTATAATCAACTTGGATATGTAAACTTCAGGGTTGTTAAGAAAGTGAAATATCTATTTAAAATATTTAATTCATAAATTTAGTTGCTTATCTCTAAGTTATATGTTATTATCAATTTTGTCTTTATTCATGATAGAGTGCATGAACATGCATGAGATAGAAAGAGAAAGAGAGAGAGAATGAGAGAAGCACCCCCACAGGGTCTCTGGTCATGCTGCAATCCCCTTCTTCTTTTCCTCTGGTTCAGGGATCCCCATCCCCTAGGCCACGGACCAGGCTCTGTCTGTGGCCCTCTAAGAACCAGGCTGCACAGCTGGAGATTAGCAGCAAGAGAGTAAGTGAAGCCCCCTCTGTGTTTACAGCCGCTCCCCTTTGCTCATGATACCATGTGAGCTCCGCCTCCCAGCCGGTCAGCAAGGGCTTTGGATACTCCCAGAAGCCCCCACAGGGGACCATTAGGTGCAGGAAAATAAGCTCAGGGCCCACACACACTCTGCATTGTGGTGAGCTGTATAATTACGCCATTTTATATTATAATGCAGTAACAGAAATACAGTGCAGATGGATGTGCTCAAGCCACCTAAACCATCCCCCATCTAAACCGCACTCCCACCCGCTCCTAGTCTGTGTGAAAATTGCTTCCATATAACCGGTCCCTTGCTGCTCTAGTCCTCTGGTCCTGGGCACCCCTGGGCATGCCTGACTTGTCTCAGGCTGACTGGGTGGTGATTTTAACCATGGTCACCTTGCAGGATCTGGCTTCTCGTGATGGGGCACTGCCACTGCACCACAGAGCTAGACTTAAACTACATATTATTGACTTATAAATATTTCCTTTCCGGTCATCATTTCATGAGTCCATATTCTTTAAAACTATTTACAGAAATTTTTAGTAATACTGTCTTTATTGTTAATAGAACATCTTTTTGAGACATAATTTTCTACAGCATATTATCTTTACTTTTAATATATCTTTGCAGATCTTATATTTTAAGAATCCAGGCATGATGATAGCACTGAAATAGAATTCTGTGTGGCATGTAGTGGCTCATATCATACTAGGCAATCTCTCCCCACGTTTGTCTTAAAGGTGGATAATGATCTCTGTATCATGCCTGTTTGCTGTATTGCTTATCTCAATAGGCTCATTTACATTCATAACTTTCAGTTATGAGCTCAGATTCCAGGAATATGACTAAATCTGTATTAAATTTCTTTGCTTCTCCTTTTTTCTTCAAATTGTGTTCTTCATGTGATTTCTGTAATCATTCAAAACTAGCAATACCTGAAGTAGTTTACATTTTTTTCTTCACTCAAACAGTATTTTCCATTTAAAATAAAATAATTGAGAGACTTCTTCATAATAAAGGAACTTTTAATTGAGAGATATGTTTATTATTAAATTTTTTAGCACCAGTGAGCTAATTTATTTACCATTAAAATCTACTTGTTTCCAAATTTATTTTACTCTTGTAAAAATACTTACTATGTCATCTGCCCTCTTATATTTTAAATGCACTATACATTATTTGACTGTAAGTATAATGTTATTCAGATGATGTTTAGAGTTTACTTATCTTGCTTAACTGAAACTGCCTATTGGTTAATAATTTCCATCTTCCGCCTGTACCAAGCCCCTGGCAACCAGCAATCACACTTTGGTTCTATAATTTGACTATTTTAGATAACTTTTATTAGTAGAACCAGGCAGTATTCATCTTTTTTGTGACTGGCTAATTTCACTTAGCATAATGACCTTGAGGTTCATCCACATTCTCACATATTATCTAATTTCTTTCTTGTTTTAAAAGACATCCCATGGTTTGTATATGCTCCATGTCTTATCATTTATCTGTTGATGGTCATTTAGGTTGCTTCCACATCTTGGTCCTTTGTAAATAGCACAACAATCAGGATGGAAGTGCTAGTATCTCTTCGAAATCCTGATTTCAGTTCTTCCAGGAAAAATACTATGTATGTTGATGTGCTTGATTGAGACAATAAAGGAACTTTTTTTAAAGAATGGAGACCAGCAGAGGCATAGTAGTTGCATCACTGGACTCCCACTTATCAACTGTGGTTCAAGTCCTGGACCTGCGGTTGGCCATCTTTCTGGGGGATGATTTCTTGCTTTCTGTCTCTCTGTCTTTGATGAGTGCATGTGCCCTATAGCAAAAAATCTCTCAAAAAAAGAAAAGAAAAATAATAATGACTTTTTAAATAAGTGATAATTTTAGAAAGGAGACACCAAGTTTTATGTTTATTTGGGCATTTGCAGGATCACTTACTGACATTTAAATACTTGCTGTTGAAGCCACTAATGATCACTGGCATGTTTTTACAGCATAGCATTTTAAAGTAAAAATTTATTCTCTCTGACAGAAGAGTTTTTTTTTTTTTTTTTTTTTTTTTTTTTCCTCCCTTTTGCATTTATTTGACCAGGCTAATAATGTGGGTGTCATTTTTGCTACTGCATAAGGGTCAGGAGAAGAGATTTAGATGGCATTGAAGGTGCATAACCAGTCGAACTAAGCAGGTAGAAAAGCACGGAGGCCCTAGAGCAAAAGCACTAAGAGGTTGGGCAGGCGGGAGTGGAAGCCACTGGGAAGGAGGACGGAAGAGAGGCAAGCTCAGTAGAGCTCCCTATTATGGAATCCCGCATCTCTGAGAGGATATTCAGAAAGAGAATGTTGTCAGCAGTGGCCCTACATTTTGAACATATCAGATACACATGCAACAAGGTAATGCCTTGTTCTAGATCATTTGCAGGCCTTGCGTCGCAGCGAGTATAAATTGCTAATCACACTACTCTTCAGGAGTAGGGAATAAGGTACTGTATGAAACCACTCTGTAAATATTGACGTTATATATCTTATGTTGATTGTTCTAAATCCTTTCTTAGGTTTACATCCTCTTGATAAAAGTTTATAATGTTGTTCAATTTTATTTTTGTTTTCAGAAAAGGTATATTTGATGAATACAGCCAGATAACCAGTCTTGTTACAGAGGAAATAGTGAATGTCCATAAAGAGATTCAGATGTCGGTTGAACAGATAGATCCTAGCACAGAATACAATAATTTCATAGATGTCCACAGGTATGGTATTTTTGTTCCTTTTCAAGGATTTCTGATAGTGTGTTTTCCACCATATGATATTTAACCAAATTAAAATAAGAAATATTTGAGAGATTATTAGGACGCAGGATATTTCAGATTCGTCTGTCTGCTTTTAATTTTCAGTGTTGTCAGTGATAATTACTTAATTTATATACCAATATGTCACAGTTTGCTAGTTGTCAGAACATCATTTCCTAAATCTGTATTACGTTCATGAAAAACTTTCTTTAAACTGACAAGGGCACATGCACTCACCAGAGAGAGACAGAGGAGAAGTGGAGAAAGGGAGATGGCATGGGGTACGGCCACGTCTCAGTCTCTGCTCCATCTCTGCATCCTCCTGGGATGCAGACCCTGTGCGCACGTGTGCCTGGCATGGTTTTTCAAAGCTGGTATTCGAACTGAGGTTTGCCATGTGGGATCCGGCTCCCTCAACCACTAGGCTACAGGCCCAGCTTTCTAGTTTTTTTTAAAAATATTTATATAATAACAGCACTTTGACTTTATATGTCTATTAAATTGATGCACCAGTTACTTCTCCAGGCATTCTTATTTTATATTCCCTACACTTGTGACAGAAATATATCGGGTCATCGGCATCGTGCAGGTGAGGACAAAGTTCAGTTGACATGATTAGATCTTTGATGCCTGGTTTAGTTTGATTTGTACCATTTCTGTTTACTTGATTAGCGTAATTTTGGAGAAGAACAAATATTCTGCCTTTGGTGTATTCTAAGATAACATTTTGGGAGTGCATTCATATTAATCAAAATTGTTTGGCATGCTTCATTAGAACAACGGCTGCTAAAGAACAAGAAATTGAATTTGATACGTCCTTATTAGAAGAAAATGAAAATCTTCAGGCAAATGAGATCATGTGGAATAATTTAACAGCAGAAAGTTTGCAAGTAATGTAAGTATGTAGAAAATCTGAATAGTTCAAATATTAGTACAGTTGCTTTCTGGTTAATAAAACTTAAAACACTTTTTTTGGTAAGTGATTAAAAAGTAAATTAAGTTTGTTTGGCTATAGTGACATGTTTTCAGAAATATGTTAATTTTACTCATTATCATCACTAATTTTGGTAATTCTGAAAATCAAAGTTCTGTGTGATGTTTCATTCATTTACTCAATTATTGATTAATATCTTACATTAGAATAATGCTTTATTCTTTTCAGACTTTATTTCTATCCCATTTTATCCTCCAAACTTTCTCCGAGCTCTCCATCTCTTCCCAGGGGTCTCACTTTGGTGTTGTCTTTATTTATTTATTTATTTATTTTTTATTTTTTTTTTTTTTAAGAGGTTTTTGCTATAGGGCGCGTGCGCTCACCAGACAGACAGAGAGAGACAGAGAGACAGAATGCGAGAAATCATCCCCCACGCTGCAATCCCTTCTCCTCTGTTCTCCTCTCGGGATCTTGGACACGCACGCACACGCGCCCGGCGTGAGTTTTAAGCCACCCGGTCCGGGATGCGAACCGCGGTCGACTATGTGGGAGTCCAGCAACATAGCCATTACGCTAATTGTGTTGTCTTTGACCATTGGCAGTCACAGCGTCCGCTCGCTCTTAACCAGCAGTCCTTACCCAGGGCACCCTGTCCTCCAGGGAGCGTTTGACAATGCCTGGAGACAGTCACAGAGGCCGTAAGTGCCTACAGCATGCAGGACATCTAATAACCAGCAGGCGGTGGCTGAGAAACCCTCCTCTGAACGGCAGAGGGGAACACGTGCCAGGGACGGATGGCAGAGTGTCTGTGCCTGTGCGGTGACACGGCCGTTTCTCAGTTTGTTGACGCGTGAAGCAATATGGTGTAAATGACTCCTGCCTTTTTGTTGTTCTTGTTATATTGCTCTCAAATGACTCATTTACGAGAGTGTATTTACTGTATACCTCACATTGTAAGGGTTAGTACTTTCAAAGGGTTTACCCTGAAAGTGATCAATTTATTTTAATAAACACCAAAAAGAATGAAAATATAGATATCGGAATGTAATGTGGTAAAATTAAAAATAGCTACCTGTTATAAGCTTATATAAAATCTGTTGCTGTGACCAAGGAAGAATTTGTCTTATTGCTTTATAGGGTATAATGAAAGCAAAATTAGTTATGCTCATAAATCATTACTTTTTAATTATGATGAAGCAAGGAACAAATATGTAATAAATTAAAGATAATAAATCTTTGATAATGTGAAAGATTTAATTGCTTACATGTTACTGAGGCAAAACTTTGTTTCATTAACAGTGTCTATATTCAGGATATGAGTTTAAGAGCAGGGTTTCTTCAAGAATTTTATTCCAAGAAAGAGTTTTTAGTATGTCTATTGGCATTGTCAAGTTTAAACTAATTCCATTAAAATATGTATATATTTTTTGAGTATAAGAATTAGAAAAATCTTACTTTCTCATTACCATAATATTAGTGCGTTAAAGTTAAAACTGACATCTTTTTTCCTGAAGGCATTAAATTGTTTTTTTAAAATTTTTTCCAAAGGGCATATTGCTTGTCAGAGAGAGACAGAGAGATAGGGAGAGAGGGGAACAGAGACAACACCCCCTGAGGGGAGTTATGCTATAATACCTTCCCCTTTTCTCCCTCCTTTCAGGTTTTTGGGCACCCATGCACACGCACCTGGTGTGTTTCTCAAGCTGCAGGGATCCAGGACTCGAACCACATGGTTGGCCATATAGGCTCCAGCCACCTCAACCACCTCTCCACAGGTGGCCCTAAATGTTTAATTTAGTCGTTGATTGTAGTTGAAACATTATGACAATAGAAATGAAAGAAATAAATGAACACATAGTTCCTGGAAAAATAAATACGAATGACCAATAATCCTGTAAAGAGATGTTCTTCATTGACAGCGAAAGGAATATAAATGAAAAAGAGTCTGTTTTACCAACCTGATTGGCCAAGATTAAATAATTTGATAATATCTAGTACTCTGTAAGATATGAAGGTGTTAGTCCTCTTGTAAAGTGTGGTTAGAAATGTAAATCAGTATAACTTTTTACTAATTATCTTCACCTTTGCCAAAATTATCTTTGCTAAATTATCTTCATGAAGCTAGACACATCACGTAACTCCTTTGTGATGGAAATCTAATGGTGTGACAGGGACATGACGCAGTCACTGCCTCTGCCGATCTATGTACATGTGCCTCAGCGCATTTCATCATAATCTCTTTACCTGTCGACGTTTGGGCTGTCAGAAAGTCATGATGCCTTTTTTTTTCCCTGTTTTTCTATGCAAAAATGCTTCATGACTTTTCTGACAACCCGATACATATATAGGGAAAGTTGGTACATGGTGTCTTATCATGTGGTTGAGGATTTTTTCTGAGCCTCTGGTTACTTTTTAAAAAAATGTTTGCCATAGAGTGTATGGGCTCGATGGAGAGACAATGAGAGGGAACAGGAGAAATCACACCACGGGGGGATGGCCACATGCGGTCCCTTCTCCACTCTCCTCCTGGGACTTTGGGCATGTACACACATGCGCTGTGCGTGAGTCTTAAGCTTCTAGATTCGGGGCTTAAACCACAGTGGCCCATGTGGGTGTCCAGTGCCTTAACCACTACCCTAGCTGCTGGCTCACCCCTCTGGTAACTCCCACACCCGTGACCTGAGAGCATGCACTTCCCACACATGACTCACGTTGCATTGCCTTCAGCCCTGGGTCTGAGGCCGCTTCCTCTGTCTCAGTATCTCTCTCCTTCCCACAAAGAAAAACCCCTCTCCCTTCTGCCTCTTTTTTGTTATCTCCCTTCTTTGACACATGCTGGGAGAGATACTGTACTTTATTGATTTTTCACAATCCATTTATTCAAAGTGTACATGCAAATATTCTCATCTAATCATTATTTGAGTTATTTGGGACTCACTGATTTTAGTCCACCAGTTAACTTGAAAAAGCAAAGTCTATAAAGATTGGAACACTAAGGAAGATACTTAACTGTGTGTTACGTGGTTTTGCCATTTTGGATAGACGAGGCGTGCGTCTGTGGTCTGTCAGACTTGACTGGAGTTACTGATCAGCACAGCACAGCTACATGTGGCCAGTTACAGCTAACAGGGTGTTCCAGAACGACGTGGATGTTGCCGTGTGAGCTAGAAGAGAACTTCTGAATAATTTTTAAAACAATAAAAAGATAAGGTCCTGGTTGGTTAGTTCTTTCATTGACGTTGTTTCCTAATTTCAAATATGGGCAAATCATTATTGTAAGTTGTCATTCCTTGTCAGTATGATTTCCATAAGATTGTGTGAATCTTGTATAGCTAAAATGTTTAATCTCATATTCTAAACTAAAGTCCAACTTTAGGTCTCATGTTTCCCAGTACATTTTGAAAAATTTAAAATCAGAAGATGTTTAGCTTTTATAGTGGAGTATAAATAGGATCTCTTAATTGAACAAGGGTAATTCTCTGCACAGAAAGCAGATTCTTTTGGACCTTGGAGAGCATGAGTAAGCAGACAACACCCATGAGCATGAACTAAATCTAGCTTGCTGTGCATCATTTGTATAGCCCATGAGCTAGAAATGCTATTTAGTTTTTTTTTCTCCTTTTTTTAAAGTTTGCTATAGGACACATGTGCTCTCATGAGGAAGATAGGCAGAGAGAGAGAGAGAGAGAGAGAGAGAGAGAGAGAGAGAGAGAGAGAGAGAAAGAGAAAGAGAGAGAATAAGAAAGAGAAAATGAGAAATCACCCTTCCAGTGGGATGGCCACACTGCAGTCCCTTCTTTCTCATTCTCCTCTAGGGATTTTGGTCATGCACACACGTGTGCCCATTGCGTTTTTCAAGCTGTTGAGCCCAGGACCTGAACTGTGAAGTTGCCTATGAGGAATCTAGCTGATTTAGCCACCATATCACCTGGCTGGCCCATTGTTTACATTTTTTTAAGAGAGATTTTTTTCTGTGGGTCATGTGTGCTCACTGGAGAGACAGAGAGACAGAGAACAAGAAATCACCCCCCCAGGTTGATGGCCCATGCCACAATCCCTTTTTCTCTTTTCATCTCGGGATTTGGGGCATGCACACACGTGCCTGGCATGAGTTTGAAGCCACCAGGTCCAGGACTTGAACCAGAGTCGATTATGTGGGAGTCCAGTGACATAACCATTACACCATCTGCTGGCCTCACTTTTTTTTTTAAGAGTTTTTTTTTGTTTTTGTTTTTGTTTTTGCTATGGAGCACATGAACTTGTCAGAGAGAAAGAGACAGAAAGTGAGAAATCAGCCCCCTCCACCCAGGACGATGGCCATCCTGCAATCCCTTCTCCTCCATTTTTATCTTGAGACTTTGGGCCTGCATGTACTTGTGCCGGATGTGAGTTTTAATCCACCAGGTCCAGGACTTGAACCATGGTCAACTATGGGTAGTCCAGTGACGTAATCGTTATGCTAGCTGCTGGTTCTTGTTTACATATTTAAGTGGTTGAAAACAATAAAATAATTACATTCTGTAACAGCTGAAGAGCAGGCGAAGTCTAACCAGCACAGTGCCCGCATAAATGCCGAACCCAGGCGTGCAGATTGGTGTGCCTGTCGTCCATGCATCCGTTCCAGCAGCAGAGCCCGGTTCTGACAGAGCTCGTGGGTGGCCTCGCTCTTCACAGCGCTGGGTGCTGCGTGTGGATCTCAGTGCCACGGCTGTAACTCCCAGTACTCTGAGCGCCACGCATATCGGTGCACTGCAGCATCTTACTTCTTTATTACTAGTTCACGTCCTTTGTGTCAAAATAAGAAAGGAGAGAGAGTGGATTTTGGATGTTGCACTGTTAAGGCACCGCAGAGTGCGGATTGGTTTGTTACTGAATTAGAGAGAAAAGCCTTGTGCTTGCTATACAGTGACACTGATTTTTCTTTAAAAATACCTTTAGAAAATGTATTTAAGGGGCCAGCAGGTGGCGTGGTTAAGGTACTGGACTCTCACTACACCAGCCACAGCTTGAGTCCTGGACCTGGAGGCTTGCTTTCTTACCCTCACTACCTCTTCTCTATCTCTGGTGAGCACACAAACCCTACAGCAAATTTAACATGATAATAATAACAAAATTAAATAATTCTTTTAAAAAATGTGTTAATTATTTCTTCCATGAGTGAGGCAGAGAGAGAGAAAAATAGCACTCCCAACAGGGATCTTTTTTAGGATTTTTTTTTTGATAGTGCTAGTGTGCTCACCACAGAGAGAGAGAGAGAGAGAGAGAGAGAGAGAGAGAGGGCGAGAGAGAGAGAGAAATCACTCTCCAGGAGAGAGAGTGATGCCACCATCCCTTCTTCTCCGTTCTCCTGGGCTCTTGGGCACACATGCACTCATGCTTGGTCTTATTTTCCATTTGCGGTCTGGGATTTGAACCCAGGTCAGCCAGGTGAGAGTCCAGTGCCTTAACCACCACACCACCTGCTGCCCCCACCTTGGGATCTTGATGCTGTGATCTGCTCTGTTTTCTAAGGGCTGAGAATAGTTCATTAAAATCGTATGCTCATGGATTAATACGGTATTTGGCAGTAGCAGTCTATGTGGAAAGACATTTACAAAGAAGAAATATGTGAAATCTCATTTCAGGGGAATCCTTACAGTTGGTTTTGATGATAAGCATGAAGTTTGAGCCCCAGTGAAGGGATGTATTATCACCCTCAAAAGATTTCCATCATTCTCATTAATAAACCGGTATTATAATAACTTGTACCCAATTACAGTATTTCCGATTTGCCAGTCACGTTTGGGATGTGCGTTTTCTTTCTTCTTGTACATGATTTCCTTGATTTTGCCTTTGGTGGTGAAACCTAAATATTCACACTCCAGACCGTTGCAGAAAATGCTCACTCCTGTTGTAGGTCTCGATACCAATTCAATCGGTCCAGCTGTGTGAATCAACCTTGTATTCAAAGGGGTGTCAAATACTGCAGTGTGTGCTTACCTTCTAAACAGAACCTTAGTTTAATCAAGTGGTTTTCTTTTTTTTTTTTTTTTTTTTACAGTCTTAGCTCAAGTTTGGTTTCTGGTTGAATGTGTATTAGAGTTTTGTTCGTGTATGTTAGAGGTATATTCTTGGAGTGAGTGAGTTGCAAAGATGTGGAGAAAATGTAGACTATTAGAAGACAGATGACAGCCTAGGAGGAAGTTTGTTGAGGGAAACAAGATGAATGGAAGAGCAGGTGGATTCCTCGAGTTGGCTGTGAGTGCTAAAAGGTGGATGTATTTAACAGGAACTTGTAACTTGTGCTTGGTTGATTATGGGCCACTTTCTGTTTAGTCTTGAGAAAAGCTCGTAAAGATTTGTGTCATGGTAGGGAAAGTCCTCCATAAAATGTTTTGCTGCTGCTTTTACATTTTAAGGAGGAAATGTCAAGAAAGAGCTTATTTCTTCAATTTATGTTGCAGTAATAGAGAAAAATAGATGTTAGAAAAGTCACTTCAGGCAACTGTAACCTTATCCCATTAACTTTTTTTTTTTTTATTAACTCAAATGTCACAAAAGTGACAGTATTGGAAATTTCATGAAAGTAATAAAGGTTAAGATGATTTATTTGACAAGTCATTTATAATTTTTTAGGCAGTTGGATCTCTTTAAGAGTTCTGTTGGGTTTAGATAATGATACCAGTTGGTTGAAGGTATAAAAAGTGTTGTGTAAATATGGAAAACTTGCTATTATCCACAATAAAGCGTTTCAGACATGTACCTCTTTAAATACAACTAAATCTTTAAAAAATACCTAACTAATGTGTGTGGGAGTAAAATTTACAAAATATTACAAAAGGTTATATAGTGAAAATCAAGAACCAACCTGTGGTGTGGTGGTAAAGCCAGCTGGTTCCTACATGACTGACTGTATGGTTCGATTCCTGGACCCAGTGGCTCGCAAGCATCCCAGGCATGGGTGCATGTGTGCCCCAAGTCCCTAAAGGCAGGGCAATAGAGGAGGGTAGATTGTGGCATGACTGTCCCCACAGGGATAGGTCTCACTTTCTCTATGTCTCTCCAGTGTGCGAGTATACACGACCTCTGGCAAAATTATTTTCAAAAAAAGAGAATCAGTATTTTTCTTTCTGTTTTTATTTTATTTTATTTTATTTTTGTAGACCCCCTTATTCCATTCTGTGGCTAACCTGTGAAAAACGTTTATGTCTCTTTCCAGAATGTGTATGTAAGCATGTACATGAATATAAATTATTTTCTTTATCATCATTTTCTATTTATTTATCATCAGTTATTTATTTACCATCAATTATTATCCTATGCATATGCTTTTGTGTCAAGTTTTTCTTCTAACATATGTGAAATCTTCTTAATGGTGAGCACTGTTTTACTGCTTGCATGTAATATGATTTATTTAATTTATCTGTTTACTGATGGAGCTTTAGGTTGTTTCCGTTTTTTTCTTACTGTCAGGGCAGGTCCAGGTTTTCTGTCCTGGGTGTTTCTGAAGCCATCGGGGCCAGGATTCAAACTGCAGTTGACCACGTGGAATGTAGCTCCCTTAGGCACTGTGCTAGGGCCCTCCTTTCAGGTGTGCTCTTTATCTGTTTGCATGGCAGGCCTTCAGTTTTTCTTTTGAATTTTTGAGCATTAAGAGGGGTTTTGTTTGGGCCACCCATGGTGCAGTGGTTAATTGATACCATAGGGAGCCAGATCTCTTGTGGCTGACTGTGGTTCTAACCCAGCCCCAGTGACTTGAAAAACATGCTTGGCATGTGTGTATGTGTGCCCCAAATTCTGATGGGAAGGAGAAAAGGTTGCAGTGTGACAGTGTGTTATTGGGTGGTGCTTTCTCTCTCTCTCTCTCTGTCTCTCTCTGTCAAATGTATGTACCCCCTTGGCAATTAAAAAAGAAAAAATGAGACTTTTATTTGTAATGTGTATTGCAAATATGTATTTTTTCACAGTTGACTTGTATTTATGATCTCTTTAACTTAAATTTAAGTTTTGGAGGAATCTCCATCTTCCAGTAATTCAGCAAAATGATGGTCACAAAGGGAAAGAGGAGAGGCACCTGATGCATGTTCTGTAGGACTTTTAGAAAACATGGACTGGTTTCTTGGGCAGTTTACATACAAGAAAGGTGATATTGCAGACCTCGAGGGAATGAGTACTGTGCAAAACGGAGTGCCCACAAATGTGACCATGGCAAAACTGGAAGAGTGTACAATGTTACCCAGCATGCCGTTGGCATTGTTGTAAACAAACAAGGGCAAGATTCTTGCTGAGAGAATTAATGTGCATATTGAGCATTCTAAGAGCAGAGATAGTTCCTAACACAAGTGAAGGAAAATGACCAGAAAAAGAAGGAAGCCAAAGAGAAAGGGACCTGGGTTCAATTGAAGCGCCAGCCTGCTCCACTTAGAGAAGCCACTTTGTGAGAACCAATGGAAAGGAGCCTGAGCTTCTGGGACCTATTCCCAATCAATTCATGGCATGATGGGTGTTAAAAATATACTCTGGTCTATTAAAAAAATTAAATTTGTGTAGGGTTATTTATTATTTCTTTTGTATAATTTGGATTTCATGTTTTGCTTTGGAAGGCTGAAGATAAAAAATTTTAATGTAGTATGTGGTTTTGTGGTAGAAAGATTTTCATTAAGGACTGAATGCATTTTACACACACAAAACATTTGGTCAGTGAATACATTACTATTTTATGTATTAAATTATCTTCAAATCTATAAAGAAACTTCTCCTAGGGGACCAGCAGTTAGTGTAATGGCCATGTTGCTGGACTTCCACGTAATTGACTGCGGTTCGAGTCCCGGACCCGGTGGCCTAAACTCACGCCGGGTGTGTGTGTGTGCGTGCCCAAGATCCCAAGAGGAGAATGGAGGAGAAGGGATTGCAGCATGGCCATCATCATGGGGGATGATTTCTCGCTTTCTGTCTCTCTGTCTCTCTGTCTGTCTGGCGAGCGCATGTGCCCTATAGCAAAAACCTCTCCAAAAAAAAGAAACTTCTCCTAAACTATTATTACAGTATGTTTAAACAGAAATAATTTACTCTTACCTCACACTGCCACACAACTGAGTCATAATTTCTTTTTCTTTTTTAGAATTTTTTTATTTTAAAATTATATTATTATTATTTAATTTGCTGTAGGGCACATGCATTCACCAGAGACACGAGAGAGAGAGAGAGAGAGAGAGAGAGAGAAGAGAGAGAAAGCAAGCCACTAGGTCTGGGACTTGAATTGTGGTGGGCCATGTGGGAGTCCAGCGATTTAACCACCATGCCACCTGGTGGCCCCTCATTTTCTTTTCTTTTTTTTTTTTTTTTTTTTTTTTTTTTTTTTTTTTTTTTTTTTTTTTTGGAGAGGTTTTTCGCTATAGGGCGTGTGCGCTCGCCAGACAGACAGAGAGAGACATAGAGACAGAAAGCGAGAAATCACCCCCCAGGGGGGATGGTCACGCCGCAATCCCTTCTCCTCCATTCTCCTCTCGGGATCCTGGGCACGTACGCACACGCGCCCGGCGTGAGTTGTAAGCCACCGGGTCCGAGACGCGAACCGCGGTCGACTACGTGGGAGTCCAGCGACATAGCCATTACACTAACTGCTGGTTCCCTCATTTTCTTTTCTTTAAAATAAATAGAATAGTTTGTGTTTTATAAGATTGTTGTGAAGATTTAATGAGAAAGCGCATGAAGAGAAAACTAGCTTACTGCAAGTTTCCCATAATGCCATTTACTCAGGACCTACCAAGGGCCAGTCACGGTATATACGTTAGTTCTCTAACCCTCCAAGCGGTTCCAAGAGGCACATGTTACTATATGAAAATCATAAATAAGAAAATAACTTTAGTGAGGTTAAGAATTTGCAGGATCTCAGATGCAGCGGTGCAACGCCATCCCCTGTGAGCAGGTCTGTCTGAAAACGGAAGGCGTGGCCTTTTCACCACACCTTCCTTCGGGGCCGGACGGCACTCAGAACGTCCGCCCTCGTTTCTGTGCCTGCGTTCTATTCCTGTGTCTCTTTGCTACTTGATGCAATGGGAGTCTAGACTGGACCTGCCCAAGAGTACTCACTGGTTATCGACAGGTTCTTTTCCTGCCATCTACAGGGAAGCCACCAGCCACCTTTTCTTTTTAGCATTTGAAATGTGGCTAGTGCAACTGAGGAACTGACATTTTATTTTAACCGAATCGAAATTAAATTACATGTGGGTACTGTTTAGGGCATCACAACCTTAGATGTGTGAATGCTTTTTTGGTATGTGTAAAGCGGATGTAATTAATGTGTTGTTTGATAATGATGCAACTGTTCATCGTAGGTTGAAAACTTTAGCAGAAGAACTTATGCAGACCCAGCAGATGCTTTTAAACAAGGAGGAGGCTGCCCTGGAGCTAGAGAAGAGAATTGAAGAATCTTCTAAGACCTGTGAAAAGAAGTCTGAGTGAGTTAAAAAAATTTTTTTTGAGGGAATAAAGTTCTGCTCATGGAATTTGATGGAAATAACTTTAGTACACAGTATCATGTATTATGGACATATTTCTGGAAACTGAAGTTTTCATTTTGAATATAAAACTTGACATAAATTAATTTTTAGGACTCTAGAAAAGTGATTCTGTATTTTTGCAAACACAGTTTACTCTGAAGAAATCATTGTGTTTTCATAAATAAAATGTACTGCCGTGTCTCTGTATTTGAACAGTTTTAGACTATTTACCAAAAGATCCTTTGTTAAAAGCTATCTTTACTTCTTCACATCCACTTTCACCAGACACTCTCTGATATCCTTTGCTAAGAAAGTGGCAATCTGGGGCCAGCAGGTGGTATAGTGAATAAGGCGCTGGACCCCGACATGTATGACTGCAGTTTGAGTCCCAGACCTAGCAGCTTGAAAATCATGTGAGGCAAATGCGTGTGTTTGGCCAAAATCCCAGGAGGAGAATGGAGAAGAGATTGCCTGTGGCCATTCTTCCCCTCCTCTCCCCGGGGGTTGATTTCTCACTTTCTCTCTCTCTGTCTTTCTGCCTCTCTACAGTGAGCACATGCATCCTATGGCAAAAACGTAAAAGAAATAAAGAAAGAAAGAAGGAAAGAAGGAAAGAAAGAAAGAAAGAAGGAAAGGAAGGAAGAAAGAGAGAGAAAGAGAGAAAGGAAGAAAAAAGGCAGACCAGGGCCAGCAGGTGATGTGGTGCTTAAGACACTGATCCCACATGCCGACTCTGTGGTTTCGAGTCCCAGATGCTGACAGTTGCATGGCATGCTCTAAACCACGAGAGGAGATGGAGGAGAAGGGATTGTGGCGTGGCCATCCCTTCTGGGGATTGCTTTCTCACTTTGCCTCTCTCTGCCTCTCCCCCTCCGTTGAGGAAAGACACTGTATGGCAGAAAGCTAAAAACAAGGAAAACGAACAACAACAACAACAGAAAGACTCTCAAGGCACTAGAGATGCGTGGGACTTCTCTCTGGTCTGTACTAGCTCTTATTTTCAGCACAGCTTCTCAGATGTTCTCCACATCTCTTAAATCTTTGATCTTCCTTTTCTCCCTCGTCGCAGTCAGCAGTTGGTTTCCGCATCCCAGATAAAATGAGAAGTGTTAGGTAGCAGCTTTCTTGTTTTCTGAAACCAGACCAGGCCCACCCACATTTGGACCCATCATCTCTCCTTATTTCGACTGAGGCCTGCTCCTTATTCAAAGTCCACTTCTTGTGCCCGTTTTTGTACTTTTCCCCCTTTTCCTTTCCCAGAAGTTTTACAGTATCTTCTATATTATGTTCTTCTCAACTAGGTCCTTGTGCTCACTTTTTATACTTAGCTTTTGACTCCTAAAAACAGTCCCCTTCTCCTCACCCACCCCAAATAACCCTGCTTTGATCTCTGTGCTTTCCCTCGACCCTTGTCTTTGCCTTCTGTTTTCTTAGTTGAAATTTGTTCTGAGTTTCTTTTTTTCTTTTTTTTAAATGGTACTATGTACACATATGTCATAGAGAGAAAGAAAGAGCGAGAAGTGCCCTGAACAAGGTCTCTGCACACCGCTGTCCTCTCTCCTTAGCCCCCTAGCTTCTTGGGGTCACGGGTGTATGTCCATCACAGGATGGCCCGCGATCTGAACCTGCTGTCGGCCCTGTGGCTTCTAGCCTTACAGGGCAATTTTTGCTCTTACTGTGCCATGCGGTTGGGTCTTCATTTTCTTATATCTCTTTTAATATTCTAAAAGTTTGTTAGTTGAAACTTGTCCTGAGTTTCTGTTTTCATACTTTTTACTTTTAATATTGTTTTCTTACTTGAAATTGACCCTTATTTCCTCAATTCCTACTTGGTTTTCAATGCACATTTATCTGACTTTTGCCCCATTACTATAGAAATAGGTATCTTAAGGATCACCAGTGACTTCTACATTGGTAGCTGATTTTAGCAATGACCTTACTTGACCTTTTAACAGTACCTGACTTTGTTGGTGTCACGTTCCTTCTTTTCCCTTGGCCTTTGGAATAGGTTTTACTTCTTTCTTTCTGACTACTCTTTCTCTGTAACTTGTTCTCCTCCACTCAGCCAGGACATTTTGGAGTTACTAAAGGCATAACCCTGCTTATGTTAGTCTCGTCCCCCACCCCCAAACACTCTCCCCAGGTGTTCTTCTGGAGATGACCCACATATTACTACCACTCAGATATCTCTCCTGAACTCTGTGGCCATATCATCAATTGCCTACTTGACGTGCCACTTTGGATGTCTTAGAAGTGCCCTGAATTCTCCATATCTAAGTATGAATGAAAACTCTTCTCAGTATAGCCCAGCCCAATCTAAACTGACCTGGTTCACTCTTTGTAGCCTTCTTTCACTGAATCACAACTCTGTCTGTTCTAGTGCACCACACAATATAGAAGTCCTTCATCTCCTGTTTGTACCATTGCTCTTACTACAACATGGTAGCAAATTTCTGGCTTAGTCAGTTTGAGCTGCTTTAACAAGGTGCTGTAGACTGGGTGATTTATAAAGAATAGGAATTTATTTCTCATAGTTCTGGAGTATTATTTTTCGTTGTACCCTTACATGGTGGACAGAGGATAGGAGATCTCTCTAAGATCCCTCTTTTTTTTTTTTTTTAAGAGGTTTTTGCTATAGGTGCGCATGCGCTCTCCAGACAGACAGAGACAGAGAGACAGAAAGCGAGAAATCACCCCTTAGGGGATGGCCACGCCACAGTCCCTTCTCCTCCATTCTCCTCTCGGGATCTTGGGCATGCACGCACACACACCCGGCGTGAGTTTTAAGCCACCGGGTCCAGAACATGAACCGCGGTCGACTACGTGGGAGTCCAGTGACTTAGCCATTACACTAACTGCTGGTCCCCTCTAAGATCCCTCTTAAAAGGGCACTGATCTTGTTCAGGAGGGCTCCACCCCTTGATGTAATTAGTTCCCAAAGGCTCCACCTCTATGATCCCATCACACCAGGAGTTAGGATTTCAATATAGGAATTTTGGTGGCCCACAAACTTTCAGTCCATTGCGATATCATATTGGAATCAACAAGCCTTTCAAGGATGAGAATAGGAAAACTTTTTTTTAATAAAACAGCAATAATTGCCATAAAATTTATTTATTCATTTATTTATTTATTTATTTATTTATTTATTTATTTATTTTCTGAGAGGCTTTTGCTATCGGGCGCGTGCGCTCTCCAGACAAACAGAGATACAGAGAGACAGAAAGCGAGAAATCACCCCCCGGGGGGGATGGCCACACCTCAATCCCTTCTCTTCCATTCTCCTCTCGGAATCTTGGCCATGCACACACACATGCCCAGCATGAGTTTTAAGCCGCCGGGTCTGGGATGTGAACCACGGTTGACTACATGGGAGTCCAGCGACATAGCTATTATGCTAACTGCTGGTCCCTGTTTATTTATTTTTAATTTGACCAGAGAAAGAGAGAAAGCAAGTTGCCAGGTCTGTGACTGGAACCACGGTCAGCCATATGGGCGTCCAGTGCCCTTAACTACCATGCCAGCTGCTGACCCCCTGAACATTTTTTAAATAAATATGTAAAATTTCAGTATTATATCAACAGAAGATTCTATTTGAATGATTAAACTTTTCAAGCACTGTACATATAAATTAAGCAAAAGAATTGTCCTTCAATTTTCTTATTTGTGAATGAATATCTTCACATGTTTACAAATGACCAAGTGGCTCTACTTTTTATACTTTTGCAAACGCATACATTGTAAATGACTTCTTCTGTGAAATTTTGTGGATGTAAACAAAGACCACAGAATATGTTGATCCTTTCACCAGGATGTCAACTATGTGTCCTGAGAGGGTTTAAAGATTTACTTAATCTAGAAGTTATGAGATTCTTTGATTTTTTAATTTAATTTTTTTTAATTTTTTTGTGTTTTTGTCATAGGGTGCATACACTCACCAGAGAGATAGAGAGAAAGAAAGTGAGAAATAAATGACCCCTCTCTCTGGGAGTGGGGGGGTGCACGGAATTAGTACTTAGTGATCCCTTTTCCTTTCCTCCATTCTCCTCTCAGGATTTTTGGGCATGATCTCACATACACCCAATGAATTTTCAAGCTGCTGGGTCAGGGACGCAAAGTGCAGTCAGCCATGTGGGATTCCAGGATCTAAATGACCACACCAATTGCTGGCCTCATTCTTGGATTTCTTTTTTTGGGGCATGTTTTCTGGACTCAAATCTTGCCTCTGTTTTTATCCACATAACTTGTGTGATCCACATTCCTCCACCTATTCGTGTTTATCAGAAGCTGAGATTGGAAGGGAATCAAGGAGAACTTAGAGAGGAAAGCTATTTAAAGGACATAGAAGTGGAGGACTGTCTGTTGATGATAATGCGTGTGATAATATCTTTACCTGGACTGGTGTGCAGTGTGTTCATGTGGGAAAATTCATTTACACGCTGTGGTGATGTATAGTGACTGAATGTATTAAATAAAAGAAGATGAGATTGGGAGCAAAGGAGAGGGGCTCAAAGAATGCTATTACTTGAAAAGTAGTGTTTTGGGTTCTTATGCCACTTATGCCAGGTGTTTATAT
This sequence comes from Tupaia tana, assembly GCA_026018925.1. Lineage (NCBI taxonomy): Eukaryota > Metazoa > Chordata > Mammalia > Scandentia > Tupaiidae > Tupaia > Tupaia tana. The sequence goes on from JAKSZU010000006.1 coordinate 97,041,085, forward strand.
AGAAACTCACTGGATGTGATCTTGCTATGACTTCTGTGTAATTGCTCATATTAACCTTCACGACTTGGCAAATGCAGATAACCTACCTTCAACCATACCTAGCAAATGGTGGAAAACGCATGAGTTCTTGACTGAAACTTCTGCCTATTGAATGATGGCATTTGCTTGATCTCATGATGTTTACCAGCATTCTTAGGAGAATAATTTAGAGGGGGCGAATATGTCAAGATTTTCAGGGGGGAGTCCTGTTTAACCCAAGTACTGTTAGCATTTGTCCTCATAAAGTTTTTTATTTTTGAAAATTTTTCACTTGCCTGAGAGAGACAGAAAGGGAAAGTGAGAAATGACCCCTCCTGGGGATGGCCATGCCATACTCCTTTCTCCTCCAGTCTCCTTTTGGGGCTTCAGGCATGCACGTACACGTGTCTGGCGTGTTTTCAAGTCTCAGGGTCCGGGACGCAAACTGTGGAGAAGGCTTTGTAAGATCCATCTGTCCTAAACTCCATGCTATCTGCTGGTCCTGTGGTGGAGTTTTTATTGTTAGCTTTAGTGCATAATTAAAATATATTTATATAACTAGAGGGTCATTGTTAAATTTCATCAATGCAGACATCGGTATGATTGAAATTTGCCTTTGAATTATCCATTAAAATATTTTGCTAAACAAATAGTCTGAAAAGATTCTAGGGTGAAATGTTTGCATTTCAATTTCTTAATATTTCTTGAGCATTTCCTTTTTTCATGTGTCTGTGTATATATCTATCTATATATAATATCTAAATATATATATGTAATTAAAAGCAATTTTTTATCTAGTTTAAAAAATAGATTTGAAAATATCTTTCCTTTGTAATACTTTGTTAGCTTCATATACTGTGTTACTTGAAAGTAATTAAAAACAATAAGACTGAGCCAGAAGGTAGAATGAAGGTTAAGGTGCTGGACTCTAGACAGCCAGCTTCGTGGTTTGAGTCCTGGACCTGGCAGCTTGAGAATCATGCTGGGCATGCTCAGAATTCCAAGAGAAGAGTAGAAGAGAGGGGATTTCTCACTTTACTTCTTGCTCTCTGTCTGTCTCTGGTGAGCACATGTGCTGTGTATCAAAAACTAAAACAAAAACAACAACAAATAAGACTACATTTGTTTTTTACAAATACAACATTGCACTTTAGATATTCTCATTCTTAAATTATTTCTAAATTAATGGAATTATACTAAATTTTTACTTAATAGAGACTAAAATCACATCCTTTAAATTTGAATGTAATACAAATGTCTCTAAAACATTTTCTAGTAACAGTGAAAAGATAAATTAAATGAAAAATACTTTGATATTTTGATTCATATAATTGAATAATATGAAGTGAAGAATAAACATAAATAATGGTTTTGTGTGATATTAAATTCATGCTAATAAGAGCAGATCTTACATAAGTAATGCAGGTCTTGGTTGAAATGTGGGTGCTACAGGATTTTATCTTAAAAAAATACTATGAAAGGAAAAAAAGCAACCACTTGGAAAGGTATAATATCAGTGTAAAACAACTCTTCACTCTAGTATACATATCTTAACTCATTACTTCTAAAGAACATTTATTCACATGGAAATTATATTAATCTCTTCTTGATTTATGATCCTTGACCACAGTGTTAGGAAATAATTTGTGGAAAATACACCAAGCATATGTCATTTATGACTTAATGGCACAAAGAGCTAGTAATATTACTGTTGCTTTGAATGCTTGGTTTGCTTTTCAAAAAGTAAATGATTTTCAGTTTTGTATTAATCTTATTTTATGCCATTATCACATAGTTCTTAAAAATATCCTGTATAATTTAAAATCACAACTCTTAGAATCATGAAGTATCTTAAGAAATATTTTGATTCAGCCTCCCTACCTTTCAAATTATGTGATATCTGAGGCCCAGCAATTTTAAGAGACTTGCAAAATGTCACATCTAGCTTCTGGTAAAGGTAAAACTTTAAGTCTTGAATTATTTAGAATAGTATTCTAGTCTTCAATTTCAGGGACCTTCCTTTTTTTGGGCTCAATATTTTTTGCATTTAGATTATATATGTGTGTGTGTGTGTGTGTGTGTGTGTGTATACAATTACAAAAAATGTGCTATAGAAATAGAGGATTCATGGCTAGCAGATGGCATTGTGGTTGCCACTGGATTCCCACATGGCTGACCACAGTTTGAATCCGGGACCTGGGGACTTGCAAGTCACCTGGGCATGTGTGTGTGCATGCCCAAGATCCCAGGAAGAGAATAGAGAAGAAGGGATTGCAGCATGGCCATCCCCATTGGGGGGATTTCTCATATTCCCTCTCAGGGTCTCCATCTCTCTCTCTCTCTTTCTCCAGTGAGCGCACGCACCCTAAGGCAAAAACCTCTTAAAAAGTAGGGAGTCATTAGCGAGGTTTGGCACACACCTCCTGGCTGCTGTGACTACAGTGAGAGAGAACGCAAATGTGGTCAGATGTCTGAAGAGGCTTATGCTTTCATGGAGGAGATCATTATAAGATAAAAACATTTACCACTTGTGAAAATTGTGAAGAAAGAAGTAAACAGGAAACAGGGCTTCAGATGGAAGAATAACAGAAGAGTAGCTAGTGAAGATACGGGGTCAGGGGTCTCATGGGAGCTGGCATTTTTATTTTATTTTAGTTTTCAGATTTTTTGCCATAGACCACATGTACTTGCTAGAGAGACACACACAGAGAGAGTGAGTGAGAAATCACCCCCTGGGGGGATGGCCACCCACAATCCCTTCTCCTTCATTCTCCTCTTGGGATTTTGGGCATGCATGCCCATGTGCCTGGAATGAGTTTCAAGTCGCTGGGTCCGAGACTGGAACCATGGTCGACCATGTAGGAGTCCAGCACCTTAACTACTGTGCTATCTGCTGGCCCAGAGCTGGCATTTTTACTGAGACCTGAAGAATATAAGGTATTTGGCATATGAAGAGCACATAAATGAGTACTCAGAGATAGTAACACATGCAAAAGCCTTGACCCTCCTGTGCTTTAAATTTACATCTTCTTACATATCTTGTATTATATAATCATGTGTTTACTGCAATTTTCTGCTGAAATATATGTAGCATTTTGCTCAATGGTTTTATAAGCATATAGATTTATAGTGATGAAAGCAATACTTTTTTTAATAAAGACACATTTTTAAAAGAATTATTTATTTAATTTATTATTGTTAATGTTAATTTAATTTGCTATAGGGCATGTGTTCTTATCAGAGAGAGAAAAAGAGAGAATGAAAAGCAAGCCACTAGGTCCAGCGCCTTCACCCATGCCACCTACTGGCCCCAATAGCTGTACTTTTTTTTTTTTTTTAAGTAATTATTGAACAAAAGCAACATCTTAATATTTATAAAATCATGTCATTATGCATAAGGCTTAGTGGGATTAGTTGGAAGAAGCCAATTTGGCTCACTGATTCCATGATCAGACAGTTTGATTACAAAGGTTGGGTCTAGAGTCCCAGCTGTAGTAGAAGGAGCGAGGACAGAACCCAGCAGACAGCATTTCAAGCATCCTGGGTGGCAGTGCATCCCCACAGACTTCAGGCATATGTGTGTGAGTAACCGCAGGACTAATTAGCAGTGGGAAGATCCAGAGCGCCTGGGTGGCAGTGTGTCCCCACAGACTTCTGGCATATGTGTGTGAGTAACCACAGGACTAACTAGCAGCGGGAAGATCCAGAGCGCCTGGGTGGAGGAAGGCAAGGGAAGTGGGTAGAAGGGCTCAGAACGGTGCTAAGAACTGGAGCTCGCATGGTCCTACGAGCAGAGACACCAGGGCATGCGTCTTGTAGAGGAAGACTCTCATGGCAGTAGAGTGTTCCATGAGCAGGTCTTCAAGTAACAATTCCAACTGGTAAGTACCGCTTGGGTCTTCAGTGAGGGTGAGAGAAAGTGGATGGTAGTTATAGGACAGCATTGGTGATTCTTCTAGTTATGTAAGTGTTTTAGGATCATTTTAGATCTCATTTATAATCCAGACTAAAATAAAGGTAAAATAATACTAATGTGGAGAGACTGGAAATACTACAAGAGGTCGTTTTTAGAAATAGATCACTTTCTCCAAACTATATTACGTGTGTGTGTGTGTGTATGTGTGTGTAGAACTTGAAATTAAATATAATAATTTGAATACTATATTTTTGTAGTGATTTTATTCTTTTAAATGAACCTAAAATGGATATGATTTCTATTTACAATTGTATTAATTTCCTCTTGTTGCTATAACAAAGTGCCAGAAACATAATACCCCAAAACCACACAAATTTATGCACTTACAATATAGTCAGAAGTCTGAAATGAATCTTACGAGCCTAAAGCCAAAATATTGGAGGGGCTGGTTTCTTCTGAGAGGCTCCAGGAGAGGGAGCCGCTGCCGCCCTGCCTTTCCCGATGTCCGAGGCGATCCTGTTCCATCAGTGGCCTGCATCACTTGGTCTTCTCCTGCATTCTACGATCACGTCTCTCTCTTGGCTTTGTCCCTTTCGCCTCCCTCTTACGCGGATGCTTATGATTACATTGCATTTACTCATTTAATCCAGGATAATCTCCCCATCTGAAAAGTCCCTTTGCCGTGTAAGGTAACATATTCTACAGGTTCTGGGGGTAAGGATGTGGTCATCTTTTGGGGGGGCATTTATTCAGCTTTCCATAAATTTTAAGAGAGATTAAAATGTGCATTGTTTACCTCCATAAATAGATAATTTTTCAATTATATTTGATGTTTAGTTAAATATGCTTATTTCTGCAATGAGTATGCCTTGTTTCATATTTCATTTTTACAAAACTTACTTTTTTTTTTTAAGTTTTTGTCATAGGTCCCGAGTACTCGCCAGAGAGAGAGAAAGTGAGAAGTCACCCCCCAGGGTGATAGCCATACCTCAGTCTCTTCTCCTCCATTCTCCTCCTGGGATTTTGGGCGTGCATGCTCATGTGCCCTGTATGATTTTCCAAGCTACCAGGTCCAGGACTTGAACCGTGGTCAGCCTATTGGCCTCACAAAGTTTACTTTCATTCTTTTAATATTTTTTTCGTTAGTCTTAATAAATTTGTAAAAGCCTGCTGGTAACAAGGCTACGATTTTAGAGTATAATTATTTTCATATATTCTTCTTTGTTGATTTAGCCCACTTTTTTTTTTCTTCATCTTTTTTTGACTGATCTTCCAGATGTCCATAAAAATGTATATTTATTTGCTTATTTATTTTCTTCTTATGAGAAGGAGAAACAGACATACAGACAGGCAAACTCAACAGGGTCTTCACACCATGATTGTTCCCAGCCCTGCAGCCAACCAGGATCACAGTAATGCCTGTGGGCCTGCCTGGCATGTTCCAGTAGAACCTGGATGTAAACCTGGAGCCTCCGCGTGTGGTCTCCAGCAGCAAACGGCAGCTCCCCCTGCCTGAGTCACCACAGCTGGGCCTGAAAATGCACTGTCTTATTTCTTGATGTTATTTTCACTTCTGTCATCTCTCTCTCTCCCTTTCTCTCTCCCTTCTTTCTCTCTTTCTTTATTTCTGTAACTAAGAGATGCAAATAAGAAATCCCCATGGGAACCAGCAGTTAGCGTAATGGCTATGTCACTGGACTCCCACGTAGTCGACCGCGGTTCGCGTACCTGAGCTGGTGGCTTAGAACTCACGCCGGGCGCGTGTGCGTGCGTGCCCAAGATCCCGAGAGGAGAATGGAGGAGAAGGGATTGCGGCGTGACCATCCCCCCTGGGGGGTGATTTCTCGCTTTCTGTCTCTATGTCTCTCTCTGTCTGTCTGGCGAGCGCACGTGCCCTATAGTGAAAACCTCTCCAAAAAAAAAAGAAATCCCCAGGAAGTTTTAAGTACATAGTAGATTTAATCTTTTCCAAGATATGTTCCCTATACATTTGTCTTCATAAAAAAGGAGCTACCAACTAATTAGCAAAGTAGCATGAATTTATCAAGAAAATCTGTATGGGACGGACATACATGATAATCACCATTTATTGAATTCTGCTAGAGTTTTCTGTCATTTGGACACTGCTAGGTCTCCTACAAATATTCTTGTCATCAGTTTCTGCTTTTCCTGTGTCCCTCTTTGATCTCTTTTTGTGGGTATATTCACCTGAAACTTGTTGCAATATAATTGAGACCACAGTCACTGAGGTTGCACCCTGCTCAGTTAGATAGGAACATAAGTTTTAAAATATGAGTCAACATATTTTTAGATAAATATTACTGTGGGTTTTTCCAAAATAGAAATACTTATTCAGTGTATACTGATCCTTATGAATGTCAGTTTAAAAAGGAGCATTTTCTGACCTTACTGTCCCAATCGGAAGCTTTCCCTAGTGTATGCTCTGTTGTCTTTCACATATTAATAATTTACTGTTAGCAGCATATAGTGCCGGTCTCTTAAGATCTTAATATATCTGGTGGTCAGGAGAGTCATGATGCGTTTTGCATAGAGATATATGTCATGGTTTCCCGACACCCTCATACTGTATATGGGGGTCTCCAGGGGCGTTCCAGCCACCATTATCTGTCTTCCCGTGGCTTTCCTGTGGCTGAATTAGTTTGGAGTCCCACTGAGGGCAGCATCCGGTGGTTAAGAAGTCACGATAATGTAACATGTGGCCTTCTCGGTTCTCCGAAGGAGGGCTGGGGCTCTCTACTGTCTTCATGTTGCTGATCCTGGGACTATTTGGGGACTTAAATCATGCTCATTCTCTCGGCCACTGCTCAGCCCACAGTCCTTGTCACAGCATGCTTTAACTCTAGACACTCATCTCGTAGAGCATCCACCCAGCTGGGTGCTCCGGCTGTCACCTTCAGTTGGTTCGTTTTACCCTAGGCACAGATCTTCCCCCCAGTATATGATCTTCGAGATTTGGAATCCATTAAAGATTCTGCTTCTATCATTTTAATTCATTTTAGGTCCCATACTTTGTACCTAAGTGTCTCTACTCTGTGAGGTAGATGGCTTAGCTGTAAAATAAAGTGAATGTCATAGGTCATAGTATATTTGAAAGCATCTTGCATTTGACTTTTACTTCTAAACATTTCCTTCTATTTTGTTATGCAAACATTTAATACATGATAAAGACTTAAAATCTCTCTAATTTCTTGTGATTCTGAAGGACTCTTATAAAGAAGAAAATGAAAGAAAATTAAAAGATAATCTATATCTATCTATATAGTTTCCTTAAATGTCTTTATTCCTTTAAGAAGTTGAAATAATTTATATATATTTTTATATATATATAAATTTTCTTTTCTCTTTTAGTATTGTGCTTCTGCTAAGCCAAAAACAAACACTTGAAGAGCTGAAACAGTCAGTCCAGCAACTGAGATGCACTGAAGCAAAGTTTGCAGCCCAGAAAGAACTGCTCGAGCAAAAAGTGCAAGAAAATGATGGGAAAGAGCCACCACCGGTAGTGAATTATGAAGAAGACGCGCGCTCCGTTACGTCTATGGTAAGCTAAACAGTATTCCAAAGAGCAACCTCAAAGAGTAGTGTTTAGGCAACAAGTGAATACAAAAATTAATTCCAGTTTGCTATAACAAATGATTTTCTTGTTAACGTGCAGGCCATATTAAACTTGTCTGTAAATGCAAAATAAACTTTTCAGTCAGTTAAGGTCACCTAGAGAGCACTTTCAGAGACCACTGGTAGAGTTAGAGGAGTACACTCTTCTTTCACCTTCAAAACCAACAGGAAAGACTGCAATTGTTTTTATTCCTGGGAGACACTGGAAGGTAGAGTCTTATTCTTAAGATAGAAGTGGGACCAGCAGATGGTGTAATAGATACGTTGCTGGACTCCCACGTAGTCGACTTCAGTTCAAGTCCTGGACCCAGCACTTTAAAACTCACGCCAGGCACTTGTGCATGCGTGCCCAAAACTCTAAGAGGAGAATGGAGGAGAAGGGATTGCAGTGTGGCCATTGTCACTGGGGAATCTTGCTTTCTGTCTCTGTCTCTCTGGAGAGTGCCCGTATCCTATAACAAAAAAACAAAACCAAAAAACTCTCTAAAACAAAAAAGATAGAAGTAAGAAATAAAAAGGAAGCTATTTATTATTAATTATTTACTTTTTTCTTTGAAACAGTAGAATCTTATTTATTGGAAGTTGGTAGTGTTTATTGCAATAGGTACATTCAAATTTACCAACTTAAATTAAATTCATCTTTATTTTACATAGTTTGATTAATTTTGAGAATGTTTACTGTAACTCCTTCCTTCCCTCCCTGCCTCCCTCCCTCCTTTTCTTTCCCTCCGTCTGTCTCTCCCTCCTTCTTCTCTTTTCACCTCTTATCTGTATTGGTGGTTCTCATCGAAGGACAGTTTTGCCCTCCACGTGGCATTAATCAGTGTCTCCAGACACGTTCTGGTTCCCACAGCTCAGGTGCTGTTGGTTGCTAGTGGGTAGAGGGTGGCAGTGCTGCTGAACGTTCTGTGATGAGCAGAAAAGCCCTTCCATTCACACTTACAGCAAAAAACTGATTCAGCCCAATATGTCAGTCGTGCTGAGGGTGAAAAAGCCGTAGCTATGTCCTGGGCTTTAACCAAGGGCAGCAGATATAGTCTATAGATAGAACCATGGCAATGTGTCAGTCACTATCCATGATAGCTTAGTAAATTCGAAGTTATATGGCTCTGAATAGTATGATTTGATCATTAAATGGAATCAGATATCTTCATGGGGGGACAAAAGCTATATTTTAAAATGTGATAAATGTAGAAATTGATAAACTATTGTAGTTATTGACAGTTTTCTTATTGATACTTTTGTAATGAATTGAACTATGCTGATCTACACTTTACTGTGTGAATTGTGGATTAGAATTCCTTGCCTTCCTTTACAGTCCTGCCTTAAGAATCTTGTTCTATGTTCCAGAGGTCCAATTCTTACTTGTTTTCTTGCTTTATGATTCTTGATAACTATCTGGCATATGCATTCTTTCAGAGGGACTTCTGAATTTGTTATTTTTTCTTTAATTTTGGAAACTTGAGCTAGTAAGTCTTCTATTCTTGGAGTGTGGTTTAACATCTTTTCCTGTTGCCACAAGGTTGTGGAATTGTTTACATTAAGTAACAAGGAATACTATAATGCATGCAGTTAAAGTAAAAATTTACATTTTATACATTGGAGAAGGCACACCCCAAAGTGGTGCCAATAAATGATATCTTATTACATGTTTTATAAAGTAAGTAGAAATATTTGTAGTGTCCGGTTCTTAAAACTTAATAATGATCCCATGTATACCAATAAAATCTTTGTATAATTCAATATTTTCAATTAATAGGTAGATTTCAATAGTACTTTTCATTTTACTTAAAAACATTAAAAATTTTAAAGCTTAAATGATTTTTCCTCAAATTACTATTTACACATTGTTTCGTGAACAAAAGCCTGTCTTCTTGGTATTCTTTCTTTATAAATGGTATAAAATTTC